>OX457132.1:23451009-24167700 GCA_949752895.1 Dendrolimus pini | reverse complement strand
GAGGCGGATAGGTGGGACACCACTGTCACGGAGTGAAGGGGGGAATGTGACAGTGGCCGCTCGGGGCCCCGGGGACGCATCCCCTTGTACCGCTACCTGGACGGAGGGGAGTCCAGGGCGGCACCCCCTGGGGGGAGGGAGACCCAACCCAACCCAACCCTTTTTTTTTTTTTTTTTTTTTTTTTTTTTACATGAGGAAATGCGTTGCCGCACCGTCAGCCGCGCGGGGGATCATGCGCGGCCGGTGTGTGGGGCTCCCCGACGCCGAATCAATACGTTCGGCTGCCGGTATACCCACTAAAACCTCATGGGAGCCTTCTTCCGCCTAGCGCCGGGGTCACGGTACACGCGCGAGCTTAACCCGCAACCCCGGCAGCGGCTGGCCGCCTCGTAAACAGAGGCGGCCTCTCCTGTGTGCGGGCCGGGGAATGACGTTTCCCCGGCCCTGAGAGGGACGCGCGGCTGCCTCTCGCGCCCTCTCGCGGCATTAGTGCGGGCGGAGGTCTATTGGATCCCCCAGACCTCGACGCCCGCTGCCGCCCGCCCGTGGCTGTGATTTAGCCACGAGCGTCTCCTGACCCGCTCTCCGCGGCGGTTGGAGCGTCCGCCGCGGCCGCGGTCTCGTTCGGCGCCTTCCGGCTGGCCTGGACCTTTCTCCTGGTGGGCTTCTTTGCCCCGCAGAGCTTCGAGCCCAACTGGTGACTGGCTGACCTGCCCGCGGCCTCGCACAGTGGACAGTGCGGCTTCGCAGAGCAGGGGCCTGTCACCAGGTGCCCATCTTTACCGCAGCGGAAACAGTTGCCGCTGCGGTCTACTTCCGAAGGGCATACCGCCGCCACGTGTCCGACTTCGTGGCAGCGGTAGCACCTTTGGGGCCTATGGGGCAGGGCCTCAACGGTTGCGGAGGCCCATCCCACCAGGAGCTTCGTTTTGGCAGCGAGGAGCTGCTTGGCGGCCGCCACCGGGCAGGCCACCACCGTCTGGCCCATCCCGTCTTTGCCGGGACGGACCTTTGACGCCTTGATGCTTGTTTGAGAGCATCCGGTGGTCCGCGCGATGGCAGCGGCCACATGCTCCTCGTCCGTGTGATCGTCCAGACCCGAGACTCGAAGACACACAGTCTTCTCGGGCCTGGAGATACGCACGTCCTCGGGGTAGAGGACTGTCTTCAATTGGTCGGCCAGGGCGTCAGCCTTGGGGGCGTCGTTGGCGCTTGAAAGCACCAGAATTCGCCCCCCCGTGCGCGCTTTCCTGAGCCGAAGGCCGCCCTCTATCCCGAGGTCTGCCAGCCGGATTTGACTTTTAGCCTTGGAGAAGAGGTTCGCAAAGGTCACCCCTCTGTCCGCCGCGCCTGGCTGGAGCGTCAGGACGACGGCGGCGGATTTTGGGGGACGCAAGCGCGGACGCCTCTTCTCCTTGGCGACTGTCTTCTTTTTTGACGCAGGGGGTGGAGGAGGGGGGGGCTGCGAGGCCGGAGCCTGCGCCACGTCCCCCTGTCCTTTACCCCGGCGTTCTCTTCCTCCTCGCCGCCGAGCGCGGGTGGGTTGCTGCTCAGCGGCAGTCGTGGCCGGTTGGGTGCCGGACGACGGCTGGGCTCTATTTTTGGCCCTCTTCTTATGGCTGACCGTCGTCCAGCCTTCAGCAGCAGTTGCGGCCGGAGGGAGGGGCGCCGGGCAAGCGACATGGGGCGATGTAGGGATCGCCGTCTCAGTGGATTCCCTCCTCGATGGAAGAGGAGGGTATTCTTCCGCCAAGCGCCCTGAGATGAGCGAGGGGCTTGGCGGGGTCGTCCTTGGAGGAGCGAGCCTTGGCGGATTGGCCGGACGAGGTGATAGTGCCGGCCTCGCAGGCGGTATTCGCTCCTCCAGGGCCGCGAACCTGCTCTCCATCAGGAGAGTTATACGTTCCAGGTTCGCGGCCACACTCATGTCCGCACTGGGCGGTGGTGGGGCCAATGGCGCAGGGGGCGCTCGTGGCCGGGTGACCTCTTCGTGGAGGCTCCTCAGCTCTCGTCGGAGGTCCGCAATTTCTGCCTCCATGCGGCTGTTGGCCGCACGGAGCAGAGCGACCTCCTCCGAGCTGGTACGGCTGAGGAGCTCCTCCGATGCCTCCTGTATGGAGGCCACCGCGTCTTTAAGGGCCTTTTGGAGCGTCCCCTTCAGGCCCTTAGATATCTTGGCGACGTTAGCCACCACCGCCAAGGATTCTTTAATTTGTTTTTGGAGGCCCTCTGCGTGCGCAGCACGAGCCTCGACATGTACGGGAGGGGTTGGTTCCACGAGAGTTGACTCGGCCCTGGGCCGTGTGGCTCTCGTGGTCACCATGGTGGAGGTCATCTCCGCGACCTCCCTTTCCATATCCAAATCGAGCCGCGCTCGCTGGGCCTCCACTAGCGCCTGCTTTGCGGCTGCCAGGCCCACATATTCTCCTGTTGTGGGAGGACGGCCTCTGCCCCGTTTGCCTTCCAGTGCTGAGGCAGCCGGTGGCCTGGGCGGGGGTTTGGTGGGGGTCGACCTCCCCTCGTCATCCGAAAGCGAGTCTGACGAGGACTCCATAAGCTCGTCGAGCTCTTCCAAGGCCAGGTACCGTCGCAGCGCTTCATTGCGCGCGACCTCCCTGGCCTTGTCTCCTTTGTTGGGGGGGGGATTAGTGGAGCCCCCCGCCTCGTCCACAGATGGAATGCGGGACGAGGCCGCCGAATCAATCTCTGATTCAGCACGCCGCCTACTCCGCGTGACACGGGAGGTGGCCTCGCTGCCCTTCCCCTCCGGCACTTTTGCGGCCGGGGCCTTTGGTGGGGCCTTGACAGGGGGGGGTACCATGTCCTCGTCCCCGGTTAGGTCGGACGAAGACAGATCATACTCCTTTCGTGGCTTCGACCGCAATGTGCGGGAGCCAGTCTCCTTTGAAGTGCTTGGCGCTTCCGCCGGCGCGGAAATTGCCGACATGAAGCGCGCGTAGTAAGACTTCTCAGCACCGCCCTTCACGGGCCCTTTCGGGTTGGTGTTTGGGCCCTTCTCGGGCCCCTCTCCTAACTTCGCTCCGCCCTTCTCGGGCACAACGTCGGTTTTGGTTTTGTTTTTTAAATCATCCATATCTTGTTCCCACGAGTACACAACTTTTTTAGACAGAAAACGGGGTGTGGTTCGCAGTAGCGACCGGGTTTACCCCCCCGGCCTCAAAACAGATCGCCCTGCGCCGCAGCTTAAGTATTGGGGGATTTTTTATTGAGGTGCTCATCCTCTTGGGCCAGCCGGTAAAGGCAAGCCCCGCGGTCCCGTGCGGCCGCGAGACGTGATCCACGACACCGCACGGGATAACGCTCGACGTAGTGCACAGTGACGAGACTCTCGCCCCGCCACTGTGCCGCCGCCACCACAACGTCGTGCTGGGTGCGTGGGACAGAACCACGCACCCTCTCCTCGACGGCCAGCGGAGCGGAGCTCAACGCTGGCGGTCGCGTCGGAAGGGAGAGGTGTTTGGGGAGGAGGTTTGGGAAGGAGGGAGGGAATACAAGGATTTGGAGGCGGAAAGGTCAACCCTTTTTTTTTTTTTTTTTTTTTTTTTTTTTTTTTACATGGGGAAATGCGTTGCCGCACCGTCAGCCGCGCGAGGGATCAGCGCGGCCGGTGTGTGGGGCTCCCCGACGCCGATTAATCAATACGACCGGCGCCGGTATACCCACTAAAACCCCATGGGAGCCATCATCCGCCTGAGTGCCGGGTCACGGTATATCGCGCGAGCATAACCCGCGACCCGGCGGGCGGCTGGCCGCCTCGTAAACAGAGGCGGCCTCTCCTGTGTTCGGGCCGGGGAGTGAACTTTCCCCGGCCCTGAGAGGAACGCGCGGCTACCTCTCGCGCCCTCTCGCGGCATTAGTGCGGGCGGAGGTCTCAAATGATCCCTCAGACCTCGACGCCCGCTGCCGCCGGGAGGGGGAGGCTGCAAGGATTGCTCCTGCGCCATCACCCCTCCCTCTCCTTCCTCCTCCCCCCCGCCGCCTCGCGCACACAGCAGCGTCAGCAGCGGGGGGGGCTTTCGCGATGGGGGGGGGAGGGGGAGGCTGCGCCATCACCCCTCCCTCTCCTTTCTCCCCCTCCGCCGCCTCGCGCTCTCAGCAGCGTCAGCGGCGGGGGGAGGCTTCGCGATGGGGGGAGGGGGAGGCTGCGAAGGATTGCTCCTGCGCCAACACCCCTCCCCCCTCTCCTTCCACCCCGCCCCCCCCACCGCCTCGCGCACACAGCAGCGTCAGCGGCAGGGGGGGCCTCGCGATAGTGGGGGAGGGGGAGGCTGCAAGGATTGCTCCTGCGCCATCACCCCTCCCTCTCCTTTCTCCCCCTCCGCCGCCTCGCGCACACAGCAGCGTCAGCGGCGGGGGGGGGCTTCGCGATGGGGGGAGGGTGAGGCTGCGAAGGATTGCTCCTGCGCCAACACCCCTCCCCCCTCTCCTTCCTCCCCTTTTCCGCGCCGCCTCGCGCACAAAGCAGCGGCAGCGGCGGGCGCACACAGCTAGGCGAGGGTAGGTCGCCGGTCAGGCGGGCGGTGGTGGGGTGGACATCACCACCGCCAACCTTGACGGCCAGCGGAGAAAATCTCGACGCTGGCGGTCGCAACGGAAGGGATGGGTATTTGGGGAGGAGGTTTGGAAGGAAGGGAAGGCCTTTTAGGATGAGGAGGCGGATAGGTGGGACACCACTGTCACGGAGTGAAGGGGGGAATGTGACAGTGGCCGCTCGGGGCCCCGGGGACGCATCCCCTTGTACCGCTACCTGGACGGAGGGGAGTCCAGGGCGGCACCCCCTGGGGGAGGAAAGGTCAACCCTTTTTTTTTTTTTTTTTTTTTTTTTTTTTTACATGGGGAAATGCGTTGCCGCACCGTCAGCCGCGCGAGGGATCAGCGCGGCCGGTGTGTGGGGCTCCCCGACGCCGATTAATCAATACGACCGGCGCCGGTATACCCACTAAAACCCCATGGGAGCCTTCTTCCGCCTAGCGCCGGGGTCACGGTACACGCGCGAGCTTAACCCGCAACCCCGGCAGCGGCTGGCCGCCTCGTAAGCAGAGGCGGCCTCTCCTGTGTTCGGGCCGGGGAGTGAACTTTCCCCGGCCCTGAGAGGAACGCGCGGCTACCTCTCGCGCCCTCTCGCGGCATTAGTGCGGGCGGAGGTCTCAAATGATCCCTCAGACCTCGACGCCCGCTGCCGCCGGGAGGGGGAGGCTGCGAGGATTGCTCCTGCGCCATCACCCCTCCCTCTCCTTCCTCCTCCCCCCCGCCGCCTCGCGCACACAGCAGCGTCAGCAGCGGGGGGGGCTTTCGCGATGGGGGGGGGGAGGGGGAGGCTGCGCCATCACCCCTCCCTCTCCTTTCTCCCCCTCCGCCGCCTCGCGCTCTCGGCAGCGTCAGCGGCGGGGGGAGGCTTCGCGATGGGGGGAGGGGGAGGCTGCGAAGGATTGCTCCTGCGCCAACACCCCTCCCCCCTCTCCTTCCACCCCGCCCCCCCCACCGCCTCGCGCACACAGCAGCGTCAGCGGCAGGGGGGGCCTCGCGATAGTGGGGGAGGGGGAGGCTGCAAGGATTGCTCCTGCGCCATCACCCCTCCCTCTCCTTTCTCCCCCTCCGCCGCCTCGCGCACACAGCAGCGTCAGCGGCGGGGGGGGCTTCGCGATGGGGGGAGGGTGAGGCTGCGAAGGATTGCTCCTGCGCCAACACCCCTCCCCCCTCTCCTTCCTCCCCTTTTCCACGCCGCCTCGCGCACAAAGCAGCGGCAGCGGCGGGCGCACACAGCTAGGGGAGGGTAGGTCGCCGGTCAGGCGGGCGGTGGTGGGGTGGACATCACCACCGCCATCCTTGACGGCCAGCGGAGAAAATCTCGACGCTGGCGGTCGCAACGGAAGGGATGGGTGTTTGGGGAGGAGGTTTGGAAGGAAGGGAAGGCCTTTTAGGATGAGGAGGCGGATAGGTGGGACACCACTGTCACGGAGTGAAGGGGGGAATGTGACAGTGGCCGCTCGGGGCCCCGGGGACGCATCCCCTTGTACCGCTACCTGGACGGAGGGGAGTCCAGGGCGGCACCCCCTGGGGGAAGGAAAGGTCAACCCAACCCAACCCAACCCAACCCAACCCAACCCAACCCAACCCAACCGGAGCCTAAGCTACGGCCTTGACATTTATCTTTTATTCCTTTGCAAATATTGTCATGTTCGGTTTTAGTACAGCGCCATCTATTCTTAGTCTTAGTATTGTTAGTAGTATGCTTGGCCTTTTAGTAATCTTCTTCTTCTTCTTCTTATTTCTTCCTTGGTGTTCATTGTTCATGTATGAATGAAAGTAAGAATTGAATATTAAAAAAAAAAAAAAAAAAAAAAAAAAAAAAAAAAAAAAAAAAAAAAAAAAAAAAAAAAAAAAAAAAACGTAGACTAAAGCCCACAAGCCTAGCGAGCAAAGCAAGTGTGTCATGACAGCGGTGAACAGATGTCACAACCGATTTGTAACCACCATTTAAATAGTTATCAATAAATAAATGGTGACCAGTCGGTTCTGGCGCTTTGGTCTAAACACTAACCCAACCTAACCAACTTACCGTTTAAGTCACTGGACGCGAGAAACACTGTCCTTGCAACAGTTCGTAGTCGCTCATTATTAAAAAAAAAAAAAAAAAAAAAAAAAAAAAAAAAAAAAAAAAAAAAAAGGCGGCAAAATATTCATAGTGCTGCCTAATGCATCGATGTTTGTAATAAAAATAAATCGATTACAAATACTACTCATTCAAACTCGTAATTATAAGCAAGAACAATAATTTTCGTATTTCAAAATGGATATTATTGGAATATCGAATGATATTCGAATTAAAAAAAAAAAAAAAAAAAAAAAAAAAAAAAAAAAAAAAAAAACGATATTATTGACATACTGATTTGGTAACATTTATTTATCGTCGTAAAGTGAAAAAAAAAGTGACAGTACTGTGATTTATTATTATGTACTTTAAAATTATAATAACTAATTTAAAACTTGTTTACTAAAATAAAAAATGGTTTTAGTGTTTATATATCATGTGTAAGTGTATTCCTAAAGACAAATCAGTTTTTTTCAACAAAAGTGACATAACCTTGTTTATCAAACGTATTTTTGTTTTTCCCATTATTCATTCAAAACTTGTTGGTGGACCCTAAAAACTTGTTTCCTAGCCCAAATAAGAGGTCTAGTTTCTATATATAAGGCGTATGTATACCCCTAAACTTGTTTTTCGTAAAATTCAGTGTCCATTATTGTAAAGTTGAGCCTTGAACGCTCTACAAAAAAAAAAAAAAGGTCTGATAACATTATATATATATATATATATATATATATATATATATATATATATATATATATTATGCGGGTAATAGAAAAAAACATCACAAAAATTTGAAACTTGTGTTAATAAAAGTTCCTAGAAAAGTTAAAAGATAATAAAGAAATAAATTGAAATCAAAACAATTCAAATACGTCATGGGACAACGAACGACTAACCGAGACGCGGCAATCCGAAATGACCCGATTCACTGTCGTATGGTTCTCTTCTTCTGATTCGTAGGTTTTGTTAAACGAATCTGAACGAATCGATCTAGTGAACGACTCATATTTTTCGAAGTGACCCTATCGTTCGCGCGGATCTTGAGACCCGGGTCGTTTGATTCGTTCGTTCGCGAACGACACATATGTAATGCGTAGTTCGAAATCATTTGTGACATGTTAATGCTCGATTGAAGTATCTAAATGGTCTAAATAGCATTTGATTGTATGTTTTCATTTCGCTTTAAAAATGTGATTACTTAAATAATCGAGTTAATCGATTAGTCGGTTACACCGCTAGTACATTGCGCAACGACTACAGCACTAGTCATAAATACAGAAATGTCATTTACACGTTGCGCTACCGCGTCCGCGGTTTTGGTTCCGGTTTGCCTTTCTTTATCAAAGTCGAAGGCGAAGTCGCTGTTGTTAACGAGCAGTGGTGTAGCCAAGACGATAGCTCGCGCCGGTTCTGTGTGTGTTAAAGTGCCCCTATCTAAAGACAACATGTACGTCGCCGAGGAGAGAGGATCGCCCTACGCGCCGGACTACCGGGTCTATTTTAGTAAGTTCACATCTATATCGTATAGTTTAAATGAAGTATAGTTAATGATCGGAGTCTGACAGAAGCCGACTCGATACGCGGGGCGCGCTCCGACCTCGCCTCGGCCTCCGCTGTCTAATCTCCAATCTGCCGCCAAGCAAAGGTCGCAAACAGACCTTCACTTCTTCGGCGATCCGGCTATGATGAAACACGTTCAACTTTGACACACCATATGCTAATGTGTGAAACATGTATACAATGCTTTGTTCCCATCTCGTTAATGTTGTTTACTTACCTGTATTTAAACTTATTGTACTTAAATTTACAAGTAAGTAAATTTAATTTACTTACTTGTATTTAAATTTATTTAAAAGAAAAGTGTTAATGGACACTTTCTTAGTACGAATACTTTTAGTTAATTTATGTTATATTTATTTAACTTATTAATCTTTTTAGATTAAGATGGTAATATTAATAAGGTATTTATTTTTAAATACCTTATTCATAGAAAAAAAAACCTGTATTCAAACATTTATCACTATAATAAAATAAAAATATTTTATTTAACACACTCATATAGATTTGGAACTTAGGTTTTATTCATATTCAATTAGAGTAAGTTTGTAGGATTCTTTAAGTTCCTTAAAAGAGCTGGGTGGGGTGGGTATATATATACATTTATTATTATGAACAAATTCAAACTTTTTTAATAAAGGTTAGAAGGCTAAGGCCATAGCCTTTGTGGTTATTTTTTTTTATAACAACACAAAATTATTTTTATATCTCAAGTAATAAATAAATGCGCTGTATATCTATACCGCAGCCCTTGGAAAGACAATTTAAACAAGCTCTGCTGAGTACCTTTTTTAAAATCTTGGTTGATGTTTATGTATTTTGTAGTCTTTCATTATTTCTTTTCAAGTTTGGTATAATTTGATTGTAGTAGGAGTGTCTTCTCCACATTCAACAACTCATAATCAGATTACTTCTAACTGCTGATAATACATTTTGTATAAAGATAAGATATATACATATGTATATTGTTTTTGCCTTTAATGCCTGCCATAAAATTAAACATTGTTTATTGCAAGATAGATAGATTTTAACTAGATATGGGTATATCTTCCCTACTTTTTAAATGTAGTTCAGAACAGTGAGTGTATCTAGGCAATGTTATGTATTCTCATCTGTTCCAATTTTGCAATATTCTTCAATCAAAAGCCTTGAACAATTTTTAGGCATTTGAACGATGCCAAATTTGAGCTTCAAACTGGACATATTTCGGGTTGGGTTTACATATATGTCCCCGGATGATTTTAATGGTTAATGTGTTTAGGAATATATTTAAGACTTATTTATAACAACTGAAATTGGTTTTGAGTGGAAAAAATACATATTCAATTAATTATCGAAGTTTGAAATTCACGACAATGATCTGGTAATTTTGTTGCTGAGACGTTTTTTTACATTTTTTGATGGGATTTATCGAAATAGGAGACTGTATGTATCCGAAAATTTAAATATGTGGAGTTTTAAACAGTCTGTTAGGTTAGATTTTGTGTAGACCAAACCAGCCAGAACCGACTGGTAACCATTCACTATTTATCTTATATATTAGTGAAAAACAGAAGTGAGGTTAGATTGACAAAAACATTAATAACTCAGGAACTATACATTTCCCGCACATAGGAGTTGCAGAAGGGGTGAGTTTTCCTCCTCCCCCCCCCCCCCCCCCCGCTCATTACTTATGATTCCAGGGACATATATGTAAACCACACCCCATATTTCACTAAACAATTAAGGTTTTCAAACTTCAATGCACAACAGAATGGTCAACAGTCTAATCCCGATACTTTTATAGTATTTCAAAACTCTCGAGCTCTAGATATTTATTAATTAATTTAATTTATTTGGCAAGCATACAATAATTATCATTCTTACAATATAAAATACATAATGAATACATATCAGCAAGTTTCAATTAAATAATAATAATTCAAATTATACATTTGGATTACACAACTATCAGAAAATTATAATATAACTGATACAATGTTTGAAAAGTAGATTAAAAAAATGTGGAATTAAGGGTTGCTTGCTAACGATCGCCTTTAAATAAAATAAGTTAATCATATTATACTGCCTAAATACATTTTACACAAAACATATTTGCCAGTTGTTTAAACATATTTAGGGGCAAGTTTTGCATTGTGCAAGATGCTAATTGTATTTAAGGGTGTTAAATATGTTGTGTTTCTTAAATAAATTTAAGCAACCTTGTGCAACAGGCCCTAAGTGATACAAGACCCACACAAAAAAAAACTGTACAATATGTCTATTTATTCTTGTCATAGAAAAAAACAATTGTGATAAATGTTAAATATAAAAGTCCTTATATTCATAAACAAAATAATTAAAAAAAGCAATGTCAAAATAAAATAATATATGATTATAAGTAGGATGAAGAACAGGAATTATCTTCTGAGATTAAAGGCCACATCTCAGGAGTAAATGATTAGTTGGAAAAGGGGATTAAACAAAATCATTAATAACTATGATATGCCCGCGACTTGTGTACACTTGACTTGAAATTCCCGGGACACAAAATACTATATATATTTATCCGTGCAGGAATGGAGAAAGAATACAATTTCCTGCGGCCGGGCGGCGTGTCGTAAGAGGCGACAAAACAACCCACAACCAGGTGGTAGGGCATATGTCCGACTGGATGGCGACCACCCCTGGTCTAGAGTATGTCGCCATAACAACCTTGAGTTGTGTTCCGGCATTAGTGACCAGGTTCCAGTGTCCTTTAAGAGAGCAGCAGCGCATTTGTAGCACCTCTGGTGTTGCATATGGTGGTGTCTATAGGCGATGGTAACCGCTTTCCATCAAGTGGGCCGTCTGCCTGTCTGCTGAACTCCTGAAAAAAAAAACTGCAGCATTTGAAAAAAATCTAAGCTATCTTTTTAGTGAAAACTGTGTCAGAATAAGCTTGTTTTTATGCACCCGAACAGCTACAATTCACTCCTGAGAAAATTCCTATGGGACTACCAGGATAAAAAATGTCAAACCTTTTATTACATAGTATTTGGTATAGATCAGTGAAAACATTACTTTGGAATCTGAATGTTTGTTTTAATCTTGTCGTTTTAAATGATTCCCAGAAAAATTCTTGCAGGTTTCCAGCTATAAAAAGTAGCAAATATGTTAAATTTTAAGAATTTGCTGTCTGTTGATGAAAACCACATTGACATGGGCCCAGTAGTTGTGAATGTGAATCCTGAACAACCGGACTAGAAATCTGTTTGTTCAGGATTATGTTCTCTGTCATTTACGTAGTGTAAACCCGTTTTTTTTTAATAGCTCAATGTATAGATGTGGCATGTTTAGAATTTTATGGATTTAAATAAATAAACCTGGTCTCTTTGGGTTTGAGTAATTGATAGTGGATCAATATGTGGTGCTGTTATCTTAAAGCAAACACATCTATAGCTTAAGCGCCTTAATATTGTTTGAGAGTAGTGAACTTATGCCATAATTATCTTTAACAAGTCAAATAGATCATTAATAATTATTCTTTAAACAGAAGTTAAAATTATAAGGTTGGGGAAAAAGTTTCTTCGCATTTTATATAAAAATTCAAAAGGTTTTTTTATAAAGTATATTTACATTTGACTAAAGTATGTAGGTGCCATTTTGTTGGATAACTTTTGCCCATCTTGAAGCTATGGACGTGATCCCATAGCTATAAAAATTTTGGGTCTTCTGATCAAAAAACTGCGACAAGTGGTTTTGGAAGTCCTCTCGTGATGTTAACTGACACTGCCTAAGGAATTCTGCAGAGACCGAAACAGTTGAAAATCTGAAGGTGCAAGGTCAGGACTATACGGCGGATGTATTAACACCTCCCAGCCAAACTCTCGTAATTTTTGCTGAGTGGCTAAAGATGTGTGAGGTCTAGCGTTATCGTGGTGAAAAACCACACCCCTTCTGTTGATTAATTCCGGCCGCTTTCTCTCAACTTTTTGCTTTAATCTCATCAGTTGTTCGCAGTACAGTTCAGAATCGATGGTCCTGCCTGGCGGTAACAGCTCATAATGAATAATGCCCTTCCAATCCCACCATACACACAGCATCTGTCTGTGAAGCCTGACCGGCCTTTGACCACGATCTTTTTCGCACGTTCTTGTCGTACGTGATCCACGTTTCATCAGCTTCTTCAAAAATGGTTCGGTTTCATTACGTCGTAATAAAGAATCACAAATGAGTACACGGTTCATTAGGTTTCTTTCAGTGACCTTATGAGGCACCCAAATATCGAGCATTTTTGTGTACCCAGCTTTTTTAAATGCGCCAAAACCGTTTTGTGGTCAATTCCCAGTTCTCCAGCTACATCGTAACTACTAATATGCCGGTTTTGCTCCACTTCTTCAAAAATGGCATCAATTTTGTCCGTAACAAGGCGACCAGAGCGACGTGCATCTTTGATATCAAAATTTCCGGATTGAAAACGCTTAAACTAAATTTGCGCTACTCTCACACTGCACTGCATTAGGTCCATAAACATCACAAATTTTTTTCGCGGCTTGTGTTGCATTTTACCTTTTTCGTAGTGAAATGTATCGAATCATTAGATTCACTCATTTTAACAATAAGAAAAACAAATGAAAATCACACATTTTCCTAATTTGAACTTGGAATTGTCTTCTTTAAAATCAAAACTTTTTAATGATACCAAAACCAGCCAGATACAAATGGTATAGCGAAAGAGATCTTATTACAAGTTCATACACACTATATGCATAAAGACTTTTTCCCCAACCTATTATTTATGTCAAGTACCACTTGAAAAGCATGTTGATAATATTGTAAAATGTGATCGTGTACCAATTCCTCTTAAAAAATAATCAATATTCTATAACAGAAGTTTTTTAAACACATTTTATAAGTCTTAGGCATTTCTGATAGGATCTTTGTTGCCTATGGAGCTTAACTTAATGATATTGAATTTAAAACTTTCTTTATTGGTGCAAATCAATAATCGATTTTGTTTAAATACCCTATTGTTATGTGGCAATGTACGTGCGTTTGGCGCAGGGGACGAGAGCGGGCCGATCTCGCCGCTGCACGACATCCCGCTGTGGGCGGACGAGGCGCAGCGGCTGGTGAACATGGTGGTGGAGGTGCCGCGCTGGAGCAACGCCAAGATGGAGATCAGCCTCGGCGAGCCGCTCAACCCGATCAAGCAGGACGTGAAGAAGGGCGCGCTGCGCTTCGTGAGCAACGTGTTCCCGCACCACGGCTACATCTGGAACTACGGCGCGTTGCCGCAGACGTGGGAGAACCCGCACCACGTGGACCCGCAGACGCAGGCGCGCGGCGACAACGACCCCGTGGACGTGATCGAGATCGGGCGGCGCGTGGCGCGGCGCGGCGACGTGGTGCCGGTGCGGCTGCTCGGCGCGCTCGCGCTCATCGACGAGGGCGAGACCGACTGGAAGCTGATCGCGGTGGACGCGCGCGACGAGGACGCGGCGCGGCTGCGCGACGTGCGCGACGTGGACGCGCTCATGCCGGGCCTGCTGCGCGCCACCGTCGAGTGGTTCCGCCTGTACAAGGTGCCCGACGGCAAGCCGCCGAACCAGTTCGCGTTCGACGGCGAGGCCAAGGACGCCGCGTTCGCGTACCGCGTGGTCGACGAGGTGCACGGCTTCTGGCGCGGGCTGGTGCGCGGCGAGGCGGGCGACGCCGCCGCCGCCATCAGCCTCGCCAACGTGTCCGTGGAGGGCAGCGCGGCGCGCCTCGACCGCGCCGAGGCGGCGGCGCTGCTGGCGCGCGCGCCCGCCCTCGGCGCCGCGCACCCGCTGCCGCCGCACGTCGACCGCTGCCACTTCGTCGCCAACCTGTAAAACCACCAACAACCTTTGTTATATCCTTCTATTTATTTTTAGTTTATTCGAACTTATTGTTGTTAATAAAACGGTTCCACGGATTCCTTTCGTTTTAACTCATTTATTGCATTCTGCGTAGTAAAACATTGAGCCATAGTCACCGCCTTTTTTTTTGAGGCGAGGGAAAATGCTTGACCGATTTACGCACTCTCTGGGCCGTCACTAGGAAACGGCACGCATCCATCGGGGGCGATAACGCTAGCAATTGTATGCTTTGTTTGTGCTTCGTCCGCGATGGATTACACAGAGGAGTGTGGTGCCAGTGCCAGTGCTCAGAGTGATGCCGCACGGGCGAGCAACCTCAATACCCACTAAAAACCCCCTCCTCCCTGTCGACCCTGCGCTTTTGTTTGTGTTGGAAAGTCTGAGATGTAGAACATAGTTACGCAACAGTCGATCCAGCGCAATAAAGTGCCTGGAGTGTGCCCTGGGAGAACACACCCCACTTCGAAACGGGGGCAGTTGAATCCCTTGCGTTGCCTAGTAGCAAGGGCCCCCCGTACCGGAACCTAACTCAGGGAGGGAAGTAATGAGCGTACCTGCCTCCGGGTGCCAGCTGAAGGCCGGCGACCTCGGGTGGAGGCATTAGCACGCGCTGCAGGACTTCGCTCCCTGTCCCTTTCTGCGGCCTCTTTGAGAGATATTACTGCCTCACAGAAAGTAACCGCAGACTCCCAGCGGTCGTCGCTGTGCAACATGGCCGTTACCAAGTCGCCAAGCGATCCGACGGCTCCTACGTGCGTCTCGAGCTCGAAACGCTGCGGCGTCCATGCAGCGCACTCGACAAGCGTGTGAAACGCCGTGTCGGGTGCGCCGCACTGGCGGCAGTCCGGAGAAGGCAAGCAGCCCACAATGCGAAACAGATACTGGTCGAAACAACCGTGTCCGGTCAGTATCTGTGTCGTCCTGAAGGTCAGGGTTCCGCTGGTGCGGGTGACCCATCTCTCCAGCTGTGGCCTGATTGATAGTCACCGCCTTGTGCGATCAGTCGTCGAGATGACGGCGTCTGGGGATTCCTAATATTTTCGTATTCAGAAGGAGGCAACCGTTATTATGGAGACGTCATTATGTGAAAAAGAGCTATCTTTATAAATAAAAATTAATGTCTATCTGTATGTCCTTTATAGAATCGTAAACTATACATCCGATTTTGATGAAATTTTGTGTGTGACCCACTCAAAGAGGGCGGCGCTGAGATCGGGTTCTAGAATCCTCCTAATCACCTGGAGCGATTTTGGCGATTTTGTTTTTGTGTCCTGTCATGAAACAAAGTCTTTTAGGAATTCAGAAAATATGGCGGTACGAAGTTCGCCGGGTCAACAACTAGTATAACATATTTCGTTCGAATGACGCCGTAAGGGCCCGCCGCCCGCTAAGTACCCAGAGTCATCGAATCGTTTTGCTATCTCTGCAGTTTTGTAGAGGCTTATGGCCTCAGGAAATATACACAATGGGTTTTTTCCTAATAATAAATATTGTGCATAAAATGTAAAGGCAAGTTTTTGAACTCGTATAATGGCGGTGCACATTGGGCCGACGGAGTGACTTCGTTAGCCCAACGTGTGTACTGTATATATACGCTACATAATACACGGTGAATTAATCACGGCCATTGCAGGGTCGACCTTGTGTGGATACTTTTGAGTGCAAGCGATGGTGATTACTTTTCAATTGTGGCTCCAAATAGTCCTTTTCAAAAGCGTCCGGATTGTACTTTGTACCGATTCTGAACAGACATGCTGTATTTCTGTTCAATATTTATAAATCTGCTACTTTTGTAATATGCGGCATAATCATCATCATCATTCATCATCATTGATAGATAACTTATTACTTAACTCGGATTTTTTTAAACGATGATAAGGATCATCCGAGGGTTTAAATTTACCAGTTTCGCCAGTCGACTACCTTTTTAACTACCTAATGTGAATCAGGATTAATTCTGCTAAACCTACATAATCCGCATATTTATTTTAGGGTTTCTATCTGTTTCGGCAACACGATAGCCTTTCATCGTCGCTTATTTGTTTCCCTCGTGGATGTAATACAGAGCCAAACCGAACCACTTCCTATTAATCGGTAGTGCTGGATTCTCGGTTTCTTCTCATAGTAAAATGTACTGTTTTAGATCCGACTAAAAGTGCCTGTTTTTACCACAAATTTAAATAGAGGAGTCGTTACGATTATATAAGATCTTCCCAGAAATATAACATTTAGCACAGAAGTCTAAAACATGAGGCCGTCGATGCGACGCTGTTTCGTACATGTCCCCATAGCATTCGAGTTACGTCGATGTTTCTATTGGAAACGTAGAAGCCGATCATTCGACCGATCGAATTGGCGAAGGTGTGGAGTGGAGTGGAGTGGAGCGGAGTGGCCGATCGGCGGATGAGACGTGAGACGGGACGACGCGACGCGCGCGATATCGACCCGCTGCCGGGCGGCGGCCGTCGCGGCGCCGCGCCGGCGGCTGCATCGACACTCTTCGCTTCGTTGCTTTCAAATATTCATCTGAATAACAGGCATTGGACCGAATCGGGCCCACGGACGTCGCGCAGGAGGACGGATCGGCGACCTCCACTGGGAAGATAGTTAATATTTACAAGACGTTGATATCCAAAGAGAAGAATATCGTGTTTGGACAAATAAACATATTTTACAGAACCCTCGTAAACCACACTTACATAAATGAGTTGTCCCGAACCGAATTGTACGCAGCTTCCAAAGTCGTCATAGTCACGTCTCTCGCCTTCTAAGTTTTTAATAGTATATGAAATGCAAAATTCAGAAAAATTAGAGGTCGCAGAGCTTCAACACCTCAAACGAGAACCGTTTGAACAATGTCCGTTGAATAATTTTGATATAATAACAGGTGGATTTTTCAAGTGGGCTTCCGGGGCCAAATCCTGAACTGCCAAATAGCGAAAAGAACACAAAGGAATCTCGGCATACTTTTAGTAAGGTACCATTAGATTTTTGAAAGATCAAGTGCCCTTGTCAGAAAGTGAATCAGCTGATTTTGAAAAATAAACACACTCCCTAAAATCATAGTGTAGCTTGTAAGGATCGATTTCGGTCAAGGAATGTCAAACGACAAACCAAAGGAAAGGGTTGTTTTTGAACAAAATGTTCTATTTTCCATACATTAATTAAACATCAAATTATGGCGGTCATTTAACTGCACCTCATTTGAACGCAGTGAATATACGTACCTTTTAACTGATTCGAATGACAGCGATAAAAAAACGTGCGTTTCGAATATTAATTGATAGAGGCCTATTAAAAATAGAATAATTTTCGTAATTTCTGTATTGAATAAAATGAGGTGAGGTTTAATTAATATATGAATAAAAGAACATTTTGTTCAAAAACAACCTTTTCCCTTGGTTTGCCGTTTGATATCTTTCACAGAAACTGATCCTTACCAGCTACACTATGATTTGGCATAATAATACAGCTGTGTTTATGTTTTCAAGTGAAACCTATATAGACGGGGTCTTACGATTTTTCGCTCACGAAAAAGCGTCACGGCCGTGTGTTCTAATTCTTACATTTTTAAACTCTTCATATCTTTCGAATGGAATGTCCGAATTGAATAATTCAAAAAGTTATATAAAGGTATTGAAGCACTCTTGAATATGAAGTAATTTATTTTGATAAGGATTAATACCAAGATACAAATAAAGAGCCTTTTCTAGCGGAGGCGTTTTAATTAAATTTTTAAAATAAAAGAACACTAATTGTGGCATAACGAAGGCTAGCGAAATCCGTGATCTGGGTGTGTACCACGATAGCAAGTTAACATTTGACGTTCATATCAATAAAATAGTCAATAAAGCTTCCAAGTCCCTTGGTTTCATTTTAAGAATATCTAACTGCTTTAATGAGATAAAAACACTCAAAATTTTATACTGTACCTATGTCAGATCTCATCTTGAATATGCATCTCATATATGGAACCCACGTTATCTTAAATATATTGACCGCATTGAAAGTGTACAAAAGCGTTTTATTCGGTATTTATGTTATAGGGTAAAGATCCAATACACTGGTGATATGTATTTTGATCTCTGTAAAAAGTTTCACCTATTGCCACTGAAAGACCGACGTGATATTGCTGACTTTTTACTACTTCAAAAGATTATCGCCTCTGATATTGATTGTCCAGATCTCCTAAGTACCTTTAAGTTCTACTAATTATAGACAAAATTCATTTTTAGTGCGAGCAAGTAACTATTTAAATAATGTAACTAAATACGATAATATCGACCCATTTTCAATCAGTATTTTAGGAGCCAAGCGGTGTCTAAGCCTGAAATTTTTCAACAGTGATTAGACTTCTCGGTGCCTTTTTAATGTTTTTTATATTTGCATGTTACTTTTAAGCTATATCTTATCCGTGAAAACCTGTCATTGGCTTTCTTGTATTAATTTTAGATATCTAACCAAATGTTTTAGCTGTAGGTTTTCCATAAATAAATAAATAACTATAATAGTTAGACATATGCTGTCGCGACACTTTTTGTAAATAATGTTGTGTTCTACAAAGTCGTAGTACATTATTTTATTCTATCATCAATAATTTTCGCAGCGCAAGCGATTTTAGGAATTTTTTTACATCTTGGGTTACTTTAAATTAGTTTATACGATTCCTGAGAAGCGCAATTTTTCAAAAATCTTAAATGTCAAAATCGGCCTCGAGACTTCGTTGACTGTTTTTCGCTATTCAGGACAATTTAGGATTTGGCCACGAAGGCCCATTCTAAAAAATTACCCCATATATCCCATTATATCTACTCACAAATCTTGCTCAAAACTTTCAATTCCTTTTTCTCAATTTTCATTGAAAGTATTTTTAAGCAAGATTTTACAACGCAACATATGTTTCCCCACAACTTTTAAATTGGGGGGTGGAAAATTTGAAACGATTTCAGGGTACATACTTATAACACTTAAAAATTGCCTTTGAAAAGATAAATTCAGTAGTTTTTGAGAAATGGACTTTTCGCATTACACATCCTACAGCAAGCCTCGCTGTTGTGCAGTGAAAGTGATACAGGACTATTCATTAGGCGTGGACCGATACTCCCTTGGCGGATTTCATTATCTTCGCCACCAATGTGCGGCGCATCCAAAATGTCGACAGCTTAGCGATCGACGCACCCACGTCTCATACCAACGACGTGAGCTCGAATCAACTTCGAGATGAGCGATATATGGATTCCGCAGGTATACATACTGTTCTAAGATAAGGAGGCCATAGTCCAGCTGTGGGACGGTTATAGGTTGAAAATTATTTAAAAATGTATGAAGCGCTCCTATGTCATTGAGAATTCATATCGGCTTGCTCGCTCAAACGAGATGCTGTTTGTTCCTTATCGTTCGAATGGCTTATTATTCTCTATTATATTTATGTACACTTTTAAAATAAAGCTGCTGGCATAGTTGCGAAAGCCTCCACAAGTAAACGTCGCGTCGGGAATGCAAAAACAAGAGCGCGGCGGCGCGGCCCTTCGGATCACCCGCCTAACCTGTACCCTGCGGCCGTGTCCGCGCCGCGACGCCAAATGGCCCAAAACGACAAGCAGCGCGGTGAGAATGAGAAGCGTCGTGCAAAGAGCCAAGAGCCGCTTTCGCGCGGCACGAGCGCAGGCTCCGGAGGGCCGCCGGCGGAGGCTGCGCCGCGCGGCGCGCGGGCGGGCGGCGGCGGGGGCCGAACTCCGAAGGCGCCAGTCGCCGAGCCCGCTCGCTGCGCTACGCTCGTCCCCGGCGTGGCCTCGTCGCGTACCAGACGCAGTACGCAGCCCGGTGATGCGCGAGTGCGTGTGGGCGTCGTGGGCGCTGGCGGCGGCGGCGCTGCTCGCGCTGGCCGCGGCGCTGCCCAAGCGGACCGACCACGACTTCGAGTTCGACGACGACGGGGTGAGCGCCGGAAACGCCGGCCGAGGCCGAATCGATACCCACACGACTAGCTCACGCTTTCTATTGTGTTTACACTACCGGAGCTCGGTCGCGGCTGTGTGCTAAACCAGTAGGTAAATGCCGCGGGCTGAGGTTGAAAAACAGCGAGGCGCACTCCACTTTAAAACGCATCCCCACTTTGAAGGTTATTCGTATGTTCTTACTGGAATGTCGTCCGTCCACTTGTGTGGCTTTTGTGCAAATGCAAGCGAACATTTGTTTCGCGAAAGGGCCCGTCTCCGTGCGTCCACTTAATTCCAAATGGGTAAACTGATTTATCAAACTAGAAAATGATTTATCAATTTTAATAGTTCACTTTTGCTGTCACCGCGATGAGACGCGCACTAGTTCAGTTTCAAGTGTTATCTAACGAAACGAATCTGAAAGCGGCCGCTTTAGGCCCTTAGGTCCACATACGAAAACAGAAAACAAGAATAATTTCATATTATTCGGCATCAGATTGTTAGAAAATATGCTTTCCTAGCCTGGCATCATACATTATTCAGATAAATGTAATAACAACACGTCTGTATTAGTATAACTTACCATAAAATAAAGTTATGACTAAACGCATCAAATCTTGGGACCTTTAGTAAACCTCATTCATTTCATTGACGGCTCGCTCGATATTCACTCACATTTTTGTAGACGCGAGATTTGACACAATGTGTGAAATTGTATACATGTATACCTTAGTTCATTGTTGTACTAAGCTCCAGTCACACTAGTTTTTGGAAACAGTTGCCACAGACGTACACAGAAGTAAGATCCTCCTCCTTTTCCCTGCGCTGCTGAGTTATCACGCCTGTGTCTAAATCATAGCTAATCAACGGAATCGAGTATGCTGAATATTAATCTCGACTTGGTGAATCAGAATGCACTTCATAAGGCACACTCGCATATATATGCAGAAAACGACAATTTGGAGTTGACAATGTTGTGTTCGCAGTTGCAGCAGGCGGAGGAGGGTGCGGCGGGGGGCAGGCGGCCCAGGAGATACGTGTACGACCCTCACAGTTAGTCCTTAGTATTCACCTGACATCGCTTGGTTATCCTAGTCAAATGTTAGATGTGTTGTGAGCGTGCTACTCTCGCGTGCTGCAGATGCGCTGTGCCGCTCCCTGGTGTGCAAGAAGCGCGAAGTGTGCGTGCTGAAGGACGCCTTCACCGCCCTCTGCGCCTCCAAGAAGGAAATACTTCGTAAAGGGTAATGTCGCCATGTTTTTGTTCCTTATGCACTTGCGCAACTACCTATAGTGGATATAAAGAGTCCTATATCTTTGTATGTTGCATTAACATTACATTACATTATTAAAATTCACACAATCTCGATAAGATTGTGTGAATTTCTATCTATACTTACACCGAAAGATAAAAACTTCAACGGACAAGTTGAAAAACGAATCGTAACGGACAAGTGGACGAAACGAATTGCAACGTTCAAGTGGAAAAAACTTCAACTGACAAGTGACAAAATGAATCGCAACAAAATTTTATAGGTTTTCAAATTGGACAAATACATTAACAATCTGCCCTTAAAACTTCAATTTAAAATTTTGTTGCGATTCATTTTGTCACTTGTCAGTTGAAGTTTTTCCACTTGTACGTTGCGATTCATTTTTCCACTTACCCGTTGCCATTCGTTTTTTCACTTGTCCGTTGCGATTCGTTTTTCCACTTGTCCGTTCAAGTTTCACTCCTAATATGTGTCCCAGCACACATTTCGATTTTTCGCAGGTTTACTGCAAATTATGATTAAGGTAGGTACATTTTTTTAAATGCATTTTTTTTATGTAAACATCTTTTATTTTATCAAACAAAAAACTGAAACATCCATAGTCTGCTCTAAAATTATACACATACAACGGAACATTAACAAATGCGCATCTTTCGTCATCAACTTCATTCGGACATCAAATTATGTTAACAGAAAAATGTTTCCAAAAATAACTCAATATAATTTCGTTTGCTCATATTTTGATGAAGAGGCTCTGAAACTACTGAACCGATTTGAAAAAATTCTTTCACTGTTGGCAAGCTACGCTGTTCCCGGGTGGCATAGGCTATATTATATTTACAAAAAAATTAGGGATCCTTACTAAAACTCCAATAATGTAACCCAAGGTGTAAAAAAAATCCTAAAATCGCCTACGCTGCGAAAACTATTGATGATAGAATAAAATAATGTACTACGAATTTGTAGAACACATCATTATTTACAAAAAGTGTCGCGACAGTATATGTCTAACTATTATAGTTATGCCACAATAAGTGTTCTTTTATTTTTAAAATTTAATTAAAATGCCTCCGCTAGAAAAGGCTCTTTATTTGTATCTTGGTATCAATCCTTATCAAAATAAATTACTTCATATTCAAGACTGCTTCAATACCTTTATATAACTTTTTGAATTATTCAATTCGGGCATCCCATTCGAAAGATTTCACGAGTTTAAAAATGTAAGAATTAGACCACGTGACTGTGTCGCTTTTTCGTGAGCGAAAAATCGTAAGACCCCCTCTATATAGAAGTTTCACTTCAAAAATAGCCCCTTGTAGTCTCACTCCTGTCTGTTTGTGTGTCACGGCTGATAATTTCGTTAAAGATGTGATGTGTGATAATATCGATGTCGTATGTCGAACGATGTGATGCGGTGTCCGCAGGGACGCGCTGGTGGCGGCGTCGACGTCCGCGTGGGACGCGCCGTGGGGCCGCGACGACGACGAGGACGTGTTCTACGAAGGGGGCGCCGGCGAAGGGGGCGGGGAAGGGGGCGTCGGCGAAGGGGGCGAGCGCGACGAGCCCGAGGCGGGCGCGAGGTGCGTCGGGTGCGGGGCGCGCGGCCGCGGCGATTTCCTCTGCGGCTCCGACAACCGCACCTACTCGTCGCTGTGCCGGCTGGACCTGCACAACTGCGTGCGCCGCCCGCTGCGGCCGGTGCGGCTCGCGTGCCGCGGCTTCTGCCCGTGCCGCCGCCCGCGCCCGCGCCCCCGCCCCCGCCGCCCCGCCCTCAAATACGACTCGTCGCACAACGAAGTGCTGCCGCAGAGGGCGTCCCGCCGGCGGCTCTTTCAGGGTTACGAGGGCTGCGCCTTGGACAAGATGGCGAACCGGCTGCTGGACTGGTTCTCGGTGCTGATGGAGGAGGCCGGCGCCGGCGCCGTGGCGCCCCCGTCCGCAGGCTTCCCCGAGGAGTGCAAGCCCGAGGTGCGCTGGATGTTCGCGCACCTGGACGCCGACGGCGACGGCGTCCTGTCGGCGGCCAACCTCTACTCGCTGAGTGAGTTCGCCGCAGCCGCGTCCGTCCGTCCGTCCGCCCGACGCCGCGCGCTTGACTGGCGTCCGTCTGTCCGCAGGGCACGACGAGCGCGAGCGGTGCCTGCGGCCGTTCCTGGCGTCGTGCCGCGCGGAGGGCGGTGGGGGCGCGGGCGCGGGCGTCGACCGCGCCGGCTGGTGCGGCTGCCTGCGGCGCGCCGCGCGGCCCTGCACGGCGCTCGCGAGGGCGCACCCCGACGCCAAAGCAGGTTCCCGTCTCCTCCACTCCGTCGCTACTTCATTCAAACGGTGTCCAAAGAGACGCGACGGCGTCTCGTTCAGATAGTTCGAGTTTGTACAGTGTGTTTGAATTTTTTTTTTAAAAATCAGGGGTGGTAATTCCGACCGGTTTCGAAAATGCATTTTTTAGAATTTTTGTCTGTCTGTATGATAGGGCATAACGTGAAAACCACTGAACGGATTTAAATGAAACTCGATATAAGGCTAATTTATATCCCAGCGCGTATCTTGCGATACTTTTTATCCCAATAAGTGAGGTCGTTTTCGAGGACCAGACAAAGTAGCGGAAAAGATGGCGCTGAGATCGCATCTTTTTTACAATTTACTGAACGTATATAATTGACTCTTGGCATAGTGCTGCTAGCTTATAACCCAAGTTAACACCGCTTTAACCCGACAAATTATATCGTGTCCATGGAACAATTGCGATTTTCAATTCACTGACGTTGTCATAAACAACATCTCATTCTTTGTATTGCTTCAAATCAAACAAACAACTGTGGCCATTTAAGCATTTTAAAACACATAAAAGCATGAAATATGAATGATAATTTCTAATAAGAGTTTGTAGTTATAAATAACATATTTGTTAAAGGAGGTTACATTTTATAATTTTTTAGATGTAAAATTTTACTGTTTCTTATAAATTTTCTACAATACGGAAAAAACTAAGTCCATATCATCTAGACAATGTCAAGCAAAACTAGAGGCGAGTCGAAACCAACCTGATTTGAAGTGATACAATTGAAAACACGCGAGTGCAGTGCCATTTATTTTGCTAACTCGTCTTAAGGAAACTACCTAATTTGTCGGGATTAAATTTAAATGTATCAAGTGTTAAGACGGATTATTCGATTCGATTGCATCGGCGGTGGCAGCGGGCGCGTACGTGCCGGCGTGCGACGCGCGCGGCTTCTACCGGCCGCGGCAGTGCCACGCGGCGCTCGGCGTCTGCTGGTGCGTGGACGCGCACGGCGTCGAGCGGCCGCACTCGCGCACCAAGGGCGCGCCCGCCTGCCCCCCGCACGCCCCCGCCCGCGACGCCCCCGCGCCCGACGCCCCCGCCCCCGAGCGCGACGCCCCCGACGACGACGAGGACGCGGCGCCCGGCAGCGGCGACGCCGAGCTGCGCTTCTAGGCGCAGACGTCGATAGTGGCCACCATGTGCTTATGAATGTTCGATATTACTAGCTCCTACATTAGAACGGTAGTCTGACGGCAAGCAGACCGCCGTTTCCTTTCTGTTAGTCTAAGACTTGTTTTCTGGAGGAATGTTTAAAAGTTGTTTAATGACAGTGCTCGAGCATAGTTATAGCAGTAGAAGTACAAGAGTAGCGATGAAACACACAAAGGTTGTTTGCACTTTTTTAATACTCCCTCATTGTACTTTCATTAATAAAAATTAATAACTGACAGGTGTTTGTTTTCCACTTGTTAATTCTGCTCAAAGAAGATTGCATATCCATAGAAGAGTCACAGTTGTTAGTGACAGAGATGGATATGTTGTGGCTTTGTGTGGCAAGGAGCCCTCTTGTGAGCGCATCCTATCTATAAACGGAAACAAGTTGCCTACAGTGGTGAGGCATCATATTAAGGAAACGACGTGAAAGATGATGCCTTATGGTTTCCACCAGGATCCAGTAGAAGGGTACATCTAAAATGTTGTCTCCTATTGGTCTCGCAATAATGGATACCAAATACAGTGCAAAGCTGATTCTAAGCTCCAGGCGATGCTTTTCTATTATCACAGACCACTTGTCAAACATTTCAATTTGCATACACCTACTTACTGCATTCCTAATATTGAATTTACAGAAGCAAAACTTGTGATTGGGATTGATGTAAACCTAACAATATTTTTCAATATGTTTACTATTTGATTTTGAGTAATTTTCTGCTATATGTTCAGAACCCAGGGTCTAATGGCAATAAAATGTATACAGTACTATTCTGAAGTTATACTAAGTCCAATGCAAAAAGAATGGTCAAAATCGGTTCAGAAAAAACAAAGTTATGAATGACAAACCTCAAAAACTAAACATTTTACCCAATTTTAACGATTTTTGAAGTGAAACTTCTATATAGACGGGGTCTTACGATGTATCGCTCACGAAAAAGCGTCACGGCCGCGTGTTCTAACACTTACATTTTTAAACTCGTGATATCTTTCGTATGGGATGTCCGAATTGAATAATTCAAAAAGTTATATAAAGGTATTGAAGCAGTCTTGAATATGAAGTAATTTATTATTGAAGTTTTAGTAAGGGGTCCTTACTAAATTAATTTGTAAATATTACCCTATGTCACCCGGGAATAGTGCAGCTTGCCAACAGTGAAAGAATTTTTCAAATCGGTTCAGTAGTTTCGGAGCCTCTTCATCAAAACATGAGCAAACGAAATATTTTTTTTTTTTGTAATATTTTTCTGATAACATAATTTGATGTCCGAATGAAGTTGATGACGAAAGATGCGCATTTGTTAATGTTCCGTTGTATGTGTATAATTTTAGAGTAGACTATGAATGCTTTTTTGGTTCCGGATGAATTCAGTTTTTTGTTTGAAAAAAAAAATATATTTTTAAATTAAAACTGCATCCATTAAAATGTACCTAACCTAACCAAATCATAATTTGCAGTAAACCTGCGAAAAATCGAAATGTGTGCTGGGAGACATTAGAAGTGAAACTTCAACGGACAAGTTGAAAAATGAATCGCATCAAAATTTTAACTTTAAGTTTTACGGGCAGGTTTGTCAATTGAAGTTTTTCCACTTGTAAGTTGAGATTCGTTTTTCCACTTGTCCGTTGTGATTCATTTTTCCACTTGTCTGTTGCGATTTGTTTTTCAACTTGTCCGTTGCCTTTCGTTTTTCCACTTGTCCGTTGCGATTCGTTTTTCAACTTGTCCGTTGAAGTTTCACTTCTAATATGTGTCCCAGCACACATTTCGATTTTTTGTTAATTAAATTGATGAAATTTATACCAGACTAGCTGACCCGTGCCCACTTCGCTGGGCATCAGAAAAAACTTATTATTAATCACAATCAAATAAATCAAAATATTTCTCCTCCCGTATTGCCCGTACCCCAGTGACGCCTACATCGCATAATTTTTTTTAAATAAAAAACACTTATTGTTGCATAACTATAATATTATAGTTAGATATATGCTGTAAATTACAATTTATGTAAATAATGATGTGTTCTGCAAAGTCGTACTACATTATTTTATTATATTACACCTATTTTTTTACACCTTGGGTTACATTATTCGAGTTTTAGTAAGGATCCCTAATTTTTTTGTAAATATAATATAGCCTATATCAACCGGGGATAGTGTAGCTTGCCAACAATAAAAAAAAAGAATATTAGGGGGTGGATCCCCTAAATATTTGTTTAATTTTTAGATATTAATATTTTTTTTTATTAATTTTTTATGATACAGCATTAAAAAATACATACAACCCTAAATTTTCAACCCTTTACGATCAACCCCTATTTTTTAATAGCGATATTAGTTTTTTTATAATTTTCTACTGGGATGATTTGAATTTTAATTTGAAGCAGGTAGATGGCGCTGCAATCGGGTACCAGAATTTAGGTGTTCTTTTTGTTGTTGTATGTGTTGAAATAAATGATTGGACCCAGTAGGTGGCGCCGCGATACTCCTAAACGCTGGGCCTGATTTTTGATGAAATTTTTTGTTTGTTCAAGTGGATTTGAGAATAGTTTAGATTAACATTTGGTCCCGGTAGATGACGCTGGAATAGGGATTTAGATTTTTATCTTTTAAAGGCAGGACGTCTGCCGGGTACAGCTAGTATTAGTATAGATTACTAAGAAGACACTCTTAGGCTGGTTTGCACCGACTTTTAACCGATGGTTAAAATAAGATAATCACCAAAAATGTATGGAAAAACAGTGATTATTTTTGGTTAACCGTCGGTTAAATTTCGGTGCACACCAGCCTAAATCGAACACAAAAGGAATCATCAAAATTGATTCAGAAACAAAAGTTACAGATGTAAATCTCTACAATGTTTTCTTCATTTTATGGATTTATTGCTATATCTTCGGAACTTAAGATCTAATATACCAGTGAATCATACTGCAACTACAATGAATCAAATGCAAAAAGAATGACCAAGATTAGTTCAGAAACAAAAAGTTAAAGCTGAAAAACCACACAACTTTCACATTTCAGACTGATTTCAAGGGTTTTTCTTTATCTTCGGAACACAAAGTCTGCTAGCAATAAAATTTATATGCGACCATATTGAAGGTTTGCAATTGGATGCTAAGAGAATCATTTAAATCGGTTCAGAAACCACAAGTCATGCTTGAACATACATGAAAAGAAACATGAATTGAGAATCTCCTTTTTTAAAGTGGGTTAAAAAACAACTAAGTAATTAAATTATTTTTGTAGTTTTTATCTGCGCAAATACTTTTGTAGAAATTGTACAACTGGCACACATATACAAGGTTGCTATCTCGTTCACTGGCGTAGACGCTCCTCAACAAGGACCTGGGCTCCATTTATCAGATCCTGACTTGTTGACCATGGGACCACTGCGGGTGTATGCACTTACCAATAAAGAAAAACATTTGAATATCACTCAATCCTTTCAATAAAAAGAAACTTTTGAAAATCAGTCCACAATTATTGACAGAAATCGAGTCACAGACATGCTAAAAAGAACAAAACAGAAGCATTGAGAACCTCCTTTTTAGGTCAGTTAGAAATGCTTACTATATAGGTATGTTTATAAACTATACTTTAATAATATTATAAAGAGTGTGTTATATGAGGTATAAACATTGACCTGGAGTAAGTCAATGGTTATAAAGTTTGTGACTTTGGGTGTTCCATGATCCCCTGTACTACCATTAATATTATAAAAAGGTAAAGTTTGTGAGTTTGTTTATAGGAAGTATAATCCCTTGACCTACTCAACTGATTTTGAAAATTCTTTCATCAGTAGAAAACAGCATTATTCCTGAATGACATAGGCTTGTTTGGTGGTTTGAAGTGGGCGTGCCTCGGCTGGCTTGTGATAGAAGAAACAAAGGTGGGGACAGAAATATACTCCAATTGAGACTGTAGAGTGGCACATGTAGCAACAATGGCTATAGAACAGAGAGAACTAGGCACAACCCAGATATGTCAATGCACCATAATAGATCAGGAGGCGTTAAGCAGCCACTTTATGGCAATTAATTACTATTACTTAGATACAGTGGTAGGTGTAAGACAAAACAAGTTCTACTTTATTTTGATACTAGTCATATTTGTAATCATACTTTATCATTAATTTTATTAAGTTAAACTATAGTAGATATAAGGACAGATTGTCCAACTCAACTTGAACAGCCTTTTTGTCCATTACCTACAGAAAGCAGCAGCAAATGCCAACTAAAAGTGGTCCTAACACTGAATAAGTGTGTGACAGAAGAGTAAGTACTCTATTTATTTCAAGACTCACTTAGCTTACTGTTACCAAGACAATTGCCCTTCTTTTTGCATAGCAACTTCTGCCATAATTATTGCAAGACACGAATAACAATAGATTAAGTAAACTTTAATTACTAAAATATGAGACAAGTGAATTGTTAAAATTATAAAAAAATCTGCCAATTTAAGTACATTTATTGCAAGTAAATTTTAATAGAGGCTATATATAGTAGTAGGTTATCCCGACTGACAAGAATCCAATGGTTTCACCCCCAATATAATAAGCAAGAGGTAGTTTTCAAGGCAAGGGCCAGAAATAAGGATACAGTGATAACTAAAACTTATATTTTACCGTACTAATGTTAACTGATGTACAAATAAATAATTACACAGGACAATGAACTCATTTCTCTTCTTCTTCTTCCTTGGGGAATTTGCTGCCGTAGAAGGGAATGTTGGTGACGAACACCTTCCAATCGGTCATGTACAGCAGGCCGAGGAACGCTGCTCCACCGAAGCCCATCGCTGACGACGCAAATGATGCTGCTACTTCTACGTGTTTTTTGCCAAGGCGCAACATTTTGCCTTTGGTTTCTTTATTGAAACTCGCAGTTTTCTAACGGGTATAGTTACGTAAATTACAGTTCGCGAATCGTGTTCGTGATCATATTCAGACGTATTCAGATCAGTTCTGTCAGCTGTCATAAGTGACTGTAATTGCTGTGAATAGATTTCGAATGACAATTGACATTATCAAATAGACGATTGATTAGATGCTGACAAAAACAGCAGCTTTTATTTATATTTATTGGATTTTAATTTGAATTTTGTTAAAATATGGATTTGCGTATTATAGCCATCAAAGTAGGTAATTTATCTGAGTGTGTCTTTTTATCAGTCTTCAAAAAGTAGGTTCTCAATTCGTTTGTATACTTTTTTTGAAGTGATAACTTCTCATGGGAAGGTAAACCGGTTCGTAGCGTAACGCGTTACGGCGACAGTCTATCTGGCTTCCCTTTCTCTCAAGCAAGTTATTAGTTATCACTTCTGTCGGGCGTCCCGAGACGCACACATTTTTTTTTGTATATTCGTTACTCGGTTTCTTCGTCAATTGTGAATCAATTTAAAAAATATTTTAATTGAAAGGGTATACTACTATAGTGCGCGCAAGATAACTCTGCGCGCGACGGGTGGCGTATTAAATGTTGCCAGTTTAACCTCTCACGCTTTCAAAGACTACATGTAGCGGAAAATGGGATGAGTGAATATTTTTAAACTAAAACTTACTTTCATAAATCATTATGGTAATTATGCATTAACCCGGAATGGAAAAATAAGCATTATTTTATATTACAAAGACTATTAATATGGTTTGCTATGATACAAAAACGATATTAAAATCGTCGGCAAGTTATCATATAGGCAAAAAATTAATAAACAATAGAATTAATTACGTTAAATATGTGCGTCATATTTTCGATAGAAATAATGTTCAATTTTAGCGTGAAAACTTACCTAATTATGAAAAAAGCACAACATATTTAATTTCAAGATTATATTGCAAATTTATAATATAACTATATGTAATAATTAACTGATAAAACCAATTTAAAATTATAAGTATTGTATCACATTACGCCATTGTTATTTGCCACAATCACAAACTACTATTTATTTGCTAATAACCATGAATCAGGCAAAGGAATCTAGTCCATACAGCCAATTCTGATATATAAAGTGTTCGTATAGCTTCAGTTCATTGCAGGTGAAATTGACGGCATTCAACGGAGTTCTTGTGACAACTGAAAAAGCCACATTTGATTAAAACATATGTAGTAGTAGTTTTGTGTTCTTCACTATTTGAAGAACAGGCAAAGATCCTAAACCATACAGCCTCACAAATAAATTTTTTAAAGTTTGATTTAAATAAATAATTTAGCAAATTAAGTAAACGTTTTTTTTTAGATTTTGCTAAACACCAGGCTAAGGAATTAAATATATACAGCAAAAATTCTATATTTAATTATAGAATTTAATTATTTAATAAAATGGAAGATTTCTGGATGATATGAAAATATGGAATATTAGATTTTTCACATTATTGTAAATAAGATAATTATTATACTTTTGAAGTTTGTACTTATGTCATTTCCAACAACATGTAATGAATGTCAATGTTAGCAAAATCAAGTAAGTATAGGTTATGAGGGGAAGTCAAAGGTCGCAACCAATAACCATAACAGTGAGTTAGGTTCGGTTAACTTTAGGCAGAACCGACTGTAACCATTGTTTAAATAGTTACCAATGAATAAATGGTTACAGTCGGTTCTGCCTTCGGTCTAAAGCTAACCGAACCCAACTCACTGTATTTGATGTGATATTATATCTTAATATTCAAACTTACCTAATTGCTGGGAGGATATAATATACCAGCTGCCTTCCAGAACTCGTGAAATCTGTTACCAGCGGAAGTAAAAGTTTGGCGAAATCTAGCTTCAGCTAAATAACCAGCAAAATGTTGTTCTCGACGACCATATTGTGGAACATTTGCTTTTATGTCACGCCACAACCTTTCTATATTTTGAGTATGTGCGCCAGTGACAGGATCAACAAAATTTAAGCTATGGTTGACAGTTAAGTGTTCAAAATTTTCTTGTGATAAGCTGTCGTATGCTTTCCAACAATCTGAATAAATGATTGAGCCTGGTTTTATATGACTTTTAATTAAACTGATTAAAGTATTACTATCTCTATTCTTTATTGGAATAAAAAATTGTTTTTTTTTATTATGTCTTTCGACTCCACCAAAGACCCATTGTCCAGTCACTATCCTGCCTCTATTATATTTCCTTCGTCCAAATTTGGCCTCGTCAATTTCCACTATTACACCTTCACCACCTATTTGACACGAATGGCGTATAGCCCAGTCTGTACAAACTTCTCTTATAAAACTACTCCAGTCGCAATAGGAGTGATATGTTATATTTAAATCGTTTACAATGAATGTAGACCTATTGCGCGGTATACTAAGATACAAATAAACAAAATTGAATATTTTCCACTTCGGCAAATGAACGTTTTCAAAAAATGTTCCTCTAAATAAAGAAATTTTATAATTGCATCTCTGAGGCTTTTTTTTATGTTTTTTTGCTAACTCTATGTTTAATTTATTACTAAAAAATAGTCCTAACTTATAATTTACACTACAGAATTGGCCGCACTTTTTGCACTTATTATTAGATGCTATAACATTATGTTTAACTAAGTATTCGTACAGTTTTTTTGGATTTTTTTTGCTTATGTAACACATATAACCAATATCGATAATCTTTAAATTACATCCCACACAAATGTCACTATTACTTGATGTTGCAGTCGACATATTATTAATTAAGTGTTTTATAGTCAAAAATAGTAGTAGTATTCGTCACAATAACAGCCAAATTTTATAACAATTGGTATCCTTTTTCTCTTAAATTCCCGACAATCGTCACATTGACAGGCAAATTTTAAAGCAATTGGTAAACTTTTTCTTTCCAGTTCCCGCCAAAAACTTTTTTTATTAATGATTTTCCACTTGTTATGTCATCAGAGTCGCAGGCAAAGGAAAAAATCTATATAGCCTAGTTTGTTGCATTTTATTATTATCTCTATTTTGTGATAATAAAATACATCTTACAAGACTGTATAGATTTCATTCCTTTACCTGCCACTATGATGAATTAAAAAACAAAAAATATCTTTTAGTAATTTAAAGTAGTCTGGAGTTTTTGGCGGGAACTGAAAGGAGACGCTGTGCTGTGCAGTTTAATTTTCTAAAAAATGAGTTAAGTTACTCTGAAATTAACAATAATTGCAGGATATTGATAGTTTTTGAGTAGTAATTATGTTTTTGTGAGAAATGAGAACTGTGTAGTGAAATGTGGCCTTTCGAGTTGTCACAAGAACTCCGCTGAAGAATGGCATCAATTGAACCTGCAATCGAGCTACAAGAATACTTATACAACAGACCTGTCTGTATGGACTAGATTCCTTTGCCTTGCCATTGTGGTGAATTAATAACTATACTAATAATATGGCGTTTCTAACGGGAACTGGGAAGAAAATGTTTTGTAGTTTTCTAAGCAAAAATATGAACTGCTTTATTGACTAACGTTGTAAAATATTTATTGCTTTTAAGTTATGTGTTTGTGCTCAAAATCACAACGTTTTGGTAAATTGTGCTATTATTTTTTATTAATAATATTAGTTTATTAGGCAGTCTGTGTAAAATCGTATTAATTTGATTATTTCTTTGATTTTAATCTTAATGACGGCTTTCCGACGATTTTAAAATCGTTTTTATACCATAGCAAACCATATTAATAGTCTTTGTAATATAAAATAATGCTTATTTTTCCATTCCGGGTTAATGCATAATTACCATCATTATTTCTATTTTGAACAACTTAAAACAGTTATGATTAATTAAGTTACATAAATATAAATTATTTTCCAAGGATTAAATTTATTTATTATAATTAATGTTTCATCTTTTATTATTCAATCAATAAATAAACAAAAAAAAGGAAAAATTAAAAGTCCACAATAACCTTGTAAGTCTTTTATTCAATATATAGTAGACATTTTAAATTTGAAGTAAGAATGGTCTTGTAATGGGTCAATACCTTCCATTTGAATATCTTCATCAGAACACATGCTAAATTTTTCATCAGAAGAGTCGGATGTGTCATCTGTGACATTAATTATAAATTTATCCATTTCCATATCCATTAGTCTGATTCAAAATACTTGTCCTCAATTTTTTGGATTTGGACTTGCACAGCAGCAGTCCGTTTTCAATAAAACTAGTTTTTCCTCCAGCGTGGGCTCTAATCCATCTTGGTCCAACACTATCAGAAGCAAGAATACCAGGCTGTTCCTTGGATTTCCAACATTTTTGTAAGTAGTATGAAGTATGTATGTTTCATCCAAGATAAATGACAGGCCGATTATCATCCTGCCGATTCTTGTGTAGCGTCAGAATTTATCTTGCTCTCCAAGCTGCTATATCACTGCGTTCTATCAGTACCTTTCGCTTAGACTGGCACTTTTTGTATTTATAGCCCATAGTTTTTAAAATACTCCTTAACGAGCTTCTGCCATATTTGAATTCAATATTAGCTATCAGAACCAACCAAAGTATATTTACGGTCGGAATTTCTTTCTTTACAACGTAAAAGATTTTAATTTGATGCCTTATAGCGCACTTATCAAAATCGTCTAAATCATGTATTGCTTTTTTCCGGGTGTCACAATTTTGGAAGATGAAGCTACTGCAGCAATACCCTCTTGAGTTATTTGGGTGACAGTACGTTCGGAAACACTTATAACAAAGTAAGAATAATAATATAAACAGTGATACAGGTACTCAGTTAAAATTTAGAATCATCTTAAGGGCAGTTTTGTCTGTTGGAATACAATAGGGCAATTTTGTTATAGAATAGCATAGCATTAGGACGATAATAGGGAAATACAGTAAGTAAGTACGTGTTAGAAAATCACAATAAACTTTACGTTATGTTGTTTCAATACATAGAAAATAATGTTAATCCAACAAACCGTAACAATATTTACGTTTTACAAAGTTTTTCGTTAAGTACAATTATGTAGTTTACACTGTATTTGTACACGTGTCGTAAAAAGTTAATAGCAAAACCAGAAAATAAAGATAGTTTTAATGTTATGGCAACCCTAAAACTAACCTGTCAAATATGCAACGCGGGCTTTGACTTTGTATAACGGAATTGTAGGCCCGTTATTGTCTCGTTCTTCTTCACAAGCACTTTTTACCTTCAAGATAATATCACGGCCAACACTTTAATCACTTTCGGCATGGTGATAGCGAGTATTAACTTTGACAATGAATAAAAACACGGAACACAACTTTACACAACACACTCTATATCACCTGACGTAAACGACAAGATGGCGGCACATGAATTAGTTGATAGTTCCGATTTCTGCCGCGCGCAGAGTTATCTTGCGCGCACTATACTATATACTCCCGAATTGATCCCATTATCACCATGTCTGAATCTAATGAGTGGATCGCAGGAAAATTGAGAGAAACCCTTGAATTTTGTTAACCAACTTCTTTGTTACAGCATATCTTTTTTTTTCTTTATTCCTACATTCTTAGAAAAAAAAGCTTGTATACGTGTGCCAGTATTACATTTTCTACAGGCGCTTAATTTTTTTATTTGTTTTTAAATTTTTAAGAGAAACTTCAATGGAAATTGAGAGCAATCCTTGTTGAAGAACGTCTACACCGAAGAGTGAGGTGGCAACCTTATATACGCGTGCTAATGCTATAATTTCTACAGGAGCTTGATATATTATTTCTAAAGCTATTTAAGTATTTGCGCAACTAGAAAGTAAAAAATCAATATTCAACCGACTTCTTTGTACAACTTCTTGATACCGGTGCGAAGTTTTTATGTTTTATTTGGCATCGACTTCAAGATTTAGAAAGAAATCGGTTAAATATTTATTTTTAACTGACTTCAAAAAGGAGGCTGTTCTCAATTCGTCTGTATATTATATTGTATTTTCTTTACTCAGTTTCTCCGTCTTTTGATTTTATTTCCTTTTAGTCTAAGATCCGACCATACATCGATCTTCACCGAGCTGATAATAGAATAAAACTTATTTTATAAAAAAAATAGTATATTAGAAAATGGGTAAAAAAATATATATATAGTATACATACATAGTTTACAGTATGGAGGATAGTAGGAGTACTCATACCTTCCATAGTTTACGTGCTGAGCATGCGCACTTTCTTATATTCAAGGCCCCATCAGAGACGACTGCAATGTTCGGTCCTTTATTATCACACAGTATATTTACCTCGGATCGCTCTGTCACTCATTTTCACACGCGTTGAAATTTAAATCTTTAAAATTCGCAAACCTCTATTAGGACCAAATTTTTTGCAGACAACCCTATATCTACGTGTTCGCAATAAAACAGCGCTTATGCTGATTTTTTTTTTCTAATACCATAACAAGTGAAAGTACCTGGCATCGACATACCTGTTTATACCTGGCAACCCATAGTTTGTCCAGGTAAATTATGGAGTTTTTGGCGGGAACTGAAAGGAGACGTTGTGCTGTGCAGTTTTATTTTCTAAAAATGTGTATAATTACTCTAAAATGAACAATAGTTGCAGGATATTGATAGTTTTTGAGTAGAAATTAAGTGTTTTTGTGAGAAATGTGAACTGTATAGTCAGATGTGATCTTTCGAGTTTTCACAAGAACTCCATTAAATGGCGTCGGTTGTAGCCTGCAATACAACTGCGCTACTATACGAAGACCTATTAATTAACATGTTTCCGACTGAAAGACTTTGATTCTATGGTCATGAATAAATTTAAAATAATAACCAGGTAAATTATAGACAACCCTACGTCTACACATTCTATATGTTTGTAGACGTCCGATCACCACAGCGGCCGCTCACAAATGATCGGCAAGCGCGTAGCTCGCTGCTTCTAGTCGGGCCCCCCGTGTTTCCCTCCGCGCATACCTCGCCTCACTTCACCGCGACACGTGTCACCTCTCGACTGCGCGTATTATTATTATTAAATATTATATTTTGTTTACCAGCTAAATGTGTGCTCTATTGTAAAATATTATTCGGTATTTTTACCAAATAAATATGCATTCCTGAACTGCATTCAAACACAGAACATTGTTTCACTTCTACCTGAAGACCTCCAAATGTTTAATACTTTAAGTCTATAATAAAATTTTCTTATTATCTTGATGATGCAACATTTAATGTAAAATGATGTTTTTTAATGTAAAATGATGTTTTTTAAATAACTAAAAATATTTTATCCCGGATTTTTTTTGACAACCCATTTTTAATATATTTTCTAATATACTAAATTTATATATATATTTTTTCAAGTATGAAGTGGGTTTTGTTCATAGACCTATATGTTTCATACTTCAGTGGTTTTGTTTAAAAAAAAAATAAGCTGCAACAAGAACTCCTTGAACTGTATTGACGCGGTTCCTTTGCCTCTCTTTGTCCTGAATAACAAATTACAAAACTGTTTTTGGTAGGAACTGAAGGGCAATATTGATCTGTATACATAGAAATGTTTAATTACAACATTGATAATTTTTGAGTAATTACATTCGAGTTCTCACAAGAACTCCATTTCTCCGTTGGCTCTGTCAGTCGAGACAATATAATAATCAGACAGGGTTGTATGGACTAAGATTCTTTGCTTGCCATTGTGGCTAATAAAACAACACAGTTGACACCTATGCATTTGACATTTGTCAAGATTTTTTCTGATTTGTGTTTATTGTTTTGTATAGTTTTGTAGAGAGAAAGAATATTATAAACAAAAATAGATGTAATATCAAATAAACGAGTATAAAAATTTATAACTCTCCTTTCATAATAGCTGTAAATAACAAGAACAGTTTATTAATTAAGCAGTAGTAAGCGGTAAAGGAACAATGAGAATGTGTAACATTTTTTATCATTAAAATATGTAATATTGTTGATTTCGAATGGGAACGGCCGGTGTAATCGTGAAGTACATATTATATGTGATGAATATGTGGGACTCGGCGGCGTTCCTGGGCGCGCTGACGCCCAAGTTCTACGTGGCGCTGACGGGCACGTCGTCGCTCATATCGGGGCTGATCCTGATATTCGAGTGGTGGTACTTCCGCAAGTACGGCACCTCGTTCATCGAGCGCGTGTCGCTGACGCACCTGGGCCCGTGGCTGGGCGGCGAGGGCGGCGACGCGGGTGCCGCGGGCGCCGACGCCGCCGCCGGCGCGCCGCCCGCCGAGTGCCGCGTGTGGCGCAACCCGATGGCGCTGCTGCGCGGCGCCGAGTACGCGCGCCTCTGGGCCGCCGCGCGCCGCCCGCCGCTCACCTACTACGACATGAACCTCTCGGCCCAGGACCACCAGGCCTGGTTCGCCTGCGGAGCGCAGGTGGGTGCGCTATAGATATACGGCACATTTATTTATTACTTGAGGTATAAAGTGAACTTTGGGTGGTAAAAAAAAAATACCAGGAAGGCTAAGGTGGGAGCTGCGCTTCACTTCACTCTTCTAACCTATATTAAAACAGTTCACATTGTTCATAATAAATAAATGAGGGTGCATTTATTTATTATGAACAGATCTGATATTTGAAACAACTTTTCTAAAGTAATTTCAAACAATACTTAGAAAAATATTAAAATATTTTTTGGTACTTATCCTGTTACTTTTTCATAAAGTACAGAAATGTATGGTTACACTATTAATGTGCATGGGTAACTAAATATTTTGTTAATTCCTTTTCAATCACTTTAACTATGTAAACTAAATTAGTATATGAGTGTACAATCAACCAATAAGTGCGAGCTGTTATAAAGTAAAATATCAGGAGCATGTATGTCGTTATTTCATTTGTGTTCAATTGCATATAGGCATCAAATACAGACCAAGCCAAAATGTGCCTTTAAGAGCCTCAAACTTATTATCTTGCATGAACTTGTGCACATTTATCAACTTGTTGATTTTTTTATAAGTACAACAATGATACTGCCTACTAAAATATTATTCATTTGTATAACAAGCTGGTACATGTGACACTGCTTATACAGTTTCAAATGACAACTTTTGTTACTTAATAGGGGCTGATTTTGAGACCCCATCACCCAAAAAATCAGTTTTTGTTTATGTGGACCCCTGAGAAACTGATTTTGACCCCAGGGGGTCAATATCAACCACTTTGGGAATCCCTGATTGAAAACAACTGTTTCTCTCTTTTTATGTCTATATACATTTATTAAATATTAGCTTCTACCCGCGACTTCGTCCATGTGGAAGTTATTTTTCATAAAAAGTATCCTATGTCACTTCTAATACCTCCAAGAATATGTGTACAAAGTTTCATGATGATCGGTGGAGTAGTTTTCGCGTGAAAGCGTACCAAACAAACTTACATTCACATTTATAATATTAGTAGGGATAAAAGAAAACAATAAGTAGTATTTCTGAATAAATATTAGATATTAATGTATGTAATTGTAATGTTTTATTTCATACTTACTGGATTTTAGTGTTGTATAAAAATGGGAATTAGAAAAAAAACTATAGTGAATATTCCAAAATAATTCAGTTTCATTCAATGTGTACGATCCTCTTAAAGTAAATACAATTAAAAACTAAAAATATACTGAGGTATAATCAACATGAGAAGTACAGGCGATTATAGACTGTGTAACAAATCGCTGCCAGGTGGAAAGGCTGGCTGCATTGCCGCGCTGTATGGCGATGCTTACCCATTGGGCAAAATGTAAGCCAGCCTTTTGATCATGGGTGGCATTAAAGAGTTTCTTGCAAATCTCTTTGAAGAAACTCTTTGCTGATCCATCACCATCCCCATGGACCTAATGTTTCAACTCCAAAAGGCACAAATATGTAACCCCTTCCTAAGGTTCCATATTTGTGCCGTTTGAGACCTTCAGCTTTTGAAGCAGCATTGCCAGCCTCTAACTCAGTCATTGGAGGATGTGACGGTGCTAGAGTGTCTACACATGTCGCGTCCCAAACAAGCGGCTGTCCCATCTTCCAAGGAATAAGTGATGTACCATCCGCCCTCTCGCGATCGTCGTGTACCTAGCCATTCGGTTCTAATGGAGCCGGTACGCCGACGCTGACAAGAGCCCGGCGGATGATGTCATTGAGGCTGGCATGGCGAGATCATCGACCAACACTATATAAATATGCTAATTCATGGTGTCCATATGGGTCCACCATACTCCCACACTGGCAACGATGGGGTACACAACATGGGGCCCCCAAGCGGAGGCTGATCGATTGTGCCTGTATTGAAGGATGGGTGTCCCTGCAGCCATTGTCCAGACTCCCAAGTAGCAACGGCCAAAAGGCGAGCGTGCTCTGTCGAACTGGAACACGTTTGTAGGAGACTTTCCCGTGTCAGTTCGCAGAGCGGTTCGACCCAAGCTCGTTGGGAAGTCGGAACAGTGGGAAGGGTAGAGTCACGGCAGGCCATTGTCCAAATCACTTGTACTATAAACGCCTAGGCCGCCTAGTGTTGTCGGTACGATGGTTGATTGCACACTCAGGGGCCCGCGGAGGAGGCGATGGCGCGCGCGTGGCGCGAGCGCGAGCCGGGCGCGCGCGTGGCGGCGGCGCGCGCGGCGCTGGCGGCGCGGCCGGAGTGCGCCGCCGCGCTGCTGCTGCTCGCGGAGGAGGACGCGCCCACCGTGCTCGAGGCGGAGCGCGTGCTGCGGCGCGCGTGGCGCGCGGCCGAGGCGGCGTGGCGCGTGAGCGCGGCGGGCGGCGCGCACTCGGCCGCCGCCGCCGCCGAGGCGCGCCGCGACGCCGCCGTGCTGGCGCACGTCAAGCGGCGCGCCGCCATGTGCGCGCGCCGCCTCGGCCGGCTGCGCGACGCGGCGCGCCTCTTCCGCGAGCTGGCGCGCGACGCGCCGCCCTCGCTGCACGCGCTCTCGCTGCACGAGAACCTGCTCGAGGTGCTGCTCGAGCAGCGCGCGTACCCCGACGTGCAGGCGGTGCTCGCGCGCCACGAGGACTCGGCGCTGCCCAAGTCGGCCGCCGTCTGCTACACGGCGGCGCTGCTGCGCGCGCGCGCCGCCGGCGCCGGCGCCGAGGCGGCCGCGCTCGACGCGATCCGGCGCGCGATCGAGTACAACCCGCACGTGCCCGAGTACCTGCTAGAGCTGCGCGCGCTGACGCTGCCGCCGGAGCACGTGCTGCGGCGCGGCGACAGCGAGGCGGTCGCGTACGCGTTCTTCCATCTGCGGCACTGGCGCGCGGCGGAGGGCGCGCTGCGGCTGCTGGCGGTGGCGTGGCGCGCGGCGGGCGCGGGTGCGGGCGCCGCGGGCGCCGGCGGGGGCGGCGGCGGCGGCGGCGCGGGCGCGGCGTGCGCGCGCTGCGCGGATCGCGAGCTGCTGCCGGCGTACCACGGCGGCGGCGGCGGCGGCGCGCCGGGCGGGCGGCGGCGCGCGCCGGCGCTGCTACCGCTGGCGGCCGCGCTGTGCGCCGCCACGGCGCTGCTGGCGCTGCTGGCGCACCGCTGGCCGGCGCACGCGCAGGCGCTGGCGCGCGCCGCCGCGCACTCGCTCGACCCGCGCCGCCTGCACGCGCTTCTGGCCGCCGTCTAAGTCATTTAATACGTTCTGTAAATTATTCAATTTCAAAATAAATTATAAGAAATACTTATTTTTTCATTAAACACACAAATAGTACATTATTATTACATATTATTATTACATATTAGTAATCCCAATAACTAGGTTTAAATAGAAAATAATATTGATTTATTTATTTATGAAAAACCTAAAAAGCCAAAGATAAAAATGAAAAACCAAAAACTTGGTTATTTGAATTTTTCTCATACATTTTGAGGTTATGTGAAAAAAGTGGTAGTACAAAAGTTGTAGATCTTTTCATTACCTACAAGTTTGCCATTTAACTTTTTTCCATAGAACTTGTAGTTTTACCGGAAATCGAGATTAACCGTTCTTCACCTTTAAAACGGGCCCGCCTCCCTCCCACTTCCCGACCTCAGATCACCCGTAAATTATTTGGCCTTTCATTTTTGTTATATGCTCTTCCTTTTCCAATGGGTTTCATCCTTTCCTTTTTTTAAATTTTCACAGGGTTAGCTCTGGTCTAATAACCGTAATATAAAAATTGGCATCTACATACTCCTGGTCATTTATTTTAGTTAGGAACATGTAACCCTTAACGTGCAATGTGATAAAATTAGTTCTTGATTGCGTCTTTGCCTAATTAGAACAATCAAATTAATACAAAAATAAAATAAACTTATTATTCCTCTAAGAACCACCAGTAAGTAGTGCAAACTGCTTAATTATAATGCGTAACTTGAATTAAAAAAAACACGTCTAAGGAACATCAGTAATTATAACTTTAATTTTGATTGAAATCATTTTTCACGAATTAGACATTATGAATTTAGAATTATAGAATGGTGATTTTTTTTCAATCAAAGGTCTAAAAATCTATACTTTTAACCACCTACTCATACTTAAAATTTACGAGAGGTAGGTTATGGTGACACCAAAAAACCAAAAATTTGGTAATATCAAGTTGACGTTGTCAACAGGTCACGGTGTGTTGCTCTTGAGAAAGTGTGGCGAAATCAAACCGAAGTTCGGCCGAATTTTTTGTTTTAACCGAATATTCGGCCGAAGTTCGTATTCGGTTCAAACCACATTCGACCCCAACCTCACAAAAAGTTAGTAATTAAAAGCCTATGTTTATGTTTTTCTCTATTTTGTTAGCCATATTCATTGTTGGGACCTAGACTCGGTGCCTAAGTACGAGGTATACATTTAAATAGCCTTTTCCCTTTCGCCGGTGACCCCCGAGCGAGGCTGTGCGACCCCCTGGGGGTCGCGACCCACACATTGAAAAACACTGGTCTACGTGTTGTGCACACCTATATAACCATATATACCTATGTTTTAATCGTTATTAAATATATTAGTAAGTATTAATTTAAGTAACGTATTTATTGTTGTTTTTATTAAAAATTATTTATTTCTTTTACGTATTAAAGTATTATTGAAGTGAAACTTCTATATAGAGGGGGTCTTACGATTTTTCGCTCACGAAAAAGCGAAAAAGCGACACGGTCACGTGGTCTAATTCTTACATTTTTAAACTCGTGATATCTTTCGAATGGAATGTCCAAATTGAATAATTCAAAAAGTTATATAAAGGTATTGAAGCACTCTTGAATATGAAGTAATTTATTTTGATAAGGATTAATACCAAGATACAAATAAAGAGCCTTTTCTAGCGGCGGCATTTTAATTAAATTTTTAAAATAAAAGTAAAAACTTCGTTTAAAAAAACTGACTTCAAAAACTAAAATGTATAAAATAACTTATTTCTAAAGCTATTATTATTATATCTAAAACATTTTAAAGTCGGTGCTTAGTAATTTTCAAAATATAGTAATTTATATGTTTTACTTTGCACCGACTTCAAGATGTTTAAGATAATGTGGCGAACGATGGTGGAACCATCTAGTTAGTTTTAGAAGTTTTGGAAAAATCTAGAAAAATCTAGAACGAAAAGACAAGGACGGATATATTTAGAAAAAGATAGACGATAAACGAAAGAAAGATATAGATAGATGTTAGAAAGAGATAGACGACAAAAGAGAGAAAGAGATAGATAGATGTTAGAAAGGGATAGATGTATAAACGAAAGTTCCCGAACAGAAGGTTCGGGAAAGAAAAGACAGAGATAGATAGACGGGTTCTAGAAAATTCTTCCAGGTATATAAACAGCGTAAGGCACGCCTACCGGGCAGTTTTGAGTTCAGTCCAAGACGGTGAAGCAACAAGTACGATACTAAAGAGTTGTTAGAGAAGATTAATAGAGGACAGAGACGAATTAAGTGGTGAATTTAGTGACAAGTTTGGTGGACAGATACGTGAAGGAAGTGTGTAGCGTAGTTCGAGAGAGGGGCCAGAGGCGAGCTACACGCGATAATATCGGAGGTGGTCTACGCAATATCGACGACGGTATTGAGGGTGTGACAACTTATCGTCGGGACTGTGCATCGTTGGTCGTGTGTTTAAGGACAGCAACCCTACAGGGAGGTACTGCGCGCGGCTTTGTAAGTCAATAAAAGCTCTTAGTTAAAAACTGGTGTTTTCTTCCAATCCATAGGTGCGTACCCCCACTCGTACGTAACAATAATAGCTTTAGAAATAAGTTATTTTATACATTTTAGTTTTTTAGTTTTTGAAGTCGGTTTTTTTAAAGGAAGTGTACAAGACGTACAAATTAAATGCGTGTTTCAGTACAAAATGTTTATTCTATACCGAACCGAGAGCACGACCCTACGAATCCAGGGTCCAGTATTCAACAACCAATACAAATAAAATGTTTGCGCGATTCAATTGCGTACAGCGCCATCTATTACTAGTACAAAGAAACTTATACACACCGCCCACTAAGGACAAATGTAATTTGGCCTTATAAAAAACCGTCACCGCCCACTATGAGGCTACCGAGAATGATGTGTACAAGTAGTTGACCAACATGTTTGTCCTTGGTTGGTGGGAGTTTACAACACAGCACTGCAAATAACAAATCTTAAATTTAAACGAGAGTAATAACAAAACAATATCTTAAAAGTTAAACATTTCTTTACTTAAGCGGCCACAGGTAAAATACATAATTTGGATGTCGGCCGTTTGATTTCACCTTTATTTTTTGTACGTAATGTAACAACCCGAGTGACGTTATCCGATCCTACATGTTTCGCAACCACTCGTCCAAGAAGCCATCTGCACGGTGGCACGTTCTCCTCTTTAATTAAAACTATATCTCCAATTCCAGGTTCAGGATGTTGGTATGCCCATTTATACCGATGCAGAAATTTTGTAAGATATTCTTGGGACCAACGCTTCCAAAAGTTCTGCATCATTCTTTGCGTAAGCTGCCACCGCCGAAGGCAAGATAAATTTGATTCCTCAAATTTATAATCTGGGGCTGTGATAAGAGGCTCACCTACTAGAAAATGCCCTGGTGTTAGAGCTTCAATCGCATCCGATTCCGTATCGAGACGAGCCAAAGGTCTCGAGTTCAAACAGGCCTCTATTTGGGTTAGAACTGTGGACAATTCTTCATAAGTTAGCGTAGCTTCACCAATTACTCTTTTCAGATGAAACTTTGCCGATTTGATTCCAGCTTCCCATAGTCCACCAAAGTTCGGCGAGTGTGGTGGGATAAAGTGCCAAGATGTCCCAGTAGTGGCTAAAGCCTTCGAAAGTTCCTCTCGAAGAGTTGAATTTTCTGAAGTCAGCAAAATCTTTAGTTCGCGAGCTGCTCCCACAAAATTAGTCCCGTTATCGCTCCAAAGGTCTGTGCAAGGACCTCGGCGAGCAACAAACCGTTTAAACGCAGTTAGAAACCCCTGTGATGTTAAATCACTTACCAGTTCTATGTGTACTGCCTTACTCACCATGCAGACGAATAAGCAGATATAGCCTTTATATGCATGATGACCTCTTCCTTTTGTTGTCCTTATGTTTATGGGACCTGCGTAATCCACTCCACTGCTTTTAAAAGGTCTGGCTGGTGTGACTCTTACAGCTGGCAATTGTCCCATCAACTGATTTGATGTTGTTGCGTTATACCTTATACATGTAACACACTTTCGAACAAATGCTTTAACGATCGACTTTGCCCCTAGTATAAAGAACTTAGTACCCAGATATGTCAACATGAGTTGAATACCGCCATGTAAAGTCTTAACATGCGCATCAGCGATAACTAGCGCAGTAAGAGTAGACCTTTTTGGTAGTAAGATTGGATGCCTAGCATTCAAGCTAAGAGGCATATTGTCCAGTCGTCCTCCAATGCGTAACAAACCTTTCTCATCAACATAAGGGTTCAGAGATTTGAGACGGCCTTTAATTTTACTAAACTTGCCATCCTTTCGTATAAGCTCCAGCTCTTCTTGAAAATGTTCGACTTGACATTGTTTTATACATGCCTCCAGCGCCTGTGCAAGTTCTGACGCCGTCAGATATTCTCCCCGATTTCGTTCACTTGCTGGCCTTTTTAGATCCAGAAAACGACGACAGTATGCTACAATTCGAATCAACTTTGTAAGTGATGAATACCGGTTCCAGATTGGCACCTCAGGTACCACTAAGTGCACCTTAATTTCTTCTAAATGAGTTTCAACATTTGTAGGCTTGCTGTATTTGATATTCTTATTGCGTAAGAACTCTGGACCGTTGAACCACATTGGATTGTTGAGCAGCTCCACAGAGGTAACACCTCTGGAGGCACAGTCAGCTGGATTCTGGCTAGTCCTTACATGTGACCATTGGTTTGAATCCAGCGTAGTTAATATTTCCGAGACCCGATTTGCAACAAAAGTTTGCCAACGACCAGGGTGACTATTGATCCAGGCTAGAACAACGGTCGAATCTGTCCATGCTCGAAGGTTAGTCTTTTGTATTTTCAGAGTTTCTGCAACCTCCATAAGCAGTCTAGTCACCAGGACGGCTCCACAAAGTTCCAATCTGGGGATGGACACTTGTTTAATTGGTGCAACTTTAGTTTTAGCCGTAACCAAAGCCACCTGAATATTTCCAGCTGCATCAATTCTCCGCAAATAAATTGCTGCTGCATATGCCACCTTGGACGCATCGCAAAACCCATGCAGTTCTACAAGGGAGTCATGGAGGCGTGTTCCGAGCCATCGAGGTATGTTGATTTGTGTCAAAACACCCAGTCCTTCCCGGTAAGTGTTCCATTCCCCTAATAGTTTTCCTGTAACTTCATCATCCCATCCCATTCCAGATATCCACAGCTTCTGTATTAATATTTTAGCTACTATTACACAAGGTGTTGCCCATCCTAATGGATCATACAACCGTGCGATCTGTGATATAATTTTTCTTTTTGTTACAGGCTCAGTTTCCTCAGGCAGTGTTACCGAGTAACGGAATTCATCTGTTCTTCGATTCCAGGTTAGTCCCAAAAGCTTCACTACTTCGTCCGTTTTTAGATTTAGTTCTTCACAAATCTCATCCTTGCTTAATGATGTTTCTTTGATTGCTTGCAACAACTCCTTGCTATTACTCATCCATTTTTGTAATTCAAATCCTCCCTTTTTTAGTAACTCATTCATCTGTTGATATACCTCAACTCCTTCCCTTACGGTGTTGCATCCAGTTAACAAGTCATCCATATAATAATCATTTATTACCCTTACAGATGCTGCGGGAAATTTTGCACCTTCATCATGTGCTGTCTGCTGCAAGCTCTTAACTGCCAAGTACGGTGCTGCTGCTGTACCGAATGTTACCCTTAGCAACCTATAATCTTCCACTTTAGAGTTTCCGTCATCTTGCCACAAAAGTCTCTGATAGTTAGTATCCTCTTCCGCTACCTTTACTTGACAATACATTTTAACTATATCAGCTGATATGCATATGGGCTGTTGTCGCCACCGCATCAACAAGTGTCTCAGCTCTGGTTGTAAGGTAGGTCCAACCATTAACGTATCGTTTAAGGATACTCCATTTTTATATTTGCAGGACGCATCATAAACGACCCTGACTTTCGTAGTGTCTTTATCATTCCTAATAACGGCATGATGAGGTAAGTAGACAGCAACAGAATTTTCCTTTTCTGTTTCAGGAATCTTCTCCATGAACCCTAAGTCTAAGTATTCATTTATGACCCGTTTGTATTTATCTTTTAATTCTTTATTTTTCTTAAACCGCACTTGTAATCCATTTAGTCTTTTTTCAGCGATTGCTCTTGAGTCACCGTCCACACATTCAGGTCTCTCCGTTTTGAATGGAAGTCTGACTACATATCTTCCCTCTGAATCCCTTCTTGTTGTATCTGCGAAGAATTTTTCGCAGCGAGCTTCTTCTTCTGTCATCATTCTTTTTTGACATTTTGGCTCAGCTTCAATTTCCCAAAATTTCTTTAGCATTTCATTATCTTCAACGCAGACATGCATTGCCACGACTCTTGACGTAGGAGCGGATTCTTTGCATGTACCAGATAATATCCATCCTAGTGATGTCGCTTGAGCTAATGGATATCCCTGTGGACCCTTCCGTATTCCTTCCTGTATGATTGTTCCGTATATATCTGCTCCTAGCAAAATATCAATTTTGCTAGGTGTATGATATTGAGGATCTGCTAAACACATATCCTCTTCTAACCAGTCCAGTTTGTCCACAGTACAGTTTGGAAGCGATGTGGTGATTGATTTCAGTACGTAAGCTTGTACCGTGATAACAATATTGCTATCTATCCTCGACTGAATGTTCAATTCCACCATGTTCTTCGATACCGTAGTGCTATTACCTTCCAATCCTGAAATTATTCCCTTAACTGGACGTTTCTTAATACCCAAGTATTGAACTGTCGCTTCTGTTACAAAAGAGGCTTGAGAACCCTGATCTAATAAAGCCCTAATATAATGCCTTTGACCTCTATGTGACTTCGCCCAGACGACAGCTGTTGCCAAAAATACTTGTTTCTTCATAGATACCTGGCCAAAACATGAGACCACTGGCGCCTCTTCGACCAATTCTGAGGAAGCCGCTGTTGTCCCAGCGGATGTGCCGACCGTACCCGCCCCAGATGTCGAGGCACCAATGTATGCATGATGTGACTTACCAACCCCCGAACCGCTTGGGTGGATCACCGAATGATGTTTCCCGTTGCACACCCTGCAAGATGTTTTACTTGGACAGAACTTAGCCGAGTGGTTGCTGCCCAAACAATTGAAACATAATCGTCTCTCAATTATGAACTTACGCCTATTATCTATGTTTTTCTTCATAAATTCCTTACATGTGTATAATTTATGTTCATTGCCACAAAACTCACAAACTACTTTAACAACGTGTAAAACTCTATGCCTGAGTGGTTTATTAAATGTGACAGTTGAAGGTCGAGGTTCAATGAATTCCAGAGCTCGGAATCTGCTTTCCAAAAATTCTCTAAACTGATTAAATGTAGGTAATTCATTCACATTCCCATCTGCGACTTTCAACTCCCACTGCTTCCGTGTTTCCGCATCTAATTTATTTGACACTATATAAATTATAATTATGTCCCATGTACTTACATCTATCCCTATGTTCTTAAGCGCATGTAAACAGTCTGTGGTGGTATCAGCTAGTTCCTTGAGGAACACTGAAGATTCTTTACAAGCTGATTTTTGATTAATCAGGCGTTTCAAAACCGAATTAGCAAGGTAAATTTTGTTATCATATCTTGCCTTCAATTGGTTCCAGCATTCCACATAATTTGCAGCAGTGATGGGTAACTGCCTTATCAACTGCTCGGCCTCACCGGTTAGGTGTCCTTTGAGATAGTGCAACCGCTGCACATCATCTAGCGTTCCATTAGAATGGACCAACGAAACGAACATGTCCCGAAATGTGATCCATTCTTCGTACTTTCCCGAAAAAGTGGGTATAGTTATTTTGGGCAATTTCAAATTTGCCCCAACGCTATCACCATTCCCAGTGCCCTGGCCATTTGATTGTTGTGCTGGTTTAGGCTTGCATCGTAACATATCCGTTTTATAATTAATGTACAAATCTTCAGTGTTCTCATAGATTTCATTTTTTACATATGCACTTGATTGAAAATCAGACCAACTTTCTACACTATTAACTATTTCTTGATGCACTTTAGTAAATCGAGCCCACAAATCTTCTAAAATATCAAGTCTAGTTTGTATATACCCTTCAGATCCTAACCGCTCTTTAGAAGACTTTTTAAAATTTACATGCGCCTTATTAATTTTCTCCTGAACATCCCTTTGTAAATTAACATATTTCTGCATTTTGAATATTTTAAATTATATAACTAAACAAACAATGTAACTATAAACAAAGCAAAAAACTTAAATTCATCAACCGTTTTATCAATACAAAATTCGATAAATTTTACCAAGTCCCAAATGGACACAAGAATTTTACAAGTGTTTAAACCAATACAGTCACTTATAAGGAAACAAAATTAAATACAAAACAACTGCATAAAAATTTACAACTGTTTGACCAATGCAAATTTTGACGAAATTTTTCTAAGTCCCAAAAAATGCTTAAAATTTTACAAGTGTTTGAAAAATATTGACTTAGAAAAAAAATCGGGCATAGGTTCCCCGTATGAACCAAATTTACCTAATTATTCTAAGTCCCTGATTACATGCAAGAATTCTAAGTCCCTAATTTACAAGTAAGAAATATTCTAAGTTAATATAATCTAATCATTAAAGTCCAAATTAGCACAAAATTAATCACAATTATTTAAATGTACTCACAGTTAAAAATTCACTCACACTTGACCGTTTTGTGACGTCACTCCGGATGTTGCTTGCGGGCTGTCCCCCCGCTGTTACCTCAGGTGTCGCCTGCGGGGATCCCCCGCTGTACCGCCGTCACGGACACCAAGCTGGCTCCCTGCGCCGTCTGTATATACCTTCCTCTTCAGCACCAGATGAGGAGCTGTTCCACTTTTGACGTGAAACCCCTCCCCCGACTCGCCCCGAACAGCGAACCACTGCCCATAGGTGCGAAGCGTAGACAAAAACCGTAGTCTACTGTATAGCCGATCCGACTCGTACAGGACCAAAATTTGTACAAGACGTACAAATTAAATGCGTGTTTCAGTACAAAATGTTTATTCTATACCGAACCGAGAGCACGACCCTACGAATCCAGGGTCCAGTATTCAACAACCAATACAAATAAAATGTTTGCGCGATTCAATTGCGTACAGCGCCATCTATTACTAGTACAAAGAAACTTATACAGGAAGTTTTTACTTTTATTTGTCACTTTTTAGTTTCTAGCTATGTATGGGTGAAACGACGAATGGTGCCACGCTTCTTAAAAAATATAGGTCCCAAGAAACCGGAACAAAAGAATGTTCGTAAAATAAAAACTACTGGGCCAAACTATGTCAAATTTTTAGGGGACCACATGGCAGCTATTCCGCGTCGAACAAAAAAGAATCACGTAAATCGAATCATAAATCTCAGAGTAATCGGTGTACATATGGAACGAAAAGGAAATATTTTTCATAAAAAATGTTCATAAAATGAAAACTACTGGGCCAAACTATGTAAAATTTTTAGGGGACCAATTGGAAGCTATTCCGCGTCGAACAAAAAAAGAATCACGTAAATCGGATCATAAATCACGGAGTAATCGGCGAACATACATAAAAAAAAGCAAAAAAAAGATCCCGACGAATTGAGAACCTCCTCCTTTTTTCAAAGTCGGTTAAAAAGAACACTTATTGTGGCATAACTATAATAGTTGGACATATTATGCTGTCGCGACACTTTTTGTAAATAATGATGTGTTCTACAAAGTCTTAGTACATTATTTTATTCTATCATCAATAGTTTTCGTAGCGCAAGCGATTTAAGGACAAAATATCACCTTGGGTATCCTTATTGGAGTTTTAGTAAGGATCTCTATTTTTTTTGTAAATATAATATAGCCTATGCCACCCGGGAACAGCGTAGCTTGCCAACAGTGAAAGAATTTTTCAAATCGGTTCAGAAGTTTCGGAGCCTCTTCATCAAAACATGAGCAAACGAAATATTTTTGAATTTTTTTTTTTGAAATATTTTTCTGATAACATAATTTGAGGTTCGAATAAAGATTGATGACGAAAGATGCGCACTTGTTAATGTTCCGTTGTATGTGTATAATTTTAGAGTAGACTATGTGTTTGTAGATTTTGTTACTTAGAACTAGATGGCGCCACTAGAAAGTTACATCGCGGTATGGTTTGCATTTTGTACGTGCATAACACGGGTGTATTATATTGCATTGTTGTTGACACTCACTGCAATAAATTTTTCTTTGAAATCTATATGTATTATCATTTTGATATCGTATAGAAAATCTCCTCTCTCGCCCAGGACTGATTATACAGTTTTTGGTCCTTGCTTGAGTCGGATATGGATTAAATCAAAGAACGTTTTTGATAAGTCCTGGGTGGTTAAGGACTTGGTTCCGGGGATACGGTGAAGAGCCGTTTGGATTTGGAACCTACTAGCAAGAGGGAAGTTCAGTACCAGGCGGGGTACTGATCAGCAGACCGTCCGATAGCTGCAGGAGGGCAGTGATCGGAGGGAGGAGCAGGGTTGTGACTAGGAGGGGTCCAACCAATCAGGTAGCAGCAGGGGGTGCGGCGAAGGCGTGACATCATCATCAAGCGGCCAAGGGCGTGGTCGTTGTGACGTCATTGAGCGGCTAAGTGCGTGTAAATTTTGACGTCATTAAGTGGCTAAGTGCGTGTGCGTCTTGACGTCATCCAGTAGTGAAGTGTGAGTGTCATCCGTGGAATAAACTGTAAGTACTTTGATATTATTAGTGGTAAAAGTTAGTCAATTTTGAACTTTAAAATCATTAGTTTTTGAACTTAGAATAATTTTATTGATTTGTCACTTGTAAAATTTTAAAGTAAATTTTAGGACTTAGAATAGTTTTAAGAATTTGGTTCAGACGGGGAACCTATGCCCAATTTTTTTTTGATGTCGTTTTATTTCAAACACTTAGAATATTTTTGAAGAAATTTACTTGTAGTTTGGGACTTAGAAAATTTTTAAGAATTTTTGTCATTGAAAGTTTAATTGTTTTGAATTGAAATTGAACTGTTATTGTAAATTTGAAGTTAGTTTATTTTTCTTTATTATGATGGAGTCTAAGATACATTTACAACGCGATTTGCAAAAGCGAATCGAGAATTTTTTTTGAATTTTAAAAAGTCTTCTAAGGAAAGATTGACGAAAGATTATATTGAAAGTAGATTGGAATCGTTAGAATCAATGTGGGCTCAGTATATGAGTAACCACTCAAATATTGTCAGTATTAGTGACGTTAAATCACTACAAACTACAAAATATGTAACTGATGATTTGTTTTATGTTACCGAAGAGTGTTATGTAGAGTATAAATAAATGTGCATTGAAATCCAAGTTATCTGCGTTTTCAACAAATGTAACACAAAGTTCTCAGCTAATTGCTCTTACCATAATAATGTGAAATTACCTAAAATAACTATTCCACAGTTTTCTGGTGATTATAGTCAATGGTCTACATTTCGAGATTTGTTTGTATCTCTTGTGCACAAGTCAGATATTAACAAAGCACAAAAGATGCAATATTTGAAAGGGCTTCTTTCAGGTGAAGCAGAGCAATTAGTAAGGCACATTAATATTTCTTCAGATGATAGATGTTGGGTAATGCTTGAGGAGAGGTATAATAATAAAAGACTTCTAACATATTCGGTTTTAAAAAGGTTGTTCAATCAGAAAATAATTTTGTCAGAATCACCAACATTGTTAAAAGAAATGATAGATACAACTACATAATGTCTTGGTTCTTTAACTAATTTAGGAGTTGATGTATCTACTTGGGATGTTATAGTAATTTATATGCTTACGTTAAAGATGGATTTTGAGTCCAGAAAACAATGGGAATTAAAGACAGCTAGCAACTCTTTACAAGATTTGCCAACTATGACGCAATTTAAGGAATTTATAACCAGTAGATATCTCGTGTTAGAATTTTTGGACTCGGGAGCAAAATTTAACCATCGGTCTTACACTCATAAACCTAAGACATTTCATGTAGCAAATGTGGTGTGTACATTTTGTAGCGATAATCATCGTTTAGCTAACTGTAAACAGTTTGCCAACGCAGAGGTACAGGCTCGTCGTGTTTTCGTTGAGAAAAACAGAATATGTTTTAATTGCTTGGGTGATAAACATACAGCCAAGTTTTGTTTGTCAAAGATATCGTGCAGGGTGTGCAATCGCAAACATCATTCGTTGCTTCATCCTAGTGGTTCCGGGAAAGCAGGTTCATCATTAGGTGGGGCAGGTACAGGTTCATCAACGAGTAAAGTTGGCGCGATATCGGTAGTTGAGAAAGGAGCAACTAGTTCCGCTCCGGTGGTGTGCTTTTCATCAGGAGTGATGGAAGCACGTAGTCAGGTGCTGCTCGCAACAGCACTTGTTCGAGCTGAAAATAACAAGGGTGATCAATATACTATCAGAGCTATGCTTGATCAAGGTGCACAAGCATCATTTATTACGGAAGCAACAGCTCAGTACTTGGGTCTTAAGAAGTCCCCAGTAAAAGGTTATATATCAGGTTTAGAAGGGAATCAGAGTGTTTCAGCTAAAGGTAAGACAACTTTAACCTTTAGCTCGATTTATGACGCAAAGGTAAAATTATCAGTAGATGTTTATATTCTAAAGACTATAACTACTCTTCTACCTAGCAAGAAAATAGTAACTGCTGAGTGGGTATGCGACTTACCATTAGCTGATCCACAATATAACACACCTAACAGAATTGATATTTTGTTAGGTGCCGAAGTATATAGTAAGGTTATTCAAGACGGTGTTAGAAAAGGACCTCAAAATAACTTGGTGGCTCAAAATACTTCGTTGGGTTGGATATTGTCAGGTAGAGTTACAGCTTTACATCAACCAACAGTGAATGTAGTAGTTATGCATTCCTGTGTGGAGGATAAAGACATGTTAAAAAAGTTTTGGGAGCTGGAAGCTGAACCTAAGTTAAATAAAGGTAATATACTCACCGATGAAGAGAAGCGATGTGAGGAGTTCTTCAGTCAGACGACTACCAGGGACACGAATGGTCGATATGTTGTTAGATTGCCATTCAAGAACGAAGAACCGGATCTGAAAATAAAGAATAGTAAGAAAATAGCGGGAAACAGATTAAATTTTGTAATAAATAAATTAGAAAAGAATTCGGATATGAAAGCAAAATATACACAAGTCATGGAAGAATATTTATCACTGGGACATTTGGAAAAGGTACCGAAAGAAGAAGTAAATAATTCAAAAGCAGTATACTTACCTCACTTTGAAGTAGTAAGATTTGACAAGGATACAACTCAGGTCAGAATAGTCTTCGATGCTTCCTGCAAAGGTGAAGATGGAATTTCGCTCAATGATCTTCTGATGGTCGGTCCAACATTACAACCAGAGTTGCGACATCTCTTAATGAAATGGAGGTTACACCGGATTTGTTTATCGGCAGATATCATAAAGATGTATCGGCAGATAAAAGTAGCGCAGCAAGACATAGATTTCCAACAAATTCTTTGGATGGAAAATGCTGAAAGTGAAGTAATAGATTATCGATTGTTGCGGGTTACATTCGGTACTGCGTCGGCTCCATATCTGGCGGTCAAAGCATTACAGCAAGTTGCTATCGATGAAGGGGCGAAGTATCCGATGACAGCTGGAAGAGTACTTCATGATTTCTACATGGATGACTTGCTAACAGGTTGTGATACAGTTGAGCAAGGAATTACAATTTATAATGAGATGAATGAATTACTACAAAAAGGAGGTTTTAAGCTACAGAAATGGTCGAGCAACAGTAAACAGCTATTGAATAGAATTCAAGAAATCAGAGATGGGCTAGATATGCATGAAGAACTAAAACTCAAAGTAGATGATATAATGAAGTTGTTAGGACTTACCTGGAACAGAATGATGGACACCTTCCAATACACGGTGTTACTACCGCAGGGTCAGGAACCTGTAACAAAAAGAATTATTTTGTCACACGTAGCACGTTTATTTGATCCGCTTGGTTGGGTTGCACCTACAGTAATACTCGCAAAAATGATGATACAAAAGCTGTGGTTATCAGGTGTAGCATGGGATGAAGCAGTTCCAAGCAATAAATTAAATGAATGGCTTACCTATCGCAGAACTTACTCAGCTTTCCACGTTACAAATACCTCGCTGGCTTAACACTAGTCACGTTCAACAAATAACGTCCTTGTTGAACTCCATGGATTCAGCGATGCCTCGAAACTGGCATACGCTGCGGCTGTCTATATCAGAGTTGTTGGTGAGAACGGAGATGTTCATGTTTCGCTTGTTACAGCCAAAACGAAAGTAGCGCCAATCAAACAAATTTCTATTCCGCGACTGGAGCTTTGTGAGCGGTTCTCGTTACGAAACTTTTAATTAAAGTGGCAGACACACTTAATATCTCGAAAAGATGCATCCAGGCATGGACCGATTCTACGGTAATAAGTTATGGTTTGAAGGTCCAGAGTTTTTGCATGAAAGGGATGTCAAGTACAATAAAGTAAATGATTTAGATACAGATTTAGAAGAAATTAAAGTTAATTTGGTTGCAAGCAATGATGATATAATTTGGGATAAGTATTCAAATTTAACTAAACTTATCAGATTGATTGCATATGTGAAACGTGTATTATTATTGAGAAGGAATACGAGCAAAAATAAAGAATTTTTACGAGCGTAAGAATTACGCGAAGTAATGGATGTATGTGTGAGAAAATGTCAAAGGGAAAAATTCGCTGAAGAGATAAATACTTTAACTATTAATAAATTGGGAAAATTTAAGGGGCAAATGAAATACTTGAATTTTTTTACAAATTGAGAGTGATTCAGATCGGTTATCACTCCTGGTCACTTCCTCTTTGGGGAGCCTTTACTTACCGTGCCGGAGCAAAATTATGAATCACAAAATATAACTAGCCTCCGTAGCTGGCAGTTAACTCAGAGGATGATGCAAAATTTTTGGCGACGTTGGTCGCAGGAATATTTAACCACATTTTTGTATCGCCACAAGTGGGCTTCGCAATCTCCGGAACCAAACATAGGGGAGTTAGTCTTAATAAAGGAAGAGGATTTGCCTCCTTCACGATGGTTGTACGGACGGATTATTGCCAAGCATCCGGGCAGTGACGGTATAACACGAGTTGTATCACTGCGTACCAAGGCATCTGTCATATAAAGACGAAGACGTCTAAAATTTGTATTTTGCCTATTTCTAACGTGTAATTTTCATTTTTTAATTGTTATGTTTTTTATTTGGAGTTTTTTTGGGTTTTTTTTTGTGACTTTCTTTATGTGTGATAAAGAACAAATTTGTCAATTTGTTCTTAGGGTGCGGAATGTTTGTAGATTTTGTTACTTAGAACTAGATGGCGCCACTAGAAAGTTACATCGCGGTATGGTTTGCATTTTGTACGTGCATGACACGGGTGTATTTTGTTTGATTGTTGTTGACACTCACTGCAATAAATTTTTCTTCGAGATCTATATGTATTGTAATCAGTTCACCGCTGTCGTTCGTCGCGCGCACGTCTCCCGCTCCGCCTCGGCAGTCCGTTATTCGTGTTCGTTGTGTTCGCTCGATTACCCGGTCGACTTGTGTTTTTTCTGTGACAGTGCAGTGAAACGTGCGTCATCAGGTGGTTTATCCACCAAATCGTTCGTCCCCCTCAGGGACAATGGACGGCGTGGAGCCTTATCTATCGCCGTTAGAGGGTTTGCTGTCGTTTTTACGACAGCAATTCCCTCAAGCGCTCGACCAATTTTTGAGGACTCCGGAGTCCCAATCAATGGCGTCCGTTATCTCGGAACTAAATTCCGAGAAACCCGTGTCCCGTAAGTTACACGTGCAAGAGGCCCCCGGGCAGGTACCTGCCGCGAGCGTCGCACCCCCGCAACCCCCGCCACCGCACTTGGCGCGCCCCACGCGTCCGTACCCGCCACGTCACCGGTGCGCCCACTACCCGCACCCCCGCTCAACGATGCCCACCGTGTGGCATCAAAGTCGCGCGCCTCGTTGGCTCGTGGTTCCGCGTCGGGACAACCGCGTTCGAGCTCCGCGAGTTCGACAACATCACGTTCGCGATCGCCCATCCACCGCGTAATCGACTCTCGTCGAGAAATCGATTTAACCCCTGAGGTTCCGCAATACCCCAGAGATGCCCCTCTTTCATCGGCCGATGAAATTACCCCCATGGATGTCGCGCCTCCCGCGAACATCCCGTTAAACCGCGTAGACGATGACGGATTCATAACCGTCAATCGAACGAAAAAACGAAAGACCCAGAGGGAGGTCCCCTCCAACCCCACCCCCACTGCCGGCACTCAGCCGACAGCGGCACCGTCCAGCCGCCCTGGACCTCCTTCACAGCGCCCGCCGCCACCCCTGATCATACGCGAGAAAGCCCATTGGCTTCAACTAGCCAAGGAATTGCCAGGTAAGGCAATCTCCATAAAAGAAGCCCGTGATACCCAGCACGGCATTAAAGTTATGGTCACGTCTTCAAGTGACCACCGCGCCCTAACTACTTTATTATGTGACCGTAAAATCGGTTACTACACTTACGCTCTGCCGGAAGAAAAACGCCTTCGGGCTGTAATCCGCGGACTACCTCAGGAAATTGAAAGTTCCTTCATTCTAGAGGACCTTAAGTCCCAAGCCCTACCGGTGCACGAAGTACACCGTATGCACAGAGGCGACTCCACAAAGTCGCCTCTAAACCTAGTATTGGTTGTCCTCGACCTCTCCCCAGAGGGGAAAAAGATCTTCGAACTTGAGAAGGTCTGTGGCCTCTCTGGCCTCCGTGTGGAACGTCCACACGAAAAACATACACTGGGGCAGTGTCATCGCTGCCAACTTTATGGGCACTCTGCCCTTCATTGTCAATCCCGTCCCAGGTGCGTCAAGTGCCTGGGCGACCACGGGACCTCGGAGTGCACTCGTACCCGGGACTCCCCAGAGCCACCGAGCTGCATCCTCTGCGGCCAAGCGGGCCACCCCGCTAACTACAGAGGCTGCCCTGCTGCCCCCCGACCCAAACGCAAGGTCGGAAAGGGCAATGCCCAAAAAGGCACTAGAAAAGTGCCGAACAAACCCGCATTCGTGGCCGCCCCTCCTCCAGTAGTAAACCACTGGACGGGTCTTCCCACGACGGAAGCGTTCCCTCCGCTAAGGACGCGTGCCCCAGTTATGGCCAGCCTTCCCCCGGCCACCCTCGCCCCCGCCCCTATTTCTAAGGTATCTTCTGGGCCATCGGCCCACCACTCTATAGCGGAGGACTTAGCTTTAGCGACTAAATTCGCCAAAAACTTGCCCTTCGACCTAGAAGAGGTCCAACTTTTGGCTAGGAAACTGAGACAAGTTTCAGAGTCAAGTCAACCCTCTCTCCGGGACCAACTCGTGATCGAAATGGATCACGCGTACCTCCTCCAAATACTTAGATCGTTGTAATTAATCAATAAAATCAAATTATTGTTACCGGTAACAAATGGCACATGTAGGAAGAAATAAACCACGCTCATTGACTCTGGCGACTTATAACGCCAACGGCCTTCGAAACCAGCGCGACTTGGTCCATGACTTCCTGGTTACCAATCAAGTAGATATACTACTAGTACAGGAGACCTTCCTGAAACCGAGTAACAGAGATCCAAAGATCTCTAACTATCGGATCACTAGACATGACAGGGTAGGTCGTGGTGGCGGCACCCTGATCTATTTTAGAAGATCCTTACACTGTATGCCTCTAATCACCCCCCCACTAGAAGGTATGGAAGTATCTGCTTGCAGACTAGCAATGACTGGCCACCAACCTCTAGTCATAGTCTCAGCATACCTCGCATGCCAAAAAACCCTTATTAAGAAAGACTTAGAAGCCCTATTTAACTTAGGCCCGGCTGTCATAATAGCCGGAGATCTGAATTGCAAACACGAGCAGTGGAATTGCAATACCACTAACCCCAATGGCAGAGCTCTAATAAATATATCAGACGATCTTTTGTTTGATATACTTACTCCCATGACCCCTACAAGATACCCCCCTAACCGTGACTGGGGGACCCCAAACACTCTCGACTTAGCATTACTGAGGGGCGTTACCCTCCAGTTCCATTCGATCGAAACGATGGACAATATAGATTCGGACCATCGCCCGGTTATCCTCAGATTAGGACCACAGACAGACCCGACATCTGAAACTAGGACGTCTGTGGACTGGTTGAGACTTGGGAACCTCCTCAAGGCAACAAGCTCACAAGACCTGAACCGCATCCCGGACCACATTGAGTCCCGCCAAGACACGGAGACGGCGATCGAGGCCCTTACTAGCCACCTTCAATCCGCAGTGCGGAACTCGTCCAGGCAGGTGCCGGTGGAGGATGACCGCCACTTATGCCTGCCGGACGAGGTGAGGGTACTGTTGAGGGAAAAGAGAGCCGCCTCCAGAGCTCACGATAGATATCCCACCGAGGATAACAGAGTCCGACTTCGCGAATTAGAGCGCGAGGTCAAACTACGTATCCGGGAAGTCAGGGAACAACGTTGGGACAGAACGATGAGAGATATCGAACCAACTCACCAGGCATACTGGAAACTGGCTAGAGCTCTCAAATCAGACACCCTTACTGTCATACCCGCGCTAGAAAGAGCCGACAACACCGAGGCGTTCGATGACGAGGAGAAGGCCGAATGCCTTGCTCAGAGTCTAGAGCTTCAATGCTCCCCCACTACGCAAAACGTCGACCAGTCACACCTGTCGGAGGTGGACTCCGAGGTCGAACGTAGATCCTCCTTACCAGCGGAAACCACACTCGACCCGGTCACGATCGAAGAAGTGCAAGATCTGATCAAGTCCCTCAAACCGCGAAAGGCCCCAGGGACCGATGGCATTAACAATCGCGTCTTAAAACTCCTCCCCGGCCACCTAATTATAATATTGGTGAGCATCTTCAATGCCGCCATAACAAACTGCTCCTTCCCCGCGATTTGGAAGGAGGCAGATGTCATCGGTATTCACAAGCCCGGAAAACCGGCTAATAAACCGTCCAGCTACCGTCCGATCAGCCTACTGAGCGCACTCAGCAAGCTTTACGAGAGGGTTATCCTCTCTAGACTTAGAGATTTTGCCATCAACAAACATCTACTACCCGACGAGCAGTTTGGCTTCCGTGCCAGACACTCATGCGTACAACAGGTGCACCGCATCACGGAGCACATACTATCTCACTTTGCCCATCGCCCCCGCTCTATAGGAACAGCCGCCCTGTTTCTAGACGTAGCTAAGGCCTTCGACAAGGTCTGGCACAACGGCTTGATTTACAAGCTGTACCACTTCGGTGTGCCAGACAGACTCGTGCTCATCTTGCGAGACTTCCTCCTAGGTCGTAGCTTCCGTTTTCGAGTGGAGGGAACGCGCTCGTCTCCTCATCCACTCACAGCCGGTGTACCACAGGGCTCGGCCCTGTCCCCACTACTCTTCACGTTGTTTACCAGCGACATCCCAAAAACTCCATATGTGGAGCTGGCCCTCTTCGCGGATGACACCGCACTCTATACATCAGATAAAAACAGACAAATGGCCTGCGTCCGGCTGCAGGTAGCTGTCACAGAGCTAGGCAAATGGTTTCGTAAATGGAGGATAGAGGTGAACCCGGAGAAGAGCGCAGCAATGTTCTTTTCCCCGGGCACGCTTCGCTCCCCCAAACGCGCTTCCCTTCGCCTAAAAGCCATCTCGCTCTATGACCAAGAAATTCCCTGGGCAAAGCACACCAAATACCTGGGTGTCACCCTAGATCAGAACTTGCGCTTCAACGAGCATATCACTATAGTCCGAAATAGAGCGCGATTTGTGATGGGTCGTCTAGCACCCATGATAGATTACCGAAGCAAAATGTCCCTCAGACACAAGCTTACTCTATATAAAACATGCATCCGCCCGATCCTGACATACGCGAGTGTGGTATTCGGCCATGTCAAGCCTACCCATTTAAAGAAACTGCAAATCGTGCAGAATAAATTCATGCGCAGAGCCGTCGGTGCTCCCCTCTATATGCGTAACGTCGACCTCTACCGCGATCTGGAGCTTCCCTCTATCAAAAACTACATTACGTCGCTCTCGCGTAAGTATTTCGATCTCGCGCCGCACCATCGAAATCCGCTCATCGTGTCCGCGTCCGATTACAAGCCTCGGCGAAAGGCTCTCGTGCGACGACCGCGTAATGTCCTTACGGACAAGGTCGACGCTATCACAAAACGGCTGGCCCGGATCAGCCCACCCGCGGTTAGGACGGCAGGCTGGCAGGCACCGACAGACAGACATAGACGGCGGCGTCTCAGACAACGCCAATCACGATCTCTCCACGTCCTCGAGAGGGACGCAAGGAGACATAGCCCCCCCACAGGATAGACTAGGCGTGTTGTTGGGAAGTTTCTTTCGCCGTTTCTTCTCTCCCAGCCATAACACGTTGCGAAACGGCAGTAAGATAGCGTAGGCCGCCGCGAACCGCCGATCCCGGTCCGCCGGGATCCTTCTTCTCGGGCTTTATATTACCCGTCGTCCGTTCTCAACTAGTTCATTGTATCGCCCATTGGCGGGCATCATCAGATTCATCCCCCTCTCATGGCAACAGTCCAGCCGAGGTAAAACTCCCTAGGGAGCTCCCTCAAGCAAGTTCCCCCGGGCTCGAGCGCCTTCGTCTTGCGAAGGCGCGCGCCCCAAAAACCCCGGTAAAGTTGTGAGGTCTTCGGACCAACAACATAAAGTCAAGTCAAATAAAAAAAAAATGTATTGTAATTTTGATATCGTATAGAAAATCCCCTCTCTCGCCCAGGACTGATTATACACTATGGATGTTTTTTTGGTTCCGGATCGAATTCAGTTCTTTGTTTGATAAAATAAAATAAGTTTTCATAAAAAATGCATTAAATTTGTGCTGGGACACATATAAGAAGTGAAACTTCAACGGACAAGTGGAAAAACGAATCGCAACGGGTAAGTGGAAAAACAAATGGCAACGGATAAATGGAAAAACGAATCGCAACGTACAAGTGGAAAAACTTCAACTGACAAGTGACAAAATGAATCGCAACAAAATTTTACGGGCAGGTTTTCAAATTGGACAAGTACTACAATAACAATCTGCCCGTAACACTTCAAGTTGAAATTTTGTTGCGATTCATTTTGTCACTTGTCAGTTGAAGTTTTTCTACTTGTACGTTGCAATTCGTTTTTCCACTTGTCCGTTGCGATTCGTTTTTCCACTTGTCCGTTGAAGTTTCACTATTATCACACAGAGTTCGATTTTTAAATAAATTGTGTTTCTTACTAACTTTTGAACTATGAAATGTAAAACTCCGAACTATGACTGTCCTCACCCCAGTACACCGTCGTTATTCTTTTAAGTTTTGAGTCAACAGGGAGATGATGACAATAGTTCTTGAGGCGATGCGATGATGAGCGAGTGGCGCCTGGCGGAGCGCGGCGCGGCCTCCGGCAGTGTGGCGGCTGCCCTCCGCGACGCGCGACGCTTTTCGCGGCCCGCTCTCCCTTCCTTCCGGACACAACTTTCTACGATACGATAATCGTTTTCTATTCTAACTTCAACATAATTTTATTAAAATAAATTATTATCTTATTAAATGAGTGTAGTCGAGTTTGTAAAATATAATTTTGGTTTTATACCAAGCTCCAAGAGGTGCTGTGCCGGTTAATCTGCTGTGTTTGTTCGGAGCGCGTGACGATCGGCTTGTTCTTATGTGATACAACCATCTTCATGATTAGATATAAATACTACTTTGGGCTAATTCCAATTATTTCATGATTTAAATTGTTATTTATACACTTCTCTTGCTTTATTTATGCCAGGTTAATTGTAATGGTAGGTAGGTAGTACCTGTACTAATCTAATTTTTAATAGAGAAACTGACTTTTTTGAGGAAGTTTACAATTTTGGAAATTAAGTTAATAAAAATTTATTACTTACCATAAATTATACAAAGGCTTAAAGTTGCATGAAATGGAAATTGTAGATTTCAATAAATCCCACCTCAATTCCATTATTTTACAGTTTTTTTTTGGTATTTCAGAATTATACCTAACCATAACTTTAAATAACTAATTTTTTTTAAATGGTTTTAAAAAACAAGGTTTTAAGATCCTGGATATCATGTAGCGGCAGAGTGCTAGCCAAGACAAGTAAAACGAGCCCAAACACGACGGGTCTATCTTGTTTAGTACAGGAGTTCCTATGGCCACCTCCGACGCCATAATCAAATCAGCTCACAGCTCCATGGTACCATATTATTGCATTGTCACGCAATATTTTAATCCCCTCAAATGCTCTCTCGTGACGTTCACGCGAAAAGAGAATGTCATCCTCATCCAAACCCATTATACCCTATCGGGTCAGGTGTTGCCGAAGACTAGCGAAATCCGTGATCTGGGTGTGTACCACGATAGCAAGTTGACATTTGACGTTCATGTCAATAAAATAGTCAACAAAGCTTCCAAGTCCCTTGGTTTCATATTTAGAATATCTAACTGCTTTAATGAGATAAAAACACTTCCGTGCAGGAACGGAGAAAGAATACAATTTCCTGCGGCCGGGCGGCCTGTCGTAAGAGGCGACAAAACAACCCATACCCAGGTGGTAGGGCATTTGCTCGACTGGATGGCTACCACCCCTGGTCTAAAGTATGTCGCCATAACAACCTTGATTGGTGTTCCGGCATTAGTGACCAGGTTCCAGTCTTCCTTAAGAGAGCAGCAGCGCATTTGTAGCACCTTTGGTGTTGCAAATGTCCATAGGCGATGGTAACCGCTTTCCATCAAGTGGGCCGTCTGCCTGTCTGCTGACCTCCTGCAATAAAATAAAAATAAATAAAATAAATACTTAAAATTTTATACTGTACCTATGTCAGATCTCATCTTGAATATGCATCTCATATATGGAACCCACGTTATCTTAAATATATTGACCGCATTGAAAGTGTACAAAAGCGTTTTATTCGGTATCTATGTTATAGGGAAAAGATTCAGTACACTGGTGATATGTATTTTGATCTTTATAAAAAGTTTCACCTATTGCCACTGAAAGACCGACGTGATATTGCTGACTTTTTACTACTTCAAAAGATTATCGCCTCTGATATTGATTGTCCAGATCTCCTAAGTCCATTTTAATATTCCTTCGAAATCTATACGTTTCAATCAACCCATAAATGTACCTTTAAGTGTTACTGATTATAGACAAAATTCATTTTTAGTGCGAGCAAGTAACTATTTAAACAATGTAACTAAATACGATGACATCGACCCATTTGCAATCAGTATTTCAGAAGCCAAGCGGTGTCTAAGCCTTAAATTTTTCAACAGTGACTATAAGCATCTCGGTGCCTTTTTAATGTTTTTTATATTTGCATGTTACTTTTAAGCTATATCTTATCCGTGAAAACCTGTCATTGGCTTTCTTGTACTGATTTTAGATATATAACCAAATGTTTTTAGCTGTAGGTTTTCCATAAATAAATATACATATGCGTGTAAAATTTCAGCTCAATCGGAAACCGCGAAGTTGGTCAAATTTAACTTGCAAGATTCCACCCGAACTTACATACATAGGTACATCCATTGTAAGTTAAATAAAAGCTTTGTAAAAACGTTAAGTTTTTAAATGACTATTTGTAAGAACTTTATATTTGAAAAAATAGTTTATCGCAATAATTATTGATGTGTTAACCAACCAGAGTAGCAAATGCCCTATAGTTTGGCTGTAGGTGGCTTTGTTCTCTCTCACGAAGGGCCACCTGGCGCCAGGAATTTCAATTCTTTCTCTGCTCCAAAAAGTATACTATACCTACAATATACATATTATATAACATTGTCTAGTGTGTATTTCTACGTAGAATGATTTGTGTATGATGTCGTCGTCGTGTGCCTGTCAGTGGCGGAATATGTTTAGTTACACTTGATTACCATAACAGCCCACCTTCCGTGTCTCCATCATCATCGTGTCTCATTCAGCTGAACTCAGCTCGGTTTCGGGGCTTGTCGAGCTCTGTTCAAAAGGTCGTTTCACTTGGCACTGGCACGTAGCTGTCAATATGTTTTTGAACTCGTTTTTTCGCGTTTACCGCCTTTTACACGGTTCTGTTTTTTCTAATGTCTTACCATTGAGGTATAACATGTATCTCACTTAATTCAATCGTGTATTATATTTCAGTTAATTAGCTGTTCATATCTTTAATATTAGTCTCTGCCTATTGTTATTTATATATAAACTTTTACCAATATCCGGACCATATTGGTATTTAACTTTGTGTTCATTCTGCTCGGTGTGAAAAGTGCTGACGAATCGGCTACCGGTGTTTTGGTCGAGTGATAGAACTGCACGCGAAGGCTAACTGTGGGAGGATGTGATGGTGCGCGGGCGCGGCGATGTGTTCGGCGAACGGGCCGCGGCGGCTGGTGCTCAACGGGCTGACGGCGGAGGTGGGCGAGGGGGCCGGGGGACCCGACGCCGGCTCCCCGGACTCGCTCGAGTTCTACCACGAGCTCGAGCTGTACCACCAGCTGCTGGCGCTGCCCGCGCCCTCGCCCGCGCCGAGGCGGCGCGCGCGCACCCCGGACCCGGCGCCGCCCGACGCGGGCCGAGGGGCCGCCGGCCGCCGCAGCCGCACGCCGGGGGAGCGCCGCCCGCGCGCCGCCCGCTGCCCGTCGCCTGCCGTCCGCCCAGCGAGGGTGAGTGGTTGTGTCTTTGTGTGTTCTATTGTTTCGCAAAGTGATCATGGCGGCGGCCCCCTTAACGAGCTGTCGCCGTGACAAAGTGCTGCACTCTCATTACAAAATGTCTCATTTTCCGCGAAACCGCGAATAATTTACACGAATCCGCGTTTAATAGCTTCAATAAACGTTGTGACAGTTTACTAATTTATATTTAACACTCCATTATTCTAAAATTAGAGATAATTTTGTCTGAAACTGCCTCGACGTCAAAGAAATAACAAATCGATTCTGCTCTGGAAGCTCAGTGGTCAAACGAGTTATATGCCGTATTGTTTTATATTAGTTATGTTCCCATCGCTAAGATAACATAGCTGATAGTTGTGACGCCGCAGTGTTCCGCCCGCAGCAGACGCGTCAGCCTAGGCTCGGCTCACTCCTGACGGCTGACACGCAATTACCGGCCTCATTTGTTACTTACCTCAATAGACTCATTAAATTAAATATACGTATTATTTATAAATAAGTAATAACACTGTGTTGAAAATTAGTATATGTGTAAAAAATGTCCAAAGACGTCCCACTGCTGTACTCGAGCTTCTCCAACGGACATATTATACGACACATTTGTCATACCGTTTACTTCGGTATGCAATTGTCGTCATGGCATCTTCTTTCACCGTCAGCAACGTTACTTAATTGTACAATAATTAGGTTGGAAAAACTGCTTCAGTTTTCTAGCTAGGATTCGAGACCATGTGACTCAAGTGGTCTCGCAATAGGTGGAGTGGCGCTGCGCTGTCACGCCAACTTGTGTTTGTTGTTGTTGTAGTTCACACGTCGGTCGAGGAATTGTTCTCTATACAGTAATCGACGTGATATTTATTCAATTCTTATTATAAACTAGCTGTGCCCGCGACTTCGTCTGCGTGGATTTTTTCGCGGAACTCAAACAAAAAGCCGCCCAAATCACTGCTTATAACATCTGCTATTTCCCAGTGGAAGTCCCGTCAAAATCGGTCAAAATTGATTTTTTGGTAACAATACGTACCTACATTCATATGCACTTAGTAAAAACAAGATAACAACAAGACATTAAGAATGTCACGAATCAGCGCCAACCACTTCATTTATTCAGAAATCCGCCGCAAACAAGTTTAATTTTATTATGCAAAGTCTATTTTTAAAGCGTGACGTTCAATGAGTAAATTTGAAGTTTATAAAGTAGAGATTAAGCGCGTCATGCATAAAGTGTTTTAGACCTGCATTATAGAGTTTTGCGCCTTGTTATAAGATACAAATTCCCGACGAAATTTTAGCATTTTTCAACCAGGTTCACAAAATTTACACCAAATGCAAGCCTTAGCGGGAATTAGCTTTCGACTTGCCCGTTCGTGTAATTCCTGTTTCAAACATTCCAAGTAAACCCACACCATATAGAAAACGGTGTAACTCAAATAGTACTCAAGAGTATGCTTTTGAAACGAGTGAATTTTACAAGTTATAATATTACGGGACAAAGTAATATCGTCAAGGGGTCGGCCGCTGCACGTAAACAGCCAAGAAAATCATAATAAGCTGGGACTTGATGCTAAAATTAAATATGCATCGTCACGAACAACGTAAGTAACGATTTTTATTTTGGTAGCTAAAGCAGTCGTTTTGAGTACTCGTAAATTACGTTTGGAGGCAGCGGCTAGCATTTAGTGTTGCAGTTCAAAGAGTTTTCTCAAAATGACTATCTTCACTATAACATGAACACTGATTTCATTACTGCAATTAACAACAGTAATTTATCGTCACGGATCCAATTCGCATGGTCGCGCTTTCCATTTTCCGTTAGGTAAACGAATTTTCCTTATAAAGTTTATCTTAATATTTGAATAAAAATACGAAACACGGCGAATGACAGTGGTTTTTTATACCAGCGAAAAATGGAGATTGCGATGCTTATTGTCACATTGATGATATAGATTGATGACAAAAACGTACATGGGCGAAAGTGACCACTTTTCATCAGGTGGGCCTGCCGTTTGTTTGATACAAAGCAAACAAAAAATAAAATAATAATAATTAATTAATTACCAAGTGAGGCGGGTGGCGAGGAGGTAATGGAACTAAAGGAATGTAGCCCCTCGGATGAGGCCCACATCGGCGTCGGTGATAGCGATCGACTCCTTTCTATGGCAATGGCCCGAGTCGTAAGGAGGCGCATTGTAACAAACAATTCTCACAGATCTAAACAATAAATCTAATATATGTATTTATACGCCTTAGTCTTGCCTTGCTTTTCCTATACACCCATTGAAATTAATAATGTACCGCCACTGCTGCTACGTGTGCTACGCCTGTAAGCCGTAGCCGCGTAACGCATGTAGTGCTACTCTATGAAATATTGTTTATTGTCAGTAATGGCCGCTTTCTTTACCTTACCACTATCCATTGGCTTGCCTTACTATTGATTGAATTTTGACATTACTTATTCGGGGCTTATGCTAAATTTTAACCGGTAATAAGGCAAATCAACCGATTTCGAATTAGATTTTCAGGGGCTACATCTCATTTTGTCTGTGTCTGCTGTATGTGATTTACTTCGGGTTCGATAGCTTTCAACTTACTGTGGACTGTAATTTTGGTTTAAATTGAAAGCAAACGGCGATGTGTGTATTCCTCAATTTATTGACCAACTGACTGATGTTACTAGATCTCATATAATACAAATAATGCGCATTGAAGAATTTTTGTTCAAAATGCCGACACGTCGATGATAGTGGACTTATCCCGGTCTATCAGCACTAATAATTTATTCAATAAGTTGGATAATGAGTTTCGTTCAAGAACTGATTTGTCCTTCTCCCTGGAGGCGAGTGTGGGTGCGAGCGAGACGTGCAGCACTGATAAGGCGACCCCACTCACCCCGACGGCGGCTACAATATTTACTGTAACGCCGCATTCAGCAGCGAAAGTGTTCAAAATAGAAGCAGTTGAACCCGTGGAAGGGCCGATGGGGGCGGTTCGCATACGCAAGCACGGGCCAAACTACATTCGCCACCATTACATGGACGTGACAATTTTTTCATTATTCACGTCGACTGCATAACTTCAGTAATCTGTGCCAGTGGCATACTGACAACATCAGATGTACATATCAATAACACTATTATTGAATTAGGAAAATCGGTGGAGACAAGTGTAAAGGTAGAACAAAGGAGCGATGGATGATTTGCGTGAAGGATGACATGGTGATATGTGGCGTGACTCTGAACGCAGGTCACACCGCAGCTGCCAGAATAGATGAAGCAATATTTGGCCACTCCATATAATTGGGGAAGGTGAAAGAAACGAGATATATTATAATAAACTAACTGTGGCCGCGACTTCGTCCGCGTGGATTTTTTGTCCGCGGAAGCCTAGAAAAAAGTAGCCTAAATGACTCCTTGTAACATCAGCTATCTGCCATCAGATAAATAAACTTGTAGTGTCTGTTTGTAATGTCTTTACTAAATGCGTATGAAAGTATATACAATACTTATATTAAAACACCAATTTTTTTTGTGTGTCTGTCTGGATGTTCCGGCTAATCTCTGAAAAAGCTGGACCAATTTCGACAGCACTTTCACTGGCAGGTAGCTGACGTTAGAAGGACTAACTTAGGCTACTTTTCTCTCCTTTTTTTAGGGGTTCAGACGAAGTCGCAAGCAAAGCTAGTCGAAAAATAAAGTAATTTTTATTGCAAAAAATGTGTAGCGATAGAACGTTGATATTAATAACGGATTGAAAATCAATCAAGCCGAGTTTTCCTTCAACATTAACTAAAATGTTTTAAAGCTATGTGAAGTATTAATACAATAGGTCTGCTTGTTGTATGAATTTTCGTGTTACGGGAAAACTTGAATTTTACTGAAACGCCGAATTTCGTAACTGACATCGTAAAAAACGTTGTCACCAGATTGATGGCAGCCGTTCCGCGTGAGGAGGCTGTGCCTGCGGATTCGCCCGACTGAACTTTACTCCCAACTGAAACACGTACCTACACTAATTGTCTGCATTCCTTTCTAACCACACGGAACTAGGTTACATACCTATTTGTAGGTAACCAATAATAAAGCGAGTTAACTGCATGTGATGCTTTATTTTCTGTATATATATAGTTATAAGAAATGTAGGCATTGAATTATAACACTATTCACCACGTATCTTGATAATCAGGAGGTTGGTTCCCATCGCTTAGTTTTAAGATGCGATAGGGTACGTACAAAGACACGATAAGATAATACAATTTCTCTGAGCGATGATAAGACGCTGTAGATTGAGGTTCGACGAGTCGCCAGAGTTTTGTAAGAGAGTGCATTGCAGTCTGATATGTCTGGATATGGTATCTTTGCATTTACAAAAATATTGGAATGATATCGATTGATAACGCATGAAAGTTTCCAGCGCTGTGACCTTTATCAAAGTGCCTTTTGAACATTTAGCAATAAATTAAAGCCTAACTTTTTTTAGGGTTCTACAACCGCCAAATGGGAAAATCGGTAGCCGATAGTCACCATAAAAGAACTGCAAGCGCTCGACATGCATTTTGCCGGTATTTATTATACTGTTACGTGCGAGCGGAGTCCGCACGATTCTTCTGCGCAGGGTTTCCCCTACACGCACGACTGACGACGCACTGTCCCGTCGAAGAGATGTCTCACTCACAATACCGCCGCCGATATTGCGTAGAGCACCTCCTGCTGCTGCGGTTCTCACTTACGATAAAAGCGCGCGTAGCTCGCTTCTGGATCTCCTCCTTCACTGAACTACTCAATAAACTTTTCAGTAAACTCACCACTAAACTCGTCCCTGTCTTCTACTAAACTCTTCTTCCAACTTTTTCATATCGCACTTGTTGCTTTGCTATCTTCAAGTGAATGATCGCTACGTGCGCCTTGCGCTGCTTATATACCCGGAATAATCTTCTGTAACCCATAATCACGATCTTTTTTCGTTATACTTTTATTTACTGTCTATCCTATTCTAAACCTCTATCTATCTCTGTCTTCTCCTTCCTGAACCTTCTATTCTAGAATTTAAATTTTCATATATCCCTTTCTCAAATGTATCTGTCCTTGTTTTTTAACCGACTTTGAAAAAAGGAGGAGGTTCTCAATTCGTCGGGATCTTTTTTTTTTTGTTGCTTTTTTTATGTATGTTCGCCGATTACTCCGTGATTTATGATCAGATTTACGTGTTTTTTTTTGTTCGACGCGGAATAGCTGCCATGTGGTCCCCTAAAAATTTGACATAGTTTGGCCCAGTAGTTTTCATTTTACGAACATTTTTTTGTTCCCGGTTCTTGGGACCTCTCTCCAGTTCTTCGACTTCGCCTACCCTGTAGGATTGGGGTGGCAAAGCGGTGGGGGGTGTCGAGCCTAGGCTCTTTACCCCAGCATTCGCTCACAGGGTAACTACCCTGCGGTAATGTGGTTTTTGGAGCCGCCGTGGGGATCGGCAGCTCGCATGGCCTTTCTCTTGGGACCTATCTATGGGCAAGTCTTTTGGGCTTCATGTCAACCCTGAAAAAACTCAAGTCATCGTCATCGGTAGCTCACGGATGCTTAATAAGGTCGACTGGAGTACCATACCTAGTGTGATGTTTGACGGGGCAATCATTCCTTTTAGTGATAAGGTAAAAAACCTTGGCGTTATATTTGACAGTGAGCTGTCTTGGCGACCTCATATCACCGAATTAAGTCGGCGGCTTTATCTCTCATCCAAATCCCTCAGAAGGTTGAGGAATTTCTTACCCACGACCACCAAAATTAAGCTAGCAGAGTCCTTATTACTTCCTATCCTTGATTATGCTGACGCCAGCTATCTAAATTTAACCCAAGAACAACTCAATAAACTTGAGCGCCTCCAAAATTTTTGCATAAGGTTCATATTTGGACTACGCAAATATGACCACGTCTCTGAATTCCGAAAAAAACTCAAGTGGTTGCCAATCCGATTTCGCCGGAATACTCACATCCTTGCTCTTCTCTATAGTATTTTATTTGTCCCTAGTACTCCTGATTACCTTAAACAAAGTTTTGAATTTCTTTCGTGCTCTCATAATTTACGCCCTTCTACTAAACTTAAATTGAACACTCCTGCGCATAACTCAACTTTTTATAACAATTCTTTTACTGTTAAGGCTATACAGCTCTGGAACGCGCTTCCTGTTACAATCAGACAAGCAAAATCGCTAGCGATATTTAAAACTATGATCAAAAAATACTACCTGTCGTTGGAATATGATATTTAAATTCACTTATAAACATTTATATATTTTGTAGATATGTATTTGTATGGTATGTATATTAAGTATATATCTATGTAATATATAAAATTTATCCATATATTTATATATATATAATTTATGTATTTATTATTAAAATGTAAGTAGTTTGTACTATATGTTACGTATACCACCATCGCCATTATCATCTTAATTCATTCCTGGGGTTGTCTGGAAGAGATCGCTTTTTAGCGATAAGACCGCCCTTTGTACATAACTAGATATAATTTTAGTCTTAAGTTCATGTTTGTATTGGTGTACAATAAAGAGGTATCTATCTATCTATCTATCTATATTTTTTAAGAAGCGCGGCACTATTCGTAGGTCCACCCATACATAGCTAGACACTAAAAAGTAACAAATAAAAAACCGACTTCAAAAACGAAAAAACTAAAATGTATAAAATAACTTATTTCTAAAGCTATTATTATTAATATATATTATCTAAAACATCTTAAAGTCGGTGCTTAGTAATTTTCAAAATATAGTAATTTTTATGTTTTACTTTGCACCGACTTCAAGATGTTTTAGATAATATATATTAATAATAATAGCTTTAGAAATAAGTTATTTTATACATTTTAGTTTTTGAAGTCGGTTTTTTTAAACGAAGTTTTTATTTTTTATTCCTTCCAGAATGTTTTTTCTAAATATCTTGAGACCGGCTTACTCTGCTAGAAAGTTCTACTCTCGGTCGCCGCAATACTTTAAGTAACACTTGGTATTAATTCGTTAGTAGTGGCACTTGTGCCGTAGCGGCGTATCGGAGTCAGCGCATGGTGACGAGGGTCGCAGGATACGAGCGCCCCTCGCGGCGCAGATAGCGCCCCAAATATCTATCCCGAAACGGGGTTCGCTATCTGCGATCCGATGGAGTCGCGGGTCGCGCCCGCCACTATCAGATCGCCACATTCACCTAGCCGCTGCCATTCAAATTCAACGCTTCGATTTAATTTATCATAATAAAATGTCAGCAAACCCGTACACGATGTATACAATGTCTTTTTGGCCTCTAATCTTCTTTAGAACCACGTGAAAAACTCTAGAACAATCAAGGGGCTAATTCAGACTAGGAGGTTCCGAAAACGCAATTTTTAGAATTTTTGTCTGTCTGCCTGTCTGTTAGAGCATCACGTGAAAACTACTGAACGTATAATAATGGAATGTTGACATAGTGCTAGCTTATAACCCGAGTCAACACTTAGGATACTTCTTATCCCGATAAATAATATCGTTTCCATGGAATAAAAGGATTAGCAAAATAGATGGCACTGCATTCGCGTTTTTTCATTTCACTCACTAACGCCTACGTTGTCATAAACAACGTGTCATTCGCCTCTGTGTTCCGCTGCGCACTTGTTTAGGCTAAATGGAAGCAGTTTCTTTGTTATTGTAGTGAACTTGTAACAAAAACGGTAAAGCTTTAGGTAAAACATCTTATTAAATGCAAACATAGACGAAGTCGCGGGTATATCTTAGTGTACAATCATTATGTTACACCTTTCATCGAGTGACTGTTTTAGTAAAATACATGCCTATAGATATATGAATAGCTAACTGTAACAATGACTCGTATCTCGGAAGTAGAACAGACAATTGAGGTTGGTGTCATTAGGAGGCGCACCTTTAGTCCGAACAGTTGTGGCGGTGGCAGCGCGAGATAAGGCTCCTTTGTCCACGACGGGGGCCCTTCTCTTTCACGAATTATCACCTATCAAATATTAATATTGTATGCCCAGTGTTCGTCAAATATATGATAATACATCACCTCGGCGTAATGTTAAACACACTGCACGCTTAATTATGAATCGGTTGATGAATTGGGTCGCTGCGAACGTAGACTTCGAATTTCATCTTCATTAGAAAAATCTTTATAATTGACTTTTTTTTTAAAGTTGGCATCACGAACGTATTTGCAATGCATGCATCTGCAGATTGGACATGACTTGAAAGCATAATGTTTTTGTGACTTGGCTGACCTGGGCCTGCCCGGGTACGTGTGTTTTACGGGTGATATAGCTTTATTTTTTTGATGAAGTATAGCAAACAGACTGTTGGTCATTAGTTTATCATGATCAGTAGTTTTTGCAAATCAATATAATCGCGAGTGTGAGTTCATCGATGTATGTCCACAGGTAATTCTTTTAATTCCTTCCTTCAGCCGCGTGCAGCCGGTGTGGAATCACCACGGTGGCATTTTTGCTTTGTGACATTCCTTCCTTTTGTCATTTTACACAATTGTTCAAACGCCGTAATATTTTGAATATTTTATTGTGACGTCAAGCCTCATTGTACAGTTTTATTGTAATAGCTCAATCCAAATTTGGTTATGCTATGTTTTCCATGTATTGGCTATAAAATATACATTGTAATTTCTTTCTCCGTCCTATTAGTCTGCTCCTTGAGATACAAGCTGAATATTTTAATTTGCCATTTCCATAGAATGTAACATTAGATCTTATCGATTTTATTCACTGTCAGTGTTCCGATAATTTTGTAAGTTTGCCGAGTTTCAATATACGTTTTTCCAGCATTTTCAGTGTTAGTAGGTATGATAAAATAGTTCTTACGTTTAATAACATAGATAATTAAAATATTTGGAAGGTAAAATCGTTTATTATCTTAATAGTTCTGTTTTGTCATCATTGCCCAGAAATTATTTTTAAAGAATTTTTTTTTTAGATGACGCAGTTTAAACGTTTGGACAAGTTCTATCGATTTGAATAAATATTTTGTGATGAGCCCGCGAGCCAATTGTGGTCACAAGGATACAGATGAAACGAAAATGACTTGTGTTATCAATCCGCTGGAAGGCGAGGGACCGGAAGGCCCGGAGGCCGGACTCCGGAGTCCGCGCCCCCCGGATTTCACCTTATTTTTCCCCCGCACTCGCACCTGTACGAGTACTTCATGAAGACGCCGATTTGTTTGATTCACGTTCGTCCCAATTTATTTATTTTCTGTTATGTATTTTCCTCATAAAAATATACTACAATATAAATATGAAAGCGAGTGTCTTAGAAATTTTGTACAATTGTTTCATTTTTACGGCTTTGAATAAACTGATTTTCAAAAGCCTAAGTACATGAATACTTCACAGACCAGATATGAACAGAGGTTGATGGAAGATCAATGGATTTAAAAGTTAAGGTAAACAATAATAGAGATGGATAGATTGTGTAAATAACACGATTATTTGTGGCGTGACAGAGGACATATTCCAGAATGAAAGAGTATGGAAGATGAAGACGTATTGTGTCGAGCACAGGTATGATTGAAGAATATTGTTACGAGCTACAGGACTCGAATTAATAGAAATGTCGTTGGAATTACTATAGAGTTTATTAGAACTGTCCAAACGTATAAAACAGGCACAAATAAAACTGGATGCAACCAGTTCACACTGTACGGTTCAATGCAATTTAACACGCGCAAATTACGTCACTATATCGCTAATCGAAAGTACTACACACGTTTTACTCGTAGCGTAGTCGTCGCTTGACTGTCCCACCCCTCCGTTCGGGCATTGTATTATACCAAGCTGTATAATACCGAACAAAGGGGTCGCGTTATGAGTTAATCCGCCATCGGGCAAGCTTCGACGCAATGCAATAAAAAAAGGATTAGTTCGACACTAATCACAGCCATAAAATAAGTAGAATAACAATAGATGTTTTTAAAGTTTAAACACGAAGTAAACAAAAGAACTCCGAATAGAGGAAAGGCAATAAACGGCGTTTTACGACATGCAGGTGTGCGTACTTTGTCGGTATGTAATAAAATGAAAGATTAGAGATTTATGAACATATTTTACACTATCCTGAACAAAAAATGTTGCTTGTTTAAAGACAGTTCTTAGAAGACTAAAATAATACTTAAGTTCCAATCGATGGTCGTTGGGAAGTTACCAGTTGATAGGCACTGGTATATCCAGCGGTTACCTAACTCGAGGTAGTTTAACATACATCAAAATTTGTCTGCTAAGTTCATGTGAAAGTCTAGGAGGTTGACGACACGGTATCTTCTTGCAGACGTCTATTTGTTTGTGATTCACTCTGAGTATATGGCTTATATATATATCGCAAACTCGCGAGCGGGATTTATCTTTTAAAGAATTTTTTATAAGAAAGTGATATGCATTCTTGTAAAATTATTACTTTAATGCAAATCGTGGCAGATTTTACTCGAGTTATTTATTTTTCTAAACGAAAATATTAAGATAGCCCAAGTAAAATAGAAATCGATCGTCGTCGGGCGGATCGAGATAAGGAGCGCGCCGATAGTGATGTGCCTCGACGCACTCGCGCCCACTCGACTCGGTCGAGTCGCAGTTCAACTAAGATGAAATGAATTCGCGGAGTAGGACACACTTTTTTGGAACACACTTCATCATCTTACAAAACGATGTAGCCTCCTACATTTTGTACGAGGTCACAAGTTCTGACGTCATAACTTCAACGAGTCAATTGTTTAAACAATAATTAAAATATTTTATCATGATATTATATAACAATGAAGATGATGATGGGAAGGTATTTTAACGTTCGCTCTCTAATATGAATATTGTTTTCGAATGGATTGTTAATCAGACACCAGCCCAAAGGAACTGTATTCGCCTCCCTTCGTTCGGGCCGTCAGGAATCGCCTGGGACGGGCCGAGACGGCGCGCGGCGCGGCCGGTGCCTTGTGGACATACAGACACCAGTGACCGAGTGAGCGGCCCGATCAATGCCCAATAGTACCCCGTTCGTGTTATTGCTTTTATCATCTGGACAACGCTCATAAACTACCGTTCCATGTTTAACTGAGTATTGAGAAGGTAGTATGAAAGAAACCTTAATACTGCGTTTTTCGGTTAGTGGTAATGTCGGCATACTTTTGAATCCTTTGTCTGTAGACAAAATGTAGTTTTCGGCCTGGAGTATTTCGGATTCCCCCGTGCAGAACCAATCTTGGCCAGCACCTACCATTGTCAAGAATGTGCAACAAATACAATGAAATAGCCGGTAAGATTCCGAACATAGATATCTTTTGCGACTCTTTAGTAATTTTTAAAAAGAAATTAATCACGTATTTTCATGTAAATTAAATTATTCACCTTATTTATCTAAATAAATTTAAATTTATATAAATTCTGAAATTCTAATTTAGTAGTGACACTGTAGATAAAGCTGTGTACGCCTGTTATTGGCATGTATGCATTTATTTAATTGTTATATTTATTATTATGTTATAGTTTTATTAATGTGTACCATGCTGTTGGTGTACCTATGAAATAAATAAATAAATAAATAAAATGTGACCCGGACTCTACTAGTGTCTCCACATTTAGAACTTTTCCCAATTTCTGTTGTTGTTGCGATCACAATATTTTAAGTTTGTATTCAAATTTGCCTCTAGGATGAAACAAAAAGCAAGGTAGAAAATGGATGGTAAATTAGCTGAAATAAGCATACTCTTGACGTTACGATACGAGTAAGTGAATGAAGTGGTGTGGGGTCATGTGAAGAAAATCAAATTATCTTTTATAGAAATGCCATAAATACGACACGAAAATCTATAACTTATAATAGCGAATAGGAATGCTATTCTGGAAACTTCAAATCGAAAGGAGAACGGATGGCTCAATGCTAAGTTTCTATATTTTACTAATCATTCGTCTTACTACTACCTCAAATTTTATACTATAAACTATACAAGTAATGTCAATTTCCTAGCAACGTAAAGGCAAAGGTTTGTTGTAATTTCCTCCTCACACGAGGTTAAATTTCAGTTCAGGTGTTAAAAATATGTAACCCGATTACTTAAGTTTGAAAATATTTGTAGTATTTGTTCAGTACATGTAAACTCAGGAATATATTTACAAATAAGGGTCACACGTCGTTGTAGTTGCGAGGAATTTAGGGCCGTCGACCAAATGACAACACCTGACCATTCTCTCGCGTCGACTTCACATTGGAAGTTGCCGGGATGGCGGATATTCCGCGGGCCACGAAACGCGGCCCACGGTACCTATGTATATTTGTAAAAACATTGATTTCATAACTTCACATTTTACGACAATAAATGAATATTTTTGGCTGTCGTTATGAAATTCAAATACTAAAGTTTTTATTCAAACCTTAAAAAGAATCTTCTTCCACCTTTTTAAGGTTTGAATAAAACTTTAAAACTAAGTTCCACAGGAGGAATATATTCTGAACGTCATATATGTCAAAAATTAAATCTGCTTCCTACTCTATGTACACCGCTTCACAACGTGTTCACGCTGTTTAAAAAGAAGATAAATATAATAATATCAGCCCATAAATGCCCCACTGCTGGGCTCGGGCCTCCCATCATATAGGGGGACGGACAGTGTACCCACCCGTCCCGCTTCTTCAAAGCGGCTTTGCAGGTTTAACACATCGGTTATCTCCACGTGTAGGTTGCATCACGATGTTTTCCTTCACCGTTGTTCGCACGTGGTAATTGTAACAATATGCATATTAGGTCAGGAAACTGCCCAAGTGGTGCATGCGTTCCAGCCGAGATCGAACCCGCGCCCTTTGAATTTGGGACGCGTGCGCTGGCGAGTACGCTAATATCTATATCAGTTTCTTTTATTTAAAAAAAAGTCCAGAAGTGTGATATACAAATACTTTTCTAAGAATTAAAAAATGAAAATAATATTAGGCCAGTTCTTTTCTTTTACTGTAATGACCTTTTTCCTAAACTCCTTTCGACTGCTATGGTGTCGGATTTTTATTTTTACTTATGTTATAATCTATCTGATTTTTTTCTATATATCTATCTGTCTGCAATGACCTTTAGCGGGTTAGCAAAGGTCGGTATTTTCGTGGGCCGACGGCTGGGGGCGGCTAACGCGCGGCGTGTCTGTTAACAGTCGTGTCCAACTGGCAAAATACCTTCGCAAACAGGCAATAATATATTTACTACGTTTGTTATAATTCTTGTTTAAATGATGCGAAAGGGTGTCCGTTAACTCACCTGAATTTTTGGCGGAAAATTTGGTTGGCATTGTTCAAGCAATTATACACATCATCAGTCATGCTGCACGATGCTGACATTATCTTTAGTGTGTGTAATTCTGGTTTTAGAATCCCTATTAATAATATAAATGCGAAAGTAACTCTGTCTGTCTGTCTGTCTGTTCCGTTTTCACGTAAAAACTATTGGACCGATTTGGCTGAAACTCAGTATATATATATTTTCGATGCCGAGAATGAACATAGGATACTTTTTATCCCGAAAAACGGGATAGTTTCCGGTATAAAAATATATTTGTCTTTCTGTTTGTTATGCTTTTACGGAAAAATGATCGGACCGAGTTAGTTGAAATTCGGTATACATGTACTTTTAATACCGAGGGTGGATAAGGGATACCTTTTATCCCGGATAATGGGATAGATTTTGGGAAGGATAATGTAAAGGTTATCCCACAAAGTGGGATAGGTTCTTTTTTGATTTTCCATTTTCATAATTTTGGTCATCTTTGTCCGATTTGCCCTTACTTCCCTTTTGCTCTTTTTGTATTTTTTGCCCTTTTTGTTATTTTTGCCCTGTTTGTCTTTTTTGTCCCCTTTGTCCTTTTTGTACCTTTTGTCCTTATTGTCCTATTTGCCCTTTTTGTCATTTTTGCCCTTATTGTCCTTTTTGCCCTTATTGTCCTTTTTGCCCTTTTTGTCATTTTTGCCCTTTTGTCCTATTTACCCTTATTGTCCTTTTGCCCTTTTTGTCTCTTTTGCTCTTTTTGCCCTTTTTGTCCCTTTTGCCCTTTTGTCTTATTTGTACTTTTTGCCCTTTTTGTCCCTTTTGCCCTTTTTGTCATTTTTGCCCACTTGTCCTTTTTACCCTTATCGTCCTTTTGCCCTTTTGCCTTTTTTTGTACTTTTTGCCCTTTTTGTACTTTTTGCCTTTTTGCCTTTTTTGTATTTTTTGCCCTTTTTGTACTTTTTGTAATTTTTGTCCTTTCTGTATATTTGCCATTCCTGCCCTTTTTGTCCTTTTTGTACTTTTGCCCTTTTTGTATTTTTGTCCTTTTCGTCCTTTCTGTCCTTTTTACCCTGTTTGTCCTTTTTACCCTTATTGTCTTGTCCTTTTGCCCTTTTAGTCCTATTTGTCATTTTTGCCCCTTTTGCCTTTTTGTATTTTTGTCCTGTTTGCCCTTTGTATTTTTGCCCTTTTTGTATTTTTTGCCCTTTTTGTCCTTTTTGCCCTTTGTGTTATTTTTGACCTTTTTGTCCTTTATGTTCTTTTTGTCCCTTTTTGTCCTTTTTATCCTATTCGTCTTTTTTGTCCTTTTTTGCTCTTTGTGTTCTTTTTGTCTCTTTTTGCCCTTTTTGTCCTTTTTACCCTTTTCGTCTTTTTTGTCCTTTTAGTCATTATTGTCATGTTTGTCTATTATGTAGTTTACATAGACGGGGATAGATAAGTATAACTAGGACGGTTTGAATTAAAGAATGAAAGTTTGGATGAGACCAATAATTTCTCAATTTTATACATATAATAATTCGTCGTCTATAAAAATGCGAAGTAACTCGATATGTCTTTCCGTTAAGCTTTCACGGAAAACTACTAGGAATACTGGATCGGTTTTGCTGTAATTTTGTTTAAATGTAATTTTAATACGGAAAATGGACATAAACACTTTTCATGCCGGAAGCTGGGAGAGTTTGCGATATAAAATGAAATTAATCTTCCGAGTGCAAATAGCACTAACATGAAAACTTAGTACAATGTAACCTGTATTAACGCCTGCTCTTTAAACAAGAAGCACACACTAGAGATAGACCGGCGGCGTAGCCGCGGGTTAAACTCTAGTAACATAATTTTATGATTCGTGATGTTTCAATACATAGTACTTGTACTTACTGGAGTTTCTTACTTCGTAGTTTGTAAATATAACTTACTAGAGTTTAACCCGCGGCTACGCCGCTTGTCAATCGCTAGTGCGTGGTTCTTGTTTAAAGAGCAGGCGTTAATACAGGTTACATTGTACTAAATTTTCATGTTAGTGATATTTGCACTCGGAAGATTAATTTCATTTTATATCGCAAACTTGGGATAGTTGGGATAGCTTCCGGCATGAAAAGTGTTTGTCTATTTTCCGTATTAAAACTACAGTTAAACAAAATTACAGCAAAACCGATCCAGTATTCCTAGTAGTTTTCCGTGAAAGCTTAACGGAAAGACATATCGAGTTACTATCGCATTTTTTATAGACGAGGAATTATTATATCTATAAACTTGAGAAATGATTGGTCTCACAAACTTTCATTCTTTATTTCAAACCGTCCTAGTTATACTTATCTATCCCCGTCTATGTGAACTACATAATAGACAAACATGACAATAATGACTAATAGGACAAAAAAGACGAAAAGGATAAAAAGGGCAAAAAGGACAAAAAAGGCAAAAATGACAAATAGGACAAAAGGGCAAAAATACAAAAGGAGCAAAAAGGGCAAAAAGGACAAAAAATACAAAAAAGGCAAAAGGGCAAAAGTACAAAAAGGTCAAAAGGGACAATAAGGACAAATCGGACAAAGATGACCAAAATGATGAAAATGGATAATCACAAAAAAACCTATCCCACTTTTTGGGATAACCTTTACATTAATCTATCCCAAAATCTATCCCATTATCCAGGATAAAAGGTATCCCTTGTCCACCCTTGGTATTAAAATTACATGTATACCGAATTTCAACTAAATCGGTCCGATCATTTTTCCGTAAAAGCATAACAAACAGAAAGACAAATATATTTTTATCCCGGAAACTATCCCGTTTTTCGGGATAAAAAGTATCCTATGTTCATTCTCGGCATCGAAAATATATACTGAGTTTCAGCCAAATCGGTCCAGTAGTTTTTACGTGAAAACGGAACAGACAGACAGACAGAGTTACTTTCGCATTTATAATATTAATAGAGATAGAGATTATCTTTATATATAAGTATAAAATTCTCCAGTTCGTGTGTATGTCACTGAACTCCTCCTAAACGTCTGTACCGACTTTGGTAAAAATTTAATATGTGTTCGAGTAGATCCGGGGATGGTTTATATTCACAAATAAATTCTATTTTTTTAGGGTACAACAATGTCTGCTGGACCTGCTAGTGGAACATTAATAATGGTTGTCCCAATCTTTTAAGCAACCGCTGTTGACCGAATTAGGATTTGATCCCTGACAGTTGATTTCAAGTGCTCCCCCTTTGCGGTGTCGAGTTTTGGTCTTTGTTAGTTGTTTATAGAAATAGAAAGTTTCTTTATTTTTGCAAACAAATAATTACAAATAATAGTAGTTGTGTGAGACTGGTGCCTATTATAGATCTGTGCAGATCTGTATTACAAGTCGCCAGTGCTCCAGTCCAGGGATAGAAAAATAAGTACGTACCTTAAAAAAATATATAGCGCTGCGTCTGTGAGTGTGTGTGTGTGTGTGTGACACCGAATACCAAATATTCGGCCACGCTGTCGGCCAAAGCGCCGAATATTCGGTGTAAAGTATGTACAACACGCGCGTAGCAGGTCACTTTTCATTTTTTTGTTGCATGAGTTCAGCAGACAGGCAGACGGCCCACTTGATGGAAAGCGGTTACCATCGCCTATGGACATTTGCAAATTTAGATAGATAGATAACACTTTATTGCTCACCAAATATACAATTTCAAAATACATAAATTACAATATTGTCATGGTAGAAATAAAAGGCGGCCTTATCGCTGAAAGCAATCTCTTCCAGGCAACCTAACTTAAGGAATAATTTAATCTAATCTGGCGATGTAGGTGGTGCAGATCGTTAAATAACAAAAAACATTTGTTATGTAAAATAATATTGAAATTACTTTAAAAGCAGTTAATGGGGGGACACGCGCATAGATTGTGATGGGCGGCCGTTAATGGGTCGACATCGACAGCCATCACGCGGCATTAAGTGGGGGCGGTTAATCCGGTCACGTGGCCTCACGGCGGCGCCATCAGTATGCGGCGCGGCAACGCCCGCCCCATGTGTGCACCTCGACCCATGCTATTAGCAAATATAACGAATCTAAATATTATTTTATACCCAACTCCCAGTATTTATATTATATACTTATACAAAAAGGGAAACTTAAATTTAATCGTAATACGAGTTCACTTAGACGCGGTTATACTCGACCGCCACACACGTCAGGACCCCTACCATCGTCTCCTACGTTACCGTTCAGCTCCAGTAGCGCCGGCACATATAGTTTCGTAATCCAAAGCTTATGATTTCTGTTAATTATATTTATAGTCGATTGTAAAAATATACAAGCGTGAAAGAGAGAAGCGTAAAAATATAAAATACAGTAAAATCTAAGAGCGTAGTCTACTCGTTAGCTCAAAATTGCAAGTGACGAAAAATCTACCACAGAATAGTTTTATCAGTTTGTTTATAATTATGTATGAGACTTATATGTTATATTTATACGGTGACCAACAATCTTAATATTATGTAATTTACTACTTATGTTGCAAATTTGATTTAGGTCAGGTTTTATCACTTGAAGTTAGCAAAATATTTTACATCAATGTTTACCATAATATGACAACAGTAATCTAGTTCGCAACGCGTCTGATTGAGGTCATGTCTGATCAATTACCAGTATATATAAAGTACTCTGTGATAACTACTTAGACCAACGCATTACACATATACATTGCCATCCGACGAGGCAATGTGGCTATCATTTGGGAATGCCTGCCCGCCGACAGCAATTTTTTTTATTTATAGGTACTGTTTTATAGTTTAGTAGAATTTATAATATACTTTTCTTTTAAATCTCAAATTATAGACAAATATTTATGTGACTTGAAGGATTTTGTTTGTTGCCGTAGGTACGTTTACCTACTGTAAAGAGCGAACACTGTGCCCTAAAGTCGCGAGATAGATGTGCGTGCGTCGAGAGCCGTGTTGCCGTTGTGTTCATCCCACACGCTAAATTGTTTTTCCGATAGAAGAGTGTGGTGACTGGTGATCTGGATACGTGATCACTAATTGTATTAATTGAGATTAGATCTACTGAAGTCTGGTTATGATTCTAAATGAAGAAAGCTCACTTGAGTATGGGGTACTCGGTTCAGTCTTTAGTCTAAGGCGAGCGTACTTTCCTACGGCAACAAGAGAGATGCAACTCTTGATCATTCGTGACCATTGGCACTCACCTTGTGTTTGAAAGTGAACGGGAAGTTGTGTACATACACATAGCAAGGGTTGTTTAATATGTTAAAAGCTGACTTACACTGATCGAGCTACTAACTCGGGCAATGGACTGATTTCAAAATAACCAATCGAGACTGTTGAAGTCAGCACTGGCTTGAGTATGCAAATCAGCTTTAACTAAACATAAACACGATCTGAAGGCAGTTGAACGCCAATCGTCCCGGCGATCACTTAAGACACAGGGGAATAGGTAAGGGGTCTCCGCACGGCTCGCTTGTCATTCGCTTGAGCGGCCGTGATGTATGCGCGCGGCAAAGGTTTTGAAGTAGGGATACTTTCCTCCCCGTCATGCGTCACGAAGTAAGACGTTGGTGGCAGGAGGATCTGTTTCATTCACGGAATAAGTGAGTTGGCCACACGATCTCTAGATGCTTACAGTTGAACGAATTACTTTTGAATGGTGTCTCGAGAAACACCATTAAGGTGATTTTGCTCATTCTCCTTATGATAACGTTGGATTATTTTCGATATAAAAAATCTTTTGCCAACACAATTTTTACTTAGTATATTAAATGAAAACTTGACAAAATGACATTAAAAACATGAGAATTGTGACGTGACAGTTATGTCACGATATACTCTTTTTAAACCAAGCTTTCGACAACTTTATTACAGTTTTAAGTGCAATGAGTGTTCTTTTCGCGGAACACGATCTCAATGTATTACTGGGCTAACCTTTAATTGAATCTAATGCTGCGTTTTAGGGTTTGGTGGTTAAAGAGCGAAAAGGGAAGCTTTACAATTTCGGTTTGCACCGTTCGTCGGTCTGTCTCCCCTTTAGTCCGTCTGCCTGTTTATGCAAGTTACAGCCGTTTTATTCATGGATTAGAACACTATATAAATAAATACATGAAATTGGCGACGAACATTTCTTTTATTCCGCTGTACAATGTGGTAGCAGTTTTGCAAAAAGAATTGAATAACCACAATATTAATACGTAATTATTAAACCATTAGTTGAAATAGGCATATGAGTTATGAGTTACAATATTGGTAAGTCATAAGTACGTTGCACAGTGAATATTTTACTAAAGTTAATGGTAGACGAGAGTTTTATGAAGTCGTAAAAAGAGACCCCTCCCGCTTCCTCGAGCTTTTGAAATAAGGGGGGATAGTTTTTTTTTTTAGACATGTGGGTGGGTATATGTGAATTAAATTACTTTTAACCTTATCTATAATGTAGGACATGTTTGATCTTTCAAAGTACAATTAAAAATTCGTGTTAACATAATAATTATAATAGGGATGTAACGTATCTCGTGTTTCACCTTGAACATGGGTTCGACCGCCACTGGCCTCTTAATAATACAGGAATTTGTCGTGTCTTTATCTTATTCTAGTAATGAGAATATCCGACCCATTACGCTGAATACGTTGATGTGTTTATATATTCACAGACACTTGTTGTGGTTCTCAGAAGGGAGGGCAGATTAATAAACAAAACAGTTCTTCTTAGTCAATAGAATGGAATGAATACATGAATGAAACTTAACCCGCCATTTCCTGTGTTTGCACAACTTAATGGTTCATTACAATAGCGTTTGCATAATCGCAACCTGAATCATTGTACGAGCACGTCGGCGTGTCCAGAGCTCAGTGCACCTCGCCAGGCACCTACATAATATACCTGCTCGTCATGGGTGCTGCGGCGAACATGTTTGCTGATGCACGCAACATTTGCAGCTTTAAATATATACACAATACTTATTTCATTATTTAACATCTAAAATATCAAACAATGATTATGTTGGTAATAAATGGGATTTTATGTAAAAATATGCGCTTATCATACAAATTATAGAAATAAAGCAAATCAAGTAATTGGGTGTTAGCACACATTGATTTTCCTTAGAAGATCGTTACGCTACAATGTGTGTACATTTTTGTAACAAATTACACTTTTCAATGTTGATGTTTTTAATCATCTAAACACACAATTTAATTAAAATTTTATTGAAAAAATTATTTCATAAGAAAATAACAAGGTATATACATACGTCTATTGTCGCTATTGCAGTATAGCAAGGAGCGAATGTTGAAACGTTTCCAAAAACTAGTTCTGTAATATTAGTTTATTCTTTCATTTTAAGACTTACATTATTTTTAAAATATAGTTTAATGTTATATTATTTGGTACAAAAGAGAAGTAGTTCAGTTATTTTAATTAAAATATTTTTGATGAGTATCCACGAAAGGGCCCCGTAACAATTTAGAATGTTTATGTGCGGCGTTAGAGTGTGGCACGCGTTACGGCGGCCCTTGGCTTGCAATCGCTACACTATTCTAAGGGCTAGTGCTCATTAACCGGCGCTTCCACCGCCGTTATGGCTCGTTCATGGCGCGAGGCAAACATCAGCTCCACTGCACAATTAACATATAAGCACGCTCTTATTCCGGCCCTTGATGCCCACCAAGGATCGGATTATTTTCAATAATTTTAGCGTTAAATTTAGATAATATCTTGTTTCGACAGGGAGTAATATTCACTAATTGTGGCCGAATTTGGCGGAAGCCTCCTCGAGTACTGATTGACACAATCAGCTCTACTATGAAAATCTATGACGCCAGAAACGCTATAATGACCATTTTGCGTCGGCTGGACTGCCTGCCTATTTGCTTTCTTCAGACAATAAATGAAGTACGAATAAACTTGAGAAATTATTTAATTTCAGTAAGCATCTTAGAGTGCGAAGTGGAAGTTCCCAAACACACTGACGCGTTATTTTATTATGATCAGGTTAGTCGATAACGTTTGCTCAATTGCTCCGTGACAAAGCATACAGGTAAGTATACAGGTGAATCTTTCAAGTGGGCTTTCAGGGCCAATTTCTAATCTATACGAAATAGCGAAAACACTCGAAACAGTTCCGAGGCCGATTTTGACAAAAACTAATATGCCAGTACATTTTTGAAAAATCAATTACCAGAGTAATTTTTGAACAAAGTGTTCTATTTTGCATACATTAATTAAACCTCACCTAATTGTAACCTAATACAGACAGAAATGAGAACAAAAAGTACCGGGATATTCGGATGAACTGCTGGTGGAACTAGGGATCTGGGTCTATGACAATTATGGCGTCTGCCTGTCGCAATGTTCGGGGAACATGGATGAATGGGCGGACGGTGACTCGCCACGCCCTGCATGGGCCCCAAAAATGCCATAGAAGACAGGGGCAACATGGGCGTGAGTGGCTAAGGGGTTCATAGAGGTGGGCTGCAGGTTCACCGAAGCTACTTCTGACATGATGTCATTTATCACTTCCACCCTGGAGCTTGAGTCTTAGTTCTAGCGATCTCCACTCCATGCCGGCTGGTTAAGCTCGCACGGAGGCAAGGCCTTGCCTTGGCCCCCGGAGTCAGGTACGAGGTGATGCCACTCCCCTAAGCATGCAGGTATTATTAATTATTATAATATTGTAGCGTATGTAATCGCGTGACGCGTGCGTGCCTGCTCACTGCCGGCGGGAGACTCTCTACAGACTAATAATTTTATCGATTAGCGCGCCGGAGTCGAATCGATCTTACATTAGAGGCGCGCGGTGATGGTTGCGCTACATCCTCCCCCTCCAAGCCAGTGGAAGACAATGGAGCTGGCTTGGAACCCTGAGGCTTTCTAGGCCTACCTCTTTTACGGGCATGTATAACCGCGCGGCTCTCACCGAGATAGGGTGTCAGGAGGCTGGCATGATACTTTCCTAGTGGCCGACCACTGCTATCGACTACAAGAAACGTGGTCGGAGACAAAGCTTTAGAAATACTATAAGGACCTTCGCGACGCGGCGCGAACTTACTTGTGAATCCCTTGTTAGCTTGACTCAGGCGATGAGACTCCACAAGCACGAGGTCACCCTCCTGATACCTTGGACAAGGTCTGCGGCTCTTGTCGGCTTCATCCTTGCGCATATCTTGCTGGCTTTCAAGACGCCAGGTTGCTTCTTGTAAATTGTTTACAAAAGCTTTCAAGTATGGAGTGATCTGAGGTACATAATTCTCTTGATCAATAATAGTCCTCAGATCGAAATTAACGTTCACCGGGGACCGGAACTCACGTGCAAACGTAAGATAAGCAGCAGAGTGTCCAGTGCTCTGGTTGTAAGCAGTATTCAATGCAAATCTTACCGCAGGTAAATTCTGAGGCCATTGACGATGATTTGGATCGATCAGCATCGCCAACATCTGCTTCAAGTCACGGTTCTTCCTTTCAGCAGGGTTTGCTTCAGGATGATATACTGGGGTCAGGTTCTGGGTAGTTCCAAGAACGAACAGTGCTTTCTGCATGACTGCAGAGACGAATTGGACGCCGTTATCAGAGATAACGCGCCGTGGAAAGCCATACCGTAAAAATACCTCTTCTAGAAGGACTTTGGCACATGCCTCTGCACTAGCTTCTGTCAACGGGAACAGCTCTACCCATCTTGACGTGGTATCTTCTACCAGGTAGATCCAGCGTTCTCCTTTGTCTCCTTCAGGTAGAGGGCCAAACAGGTCCATGGCGAGAACTTCAAATCGCTGCTGAGGGACTGGAGTTTGCAACAGGCCGGCTGGCTTAAGGTTAGTCGGCTTGAACTTTTGACAAAGGTCACAAGCTTTCAGATATTGTGATATATACTGGCGCATATTAGGAAAGTAAAATCGTTCTCTCACCTTCTTCAAGGTACGCTCCAGGCCTAGATGTCCGGCGGTTGGCGCGTCATGAAGCTCCTTCATAATCTCCATACGCATGGACTCCGGGACCACCAGCTGAGGCTCTTCAGATACACTATCTGGATTGAAGCGATACAAAACTCCTTGGGCCATGTAATATCCTCTATCTATCCATCTACTAGTTGTAGCTTCTTCATCTTCAAAATCTGTAATTATTTTCTTGATTTCAGGATCCGCGAGCTGAGCTACGCGCATTTCCTCGGGGCTACGGTGGGGTAAGTCAATTGACACGGGGCAGATGGCACAAACATCGCCAGCGCCCTCTGACGGTCGGCGCACAGGTCGACTTAGAGCGTCTGCCACCACATTTATTTTACCAGGCGTGTAGTCAATATTCAAGTTGTAGGCTTGAATCTTCAAGGCCCAACGTGCTAGACGACCATTCGGAGACTTGAGGGATAATAACCATTTGAGGGGTTGGTGGTCAGTAGCAACATGCACCTGAGCACCTTCCACGTATCCACGGAACTTCTCCAGGGCCCATATAACTGATAATGCCTCTTTCTCTGTTACCGTAAAATTCTGTTCGGCAGACGTTAGCAGTCTGCTAGCATACTCTATAGGTTTCTCAGACTTTGGATCCAAACCCTGCATGAGCACAGCACCAAGTGCATATGCACTGGCATCGGTCCGCAGAACAAATGGTTGCTCAAAGTCTGGCTGTTGAAGCACAGGACTCGTCGAGAGTCTTCTCTTCAGCTCCTCAAAAGCTTGGACCTCCTTATCTCTCCAGGTCCAGGGTCTGTTCTTCTTGGTGAGGTCGGTCAGAGGGCGTGCAATTTCAGAGAATAAAGGAATAAACTTACGAAACCATGCACAGGTCTGTAGGAAGGTCCGCAGCTCCTTGACATTGGTAGGAGATGTCATCCTCATGACGGCGTCTACCTTCGAGGGATCAGGCTCAATACCCTGAGCAGAAATAACATATCCCAGGTAAGTTATACGTTCTCTGACAAAGACACACTTCTCTCGATTAGCTTTTAGGTTAAATTCACGTAAGCGAGTGAAAACTTTTTCTAGATCTCTAATATGACTCTCAAAGTTATTAGAAATTACCAAAATATCATCAAGGTAGGCTACCACCACCATCTCTCTTAATCCCATTCTAAAACGGTCCATCAGTCGTTGGAATGTGGCCGGAGAGTTTTTCAACCCGAAAGGCATTCTACGAAACTGAAATGTACCCAGGGGCGTTACAAAAGCAGTCTTATGGCGGTCTTCTGGGGCAACATCTATCTGCCAGTAGCCAGATTTCAAATCAATTGATGACATAACACAGTTTGCTTTAGTGGATGAAATAATTTCATCAATGAGTGGTAGCGGATATCTATCTGTGCGGGTAACTGCATTTACCTTTCTGTAGTCGACGCAGAATCGCATCTCTCCATTCTTCTTAGGCACCAGCACGACAGGTGAGATCCAATCGGATTCAGCTTCCTCTATAATACCTTGCTCTAACATCTTATCGATTTCTGCACGAATTATCTCTTTCTTCGCAGGGGTCACACGATAGGCTGGGGTGAAGACAGGTGTAGCATTTCCAGTGTCTATTCGATGCACAGCATAAGGTGTGGGCCCTCCCCCTGGAGTGAAGATGTCAGCATTGCGTTCCAGGACCTTGGCCAGCGTCTCCCTGTCTTCCGGCTTCAGAAGTATACCCTCGCACTCACGGAGGCTCATAGAAGAGCTAGCTGTAACAGGTTGAAGGTTGTCGCGTTCATATACCATAGTATAAAAATCTGACTTTGCGCCTAAAGAATAGCGATTATTTTTAAAATCAAGTATCAAACCAGCGTCCTGAATAAAATTCATCCCTAATAAGGATTCAGTAGCATTTGGTAAAACTACAAAAGAGGTGGGCACAACCACTCCCTGCACCCTTACATTGACTAAAGCTGTGTTTACATTTTGTATACTTTTAGAACCGTCTGCAAATTGCAATTCAGTACTTATAGAACTAAATTTCTGTCCATTACTACATAACACATTATATAAGCTAACACTAGCCACAGATTGTTTAGCACCAGTGTCCAATATGGCAGTGCCATGAATACCACACACTTCAATATTAAAAACGGGTCGCACACATGGTTTTAACGCAATGTCCACGGAGTGTAACGAAGTAGAAGTGGACGGGACGTCGGCTACTATCGTTGAACGGCGCTCCTTACACGTTGAACAGCGTGCTCGCATCACTCCTGGAGCACCACATCCAAAACAGGCAATAGATGGACGGGGCTCTGGCTGTATAGCAGCAGGTTCATGATAAATAGGGTTGGTACTCATCTTAGTATGCAGTCGTTTACGACAATCCTCCTTGTCATGGCCGTACGCCTTACAGTATACGCACTTCATCCTCGGTTTAGCAGCCGATGATCTGGACGCTGCAGGCGCAGTAGTAGCTGGTAGCTCTGCCAAAGCGGCGACAGGCTGAGCGGTGGCGGCCAGGGCTGCGCACGACTTGGGCGGCTCGGGGCTGCGCACCTCCTCTAGCAGGTCCTCGACTATGCGAGCATGTTGTAGCAGCTCTGTAAATGAACTGAAGGAATTTCTGTTAACCTTTTCACGAATCCTCCTGTGAAGCAGGCCATAGACCATGTCCAACTGAACAGGGTTTTCTGATAAAGTATTCTGGGGTAATTGTGCAAATAATGCCCTGGCCCTGCACACAAATATGTCAGTTCGCTCCTCAGCCTGTACTCGACTGAACAGTTCTCTATATATCCTGTGCGGTGGGAGGCGCGGTCCGAAGGTCTGTTGCAGTAGGTGCACGGCGTCATTCCACTCAAGCACAGAATGCTTAACGCCTTGCCACCAGGTGGCGGCGAAATCCGTAAAAAGCATCGGTAAACCGCGTAAGGCTATTTCATCTGACATACCCACACAATCTTTATATATTTTAATCGAGTCTATAAATGCCACAATATCTCCAGAACCGTTGTATCTCGCAGAACAATTAGAAAAGTTACTACTTACAGTCATTGCCGGTGGAGGCGTCGCGCCCTGTATAGGCGGCGAGCTCCGAATTGCATGTAATAAAGTTACCAGCTGTTGATCCGACATCATAATCGGAGCGGCGACGGCTGCTGGGTGTGACATGCTAACGCCAGGCAGTTGGCAATTAGCATCAAACGACGGTGAAGCGGCGACTGGAGGCGGCGAGAGTGCTGCTGGCTGCGGCGACCCGGCGAGCGATTTGTAGGCCCACTGTGCAAGCGGCGAACCGGCGGTCCGGTCGATAATAGATTCCACAGGGGATGCGCTGCCAGTCGACATAACAGGCGCAAGCGGCGGCGTACAAGGCCGATGGCACGTCTCTTGTAAAACAGTCGTGGCACCTTTTCGTTCAACGCTATTTGCACGCGATCGAGTTTTTACCATATTCACTACTATATTGTACGTATTTCGGCACACAATACACTGTATGAATTTACTAGGAAACACTATGAACTGTATTTGTAGTGATATGCGTAAATATAAAACGATTTCAATCGAAAACAGTTAATAATTTGATAATACTGCAAAATCAAAATGGTTGCTTTGCTCCACGTTCGGGCTGCCAGTTGTAGCGTATGTAATCGCGTGACGCGTGCGTGCCTGCTCACTGCCGGCGGGAGACTCTCTACAGACTAATAATTTTATCGATTAGCGCGCCGGAGTCGAATCGATCTTACATTAGAGGCGCGCGGTGATGGTTGCGCTACAATATTATTATTTCATTCAATATGGAAATGATGAAAATTGTTCTATTTTTAATAGACATTTATAAATAAATATTCGGAAGGCACGTTATTTTACCCCAATTTATCAAATCAATCAACGGGTAAGCATTGATTGCGTTCAAATGTTCGGCGCAGTTTGATGTTTAATGAATATATGGAGGATAGAAAATTTTACTCAAAAAAATCCTTAATTCTTTGTTTTCCGTTTGACGCTAGTTAGCATAGTTTAGAATTGGGCCCTGAAAGCCCATTTGAGAAGTTCAGCCTCTATACTAAAATGCAGATAGGCAGAAAACATTTAAGTATATATCATAAGAGTGTTTATGTGAATGTATCCTATGTTATCTTCAGTTATGCGGTTTAACTGTAATGCAAAAATGTAAGTTGGCTTCGGGACCTGTTTGCACACCATTAGAGGTTTGCCAACAAACGAACAGCAAGCGTAAACGTTATTAGCGAATCGAAGCTATAATATTCAAGTTAGCATAACCAACCATTTTCGTAATCTGATTGAAAAAAATGCTGATTGTTTTTAATTTCTGATTACATTTTATCAAGGCTAGTACACGTAATAGTTAAAGTTGATTATAACAATTAGTAATCAAAATTACATGGTTGTTGTCACATAGAGACATAAAGACATCTTACATAATTTTCCTTCAGTTAAATATTTTCGTTTGTTCATAATTGATTGCATTGATTAACTTTAAACCAATTATTACTTTGATAGAATAATTGCTCGTGAAAATATAATTAAACCATAAATTGAATCGCTCTTTAGTATAATATCATGGCCACACGTCAGCTTTATGGAAATAAACACACAGCATCTTAAACCGGAGTGCTACGCCGTAGTCCTACGCCGTAGCCCTACGCCCTGGTGGCGTAGCGTCGTAGTCGTATTCTGCAACACCGTTTATATAATACAAAATAAATGTTGTATGTAGTACTATATAGTTTCATTAAACGTTATCTAGCATCTTATTATGATTTTGTATTATATATGTATATGTTGTAAATTGCTTATAAAATGGTACAGTATTGTATGGCATGAGGCTAAAAAGTAGAACTTTCAATACTACAGTAAATTTTTCATTCAAGAAAATCTTGTGTTGTTTAGTGCTATATTTTTATTATAATAAAAAAATACTTAATTTATGATTAAGTATTTTTTGTTGCTTAAATTCCATTTTATTTTTCTCTTCAATTCTTATACCAATGGCGTACCTACCTGAGTAATTACATTCGACCTAAAAAAATCTTAGATTATAAATTTTGGTCAGAATACATATCGTTACTGTTTAGACCTTAACCATGATATTATTTATTTTAAAATATGCACTTTAAATAAAATAATTTTATACTTGTTTGTCAGCTTGCATGAGCACTTACTTTGCAGTAGGTCGCCTATATCGCGCAAGTAGCGAGATCAAAGACACGCCGCGATGCCTCTCCTCGCTGTTAACAAATAATAGTTAATTTAGTTAAATAACCCCCTTTCGAAAGCTCCTGAGACAGAGGACGGAACGTACGTTAGTTAAGGTGCTGTCAGACGGCTCGTGCAGCGAGCTTCACCTGTTTGTTATGATTTTTACATAGTACGTCGTTCACAAACAGTAATGTGAACCAGCTAAAATGTGTTTTATTTGGAAGACTATTTTTTTTTATATTTGTAGACTGAAAAATAACTGGGCAGTGTTCAGTTTAAGTCGTTAACTAAATTGTAATTGTTTCTCGACCAGTCTTTAACTCCTTTAGGTAAACATCCAAATAGACTCTCTATTTGGATGTTTACCTAAAAATGGATTTCCCTAAAGCAACGACCCTCCGGTGCCGCTGCTGGAGGCTTCCCAACTCGTGCATACACAGCAGCTCTCGACGGCCGACCTGTGGCGTCCGATGGCCATCTCTATCTGTAGTTGGCCATTAATTCCATTGGTATACAAATGATCATGTAGCTTGACTGCACCTCAACAAGGACGCAGGCCCGGCATGGCTCGTTGAGCCCCTTATTACCTTTGTTATTAGTGCGCGACGCGCCCTTTGCCGCTGCGACGCGCTTTTTCCCATCATCTCAGCGGCGTAAACGTGTCAACCCATAATTAGTGCCCATCACTTATGTACTTAGACGATGAAATCGGTATAGTGTAATAGTACATATGTGGGTAGCACTAGGTATGATCGTTATTCTTTTATCCGTTTTAAATAGAGTACAAAGAAGCATTAAACATTATGACAGTAATGTCCTCATTGCATCTGGAATAATATTACAGTACGTTACGAATTCCTCATTACAAATAATGCATTACACCCATCGCTACATCTGTGATACACGGTCACTAACATTATCATTATTCCAAATGTAGCAGAGAAATTACAAGCACTCTATTAAATATGATCCTCAATGAAGAATAGAGAAATATGTTCTGATCTTATCCTAATTTTTTTATGATTTTTACACTCATTGTTGACACTTGAACCATATTATAGATTGCATAATCAAATGGTTAAGTTATTACTGAAGCACGGTGTCTTCTAACTTGTGTACTTAGCTCTATATACAATAAAATGTTATGAAGAGATCATTTGCATATAATTCAGGCGTGCTGTAGACTTGCAGACAGTCGTTTGTGCTCGGGAGATGAGCAGCCGCCGCCACCACGCTCGTCGCTTTGCATTCTGTCGGCGAATTTATTCCTGTAATGCCAAAGCAATTTCGTCCAAAGAAAAAATAGCTACAACTTTTTAGTGACGAAGGTTGACATTTTTACTGAATCGAAAAAGTTTCCTATATATCGCATATTAGAATGTAGTGGCAACCTTCGGGAAGCGGTGCATAAATAAATGCGGCATTTCGATACAAGAAAACAAATGTGCACACAATGTGGAGTGTTTAGGGGCAGGCGCTGGCGGGAAATTGGCAGCCCTCGATGCCCTCCTTGCCCGCGTTCACAAACAAACTCAATTGCAATTTCAGCCACCACATGACTCAGGGGTATTGGCTCTTAAAGCAATCCATCTCTAGTTTTCATTATGGATGTTTTTTTATGATGAATAACAAACAAGGATAAATTAATTATATCCATTTAGTCAATTGAACATTTGTTATGTTTTGTAAGTACTTCCATGTGACTTTCTAAGTAATGCATGCAAAAATAAGCCAAAAATGTAGCATCTTTTACTACTTAGATAATTGGCCTATAGCCCTCCTCCTCCTCAGAAAAAAACTCAACCGAGTGTAATATGAGAGATTACTGAATTTTTCACTTCATTCAAAATTTTTAAACTTAAAAGAAATAATCATCTTTACCATAAACTCTAAAATAGATGATAGCTTCATACAAATTGCACTGTTATTGGATAACACATACGTAACTTAAAAATAAAAAAAATCTAACAAATATGAAATGTCAAGAAGTTCAAGAGTAACTGCAAAAAATAAATATTTTCTACAATATCTTGAAATGTGTGCCACAAGTAAAACACACAAAAACTGTTTTGCTTTGTTCTTATTTTTTTGTATTACTTAAATTTAAGATTGTTTTTAAGTAAAATAAAAAAAGGTAGGTGTTTCATATGTACTTTCAAAATATCGATACTGTTTTTGGCATTGCATTGGCATGGCATGGCAATATACGCTCAATAATCAAAACATTTATAATAAAGAGTAGATTACATTCGCTGTAAATCATTGTAAAAAAAAATGTATTTTAATCGATCTATCAATGGATCTATCCTGTCTTTATTGCAAATAAGAAATTCAAAAATGTCACGGTTGACAGTTCAGTTTGTAAAATGAGAAATGATGGAGCGTCTGAGACCATCGGAAGAGTTCGTAATCGATCAAAGTTATTAATGGTAGCTAAAAATGTGAGAACACATTAAGCGCCGATTTGTTCAAACATCTCTTCAACATTATTTCTGTTAGTATCAGCTGCGTAAATGATTCACTACGCAATTCCCCAGCGAGTGTTGGAGCAGCATACTATTCCACGACTGGTTTTATTAAAGCTTCGAGAGTCATTGTACAAATAAAGTCGTCGATGTACGCGTGCTACATCGAAATACGCGCCGCATGTTCAAGGTTCATAAGTATATGTAGCGCGCTGTATTTCACAGTGAGAAGCGTCTGCTTCGAAATGGAGACAATAAAACATGGGTGCAATTCACAACAGGTGAGACGACGCGTCGTTCGCGCCATCGCCATGCTGGCTCCAATGGGGACAAATAATAAATATGAAATATTTCACCGCCGTGTGTCAGAAGTGTATTCCGGGGATGGGTTGCGCAAATGAATCGTTTGCGACACCTGCAGCGAATCTCTTTAAACGCACACGAGTGAATAATATCTTAATAACAAGTTATTCTCCATCCAATATGGTAAAAGATAAACGGAATACTTGAAGAATACCATGCTGTTTATGTTTTTCATCGTCAAAAGTTAATTTGATCAACCACATGGAAACTTTCACAAATTTTATTAAAAACTAATCATGTGAGATTAAAATGATTATTTATTATAAAACAAATCAATGGCATGAAAAATGATTGTGAAACTAGAGGTATATTGTTATTTAAGAGGCCTTAAAGGCTTGTGTAGGATAACGAACGGCGTCGAAACGTGTGCCTCGTGTGTTCGTCCCATGTCACTGCTACCAGACTTGTTTCATAATTATATATAGCACTCGTTTAGGGCTATTTCCGTCTAGTATAGTGAGTATTTATTAGTAGCCGTTAAAAAATGGCAAATGGAGGTCTTAGACCAAATTTTTACGAGATTACACCGGCGTGTTCATTTCAAAAACGTGTAGCGCCATCTGCGTTTATTTGACACAATTAATCAACATGGCGTCTGTAAACAGAGGGTAACGTTTAGTTGCGATGCAATTAAAACATATTCAAAAAGTGTTAAACATTAATGAGTATTAATTATCACGAGAGATCCGATGAGCCACTTTGTTTCCCTTCTATCTCCCTCCCTAAAATAGATTCCTGTCTCCCTTTAGAGATCGACAGCACATTGGTAGTACTTTTGTTGTTACAGATGTTCATAGGCAACGGTGACCGCTTTCCACCAGGTTGACCATCTGCCTGTCTGCTGAACTCATGCTATTAGGAAAAAATTGCCAACGCGTTGGTTACGCTCCCGATGGATTAAACGGCCACTCTCTGTTAGATGGGCCAACTACCCGTTGGCCAACTTCGCAAAAGAACTTTTAGTGAGCTATGCGAAGATTAAACGAACTGTTTCGATTCCAGTATATTACATAGTCGCCGATATTTTCATGATGATGTCGACCAAGTAGCCCATGCTTGCATGTACTTCATCAAAAGAAATGACCATTAAATACCAACAGGCGTTCTTTTCGACATAAATAAGCTCCCCCTTAAAGGGAGGGCTGCGTCGGCGCCCACTCGCGGCGCATTAACGGGCGGACATTAAATTTGGCGATCACAATTAACATTTATTCCCGAAATATAGAAATACATTCTGGTGTAATTAACTAATTGAGAGGCTGCCAGCAGCTTGCCGTTGGTTCGGGTTCCTTAGTTATAAAAATTTACTGTTAATAACATTTGTTCCAAGTAGATTTGTAGATTTGTTATCGCTTCGACTTTGGTCGGATGCATATGTCATAATTTATAATTGATCGTACTTTTGAGCGGCGTTGTTTGTTCGCTAGTCGATGTAAATAGTTTTCCCATTTATACGTATCGCAACATTAGGTACTGATAGAGTTTAAGTATTCATTAAATTTGTGTAATGCTTTAAGTAGTCCCTAGACTTTAAACCATTCGCCAGCTTAACACAATAAGGTTGCCACCATCTCGAAATTTAAGATTTTATTGTTCGTTATTATTGTAATTAAATGTGGTTATATTCTCTTTATAAAATAATGATAACCTATTATTACTTACGATACACATTTATGAATAAAATTGATGTATATTCGTAGTTAGCGGTAGAATGCGCTTAAAATATATTATTTTATAGCATATAGAGCATAATTCCTGAAGATTGTAAAAACTTGTCTTTTATGTTATTATATATTATGTTATTAATATACACATAATTTAACGATTTTGCTCGAGCACCGCTTCCCAAACATCATTTAAGTTTTTTCGTCGTTATTATTTGTAACGTCGGAATATGCCATGGTGGCCTCCTCCACACTACGAAAACATTGTTAACAGATACAATGTACAAAATTAATTATCTTTCTAAAGTGTTTAACCCACTTCTGTATATAAAAGCATATAAGAAACCGATCGCTCCTCCTTGCGGAAGTACAACCGTGTTGTAGGTCTTTGATCTTCAAAGGGTTATGGTTCCATCCTTCCCGATTAATTAATATAATATAATTACACCGTACCGTGGATCTAATAAGGTTAATCCTAATTAAGGCGTGACTGTTGGAACAATACGTTTGTAATTAATTTAAAAAAGAGAAATTTATTAAAAACGACGGTCTCTCAAATATTATTTCATTTTACTACAATAATGTTGAAATTGGTCCAAATGAACGGTTATGAGGTAACCAAGAGTATAATAACCAATGGTTAATATTAATTATTTATTATAATAAAAAACACAATGAAATAATCACAGAGAAACACACGCTTATTTCGCGACTGTTATTACACCTGTATTGTATACTATTCATAGAAACTTCATAGAGGAATGTTAAGGTGTTTTGGAGATGTGGAGAAATGGACGAAAGGAGAATGACAAAACGAGTGTATGACAACAATGTGGGCGGTAGAGTTGGTGTCGGTAGACCGCGAATCGCTAATTTCTAGAGAATGAAAGAATCAGGTAAAAGGCACTTATAATAAAAATGTATTTGTGAAGAGGAGGATGCGAAAGACGTATTTTAATGTTAAAATAGTGACAGGAGTCTCGAGGCTGATTTGGATGATTCCACGAGTAAAGTGGTATAATTAGACTTTTGAAAAATTCTGGAATCTGATTTTTGGATTGAAACTCCTTTGCTATTTGACATTCCTTCACAGAAATTTATCTTTATAAGTGACTCTATCTGGTGTAGTAATATGGAATGAACTCTTTTTTTTTTTGCTATTTCGTATAGTTTAGGCCTTGAAGGCTCACTTGAAAAATTCACCTGCATAGGTACAAAGCTGTGAGGCTGACGAAAACGGTTGCAACAATTAGTGTAACCTTCTCTATACCTTATTTCTAGACCCAACTTCTAAATAAAAACAATAGTGATTGAATTGCCTACAATATTGTTGAACGAATCCGCAACAAGGGGCAATTCGGTCTAATTAGTGTTGGCCAGTGTTCATAAGCGTGTTGTTTGGCCGTCGCCGGACATCGCTCGCAGAGGCCGCTGCGATACATTGGCGCTCTCGGAGAGCATTACCGACACCCGGCGACACTAACAACGGAGTGTCGGACATTATTCCACCGATTATACCACTCGTAATATCGCCAAGTAGTATTTCTGTTATGAATTCAATATAGAAGTGGGTTCGTATCCTTATTTTCAGCAGAATTTCCTGCTAAAATCATTTTGGAAAAACAAAATCTTCATGTTTGTCAGTCTAATAGTTTTATATGTTACAGTCTTGGAACCTCTATGTCCTAGATGACCTAAGCAGCTAAATAAAAACACTCACTTAATATGATGAACTAGTTTATTGAACTGAACTATGAGTAAAGTACAAAAAGGTTACTATGAAATAGTTGCTAAACAATATCATGTAAATTATTAGTCAGCACCATCTAGTTGTACATATATTAACTAATGTCATCTGCGACACTCTAAATGGATGAATTTTAACAAAAAGTTGCATGTAGTCTGTGTAAAATTGTGAAAGAAGTAAAGTTGGAGTCACCACCATGCTGGTTGTTGAAGTTACTTTGGGAATGACCTTTGATCATAGACATTAGCACTATGGCTTAGATGTGCGCCATTCATCCAAACCGAATGAAATCCACAGGAAATACGATTAAAATGTATTTGATCAACTTTCACATATGTTGTGGTTCACAGAAAAATCTTTTCAAAGCTTACGTCGGAGTAGGATCTCTTTGAAAAGCACACAGATTGTATATTATTCAAAATCAAATGATACAAATCTAAGAAAATACTTTAGTAAGCCGTTAAAATATAGTTTAGAGTGGGCCTGTTGTATTTATTACTCGCTTCACTAACGCCGAGTTATTATCGTACTATTCTTTAATTCGCTATTAATTAAGCTTTGACCTAAACTTCATAAAAACATTGTCAATTTTCTAGCAATGATAAGGTAAGACAATAGATTGGATATAGAAACCCAGCTTACAAAGAATGGATGCAGTGTTGGAGTCTCTCGTTCCGTGCGGTTGGCCCTTCGCCGCCCGATTCCTCCCTGACACGCCGCAGCCCTCTCCCGCCCTCCTCACAAGCACATTTCATTTGCTAATTTCTTTGCAGAAAACAAGCTTCATTTGTATCACCATGATGTCTTTTTATACTTAGAAGACAATTTTGTAATGGTATTAATGAATTTTAAAACTTTCTCTTTATCAACTTTGTAGAGCTTTAAACCTAATGTAATATCCAAATAGAAGTTTGGCGAGGACAAGTCTAATAACAGTACGGAGTGTTTGCCAAAAGTTACTTGGTCTCTGCCTGATATTTAAAATACTCTGCACCTCTTCACATTAGCAGCATATTTAAGTCAGTATGTCAGTATTAGATTGCTAGACTAACAGGCAGATGTTGTCGGTGTGCTTAAATAGGAAATCTTGTAAAATTATTTATATTGATGTTTGCTATTTTAGTGATTGACAATTAAATGAATACACCATGTGTGTACCAAAGCTAAGTAAAGTTGTGTTGTGCATAACATTTAACATACACAAACCACTAGTTCTCAGCAACATTTAGTTTTAAATGAGCTCATCACCTCTATCGAGACCTCTCAACGCGTCTAATTGAGGTCTCGCGTGACCAAAAGGCTGGCTTGCACCTGGGGCAACTCATCAGCGTTGCCATCCAACGTGGAAATGCGGCCAGAATTTTGGGCACTCTCCCTGGAGTCTATTTTTAAGCTACTGCATAGCTTTTATCGCGGGCTTTGAGCGCGGCGACCGAATCAAGAAATTTCGTAACGAAAATAAACCTTACACCTCCCACTCCGCCTACCATGAGCGTTCGCTGAAAGTATATGTGTGCGTCCACACTGAATGTGCGGTGGTGGGGGCATGAGGCGGGCGCGGCGAGCGGAGGCGTGCGGTGGCCACAGTGGCCGCGAGCTCTCGTAGCGGTTCGAGGTATGTCAGTCAGGTATTGCAAATAATGGACGAAGAGCTGCTCCAAAATCGGACGAATACGTAAGCAGCTGTTTGTGAGAAAGTATATAGGTGTATAGGTATCTATCATATCGTATCGTAAGTATACATGTAGGTATATATGTACACATAGATGATTTATTTTCTTATCGGTCACCACGCTCAAAAAGTGTAACTTGAATTAATATCACAGAAAATCTTGAATTAATATCAAAGAAAAAAAACTGCATAAATAAAAAATAAATAAATAATTATAATTGCATAAGTTGATAAAAAATGCTATGCAATAGCTTTAACGCGGCAGTCCCCGAGTGCCACAAGGAGGTTTTACTTATAGACTGTGATTTTGTATGTATAGTTATATATATAGTATAGCGCTATAATATACATAAATAATTAAAGCGTTTAAATGTAATTCAATGTCTCTAAGATTCTAAAAGGCCAAGTGGCTCAATTCGAGTCTCACCGCAAGACAACGCACACTTTTGTTATTAGTACAGCAGGCCAGTTGAGTCGATATCCCAAACATATAGAAGAAAGAATTGTACGTAAGTGTAAGGTTTCAATATATTCGAAGCGTGAGAATACAAAGCGACTTGTTTGCTGTGAGCCGTTGATTGGTTGGCGGCACTCGGCTGTCGCCGCTTCACTCGGCTCCACGGGCCGAGGGACGAAACGAGGCGGCGTTCACTCGCTTGGCTTTTTCAATTATTTCGCTGCGCTTATCGCGGTGCTTATTTAAAGCTTTGTTTATTATTCGGTGACAACTGGAAACACTCTTAAACTCCTTAAATTGTACCTTAATACCCGAGAGATCCGCAGGCGAATGGGAATAGGGAAAAATGCCATGTCTCAGCTCCATAAAACTGGGATAGATAGACAGAAACAACTCTCTTAATACAAACATTAAACTCGTACGGACACTTGTATTCTTTAGTTTTCTTTGTTCTTTGTGCAGCTGAGACTTGACTTTGAAATCATCTGGTCGCAGTCGTGTTGACGCTTTGAGGAGTGGTGCGGGAAAAAAATGTTGAGATTAAAAATAAGATGAGACTATCATTTATCTGCGTCCAGAAAGTTCTCGAATGCTTCGGACACATAGGCAGGAAACAGGGAGAAAAATTAGAAAAACTAAAAGTCACTAGCAAAATAGAAGCAAATAGATCGCAATCTGATGCATTGGTCCGACCAGACGAGCATCGCACTCAACGAGTCTGCGAAGGACGCATTGTTGGATGTGGATAAATAATGCATGAAAAAGTAGCTGAAAAAAAAGGTCACGACCGATCTGAAAGTGGCTTTCACTTTTACTAAAAGTCTGAAATGTTGTTAGATGTTTTTAGTAAGCATTCAAATTCCGGGTATCACTGTAGTGCTATGACCTGGGCTTTGTTTAAGGGGAGAGTTGGCAGCACCCAGCGTATAAATTTACATAAATGTCATACAGTGCTTATATGATGATTATCTTATGCGATCACTCTATTCCGTATTAGTGATAATTGAGTCTACAAGGAGGTAGTTTCATTAGATTATTCTAAGACTACCCTCATAGCAGGAAGTGCCCATTTCAAACATAGTGTTAGTGAAATATATCGGAGATGAGGTGAGTGGCGGTCGGTAGTCTAGCCACGTGCAAAAAGAGCAATTGTTTCGGCGAGATGGACCGCAAAAAGGGCTGGCATCGCTCACGGGAGGGCGCCACCCGGCCTTATTGCATTCCCGAGGAGTTTATCACGTACATAGCAGCGGCAGTGGCACAGGCGCCCGAGCGCTCTAATAACGCACACGCAAATGCTATACATATCCGGCGCTCTTTATTGCCGCTACGAGCGAAGGCCCCACTCGATTTCTTTTAGCTTAGTTCTAACTTAGGGGTGCGTCGCGACATGTGCCACCCAACGGCCAAGATTTGTTCAGACTATCAAAGTGCGAACATTTTTGATACGATAATCATGTTTGTTGTGGTGTCCTATAATGTATGCTCTACAAATGGACAATATCAATTCGATTTAACGACAATTAACGCCTTTAAGGGATACTATCAATTTTGCAACGTTTTATGTTTTGTGTTTTTTGCTGCGTGTGATATTTGTTATAATCTTCAAAGTTAAGAACACGACATACATACGATATGTTGTCAAGTAAATATTTATGTTAAGAACAAAGAAGTCTTATTGTCCAAAGCTCTCTCATAGATACAGAGAAAAGCCTAACTTAACTATCGACAATGTTTATTATTATATGAATGATACAATTTAAAAAAACAATAAATTACTCTTGCATATGTAGGGACAAAAATTCATCACGTCAATTTTTAATTTTTGCATATTACGAAAATTTAAATTGTTAAAAAGTTATTAAATTGAAGGTCGGTTTTATTAATCATGTAAACCCCACGATGTAGTAGAGACGAAGTTATTATTAAAAACATAATATGAAAATGTGATGTCACTTTGAGTTGACTCGACTCGGTGTTCGTTTTTATATTTAGAGTATATTGAACCCGGGGCAGTATTGTCCGAAAAGTACAGAGGACCACTCCAATTATCGTGCAGGGCCCAGCCCTTATTCGCATAAGCAACGGCAGGTATTTATGGCCACAAAACCGGCCTCTGGTGGCAACACGTGCGCATTAGTCAACAACAAATAGACGCGATGTCGATGCAAACTTTCGCGACGCGGACACGAGTGGGTCGGGCGTGTTGCAGCCGGACGCGGGTGTCCATAGAGTATATTGAATATATGGAGACGGGTGTCGAGCCCCGGAAGCGGCGTCCGCGGCTCAACTTGCCTCGTTATTGTACAGCCATTAACAGATATTGCTGTTTATTTTCACTTCTCGTGAGGCAAATAGTGTTTGATTGTTGTACTATTCTGAAAAGTTTATTCACTGACTGAATAAAAGTTGATTTACATGAATCAAATTTCTGACTTGGGTAGCGAACTGACTTTAAAACAATAAACACGATGCCAGGAGCACCGGCTTCCTTCGAATTTAAAGCCAGTAGCTGAATCACTGTAAATCAACTATAGTAATAGCGGGTAATTTTTAGCCATTACCGCACTAATCCACTCGTTCCATCATCGCTCGAATATAAAAGCGTGCGTATGGAATAACAAGATAACATTCCCACTTTGCCTTTCGGCAGGTGCAGAGTATGACTCCGGCTTTGGTCCGATGCACATATTGTAGAACCGCTTTAGGGTGGTTAATTATTGTGCGAGATGTAAGACTTAATTAAATCGGCTATTAATAGGTTTTATTTAGCTTGTATTGAATATGTTTGCCATGTCTGTAATCACTTCTAAATTACTATATGTGGAAAAAATAGATTTTTGATGACAAATGCATAAAATCATAGGAATCAATTACTATGATCTGAAATAATGATTGCCTAGATTTACATAGCATTGTATATTAGCACGCCTCTTTCCCCTTGGGGTAGCTAGAAACGATGTGTTTCCACTTGCTGCGATCTTAACTTGTACACATTTTGTTTCATCTACTTTCATTAATCTCTTCTTCGTACATGTTTATCATAGTTACATTTCTTTGTCTACACTTTACGCAAGTAGTAGATAAACACTTTACACGAGGCAGTAAAATTTATATTATATGTACAAGTCTGGAAATTGAGAGATCGTTTAGACGTATCATATTCACTATTATTAAAGCAAAGCGCTTTTCTTTTGAAATGCCTGCTCTTTTCGTGGCCGCACTTCAATAACGTGCGATTCTTTTGACAGTTTATGTACACAACTCTAGTTTGTTTCATTTGTCTACTTTTATTTGCTGTTTGTTTATATGTCATTGTGTTATGTATGATCTGATTATTCTCTATATAAAATGTAAATTTAACAATATTTCCAATTGCTTAAACTGTTTTGTTTGGCATATTATTATGTCGGAGTCGGACAGGTACACGAGGCGTGCTTTACATCATCTTTGATCTGATGTAGTCAATGGGACAGGCTTATCAGGAGATATCAGTATGTTAACGTTACATTTATTAACAAGTAAATTAAGTAAAATTATTAATATTAATTTACTTAATATTTTCTGAAGTTTTCGCGACTTTTATAAAAACAAAATTAAAGCTAAATAATTAAAGCGAACAAGCTGGCGGTAGGTTAAATAAAACGTTAACAATACTCATTGACACTTGACAACTTTGTCCTATGTGATTAAGGCCACTTAAAAGTGGCCAAAATGTCGGAATAATAATAAAAATCAAATAAATTACCGCGGTTAAAATCGTTAAAACCTAGTTTTATTATGTATACAAGTTGCGAAAATTTAAGAAAATATGTAAATTAAGATTTCATTTAAACCATATTTAAATGAAACATGATATTGTAACGTATTTTGTAAACAATTTCCATTATTAAAATAATGGGAAACCATAATTTTATTAACTAAAAGTCCTGTTTACGGCGTGAAGCGATTGTTTTGCAATGATATCGGTGTTTTAATCTCATATTATTAACATTATAATAGCAATGTGAACGGTGGTACCGTAGCCGTGAAAGCTGCTGACGGCCGTCCGCGGAATGCGGATACACCATTGCACGGCTGCCGCGTGGCCAACAGATTTCTTCATAAATGCGTGTATGATGAGACTCGTGTGAATGCTTGCTCTCCGTATAAAATACATAACCCTACTTTATTCACAGTTAAAGTTTGACGTGCTACTTGGCTTGGTTTAGAATAAGTTCTCATTTCTCATATTCTGAAAGTACGCTTGGAGCTGTTTCATCACAGGGTTGAAAGCAGTACTTTTCCTCCCTAGGAAACATAAATAATGCATTTTTATAGCCAATATCAAACCGCGGCATAAATTGTAATAAAAGCATATCAACAATTTTGTAAAATCATTTTACACTTATAAATTACTTGTCACTGAACTATTATTTAATTTTAAAAAATTGAGCAAAATATTTACTAATCAGTGATAAAAAATACTGGCTGGTAGAATGCCATAGAAAAAAATACTTACGTTTCATATGTGACGTATGTATGAAATATGGATTATTCTGATTTCATGAAAAAAGATATATTATTCCTGATATTCGAAAGGAAAAGCAGAGTGTTAACCTCGGATGAAAGTGACCTATTTAAGTACTCGAACTATTAGCGCCCTTGCTACACTCGTCCGCCAAACCATCCCGTGCCTAAATAGGTTATTTTCACCATTTGTGAAAGAATCTGCTATTATTCATTACTTTGTAAAGTAAAGGCGTGTTGTTACCTTTCTGGCAACGTTACAATATCGGATGATGGCGATGGCCATTGGCTTTTACGGCCCGCACGATTGGAAGCCATCTGCAACGTTCGTCGTCCACGACCCCTCCTAAACCCAATCACGAGCCATGCCACTGAATTGATTCTATTTCTCTAGAATTTTGACTACGAGGAAGCGGCTACAGAATATCCGACATAATTAATTAACACTATTATTTATATACTACAGTGTAAATTTTATATAACGACACTGAAGGGACTGTGCATTTTATGGCGTTATAGAGAGTTCTCGGTAAAAGGAGAGAAGTCTGTTATTTTGTCTGACGTCTTTTGCTGCACCAGTAATTTTTTTTACTTATTTTATTCACATCATAAAATTATAAAGGAACTGCTTAGAAATCTCGGTATTTCGGAATTTCTTAGACATTTCGGTATGCATGATGCCGACAGTCGAGTTTATTACGGGCTACGATAATAAAGCGATAAAAGAAACTACACAGCTGCGCAGTTTTTACTAATTTTGGCAAATTAAAATGTTCTCTTGTTATTTAGTTATTGTCACTATTGTGAATGGGTGTAATGCTGTATAAAGTGTATCATTGTATGGAAGAAAAAGCTTTTTTTTTTGAGGCGGGGGAAATGCATTTCGCACACTACTGGGTCCTTTACTAGGGACTAGACCAAAGCGACAACGCGAGCACCAGAATCTAATCGCCGGCTTGCGTGGAGACTCGAAAATCTACTCAATACTCCACTGGCAGGCAGAGCGTGAGGCTTAGATCCCTAGATGCTAGAGGGCCCCGCAGCGGAATTTTGGCGGGAGGAGATCTTGCGCGTATCTGCGCCTCCGGGACCCCGACTGACGTCGGTACCCGTGAGACGCATGCATGGAAGACAAGCTAAACCTACCAAATCCAAGTGACTTTGACGGTTAAGGGAGTTTGTCGTTAAATCGAGTGACGTTATATGGAGTTAACACTGTATTTGAAATGCTTCTGTCACCCCTGCCTGTTAGTGTGTGTTATTTCAAACGAAGAATATTAAATATACTTTTACAAAAATTACTTCCAAGTTACTACTAAATGTTGGTTTGTGACAAAGACAATGTAAAAAATTGCGTGTGTGTTTTATACACACATGTCCAAATATGTGTGCTTTCCCGTCATTTGCAGCCACTAGTCTCCAGGAAACAGTTCACTTCATTTCGTTATATTATATTAATCTAATACTGTCGTGTGCTGATAGCGCTCGAGTTCAGTTTTAAATTAGCTCTCGTTTCCAATGAGCTTCAATTATGTTTCATAATTAATAATAAATCCGCTTATTCCCGGGAGTGCATCGCTCTTGTCTGGTTAGCATATTTCAGTTAGTAAGCTTTAATGGATTAATTTATTTTGCGGCTGTAGACCTATATATAAGCAGAAGCAGACTACTTCTGGGGCGGCTTATCAAGTCAATGTTATGCATTATTCGGACGGCCTCTGTGCTTGAGCGGGCTAAGCCTTTGCCGGCCTACCTCACTGCAACGCAGCAGGCCCCGGGTTCAATTCCTGGTATAGTAAACTTCGGTAACGTATTTTCTCCATTATTTACCATGGTCTGTGTACGGTGCAACCGTACAGACCGCACAATCAGCATTTACGCGAGCACGCGCTATTTTCGACAGTCCATCAAATTAAACAGTTCACGTTAAAGCACCGCGGCTCGCGTACGTGTTACTCATAATATCATATCATATCATTCCATATCTAGTATTAAGTTAATAGCAATAAATCATAGTTTAAGTTATTTTATCTAGTTATTATTTAACATCCTCAGATGTACCAACACCGTACATCTTTATGGTCCTTCGAGCCGGATGGGTTTTTGATATTGCTTACGTTTAGATGATTCTAAGGCGGTAAATTTCGCCTCTAAAAATGTTAAAAATTCCTGTAAGGATGGCAACTCCCTTGGATTTTTTAATGACTCGATATAGTCATTGTGACTCTCTTGGTCTAATTTCTGTGATAAGATATAAACTATCATCGGGTCCCAAGTATCAATAGCAACTCCTAAGTTTTTTATAGCATTTAAGCATTCATTTGTTGTGTCATGGAGCCTTTTGATTGCTGATGCTGATTGTTGCGGTATAATCGGAAGATTCATGATAATAGACATGTGAGAGTTGAATATTAGCTTAGGGTTACTGTAGCGATGATCCAGTAACTCCCAACAAGCGGTATAATTATCCGAGCTTATATTTAGATGTTGCACCAATTTCTCAGCTTCGCCCTTAAGCTTGCTTTTCAGGAACTGCATCTTCTGTGCGTTCGATAGGCATCTGTTTCTGTGAATAGTTTCTAAAAATAGATCCTTAAAGGATACCCACAGATGATAACTGCCGCTGAACGTCGGGATGTCGATATGTGGAGTAGACTTTTCGCGATGACTTTCTGACCACATCTTGCTATTTATTTCTTTTTTGATTTGAAGATATCTTTGCTCACACGAGTTGTATGCTTCTTCATATTCTTCATTCTCTTCGTAAAGCTCGCTGTCAATTTCCCAATGCAGAGCATCAATAACGGACCATCGTGTCTGCACTGAGGTCATTGCGTCTTCGAATTCCCATTTTTGGGAAATGATTTCCACGTCTATGCTCTTGATAGTTCTTTGGAACGCTTTAAAATTACTACTTTGCTTTCTTAATAATTCTTCCAGTCTACTAGGCGAACCTTGACTTTGAGTCTTCGGAACCTGAAAGGATGTTTCGGAACGCGCGGATGGTTGAGGCGTCCTGTCTACCCCCTGCGCATGTCTCTGCTCGCTTGATGATGGTTGTGTTAAATATCCTGGCGTTTCAGGTCTGATGATTCCTTTCTCCTGAGATTCCGATGGCAAATAATTTATCATATAGGTACGTGTTTCTGAGTAAAATTTTGACGTTCTTTCATAGTACCTATTTATAAAATAATCATGTGATTTATTTTCAAATTCACAAATTTTTATGTGGTTGCACTGAAACTCATGCCAATACGTTTCCAATGTGCTTATCCGCTTTTTTATATGAGCCGGAGTCTTGCGTTCGACACCGTCTTTTTTGAAATTAACCAGGAGCTGTTCCATGGCTCCCATGATTTGATTTTGTTTTAAAACGAGATCTTCCATTTTCTCTTGATAGTAACGATTAGATTTCTTAGATAAGATTGACAATGTGGACTCACCGATGACATCGCAAAATTTCGCAATATCGGATAACTTTTATAAACAATCGAAAAGTAGCACACATGTGTCACTGGAGGACACGCAGGAAATTCTCTTAGCCACATCCCTGGTGACAGTGCAAGCCGCAGATGGCACTAAGATTATCATGCGTGCTCTCATCGACCAAGGATCGCAGACATCGCTTATAACAGAAAACGCAGCTCAAACACTAGGTATCCCACGCCAGCATTGTAAAGGAGTAATCTTAGGATTAGGAGCGCAGGGAAATACTTGCAAAGGCATCATGAATGTCAAAATATCTTCTATCTATAGCGATTATTCGCTAAATACCGGAGTTTTTATAATAAAACACGCGGTTAACAATTTACCCAATAAATCATTTTCTAAGCCAAACTGGTCTTTTATACAAAATATACAATTAGCAGATCCAGAATTTTATCGTCGTAGATCTATAGACCTGTTATTAGGTGCAGACGTCTACTCATCTATTATCATGGGAGGAATTATCAAAGAAAACGACTCATTACCGGTAGCCCAGCAAACACGACTGGGATGGATCTTATGTGGCAACGTGAAATCATATCAATGTAATGTAGTCATGCTTGATGTAGAAAACTTGCATAAGTTTTGGTCTATCGAAGATATCAACGAAAGCATAGATATTTCGGATGAGGATTATCAATGTACTGAGCTTTATAAATCCACGACTACTCGTCAGCCAGACGGGAAGTACGTTATTCGACTTCCTCTACACCCAGATGCAGAGGAAAAGCTAGGGTTATCTAAACCAAAAGCATGTGCCCAATTTTATCAACTAGAAAAAAGGTTACAAAAGGACTACATATTATCAAATAAATACAAAGAATTTATAAATGAATATATCGATATGGGTCACATGCACTTAACAACAACAAGTAACATGAAACCTGCCTACTATTTGCCGCACCACGGTGTACATCGCGCTGATTCGAATACTACGTCACTGCGAGTAGTATTTAATGCATCGGAAAAAACAGATACGGGTTTAAGTCTTAACGATGTTATGTATCGGGGTCCAAATTTGCAACAGGATATTTTATCATTAATATTAAAATGGAGGAAATACAAATATGCCTTTACTGCAGACATCGAAAAAATGTTTAGGCAGATTTTCGTACACGAAGAAGATAAGCGTTATCAACAAATCGTTTGGCGCGAAAATCCCAATCATCACCTCAAAGAATATACTTTAGCGACTGTAACATATGGTACTAAAGCCGCACCATATTTAGCAATGATGACACTTAAACAGTTAGCTATAGACGAACGCAGTCGTTATCCAATAGCAGCGAAAGTTTTAGAGGAGCAATTTTACATGGATGACGTACTTAGTGGCGCGTTTGACCTCACATCGGCAAAGCAATTGCAAGAGGATCTTATAGAACTCCTCAAATCAGGAGGATTTAACCTTCGTAAATGGTCAGCGAATGAGATATCATTATTAGAGAGTGTTGATAAAGCAGAAAGCATACCTAATACGTATGACTTTAAGTATCAATCGTCTACAAAAGCACTTGGTCTTATGTGGAATGCCCAACAGGATAAGTTTAAGTACATGTGTCAGTTAACTACGCAGCCAGATGCGAAACCAACGAAGCGAGTACTATTAGGCGAAATATCCAAAATTTTCGATCCACTTGGATGGTTAGCACCGGCAGTAGTACAACTTAAACTATTGTTCCAAAGCGTGTGGTCGATAGATCTCAAATGGGATGACGTCATACCAGAGGATATGTACACAAGATGGATCGGACTGACAGCAGATATCGAAAAGATAAAGGATATAGAAGTTCCAAGATGGATAGGAAGCGAGCAGGATGATAGTATCGAATTACATGGGTTTTGCGATGCATCCCTAGCGGCATACGCATGCGTTGTCTATGCGCGAATAGTTCGTCAAAACCAAGTAAAAATCACACTCTTAGCGGCAAAAACTAAACTAGTACCGATCAGCAAAACTTCCACATCAAAAAAGAGTGACATATCATTGCCAAGGCTTGAGTTAAGTGGCGCACTCTTGCTTTCAAAACTAATGACAAAAATCAAGCAGAGCTTAAGCGACTACAATCTACAAATTATAGCATGGTGCGATTCTACTGCAGTCCTTGGGTGGTTACAAGGTGATCCGAGTCGATGGAAACCCTTTGTAGCCAATCGCGTGAAAGAAATCACTGCAATCATACAACCAGAGTGCTGGTTTTATATCAAATCTAGCGAAAACCCGGCTGATTGTGCCAGTCGTGGTATGTTCGTTGAAAATTTAATAAAACATGACCTGTGGTGGAAAGGTCCTTCTTGGTTACCTTTATACGATCATCAAGCATATCAAAAGCAATCAATATTTAAAACGGATTTAGAGTCTAAGAAAATACTATCAAATGTCATTATACAAAACAATAATATTCAATTAAACTGCATCTTCTGTGCGATTCGATACTCCGAGGCGCATGCGACGAGGCCTTGTAAACGGAGTCGGCTATATCGCGAACACATTGTTCGGTGTTTTAGACGAACGCTTCACTGAACAGTACGAGCGCGATATTAATTTAGTCAAAGCTAATCAAAATCATTTATTACATCTTTGGAAGAACCAAACATCAGTTATAGAAGCAGAAAATAATTTACTACAAAGAATAGGAAATACCATAGAGAAGCAACACAAAATCTTTAATCAACACCTCAATGATCTAGATCGAGTCACCAATGATTTGAAGAAAGAGATAATTAAAGTAGAAGCTACAAACGACTTCATATTAACAAGCATAATAGCTAACAACATTCTTTTGAATCTAAAAAATATCCAAGACGCTTTATTAGATACCATCACAAACCTCAAGCACTTCAATATTCATCTTCTTACTCCTTCCCAACTACAAAATGAACTTAGCATAATAGGAGGACAGCTCCCAAAGGATCTGGCACTTCCAGTAGATAATCTGCAAACCGATCTACAAAATATCTATAAAATACTAAAAGTTAAAGTTAGAATGACGCAGCAATACTTTATTTTTCAAATACAAATTCCTTTAATAAATAGAGAGAATTATGATATTTACAAAACATTTCCACTTCCACATCAAGTAGACAAACACATGGTGAACATCATTCCGATATCAAGTCATATAGCGATGAACTTTAAAAAGGATACATTTATACCTATGTCTACTAGCGACTTTGATAAGTGTATATCGTATAACTCAAATACTTATCTTTGCGAACTTCAAACGCCCGTCTACCGCAGACACTCAGATGATAACCTGTGTGTTACAAGTAAACAAAGCCACGTGTGTAAGATTACATTAAGTGAATGTGAGACGACGTGGATAACAATTAAAACCAATGTTTTTATAATCAGCTGTTGTGGACAATGTCCCCTTAGATTTATATGTGGTGATCAAGTTACCGGCGAACAGGTGACTGGCCTCAACGTCATCACTTTGTGGAATGAATGTGTCATTAAAAGCGATTCATCCACCATCACATCCCACAAAGATTTCATAAACCAAATTAATATTGAGCCGGAGATACTAGCTCCGAAAATCGCACCTGTCAACCATTTTATCAACATATCAATACCTAACATCAGACCAGAGCTAGACTATAGTTCTATAAATCACTCGCTACTGAATCTTGGAAAGCGAATAGAAGACATGAAAGCGGCATCGGATCAGGTTGACGTGTCTTACCACGATGTGCACCACTACGTCGCCATTTACTGCCTGGCGGTGGCAGGACTGGCAGCAGCAGTGGGCCTAGGCTGCGCCTACCGGCGGCGGTTTTCCGCCGCGCCGGTCGCGCACCAGCCCGCCATCAGCAGCAGTGTACAGTGAGTGCGTAAGTGATAGTGGGAATGTGAAATCAGACACAAGTGTAGTTTTAAGATCGACGTAAAATTATCGGGGTCATTTTTGTACTTAGTTTTAAGGATTATTGTTTTTTCATCTTGTGATTAGGTTAGCTCATATCATACATCATCCATATCTCATCTTGCTGTGCGGGAACATGTACGGTGCAACCGTACAGACCGCACAATCAGCATTTACGCGAGCACGCGCTATTTTCGACAGTCCATCAAATTAAACAGTTCACGTTAAAGCACCGCGGCTCGCGTACGTGTTACTCATAATATCATATCATATCATTCCATATCTAGTATTAAGTTAATAGCAATAAATCATAGTTTAAGTTATTTTATCTAGTTATTATTTAACATCCTCAGATGTACCAACACCGTACAGTCTGGATGTCTGGGATCGACCCCAGAGTGGTTCGTTGTATATTACCCATAACACAAGCGTAACTTGCTTAATTTGGGGTTTCCATTACAATGTGTGTGTTTTCCTGCCGATTATTATTATTAATTAAAATTATTATATTTGTTTTGATTAAGTACAATCACACAATGTTGATATCAGACTAAACTCTTAATTATACAAACCATATTTCATATATTCAGATTTAAGTGAACTTCTGATTTTATGACCATCCAGCCTTTTTACATCCTTGAGTGTTTTTTTATCCCTTTTTTACGAGATTATATATATTATAGATATGTACATTCCTTCGGCCATGAAAAAGGAACATTTCACAACAAAATATTCTAACTTTCATGTTCACCTTTTAGTGCGGATTGCGCTGAATGATAAAGGCCAGCTCAATAATATTATGTTTCATCACAACATCAAGATCCAACACGTCCTTGAAGTTTCCTTCCTATCCTTATTTTGATTAGATCAATAGATAGCAATCGTACATAATATTTTTGGCTGCTCGGTGGGCAGCAACTAGCTAATGTGCTGCTGAACGACCGCAACGCGACGCCCGCCATCGGCCGCGGCTAATTGCATGACTCGCTTGCCCAGCCGCCACACGCCACGCGCCTCCCGGCGGATTCAACTTAATCAACGCGACGCAACACGATTATGGTGTTATTATGCAAAATGACACAAGATAAGGACGGTTCCAACTCTGTTCTGTACTTTATGAAAGCAGGTGGCACAACTGTTTCACCCTTAAACTACCTTCGTTAAAGGACAAATGTATGACATGTACTCCAATTGTTCTGAAATTACCCCAAGTTACATGTGATTTACATGGAGTAAAATAGCGACACACTTATGTGTTGTCACACATCTTGTTGCCGAGTCCGAATTATATCCGACAGACAATTTTATTGGTAATCCATCTCTTATTTTACACATATATTAACATTAATTTGATAATTGATACCTGGGAACACTTTTTTTTATCTGAGAACGAAAATATTTCGTGGCCATAGATCTATTTATTAGCTGATACAACTTGATGACAAATATAAGTTTTGGTGACAAGAAATATAGTCCCCTTTTTAAATAAATTATTTATGATTAAATACATGCATATTATCACGCCAGTTTCACATGGCTAAGGATCTCTGATGGATGCCTGACCTCTTTTTAACACTTCTGCTATTTGATCGTGATGCACCAATGCTATCAAACTAGTACAAATGGCAGTTTTCACTTTACATACATCCTATTAATTTGAAATCACGGACAAATACTCAATTGTATGGAATGCAATATAAATCAATTGAAATCCTTCAGAAGTGGTAGAAAATAATGTCCTTCTTCGTTGATTTGCTCATGGTTAGTGAAAAATCTTCAAAATGTAATCAGGGTGAAGTTGTTGTTGACCGGGCGAACTGTATAGTCCGATGCCAACAACGCAGCAGTGCTGCGACACGGCTACCACTCTTGGCTCCTAAGTGGTGCTAAAAGTTCAAAGTTAAAAATTAATAACTGTTGTACATTTTATGTCCTAATAAAAACAGTGCATGGCGAGGGGTAGGGGGGGTGGGGGACACACTGGTGCCACTTCTATCTACAACGTTTCCATTCCGCAACTTTTAAAATTAATTCCGCATAAAAAGTGCTACATTATGACAGTGATACGGTACGAAATTTTAATAAAATTTTCAGTCATTAAATTAAGTTTTTAATAAATTTTTGAAAGCGACATAGAGGCAAATGAGATTTCGCAGATGCAGATAGCAAAGCGTTCATCGACACGATTAATTAATTACTCTTGAATACATTTTCAATAATAGGTAATCTAGTTTGTTTACTGTTTGAACAAGAGTTGTCCACGCCAGTCACTTTGTGGCAAAGATTCATCTCATATTGTCAATAATTTATCGTATTTTTTGTGAACATTGTCATGTCGTGTACTGTCCCTATATAACTAACCTTTCTCGTTCAATAATACTGTTTTAGCAAAGCACATCTTTTTCATTATCTCCGTGAAACAAGAATTAATTGGTTAGGCAAAGACTGTTATTTTCTTTAATAGTATATGCTTCGAATTTTAATTAGATGGCAACGACGGTACTTCATAATATATAATTGGTTAACTTCTTAAGAAAAATAAACTCATAGTCAGTCAGTCAAAGGGCACGAGTTCGAATCCTGGTGGGAAAACATGCACCACTTGGACGGTATACTGACCTAACGTGCATATTGTTATAATTACGTGCTTATGGTGATAGACAATATCATGATGAAACTAGCACATTCAGATATCCGATGTGTCAAACTCGCTAATCCACTCTAGAGAAGCGTGGCCCAGCAGTGGGACGATTAAAAGCTACTTTTAATAATACAATACGGCAGTAAAATGAACCCGCGTGCGACGTGCCTCGTCGCAGTCGTTTGCAAAAGCCGAGCAGTCGCGCCGCAGATGTGCTGCATATGTTCGGCGAGAAGCGCCTTTTTATTGGCAATCTCAACGCCCGGATAATTAATTGCGCCAACAATCAACGGCGAGAGTGATGTGCGGCTGCGCGACTGTGCACGCGCGATTACTTTTGTTTGTCTGCTTCACAAGTGGCCAATCCATCTTCTGCACCTGATGATATATCGTCAAACACTGAATAATAATAGCTACTTTCGACCCATTTTGAATGAGATTATTTAAATTTTGTACTAATTGACAAAAAATTGTTTTTCGAGTATGTGTCTTGTTATGTTTGTAAAACACCTTTTTTTTTAATATGAATAATTATGTTACTGGATTACGAATGTACGATATAGACGATTTTATTTATAGAAAAGAAGAGCCAGCAATAAAGTTCTATATTCAAAAATAATAATAATAATAATAATTAATAGGTAATGTATCTATTGTTTGAATGTATATATATTTATAATATCATCATATATCTAATTATATATGTATATATGATTATCTATATGTATATATATATATATATATATATAAGTAGTATAAGTATATATAGTACTTTATTTTTTTTTATAATACACCACCAAAATTCTTATATTTAAATTTCGTTTAAAATCTCCTGACACCGGGTTGCCTGGAAGAGATCGCTATAAGCGATAAGGCCGCCCATTGTTCTAATACAAATGTATCCGTATCAATTGTCTAGATTTAAGTTTATGGTGAACAATAAAGAGTTTTCATTCATTCATTCATAATAGGCAATCCCGAGCCACGATTGTAACAACGTCTGTTGCTATATTCTGTTTCCTTTTTCAAGTTTTTATTCAAATTAAGTTCCGATGGAGAACTTATTTCGAAGGTCATACGTACAAGTTAAAAATTATATCTACTTCCTATTCTAGGAACTCCGTTTCGTAATGTGTTAATGCCGTTTAAAGAGCATCAATATATTTCTAACAAACATTTCTTTTACTACATCTTAGGCCCTTTTTTATGAATACAGAAAGAAGTATGTTATATAATTATTTTTCGATTGGTCGATGTGATACTACTTATATGCTTGGATTCTAGTAAAATATAATAATACGTGACGTGTCGCTGCATGAATAAATAACCCGTTCATTTTTAAAATATGTAATTTGGTATATAATATTTACATAGCCCAAAGAAATTATGTCTAATATATTATATCGCCACACACGCAGATGGATGCATAGATTAGTTGATTGCCTAGTATTATATTAGTACAATGCAGATCCTGGTGAACAGTTTTACTATCTTGGATCTCAAACTTCTTTTGCTGGAACGTTAATATATTAATCCAAGAGTAGTCCAAGAGTAGTCCAAATCTTAAAGAAAAACGTAACGTCCCAAATGAGACCAATCGGCAGCATCGAGGAATGTATTCATTTGTCGGCACAAAAAAGGGCGATAACGATTCATATCCGATAATCAATTAAGCGGGAAGAAGCGATCCGGCGTCCCTCATACGTACATATATTACATATTATTACATATCCATTTCCTTTCCGTCCGTGTGCTATGATTAATGATGGACCACGTTGGCCCATTGATCTGCCGAATGTGGCGCAGCGTGGTCGCTCCACCTCCAAGCGAACGTCGAGATTAATTTCCCCAGAAATCTATACCTTCTTTATACATATGGTACACAATTTATTATGATGTGGGAAAGCCATGCTAGAATCATCATTTGATTACAGCATGTTGATGCCACACGAACACAGAACGTCGGCGTGAAACGGTTAGTCTTGCGATGAGTGTGAGTTGCGTGGCCGACTTCTCGCCCCCCCTCCCCTTTTTTAATGAGGTGCAATCCGTCATGGACGCCCTTCTCTAATATGGGGATTACGGTAGAGTAGTGTTGGACTCTTCCTGGCATGTTCGGACCTACCAACTAAACCGGCTCTTTGTTCTATCTCGACGCCTTAAGTCCGGACCTCAGGAACGAAAGACCCATCCTGCCATCATCATAGATCCCCTCCTACGTAAGGAGAGACGTTGACCTTCCAACTCCAAGCAGCGCCATCTCTCAAACCCTATTTGAACGATAAGTATGAATCAAATCTTATCGTGCATGGCCGCTTCCCTCTATCCCAATACTCTGTACTCCGCCCTCCTATCCCATCCTAAAGTCATTAGTGTTGAAAATGTATATAATAATAATAATAATTCATTTATTTCAGAAATTAATAAATCCATATTGTACAGTTTTATATATAAATTATGTGACTTATATACTTAACAATTTTAAAAATATCAAATTAGTTCAAAACTATACAACTACTAACTAATACTACTAAATAACATAAAACAAATACTAGGGCATTATACCCGCGTCTCAATAATGATTATAAATGTTCCTACTCCACGGCACGAAGGGACATGTATACCAAATCTCTCAATATTCTCAATTATAGACTATTATGGACCGGGCCACTGGGCCGCGAGGCGGCGGACAAGAAACAAACAAACTCACTCACACATTTAACTGGGTGTGCAGTTGCACCCATTTACGTAGCAGTGGCGAGTCCCATCGATCTACAAAGAGACTGAGCATGCCGCCGCGAACGCGGTCCAGTAGGGATGCGCACCTCTTTCTAATGATGGCCGCAAAGCCATCGATTCGCGCTTCTGCGAACATCCCCGACGCACTGCACCTATATCCTATCTATAGGCGATAGTAACCACTTTCCATGAGCTGGGTCGTCTATTTGTTTACTAGGTATTGTCTTTCCAATTTTCGCTGTAAACTCGACCCTTTCACGGATGCGTTGTAGTTCGTACATTAATAATATGTCACTGTTACTGAGAACCCCGGCTCATCACTGGCGTACGCGTGGGATTATTTTTGTTCCTCTGTGTCCGCAAGAACGGAGAAAGAATACTCATTCCTGCGGTGAGGAACCTGTCATAGGCGATAAACAACTTACAGCCATGTGATAGGACTTATGCTCTTTTAAATGGCCACCATCCGTTGTGTTTTGCTATTAGTATTATATTAGTATTCGAGAACCATTGAAAATCACTTTCCACCAGGTGGGTCGCTAGCCTGTCTGCTGCTCTCTAACAAAATGTTCTGAATCCTGTAACAAATATGAACTTTTTAGATTGAATTATTGTTATGTGCTTTAAATGTTCATTGTAACCAACTGAGCTTTCTCAACATAAACTTTCAGACCTACTGACACATAAATTATGATACAAATATTCTTCTAAAATAGATATTTTCGATAAAGTATTTGTTTGTTCGAAAGTAATAATAATTAAGTAATTATGAATTGAATCGATTACTTATTATTTTCTTGATTATAATGTAAAATAGTAATGAGGAAACATTAAGTATGAAACAATGTTGTTTAGAAGGTAGTTGGTGTTGCGGTAGGCGCTTGCCGGCGTTTTGAGTAATGTATCAAAGGGCACGTAACTAACTCACTGTAATAACTTGTAATTAGTTTGCGAAGTACACACGTATGGGGCCATGTTTGGGCACTACGTCATTGCCACCGACTGTACTCGTGAGCTGTTTGCGCGAGCCTCCCACTCGCAACTGATGATGGGCAGACGGACGAGCCTAAACAAACAGATTGGTGGGGCCACTCATCATCATCTGAGTGTTAAATCTCAACGTTCGCTGTGCTACCTTTTCTTCTGCACTTCGCGCGTCCTTCGGCATGCCCCTTTTTAAGACCATGGTACGCATGTCGTCATCCTTCACAATGTCAAGACCGGGAGTTGGCGGAGGCGGCATGGCTAGACATTTGTTGCTCACATAATTAAGTGATGTCCGTAGAAAGTGGCCATACCAGCATCAGCGATTCTCTTGCAGTTGCTCTGCTACGTCACTATTGAGGCAAATAACCGATATCGACGCTGATATTCTTCTATCATCTAAAAGAGAGGATCAGGCAATGATGTCGTGGTGTCCATATTAACACAGGCACCCGCGCCGGGGTTTCCGGACCGCAAAGGAATACCAGTGGGCAATTCGTCCCGACCTCGCTTCGATCAAATGCCAGCCCTTGTTACTAGGCCTCCCAGCTCGAGCCCGCTCAGGCCTCTAATCAATTACACCGCATAAATATTTAATCATGTTTCTCAAGTCATGTCTATGATGTGTTTATTTTATTTACCTAAACTGAAGGGCCCTCAAACACGTATATTTAAAATTAGTGTACAATGATGTAGTAGGTAGGTTTTTTGCATGTTGTCTATTTTTTTTGTTACATATTTGCGGGGTACGAATTAAAATATTGTTTTGAAAGATTACAAACTTTATTAGAAGTATACACACGTAACTCAAAGTTTTAACAATCACATCCAAATAGAACAAGTCCAAGTAAAGCAGAAGAGCGTAATAACACAAAACGAGTAGTCTGTAAATGTGAACTTCTAACACATTTGCGAAAAAACAGTGAAATAGGTAATGAAACGAACTTTTTCACTAAACAATATTTGACGTTTCTAATATGAGAAAGGCGTTCAATTGAAAATAGCGTCACGCGTCACGTCACGGGCGAGTGGTGAAAATTATAACTACATTTTTAACCGACTTAAAAAAAGGACTTCGAAAAAAGGAGGAGGTCTCAATCCGTCGGGATCGTTTTTTTATGTATGTTCACCGATTACTCCGTGATTTATGATCCGATTTACGTGATTCTTTATTTGTTCGACGTGGAATAGCTGCCATTTGGTGCCCTAAAAATTTGACATAGTTTGGATCAGTAGTTTTCATTTTACGAACATTTTTTTGATCCCGTTTCTTGGGACCTACATTTTTTAAGAAGCGCGGCACCATTCGTAGTTCCACCCATACATAGCTAGACACTAATAAAATTTAAAAACTTCGTTTCAAAAAACCGACTTCAAAAACTAAAATGTATAAAATAACTTATTTCTAAAGCTATTATTATTAATATATATTATCTAAAACAAGTCGGTGCTTAGTAATTTTCAAAATATAGTAATTTTTATGTTTTACTTTACACCGATTTCAAGATGTTTTAGATAATATATATTAATAATAATAGCTTTAGAAATAAGTTATTTTATACATTTTAGTCTTTTAGTTTTTGAAGTCGGTTTTTTAAACGAAGTTTTTAAATTTTATTTGTTACTTTTTAGTGTCTAGCTATGTATGGGTGGACCTACGAATGGTGCCGCGCTTCTTAAAAAATATAGGTCCCAAGAAACGGGAACAAAAAAAGAATCACGTAAATCGAATCATAAATCTCAGAGTAATCGGTGTACATATGGAACGAAAAGGAAATTGTTTTCATAAAAAAAAATCATAAAATGAAAACTACAGGGCCAAACTATTTAAAATTTTTAGGGGACCAATTGGAAGCTATTCCGCGTCGAACAAAAAAAGAATCACGTAAATCGGATCATAAATCACGGAGTAATCGGCGAACATACATAAAAAAGCAACAACAAAAAAAGATCCCGACGAATTGAGAACCTGCTCCTTTTTTCGAAGTCGGTTTAAAAGTAACAAATAAAAAATAAAAACTTCGTTTAAAAAACCGACTTCAAAAACTAAAACACTAAAAAATACAATACAAATACAAAGTAAAACATAATAATTACTATTGAATGAAACTGAATTGAAAATTACTAAGCACCGACTTTAAGAAGTTTTAGATAATATATATTAATAATAATAGCTTTAGAAATAAGTAATTTTATACTTTTTAGTTTTTGAAGTCGGTTTTTTTAAACGATTTTTAATTCTTCTTATTTTCTCTTATTATTAAAGTAAGACAATTGTATTGATGAAAAGCGCTTCCAAAGAGGTTCGATCATTCAACTCATTTATTCTCGTAATGGTATATTTCTTGGTGGAATGTATATAATAGTATATATGTCTGTATATATGTTTTTATAGAAATTTCAAAAACAACCCTAAAGGCTACGCACGGTGCTATACAACAGAGTGTGGGGTAAACAGGGACTTAGGCGAGAGTACCTGTTTTAGCAAACGTTCCGTTGAATGGCGCGTAATGTGTAACTTTCGAACAATGTACTCTTCTTGTACAGGCTTCGTAAATGCATTTTTGACCAAATGTATTGATTAAAGAATTACAGATAATTTCAATACTAAGAGTAATAAAATACTTGTTCACTAAAAGGATTATCGGACAGGAGTATGTTTGTTTGTTCCTTCTTCATTTGTTTGTGAATAGAATAAAACTTCAAATGTTTATCACACAATTTAGCGATAATGAAATAGCTGCTGTTTGAGAGTTGTTCTTTGTAGAGCTGTCTTACGGTTGATTTCGTGGCTAATGTACCGTTTTATAGGAAATTGAGTTTATAAGTATAAAAGGCTCAAAATTCAGAAAACATGGAGTTTCCGCGAGTATGGATTCGGAATTGATGAAATAATGTCGGTCGAGTTGCGCTCTCGTATTAGCGGCTCATTGAGTGCGAACGGTCTGAACACATCGAATCCTAAACGATTTGGCGCCGATCGGCCGAAAAATAACCGGCGGCTTATGGCGTGGATCCACGTTCACACGGCAAATGGAGCCGCTCGTTTTATTCAATGTGTTGGAGAGGGCTCCATAGATTTCAGCTCTACAGGTCTCCCTTAAGTATAGGCTGAGAAAACACTTGTTGCGATTCTAGCATAGCTAAAACACTGATTCTAATTTCATTGATCTTTTCATATGTAATGGCACGTCTTCATTACAATCTGTATCTATTTTGGCAATAATGAAACACTTATAAAAACTTTAGGTCATTCGTCTCAAAAAGCATTCAACGGTGTAGAGAAATTATAAAAAGAATAGAGTAGGAAATAACCGCCATACATTTAGGCGAGGAACGTAAAGGAAATTTCAAAAGTACTTGGAAACTTCACAAAACAATCCTTTTTTATGATTTTTTATTTTAGACAATCGGTGAAAAGATATTCGCTTCTCAAGTTGTGGAAAGTGCCTACCCGTTAATTTTTGAAATATTGAGTGGAAAATAATTAAGATAGAAGAGTCACTTTTAGTGAAATTTGATTTGAACAAAATTCAGGGAGCACTTTTTGAGATATATCTATCAATCATCATCTTAATCATCCAAGCGTTAAAACCCAGTTGCGTTCAGAGTGTTCGCTTTTAAGTCTGGGTTTCGCTTTCCTACCTTTTCTTCTCTAGTTTGCCCGCGCTTTACCATCCCTTCTTTGAGACCGTTGGTAGGCATTTCATCCAGCCACACAAGTCCATTCAACCGCATTTCTTCCTCTTCTACTAGGATCTGGCAATTGGTCGTAGCGATGTGCGTATATATTAGGTCACACACAAGGCATACTTTTCTTCAGGTTGTAAGCCACGTAACTCGAAAAATATACAGATATCATGCTTTTGTGCACCGCAGTCCTGAGTTATAAATGTTCGTGTATACAAGGTTCCCCGGACAGTTCCTAGACAATACTTATGTAAATTGCAAACGGCGAAACATGAGCAATGGCATTTCAAAGCAGGTGCCAGTGCGCCGGATGGGTCCCTGAAATACTTTTAAAATTATGAAGTGGGAGCCGAGCGGCGGCTGATTTATGAAGGCGTTGCAGGAAGCCAACTGAGCGCCGATACTGTTGCCAGCTGATGAACATTTACAGGAATATTAGTAATTTTTTTAACTTTCAATACTACTTATTTTCTTCATATATATGATATAGTTAAACATCGAAGTTCTGGCGCTCCTAGGCTTAACTAGTCACACCTCAGGTCTGACATAAAGTTTTAGTCAAAGTCCAAATAAATGACGTTTTTCTGCCTTTGATTAACGATTTTTTTTTTCTAACCTAGGAGAGAGTAATTACGAATTAAGAAGTACGAATCGACGTTTGACCGAGTCTGCCTTGAAGTCGCTTCTAGGATCTATTTATTCTAGTCGATACTAGGCAAAGCCCGAAACAAATTATTTTATGTTCGACGTTTGACTAAAAATAATTTAGTCGAAGGCAGAAATTGGCATTTACTTCGGTTTTATCGAAAGGCCTTGGTCAAACCTAGGATAAAGTAGACATTCCGGGAAAAGACTGCATATTGGCCTTTGGCTATAACATATATATAAATTGTAATTACATGTAACAAAATGTGCACTGAAATTTATCTGTTTGCAAGTACGCAATATCGGTAGATACTATGTTTTATGATTATAATATATATGTCTCTAGACCACGGGCCGTAATAATGGCCCGGACTTTTGGAGGGCTTGCTTGGGGCCATAGGAAGGTCAACACGTAGAGGCCGCTTGACAAATTTAATGTAAATGTGGCGTAACACTGACCGGCGATTATCCCTGTCTTCACCATATACAATTATACACGTAAAATACACCCACCCATGGACAAGCCCCGGTCAGTGTAGGACTAATGTAAGAAATGAGAATAAAAGGTTCCAGGCTATTGGGATGAACTGCTAGTGCAGTAGTCGTAATGTTCATGAAACATGAAAAAATTGGCAGACGGTAATTCGCCACTCCCTGCAGAGGCCCGAAAAGATGCCATACAAACTGGCGAGGGGCAACATGGGTATGAGTGGCTAAAGGGTGTAGAGAGGTGGATGCAGGTTCATTGAAGCTATTCCCGACGTTATGCCATTTATCACTTTCCCCCTTTTGACTCTTATCTCATTATTATTATTATTTATTTTATTTTATATCATCATGATATTACTATCCTACAACGTGTACATGTTTGTGGTATCATTACGAAAATTCTAACAATCATCTGTTGGAATTTCACATAGTAATTTGAATTCATGTTTAGAATATGATTTTGTAAACAGATGTTTAAGTTGTAGTCTAACTGCATTACGCTAAGATTCTCTGGCTACATCTACGGAGCATGTTTAGGGAAGGTTAGGTAATAAAATACACCAATGTTCAACTTCCGATAAGAAATCAAGTTTTGCTTTAACTAGTGGACACATTATTCAAGATAAAAAGTGATAAACATCGATTTTTGTAGTTTGCCGTGGTATATAATTATACATAGCTGTCTTTCGGTTTTCACTATGTTCCTAGCTTAGTGCACACATTGTCCCAAATATTGTGTTTTCGTGTGTGGCGCAACCGTGGCTTCGCTCCGCTGTGCTCAGGTGACGATGATTAATGCTCGCGTCCTGCACGCGGGCCGGCACTCCACTCCACTCCACTCCACTCCACTCCACTCCGCTACCAGCCACTGGTAAACGTTAATTCACATGAAACAGCCCACTGAAAAGAAAAAGAAGTAAAGTTCGTTTGCTAATTTGCATTACCTTAAAATCAAATTGCTTGTTGTGGTAATACTGTTACATTACAGTTTGGTTTATTCTTCAATAACACTTTTTTGGATTGGATGGATTTTTGGATTACTACACCATGTTATTGCGAACCGGTTCTATGCAGGTGTTTTATTACCCCTTTGAATTTGAGTGATCTATTGTTCGCAGTCATTTCCTCGTTTACATCGTCGCAAGACGTCATAAAACCTTCTTTCTTTTGTTTGTATTTCTTGCAAATTCATGGTAGCCATAAAGCTTATAAATTGAAAATTCAAAGGAATGGTTGGTGGGCATGTCTAATTTATAAAATGGCAGGGTCGGTCAGGCGAGGAAGGAGTCATTCGTCTTTCGACTGCGATCGAAGCATTACCTAGTGTACTTTCCGAGCCAGCATCTTATAAGGATCGACTTTGCGCAATTTACGTGATTACGATATTCTGCTCTTCGGTTTGGACTAATCTAATCCACAAATCCATAACAATATGTGCATTTAGAGTAAATAATATAAACATAAGAAAATTTAATGCATTTGTATGGTTGTATTTACTTCAGAAACTTTTTTCATTAGGAACGTTTTTCTTGCCCACTGCAGGGCATGTCAAAAAGCTACTAGACGAGGTTTTACTAAAATAAACCGATGTTATTTTGATATATTCCAAAAAAAGCCCTTCGAGACTGGTAGCACTTTTTTTTACAAAAGCTCTGATGTTGCATATCTCCACCAGTGAGTGTAAATATCTCTATTAAGTAGGTACGATAGCTTCTCGAGCTAAAAGTAATTAGAGAAAGGAAGAATTAGATATCATAAAATTCAAAGAAATCGGGATGTTTAATATAGAACTCAAGTAGTAAGTCTTTACGACGCAATAACAAGGAGTTTGTTAATAAATTTTGATGAGCTAACAAATAAATCTCCGGTAAGTTGGCGCACAACGAGAACTTTGTATTTACGCCTCTTAATTTTTACACGATACTTATTAAGAGCACTTGTACACTGGGCTACGGTTAGTGTACTTGAAGAAGCACCTTATTTTCTGAGTAGGAAAATAAATTGGTTGAATACGCAGATATATTTTTTACTATAACATTATTTTAACTTACTTATACTTATAGAAATTTATTATATTAAAATAGTTGTAAGTAGCCGAGATCGAAATTATATAAGAATTGAAATATACAATGGATTTCGGGTTACAAATTATCAATAGATTTTTTATTTAATGAAGGAAAGAACTTTTTATGTTTTCACAAATTATGTGCGATTTCCACACTAGAGCGGCGCCTGTAGTCACTCGTATGCTTATACAAATCTATTACAAGTACTAATAGAAACATTATAAGGTCGACAGCTTTAGCCATAACTGGCGAGAGCCCATGGCTCCACCGCCCGAGAGGGGGGGGGGGGAGTACAGAATAAGAGGACGACTCGTTGTACTCTCGATGTATTAATTTGTTTTCTTAATCGTTCCTAATTTATGTGATGTGCACATCAGTATTCTAATCAACATTAAATATTATATTTACACGTTTATGAGACTGGACATTTTCGATGATTTAGATTTTAGACAAATGTCCAATCTTATCGGCAGCTCTAACAGTGAGCATCACGTTCATCTATTAAACATAGTCATAAAATACAAATCACATAGTTGCGCTAAATTATACATCATTAAATTGGTGTATGAAACGTGACGCAACATTATGTTTTGAGAGACTGGTTCCGTAGTGAAAGGACGAAGTGGACGCTTGTCTGTTGTTCGGAAACTTTCACAGTTCGCGAACAGCTGCGGACTTCGCCAACTTATTTTGTAGTCAAGTACCATAGCTCTAAATAAAAGTTGAATTGACTAAAACGGAAATATAATTAGAAGACAAAACATTTGTGTAGGCTCCCTAAGACTAGGGCTAGGCCGGGGTGCCACGCACCTTAATTTATGTTTGAAGATTGTTATTATAAGAGAAGCTGGCTGGCTTCACAGGCGCACCTTGTATTCCCGCAATATCAATTACCCAAGTATCCGTCCATTTCTGGCGAAAGTTTACAAGTGTTATTAAAATATTTTTCAAGTGAGTGCAGATATCGTGAGTAAGTAGTCTTAACATCTGTTGTGCTTTATAAGATAATAAAGCCTGTTTTTAATTGTATATAGACAGAGTTAGGATTTATTGTAACACTTTTGAGACAAATGTGGAGGGTATTTCTCTAAAATAAGTAAGTAGGGCTTATATTAGAGTAGTAAGCTATTTTTACGAGCATTAGGGAGGGCATTCCAAGCGAAATATTACAATGTCTCTTCTACTATAAGTAGGAATTACTCTAATATAATACATTTCCCTTATCGTTTCCCTCAATTGTCCCTTTAGTAATCCACTAGAACGAGTCCGCGATATACAGTTTTATAAACGCCGGCGTACTTTTACTGTGCGACAACAAAGTCACGCGGCTTCGCTCGCTGGGTCACTTCCGCCGCAGACGCGCGCCAGCTGACCGCTACATTCCCTCGTTCAATTAACATTTACAAAGTAAGATTCGTCATTTGCACGTAAATGGTCTTAGAGTAGTACACTCAATGTTAAATATATTGTAAGATATCAATTGAATAAAGAAATGAATTTAAGACAGGGCAGTTGATAGTCAAGACAAGAAGAACGACAAGTTCTTGCCCACGTTGTGTTTCGGGACAAACAGATGAAGTCTCATATAAGTCGCCTACAAGGTTATACATAAAAACTTCGTTTAAAAAAACCGACTTCAAAAACTAAAATGTATAAAATAACTTATTTCTAAAGCTATTATTATTAATATATATTATCTAAAACATCTTGAAGTCGGTGCAGAGTAAAACATAAACATTACTATATTTTGAAAATTACTAACCACCGACTTTAAGATGTTTTAGATAATATATATTAATAATAATAGCTTTAAAAATAAGTTATTTTATACATTTTAGTTTTTTAGTTTTTGAAGTCGGTTTTTTTAAACGACGTTTTTATTTGTTACTTTTTAGTGTCTAGCTATGTATGGGTGGACCGACGAATGGTGCCGCGCTTCTTAAAAAATATAGGTCCCAAGAACCGGGAACAAAAAAATGTTCGTAAAATGAAAACTACTGGGCCAAACTATGTCAAATTTTTAGGGGACCAATTGGAAGCTATTCCGCGTCGAACAAAAAAGAATCACGTAAATCGGATCATAAATCACGGAGTAATCGGCGAACATACATAAAAAAAAGCAACAAAAAAAAGATCCCGACGAATTGAGAACCTCCTCCTTTTTTCGAAGTCGGTTAAAAAGTTCCAAATGCTTTTCGCAGTTCTCTTTATGTATGCATAGTGGTGGCAAGTTTGGGGTTCTCGTTGGAGCCTTGATTGGTGGCCCGTTCCGGGCAATAGCCGCGGAGCGATATTATTTCTTTTCAACCCATTGAGAGAGGCCTATTACGGCTATTGTGTTTCGCCTATTATTTTGGGACAATTGGGAATGTGAGTACCCACGAGTGCACCCCTCAGCCTCCTCGCCCTCGCCTCGTCGTCGAGACGGGGCTTCGGCTGCTCGTACCAATATAATGGTGTGCTTTATACCTGTTATCTACGTAGGCTGATTATATTGCATAGGTGTGGATTACTAGCTTTTGCCGGTGGCTTCAGTCGGGTTATTTTATCCCTCGGGAACCGTACATTATTCCCAGATACGCTATTCTAGAATATGATCTATCTTTGTGCCGCATCGAGATTCGTTTAGCCGGTCTGGCGTCATTGAGTAAATAATGCATACAAACTTTCGCTTTTTTATAATATCAATATAGCGTAGTATTATTATGGTAGTTATATCTATTATACGATTTCAATTCTTTATTAACAAAAACAAAACTTAGTTCAAACTAAAAAGCAAGAGGTAAATATTGAGTCCAACGTCTTGAAGTTGCTGCATTTCGCAATTTTGTTGTTGTATTTTTATGTTATGTACATTTTCTATGGCACTAACTTAAAGATGACGTTGAAAATATTCATTTTTTGCATTTGAGTTTGAAACCGGTTTTGTTTTTGATAAAAAAAAACTACATTTTATGTGCTGGAATAGCTTTAGAAATGATATTTTAAGCGGCTGTAGAAATAGTACTACTTTCACGCGTATAAAGAAATATCCTTCCTTCTTCCGCTCCTCAACGACGGTTGCTCCCGGTTTCCCTGCGACCCTCTCGTCAGGTCGTGATTGGTGATTGGTGGTGATGGTGACTTCAGGAGTATACTCTTGCGAATAAAGAAACGAAATTGAAAATCGGTCCATCACTGACGGAAACAAACAAACAAAAGAAAAACGTTTAACGCCTTACGCCAGAAGGAAGGTGTGCACTGAAAATCAGCGTTGTGCCGGATATAATTCTGGCACGGCAATATGTTGAGTGCAAACCTTGTTTGCTGAAAATGCGTCGTATACATTTTCAAAATATGCTCCTGTGTGTGTTCTGTGTAATTATTCTCTATATATAAAGAATTTAATTACGTCGCTATTTCTTTAAATTAAGTTTTTCTTTCTTTCTTTCTTTCGAAAAAACCTACAGTTGAATTGAAAACATTTTTTGGAAGTAAGTTAAAACTAGCTATGTCCGCTACCTCGTTCGTGCGAAACTTATACTTATACTTCATATTCATACGGTTCACAAACTGCAAGATACTCAAATATAACCCACACGGAAGTTTAACATAAAACTATTACTCTTTTCGGTAATTTCCGTTTAAGTAGTATACAACTGTCGATTTAAATTTAAATTTGGTATAAAATGATTAAATTGATTGTGTTGAGTAGTTTTTATATAAACCAATATTTGTTGGTCCGTCGCAATCAGTAAACAACTGCTGGTCCGAAGTCTGAATGTTCCAAAAATAATCGCTTATTTTTGGAGGGTTCGTAGGGATCGATAGCTCTGTACTTGCCCGATATCAGGCCGAGGGTAGCCAGACGCAACAATGGTCGGCGCTCTATTTATATGCTCACATTTCGACCTATTATTTCATTTGCAAACGTAAATTCGGCACAATCTGCAAACATATATATTTATTTAGACATATTTTTTCTTGTTGCGAAGCCGGCAAACAGGCAGACGGCCTAGCTCATGGAAAGCGATTATCGTCTCTAATAGAGGTTTGCAACATCAAAGGCGACACCAATGCGTTGTCAACCTAAAAGGGATGGAATATGGGGAAAGTGGTGCCGCCAAACTCTCACACAAACGAAACACGATTAGCTGAAGGCTAGCCGTTTCACCTCGATATTCTGTGAGAGTGTAGTTTCACACCGAATGAATTAGTCCTAGGAGCCGTACCTAATCAAGATAATGATAATATTTTCTTAAGTTTACGCGACTTGTATAGGTTTTAAGCGCAGTAATTTATTTGATTTTTATTATTCCGACGTTTCGGCCACTTTTCAAGGCCCTTTTCACGGAAGACAACGATGTCAAGTGTCAATCAGTTTTGTTAAAGATTTGTTTAGCCTACCGCCAACTTGATCATTTTATTTAGTTTTAATTTTGTATATTATTTACTCTATTATAGGGCCCTAATCTAATTTACCACCGCTTCGCAACATGTTGTGGCTTGAAGAGAAGAAGCGGCGCAAAAACTTTTCATCAAACATGCCTTGTTCTAATAATTGGAACGTAGTTCCTTATCGCGCGGTACGAATGAGGGCTAGACGGAAAAAATTCTTACGAAAAAAGTTGTCACGACAGTTTTTGAACTTGCCAAGATAAAATGCAGTTGCATAACCCTTTATGCCCACGCAGTTAGAGTTTAATTTGGAGTACATTATTATTTAAATGTCATGGGTTGCTGACGTACAGATAGCATTTGCGGACATATAGAGTCTTAATGTCATTAAAATAAGGAGCAATATCGCGAATCTGGTTTAAAGTTAAATTTGTTTCAAGAGTCGAATTGCAGGATGTGATTCGATTTTTATATTTTAAATTTTTAAATTTAAATTGTTTCTTATATTGAAGTAAATAGGATTCAAACTTACTCATTTACTATTTTGTTGAGTGTATACAGGTTTTTTGTAAATAATAAATATGGAACTTCGTTCCATCCGGGTGTCCCTTGACACCTCTCAAGTTTTTTTTAAATATAATATTAAAATGGGTGAAAGGAAAAATAAAAGAAATTATCAATCAAGTTGGTTTCTGTTCCGGTGCACGCAGACGTCGGAATAATAAAAATCAAATAAATTACCGCGCTTAAAACCGTTCAAACGTAGTTTTATCAAAACAATGATTTCAATATGGCTCTACTTGTACGTACTCGTGTATATTTTTGTGAGTGGGGTAAACTATTGAAAAATTACACAAGGGATTGTTTTAAATCAGTACTAAGTGAAATTAGTAACTGGCATTGCGTATAGGTCGGGCGCATGCTGTTCCTTAATTATACGCAAGTCACAAAAAACCAGATTACCAAATATTGTAAATGTAAAGTGAAATATGCCTATTCGCATATAAATAGTAGTTCATTAAGTTTTCCTATTGGTTCCGGTGGCAGATGAATCGCGTGTTTTGATTTGGGCCCGCCGCCACTTGATCGCTGCTGGGGCACACCGCGCTGCTCGCTGAAAGCACTTCCACCTTCCAACATATCCAGTGAATGGTTTACACGTTCCAATAGAAGTGAAAACCATTTCAATGAACCCCCTATTCAAATATTAATTGCTTATATTTAGTTCGTTTGTGAACACAAATTATTATGTTCGGTTTGTATTCAATTTAAATCAATTAACTCAAAATAGATTTTACCCTTACACAGTCTGTAACCATATAATAATGTAAATTACAAGAAGTGAAAAGCACTCCGTGTTAGCGATAACTTGAATTGATATTTTTACAACAAAAGTAATGGTGGAAACTGATAAATTAATGTAAAGTGCACCATCTATCAGGCGTGGCATGCAAATGGCGAAGTACCACATTATCCTGTTATGTTGTGAGTGGGAAAGGAGCGCGGCCATAAATCGGCAGCCGCGGCGCCTAATCTTCAAGATCCGACAATACGTTTACTTCATTGGGGCGCGGAAGACGAGACCTCTTGGCGCAATTTCATCTCCACTGAAATAATTTACCTTATAAAAGTCTAAAGAAGCTGAAAAGGCATTATCTCGAAGGTAATCCCGGAGGCTTTTAACAATCATTTTGAAAACAATTACCTTGCCCGCCCCTCCCGGGCCGCTTTGTGCGGACCCACCCCGGACCACGGCGGCTAGGGCGGGCGAGGGCTCCGCGTCGCCATGCCGAAGCTCGATTTCGTGTTCGGCTAATTTTAGTCTCCGCCGGCATTTTACATCGAATACTTACTGTGACTTTTATAAACCTTTTTCTTATCTATTTAATATCAATAAACATTCCTTTAATAGCGTTTGGCGTCCATGCGTCGTTTTTGTCATACTCATCAAATAGCTATATCCTGCATTATGCATATTATCGTTGGGTACTGATGCGATACTCGTTTACTCATTTTATAGGGCTTAGTACTTTTTGCACGGATTCGTCCTGGTGGCTCGTGGGCTCTTTTGCAAGGGAACACACACTTTTGTACATAAATAGCAGTCAGACTCGCATTGATACAATTTGCATTACAACTGTTACAATTAAATAAAAACGCTATTATACAATTTCATAACAGTACGAGTACGTATGTATAAATTTTACTTCAAAATAATAATAACTTAAGTATTTTTGGAATACAAAGGAGAATTAATGTTTCCCAGTGATATGTATTTAATCAATTATAAACTACAATTTCGTTGATTTCATAACCACACCGAAAGATGCCGAAATGAGCCAAAGCTACGCCTCATCAAAGGAAAAATAGGGTCATTTAAACAAAGGTATGCAGCACACAGCCCCGGGTGCCTGGGGCAGTGGCTTTCTAATTAAATATGAATACAGTTGGATATTGTCACCGTTGTGCGACCCTGACTCGCCTCTTGGCTCAGTGATAGACATACAGACGAGTTTTCTATTGGAACTATTAAATATCTGTCCGGATTCAAAGAGCTTTTGCTCAAACATACCTACTGATCAATATGATACCCCTTCAAAGAGATTCCGACTGTGTATGGCTACGCGTCTGCAGTATTCATCTCGGCAGGAACATCGAAATGCACTAAGGGGTTGCAAGAGTACGCAACAAGTTCGCGTCGAGTTTGCAACGGGAGCATCGAGGTGCATTGTAGGGAAATTCAGTGCGATTTGTAAGGTTAGGTCCATATTATTTAATAATGTCGTCTAGGTATTTTTCAAGAATGGCTACAACGGTGTTGACTTTGACCTTACTAAGGCATAGTTCGGCCATTTTATAAGGTCACATTTGGTATCTATCACACTGTTTATAGTAGTTTCGTGAACTATCGATGATAATACAATTGAAAATTCGAATCGATATAGGAAGTCACACATTACCAAATCGATTAAAATAAATCGATTTATCATTAAAAAAAAATATATATTTTGTGTTTCGTTGCCTTATTTATCTTTATGTCAAAAATATGCATTAATCAACTTAATAACGATTTATATTTAAAATTATCGATTATACATCAATCTCCAAATCTCATCACTAATATTTAAGAAAAAAAGTGTTGACAAACGTAACCTTGTCATGTGCTACGTTAGTTATGTGAGATGACATTCGCTTCACCGCCACAACCGAACCCTGCTGCACCGCGCGCAGCGGGTTCTGGCCGTGAGGACCATACGGGGGTACCGCACAGTGTCGTGGTCGGCGGCGACTCTCTTGGCAGGCGAGCTGCCCTGGCATCTCCAGGCAGACGTCCTGTCCAGAGTTCGTCGCACCCGGCAGGATGCCCTAGCTAGAGGATTGACCTTCTGTCAAGTCGAATTAGAGACGGTCAGGAAACGGGAAACCGCTTGCTGCCTCGTCGCCTGGTCTCGTGACCTCGAACACCCTGTGGCCGGCGGCTATACGGTGGATGCAATCAGGCCGCAGCTGGAGAGATGGGTGACCCGCACCAGCGGAACCCTGACCTTCAGGACGACTCAGATACTGACCGGACACGGTTGTTTCGACCAGTATCTGTTTCGCATTGTGGGCTGCTTGCCTTCCCCGGACTGCCGCCAGTGCGGCGCACCCGATACGGCGTTCCACACGCTTGTTGAGTGCGCTGCATGGACGCCTCAGCATTTCGAGCTCGAGACAAACGTAGGAGCCGTCCGATCGCTTGGCGACTTGGTAACGGCCATGTTGCACAGCGACGACCGCTGGGAGTCTGCGGTTACTTTCTGTGAGGCAGTAATGTCTCTCAAAGAGGCCGCAGAAAGGGACAGGGAGCGAAGTCCTGCAGCGCGTGCTAATGTCTCCACCCGAGGTCGCCGGTCTTCAGCTGGCACCCGGAGAGGCAGGTACGCTCATTACTTCCCTCCCTGAGTTAGGTTCCGGTACGAGGGGCCCCTTGCTACTAGGCAACGCAAGGAATACCATCTGCCCCCGTTTCGAAGTGGGGTGTGTTCTCCCAGGGCACACTCCAGGCACTTTTTTGCGCTGGATCGACTGTTGCGTAACTATGTTCTATATCTCAGTCTTTCCTTCACAACAAAAGCGCAGGGTCGACGGGAGGAGGGGGTTTTTAGTGGGTATTGAGGTTGCTCGCCCGTGCGGCATCGCTCTGAGTCTTCCACACTCCTCAGTGTCAAGCCATCGCGGACGAAGCGCAAACAAAGCATACTATTGCTAGCGTTATCGCCCCCGGTGGATGCGCGCCGTTTCCTAGTGACGGCCCTGAGAGTGCGTAAATCGGTTAGCATTTTCCCTCGCCTCACAAAAAAAAAAAAAAAGGTATGTGAGATGACCGACAGTCATCAGAAAGTTTAAAAAAATACACATATTAGTTAAAGTTGAATTAAATCAATTATTACAATAATTACTTAAAATGAATGATCACGATGATCTGGCGAGACTGCATGCTGTCGCGGTTGGAACCGGTCTGTCCCATCCATCCATCGGCCGGGTGGTCGCAGAGGCTTGCCAGGAAACTCTCCGCTCAGCAGTTTCTCACGCGCAAGCATGACTCATCCACAGGTGGCTCGAATGAGGTGTTTTCTTTGAAATGTGTAAAGCTATTGTGTGAGAAGTGACGGCTTGCCTCGCCTCGCCTCGGCTTCCACCACACATAACACGTTTCTAAAGAAATGTCTAATTTTGTTTTAATTTGATATGCATTGACACTGTTACAGTTAGCTCGTCAGTATATTAATATAAAACTTCAAACGGGGCTTCTTAGAACGATACCACTATAGTGGTATAGATCGTCTAACTTTCATCTATACAGATAGATACAATTGAAGTGTTTGTTTGTAATGTCAAAATCCAGGAGATTTTAAAAATGTCATTTATAGATTTTTGTCTGTCTGGATGTTCCGGCTAATCTCTGAAACGGTGGGACAGATACTCCGGGACTTTCTTTGGCAGATAGCTGACAAAAAAAACTGTACGCGGATGAAGTTGCAGGCGCAGATAATTTAATGTATAATTGGCGTTGGTGATGAGTGATTTGTTATCACTTTGATAGTTCTGTACACGCCGGTGCATCTGGATACTTTTCATTTGATTATTCACAGCTTTCATTTTTTCAGCTTTTCATTTCATTATTCAGAGACTGAAGACTTCATTAAGGTACCGTTACAGTATTCCGGAAATCATGTTCTGTCTGTCTAAGAAGACATCTATATATTAATACGTGAAGCAAAAACGTTGTTACCCTTTTTACGAGAATTGCGCGGACGGAGGAGTATGAAATTTTGATTTTTAATGAAATTTTTTTATATAGAGGAGGAGTGTGCAGAATGATATTTTTTTTAAATTATGCAAATGAAAGTACTTTAAATCAATAAAGAAAAAAATTACACACACTATAATGTATTTGACACACACACGCATATATACTCTATTGTTTATTGTTCAAGTCAAATGAACAGTGTAGCCTTGGCGAAATCTGTTATTATAGAAGTATAGTCTTTGTCATTACTTATTATGGCCGAATTTCGACCACGGGCGACCACTAGTAAGGGATAAATAATTGAAAATATTAATAACAGCAAGCTTTGTTGAACCTTTAATGGGGTCAACCCGCAACCGTGAAGAAATGAAACCAGGAAACAAAGGCTGTGATTCCTTTTAAATGTAAATAAATAAACTGGGCAATATCAATAAGGGAAGCCTTTTTATTCACAGTTCGCGTTTATTTATTAAGCAAGACTCGCTAAGCATACAATAGATCGGCCCACCGCCGTCGTCTGCCGACGAGGCTCGTTATCTTCAAGTTTCGGTCCCATTTCACCACATTTCGCGTATTTTAATTGATTTCATTTTCTACTCAACGTTTTAAAATCAGCCTATTGCTTACGTGGAATATGACTCGACGACTGTTTACTTAGCTGTCTAGTCCTGTAACTGTAACTTTTTGCCAGTGTTTGGTGTTTTTTCTAGGAGCATCAAAGTTTAATAAATTAATCAATGTGGGTATTTCTATATTGCTCTGATTGTTTATTTATTTATTTATTACATATCCAACAGCTATACTTATAACTTAAAACTATCAACGGTACGGATAACTTTGAATGTTTTCCAAGTAGCCAGTACATATTTCTATAGCGAGCCTCCAGTTCCTCGCGTTTCTTTTTGATATGAGCTTTCCAGCGCAGTTTAGCGTCAAGTGTCATACCTAAGTACTTTGCCGTATTTTCATACGGTACTACGGTGTGATTTACGTATATCGGGTGATAATTTGCCATTGTGATAGTGAAGTCAATGTGGATCGACTTGGCTTCGTTGAGCTTAATACGCCATTTTTTTGTCCAGTTGTACATGGTATTAACTGCTTTTTGGACATTTTCCACAGCTTCTTCGTGGGTAACTCCCGTAGCCATGATAGCTGGGTCATCTGCGAAGGTAGCTATGGTATTATTTTCTATTTGTGGAATATCACATGTGTATATTAGGTACAGGACCGGGCCTAACACACTACCTTGTGTAGCTTTAATTTCTTTAAGATCCGAAAAGCAGTCTTCTTGTCGGACCCTGAACATTCTATTTGAGATATACGAGGCTAACAAATCTGAATACTGTTTAGGTAGCAGTTTTCTTACCTTGAAATTAAGACCTTCATGCCAGACCTTGTCAAATGCTTGTGCCACGTCTAAAAATACTGTAGAAGAAACTTTCTTTTCTTCTAATGTTCTCTCAATAATATTTGTGATTCTATGCACTTGGTCTATGGTTGAGTGTTTCTCTCTAAATCCAAATTGATAATCGGGGATTAGTTTTCTCTCTTCTATTATTGGTTTCAGGCGGCGCAATAACAGTTTATCAAATAGTTTAGATATTATTGGTAAGAGAGAAATTGGTCTATAAGATGTCGTGTCATGTGGAGATTTACCAGGTTTTTGTATCATGATCACTTCCGCAACTTTCCACAGACTTGGAACATGCTTTAGTCTAAAACTGGCATTGATAAGTGTAGTGAGTTTGACTACACCCTTTTTTGGAAGGCTGCGCAGAATTTCTCCGGTAATGAGATCGTAACCTGGAGCTTTCTTTTGGGCTAGTAGCTGTATTTCATTATGAACTTCTTTAGGAGTTACAAGTTTTATTTCCAACTCATCAGGTGCTAGATACCAAAATATATCTTCGTTATCCTTACCTTCATTTGGTTGGAATATTTTTTCTAAATGTTGAGAAAATCTGTTGGCTTTCTGACTGTTATTGATGGCCTAGTTTCCGTTCTCTTCTCTAATAGGAAGAACTTAATTTATCGGTTTTTTGAGAGATTTTGCTACTTTCTATAATGAGTAATCTGTATTAAGATCACTAGAGAGTTGACTAAGTTGAGATTGCATAGATTCATCATTGAATTTTTGTATTTCCCTACTTAGTCTTTTTGTGAGATTATTCAAAAGAGTTTTATCTGGCGGATATCGTGATCTTTGCCATTTTTGTCTCTGTTCCCTTTTTTCATTAATAAGATTAATAATTTCGTTTGGATAGTAAACACGCCTTGATTTTGTCTTAATTTCAGGTGTATTTTTCCAAGCGCATTGTTGAATATTTGTTACAAACGTATTCACATCTGCATCAAGTTCATCTGGTTTTTTTAGTGATACTTTCAAATCTATAACACAATCTAAGTCTTGTCTAAAGCTTTCCCAGTCTGTATTCTTATTAGTTAAATAGGGGTTTTTTTCACGACACATAATGTCCTCATTTAGACTTAAAATTATAAGAGAATGATCAGAATTCATGTCATAACCTTCTTCAATGTGAAGATGCTCAGGTGATATATGTTTATAAATAAAGAAATCTATTAAGTCTGGAAGTTTCTTTGGATCGGTTGGCCAATAAGTGGGTTTGCCTGTTGAAATAACATCACATCTGTTTTCTTTGATTGCATTAAAAAGTTATCTGCCTTTTATTGTAGTTAACCTGGAGCCCCAATAAGTATTCTTTGCGTTAAAGTCACCTCCAAGAATAAATCTGTTTCCAAGCTGATTTAGAATTTTTTTATAATTTACAGACTTTAGAGCATATCTTGGTGGGCAGTATATGGCTGATACAGCTACCGGGTAGCGTTTAGTCTTGATTGTCACTGCAATAGCTTGCATTTCTTGTTCTTCGTGTTTCAAGACTTCAAAATGATTAATATTAGTCTTGATTAGAATGGCACTGCCTCCCCGAGCTGTGTTATTTGGGTGGAGCGCATGATATGCTTGATAGCCTTTAATTGAAATAAAATTTTCTTTAGTAAAGTGTGATTCGGAAATGAGAAAGACATCAATATTTTCTGTATTAAGAACCACTTGTAACTCCTTTTCATGTCGCAGAAGTACATTAGCATTCCATGCCATAATTTTAATTGAAGGTACCATCATTTATGTTTTATTACAGCTTTAGTTCTTTGTTCTATTTTCTTCAGTCTTTCATCAAAAGAAGTCATGAAGTTTAATATAGAATTGATTTTATCTTCTAGATTAGGTGCTGTCTTACTTACGAACGGTTGCTGTGACAATTGTAACTGAGCCTTTGAGCCTTTAGTCACTTGAGCAAATGATATGCTCTTTGTTACGGGTTGACTTGTTGGAGCCTTTTTAGTTATGCTCTTACTTAAAGGTATATTAGAGGTTGTTGCCCCCTTTAACTTCCTATTCTTCATTAGTTGAAGCTCTTTGGCAACTATGCAGCCTCTGTAGCTAGCAGGGTGTGGTTCTCCACAGTGAACACACTTTGGTTTGACTTCCGCAGGCTTTGTGCAATCTTTGGTGAGGTGTTTTCCTGTACACTTTACACATCTAGGTTCTTTGCAACAGTATTTCTGGGTGTGTCCATATGCTTGACATCTTTTACACTGGGGAACCAATTTCGATGTTTTAATTGATTTTATATCCACTTTACACCCAAATATAGACTTAATGGAGTAAATTTTTTTAAGCTTCTTCATCTTTATCAAAGGAAAGTACAAACATATTTAATGGTTGTTTATTCCTCCAGCTTAGTTTGTTGACTGCATCCTGAATTTTATAACCTTTGGAATATAGTTCATCAACTATGAAGGCAGCAGCAGGTAGGGCAGGTATGCATGAGGAGGGCAAATTGATGGCCATCACTCTGATTGGTCTATCTTGCTTGTTCTCATAAGAATACCAGCAACAGTTGTTTTGCGTTAGTAGACTTGTGAGAGTTCTATACGATATATCATTATTAGCATTGATTTTAGCGCTGTCTCCATTTCTCATTTGTATAATAAATGAGTCACTTGCTAGACTAATCAAAAGAAAATTATAGAACTTTTATATAGTCTCCAATATTTTCCACGATAACCGGCGGTGGTTGAGGATCTTTTTTAACGCTTGGAGTTTTAGTATCATCTTTATTTAGGTTCTGGTCTTGCGTTGCAGCAATATATAGTGTTAATAAAAAGAATATTAGGAAATGTATGTATGTAATAAAGTATGTATAGTTATTTCTATAAAAGAAACAAAGAAAACATCCACTTATACATTACACATTAGAGAGAGAAAAATCTAGTGTTTATGTACATAGTTATATACAATTATTAGCTGTTGCCAGCGGTTTCGCTCGCGTAGATTAGTAATAGTCATAGTTTCAATAGTCAAAAAGAGTAACAAGGTATTTCAAATCCTTTCTTAGTGCACCCACAAATTGTCATGGTACTAGCGCTAGTAGTTTGGACTGTGCGCTGATAACTCAGTCAGTCAGTGAGGCCAACATAAAATTATGTTTACTCTGTCCTCCTTCACAGGCCTGGGAATGTGTTAATTGTCATGACATTGTGAAAGATCGTAAAATATTTTTTGACTTGAATAATCTAATAATTTTCCAAAGTAGGTACGGTTCACAAGTTTTTATAACCAAAGTCACTTGGAAAGCCGTATATCGTAAAAATATTACAAAGATTACTTTGGTATAAACAGATGTTCTTTAATTCTTTCAGTAACTTGGTGTTATGTTAATGCAGTTAATTTATCAAGTAAGAAATGCCTGTTCAAAGAATGTAGGCATGTAAAAAACGTAAGTAAATAGTAATTAGTGGTTGAAGGCTTGCTTCAACTGAAGGACAAGAGCTGTGCGTATAGTCGGTATAATTGTAGGAAACACTAAAACCCGACACTTAAACATAATCTTAAGATCTTAATGTGAACGCTTTAAGTGCTGTAATTTGGTGGGAATTCAAATTCACCCAAACAGTGAGGTCCATTTGGGCCTTTGTTCTGGGTATCGTAACGCAATTATGGCCGCCTCGAGATCTTTGGGCCCCTCGGCGACAGTTAGCGCCCACATCGCAAGCGGACGCCAGCAGCGCGGATTTCACATACAATATGCGATGCTGTTGACCCACTTCGTAATCTATTGTGAACATATAATTAAAAAATGTAATATCTATTGTAAAATGGTAGTATCTATTGTAATATTGTTAATTAATATAAAGTGCTTGTCACATATAATGTTAACAAATATATTTATCTAGATTGTGTTGTATATACGTATATATTATATATTACTATTATATTTATATATGTATTAAAATTATAAAATAGTGTAAGTATGTATATTTAAATTGTACAGTCCTATCTTTTTCTGCTCCACCTACATCGCCAGATTAGTTAAGAATTTCTTTTAAGCTAGGTTGCCTGGAAGAGATCGCTTTTAGCGATAAGGCCACCTGTTGTTTTGCCAAGAAGGTATTGCAATTGTGCATTTTGTTTTTGTATTTGTTTTTTTGGTGAGCAATAAAGTGTTATCTATCTATCTATACCCCCGTCTGAAACGAAGTTCTTTGCATTAAAATGAAAAATATTATTTTTTGGTAAATTAAATATAAAATACCTGATGGGAAGCGGTTACTGTGGCCTGTGGATATTTGCAACACCAAAGATTACCAACGCGCTGCTGGCCTCGAAGAAATTTCATGTGCTCGGCGACAGTGCCCGAATGCGGCCGAAAAAGGGCGATTACAAGAACTTTTAATTTTAAAACACCGTTATGTTACACTGATGAATACATATTATTTTAGATCTTATTTCTTTTCATTCAAGTTCGAAATTGGAGGGGTATAATGCTTCTTCCTTACATGACGATTGCTGCGAGTTCACTCTCTAAGCCGCGTGAATGAATTTCGTTCCAATATAGTGCCTGCTCTGCTTATCTTAAGCCTAACCAAGACTAGACTATTAAAATTTAAACTGGGGTAGAAACAAGTATTCAACATTAATTTATGAAATTATCGGACATCAATCGGCGCAATTCCACGATGAAGGCAATCAATGGAAAATACAGGAAATATATTTAAATAAATAATATTTCAGTCTGTACTTTTATTGATATACAATTATTTTGACATGAGGGTACGATTCTGTTTATTTCACTGCTTGTTATATTTCTCATATATAAAAAAGTGCTGTTATTTTGTAAAATTTTAAAACAAAGTAGCGTTTGTGTCGCGTTTGTTCGGTAACATAGTTGAAAATCACTAACAAATAAGTCGTCACCATGGAAACGCGAACGAAGTATAAAGTACGGCTTGACAACTAAGCTAACATGAAGAGTGCGTGCTTATTGTGCACTTATTTAGTTTATGGACAATCCTTTAAACATCAGGTAGGTGCACCCGCATGCGTTGTATAGCCACGGGAAGTAAAAAATTGTTTGGTGGTATTCTGGATTGTTTTTGGACGCACATACAAACATTTATTTTATTTATATAGAGGATAGATAAAGCTGTCGTAGAAAAAATATTGTATTATTTCTCCTTCTGCGTTGTCAATTTGCAGCAAAGTAGGTTGCATCGCTGTTGTCACGGTGCACGGGCCCGTTGGGTATTATTGGCGGAGTCTTCTGATTAAAGCCGATATTAAAGCCTCCGTTGCCAGTTGCCCAGCCTATCTGGATAATTGAAAAGTGTCCCAGATCCCCAGACAGATGGCCTGATTCAAGCCTTTAGATATAGTTTCTAGAGAAAATTGTGTGTGATTAAATATCGCAAATATATTTTTAATTAGTTGTTAATCCCAAATATACTAGTCAATAGTTTAGATAGATAGATAACACTTTATTGCACACCAAAATATACAATTACAAAAACAGACCATATTTACAATATTTTGTAGACAATACAGTAGGCGGCTTTGTCGCTCAAAGCGATCTCTTCCGTGCAACCTAAATGAGAGAAATTAGAATCAGGCGAAATAGGTGGTGCAGGAAAAAGGCAATAGATACATAAATACTCAAACTAATTTAAAAAATAAATATACGAATACATATATACTTTCTCGTATTAAAATTTGGGAGGTCCGAAGCCTGTTGTAGGACATTTGTATGTATGTAACATATCGTGTGTTGTTCTTATTATATCACTCGATCTCCATCCATCGATATCTACTCCATCTCTCTTACTGTCTCAGCCCTCTATCCCATGTCTTTAACTGTCGCTGTTGTTACTGGCACCTCAGATCTCAAGTTATATTTGAATATTTATGACACCACGTCTTTCTCATGTATTCTTTTGTTCTGTCATGTTTGTCGTCAATCGTGTACCATTAAACCTAAAATGCTTTTCTATATTTCACAGTGCTCATTATTTATAATTCACACATTCGACCACTGCCGATCCCGAATTGCTACAGTCTCACCCCTCTATCCCATGTCTCTTACTGACTCACCCCTCTATCCCATCTCTCGTATCTCTGGTGCATCCTAAAGCCTGGCAACGCCGTGACAAAGCTTTTGGTGTTGTTAATATTTGGTGTTGTTTGCCAGCTCCAGCCAATAACAATATACATTAACAATTTTGCAACAAACCTATTAGGATGATGTGACCGACGGTGCCGATCCATCGACATTCTAGCAGCGGTAACATATAACATTAAAAGCAGTGCCATTTGTACCACAGATATCGTGTTAATTAAAAACATAATCCGGCTCTGCGGACTGAATGAATTAAAGTGGTGTTCGGCATCAGCGCCCCCTGGCGGACATGGAAGGATGTTCCCGCGGCTTATCCACTGCCAGCTCCAGTGCTATCACGTTCTATGTATGACGGCGCGCGTGGCGAGTAGTCGCGCTTTTTAATTTAGACACCACTACGGTTTATTTATTCTCCTCTCGTTTTAATTACGTTTGTCACATTAATTTTTTTTACAGGCATCTACGAGCTGTACGAATACAGCGGATAATCTACAATTAATCAACATGAAGATATTTTATTTTAGATTTTGCTTACGCTAAATTTGATACTTTATTCCTTTATTATAAATAACCCGCGTGTTTGGTTTTAAAAAGGATAGCTACTAAATATCTATTATAATATTCACTAAAGCCTCGTAACCAGGGATGGGCCGAAATTTTAAATTCATCAAATTTTACATTCGGTTTAATGCCGAACATTCGGTGCAAGAAAAAAGTAAAATAAATACTTCCACTACTTTGACCCATATTCATAGAAATCATATCCTATCATAACCGTAAAATATAATCAAGCCTTTATATACTCATGGTCATTTATTTTAGTTAAGAACATGTAAACCTTAACTTGCAATGTGATAAAAACTTAATAAAATTAGTTCTTTTTAATTAACCGACTTCCAAAAGGAGGCGGTTCTCAACTTGGCCGGTATGTTTTTTTTTATGTATGTGCACCGATAACTCCGTGATTTATGATCCGATTTACGCGATTCTTTTTTATTTCGATGCGGAATAGTTGCCATTTGGTCCCCTAAAAATTTAACATACTTTGGCCTAGTAGTTTCATTTTATGTTTTTTTTTATGAAATTCTTTTCTGTTCCCGTTTCTTGGGACCTGTATTTTTTAAGGCGCGCGGCACCTTTCGTAGGCCTACCCATAGCTAGACACTAAAAAGTAACAAATAAAAAAAAACTTCGTTAAAAAAACCGACTTCACAAACTAAAAAGTATAAAATAACTTATTTCTAAAGCTATTTTTAATTATATTATCTTATTAAAGATTTTTTTCCTAATTAAATAGACATCAGATTGAAACAAAAATGAAATAAACTTAATATTCGTCTAACAGCCATAAGTAAGAAGTGTAACTCCTTAATTATAATGCGTAACTTGAATACAATAAAAATAAAAACTTCTAAAAGACATCAGCACTTACAACTTTAATTTTGATTGAAATCACTTTAAGAACTTTAAACATTAAGAATTTAGAATTATATAATGATGTTTTTTTTAAAAATCAAAGGTCTAAAAATTTATTTTTTCAACCACCCACTCCTACTTAAAATTAGTCACGACATCAACAAGTAACAAGGTGTCGCTTTCGAGAAAGCGTGGCGAAATTAGACCGAAGTTCATATTCCGTCCAAAGCTCATTCGGCCCATCCCTACGTGTTATCTATCTACCAATGCAAGTGCAAATTAGATCATATCAGAACAAAATAATGGATATTCATATTTTTACATTAATATGAAGCGTTACATTAATTTCAAATATATATTATAAGTAGTTTGTGACTGAGTGGTACAAAACTTATTTCCTGCTTGAGGGTATTACGAAATGCAGATAAGCAGTTTGATCAGTATTGTAAAATGCGAACATGTCACCTCGATAGAGACGAGATTGGAAACCGATTCCTAGAATTAGAATGACTGTAATCATAGGCAGGACCCAATTACACCTTTCCAATACGATTGTGTTAATTGGATTGAATAAGTTTGACGATTTTGGAATTAGAAATATTTTTCGTGAAATCAAGTGGCAATAGTCATACTCTTTTCTGTTCTTTAGCAGCATTCAAATCAGTAGTAAGCATTTGAATGATGATAACAACCGAATCCTTGACTCTACTCCTATTTTTGATATAACAATAATATTGTGTAAATTAATTTTCAAAGTGCCAGTATGTATCATAACTTTTATGTACATATTTGAACGACTCTCGGCAACACGAATAAACCCACGAGGTTTTTATGCCACAGTCGAATATGTTTCATGTATATAAATGTAAGCATATTGGAAAATAAATTAATGGAAAAATTCGAATTATTTGAGATGCACTGATACTTTTCAAGAGAGCAGCGATTCTATTGTTGCTGTTATCTTTAGTCATTGGCCTACTCAATAATAGTCTTTTTAACTGCAGTCATATACGAAATTTCTGTAGGTATACTGCGTGTATTTTCGTTGGCATTGTGCGGGCGCGATGCGATAGCCGGGAGAAGGCAAAGGGACGGGAAGAAGAAGCAAGGAAGGAATACTCACCTCGCCACTAGTCCGCCGCCACACTGCGCTCATCCCCCGGGGTTCACACTCTCACTAGGATACTGGGCTTTTATCTTCAAATTAAATCTTGGTTTATTTCCTTTATTTTGCTCCAACAAATTATATATATATATATATATATATATATATATATATATATATATATATATATGTAATTTTTATAGCGGTGACAGCAGTTACAGTTCTGCCTTGTCTCTTGTTATGCGCATTCTTCATTCAAAGTTTTATTTTATTCTTGATGGCGAGGATGCGGAGGAAGAATTTACAAGGAGGTGTTCCTCGGCGCAACCACATTGTCTACTGGACGATTAATCAATTAATAATTAGCTAATTAATTAAGCAGTTTTGATCATATGTTTTTAGTAAATAATTTAACATGGTGATTGATATTTCATCATGAATATAAAGACTGTTAGTAGTGTGCGACTGAAATTTAAGAGATTTGCAAAGGAAGCTTAACTTTTATCATTATCTGTCTTTTTGCTTCGGACTGTTTATTCGTCGTTTAAAAATGGACTCTAGACTTTGTCCAAAACCTTTTAACTTTATAACAACCATTATCACACAACTATTTCTACATAGTCCGTAGATGCTGTGTTTACATAAACAGAATACAGTGTTAAACTATGCAACGGTTCAGTCAATGTAAGAACTATGTTATCGAATTTGACAGAGCAAATAACACAAAAACACGTCATAAGATATTCTACGGTTCGCGTAATCGCACATAAGTTTATCATAAGATTAAAATCTTCGCACAAAAAGGCGAGGGTCGCCATTATAGCGGCTGCGATGCCACACAATCCGGAATAACAAGCGCAAATAAAAGCTGAACGGACACGGATGCAAGTTGTCAAACAAGGCGCCCCGAGGGTCCTAAATCTGCCCGAGGCCGGCCCACGTCCCTCCCGGGGGACGCACGTTTCATCCCGGGGCCCGTTTGGCCCTCTTTGACCTCGACATTCGCCGACAAACGTCCCAAAACTTTAACAAATTATAACTCAGAGTGTCATCTTAAAGCGAACGCAGATAACTTACGTGCATCCTTTCAATTGTTTTCATGCAGTTCATTTATACAATCATGTTTTTGAATATGAACTTGAGTGCATGGATTGAAATTTTGAATTGTACGCGGGTTCGATCCTGGCCGGAACACATGTCACACCACTTAGTCAGTTTTCTGATGTAATGTGCATATTATTACAATTTATAACGTGCGAACAACGGTGAAGGAAAACACCGTGATGCAACCTGCACATCGAGATAACCGATGTGTCAAACCTGCCAAGTCACTTTGGACAAGCGTGGCGGGTATAGTGTCCTTTCCCTTATAATGGGAGGCCCTAGCTACAGCAATGGGACATTTATGGGCTGATATTATTATATGTTTTTAAACACACTTATTTCAGAAACCACTTTATATGGATATTTGTCGGAAAAGTATATACTCGTATTATATGCTTCCACCATATTATAATGTCATTAAATCGAAAAAGGATGGTGTTGCGGATGGACAGCACCGTGTTAATCCGCCCGCCGCCCTTAGCTCACACGGTTAGCAGCTAGACGTCGGGTGGAACATGAGATATTACAAGCGGCCTTCTAGGCCGGACATGCACATGGCACAAGCACTTGTACAGTGCACTTAATAGCACTACTCTCTCTCTGTCTTTCAGCATTCTGTTACTCATCTATGTATAGCTTTATCTTAATTGTAAATATCGAAATAATAAGTCATACAGTCCACATGAAGGTTTATTTGGAAGAAGCAACTGCCACCAATAAATTGAATGGATGCAATGTGAGAGTGGGATTTTTTCAATAGGTATACGTAGTAGTGTGGGATATTGTAAATCATATTTAGAAAAAAAATTAAATTAAATTCAAATTCAAAAGTTTTTATTCAAAATAAGTTCCGCTTGAGAACACTTTTTGAAGGTCATACATATAGGTTAAAATTTAATTTTACTTCCTAGTCTATGTACTCCGCTTCGCAACGTGTTATTGCTGTTAAGGAGAAGAAGCGGCAACAAACTCCCCAGCAACACAATAGCAATAAAAAATCTTCCCTAATGGCTCTGTAATGAACTCTATATGTGACGGGATCCTATCCTAGCTCTCAAAGTCGTGTAAATTATGTATTTCCTAAGTTTTAAACAATAAGGTGGAACACTCTACGAAGTCCAAGATTGTAAAGTTCCAACAATACTTCCCAAGAAAATTGATTTAAGCTTTATCCGTTACAGTTTTAAGCTATTGTATAGCTTTTATCGCGGGCTTTGATCACGGCGACCGAATAAAGAAATTCCGTTACGAAAATAAACCTAATACCTCCCACTCCGCCTACCATGCGCGGTGACGGGGGCCTAGGGCGGGCGCGGCGAGCGGAGGTGTGCGGTGGCCACTGTGACTCGCGGGCTCTCGTAGCGGTTCGAGGTACGTCAGGTATTGCAAATTATGGACGACGAGCTGCTCCGAAATCGGACGAATACGTAAACAGCTGTTTGTGAGAAAGTATATAGGTGTACAGGTATCTATCATATCTTTATAATGCCACACTCACCGCATGTAGGTATATATGTATACATAGGTGATTTGTTTTCTTATCGGCCACCACGCTCAAAAAGTATAACTTGAATTAATATCCAAGAAAAAAAATACTGCATAAATAAAAAATAAATAATTGCATAAGTTGATAAAAAATGCTATGCAATAGCTTTACCGCGGCAGTCCCCGAGTGCCACAAGGAGTTTTTAATAATACGAGGTATTTTTGATTAATTATTTTGAAGGTTCCGCAGTCAAATGCGGAGCCATTGATACTTGTGGTTCTAAGCATCAACTCCTTCGTTATGCTTGTACTAGCTCACAATTACCACATTTATATTTTGTTTTAACTGGCTGTAACGAATATTCCAGTTTCTTCAGCAAGCCCATGAAATGCTGTAAACAACCAACTGAAACAAAAACAACTCCTCGCAAACAGCAATTCCGCAACAAGCAAACGAGACGATGAAAAGTATTCGCGCGACTGAAAGATCGCGCAAAGCGTTTTTAATAAACAAGCGCCTCGCAATCGACAAAGTTATTAACAAAAAGTATTATAACGAGAGGAAACATCAAATTAATATTATATCTAAGTGTAAGAGAGGGGAGGCAGGGGAGCGAGGGCTATTCCTGACGACGGCCAACTTTCTTTCCTCGCCGACGCGCGCAAGAACTTTTGCAAATCGTCGCATGTTTGTTGTTTTTGTTTACGTTCTTTCACCAGAATATATTTTACATTTAATTTACGATCCTAACGCATCCCAAATTCCATTTGGGTATGAACATAATTCAGGTATTATCTGCGGAAGCGCGATATAGCGTTGGAAATTATGACAAATTTTGTTCAGCCGTGTGTATCGCGGAAAGCGTAATAGATTGCTACATTACAAAACGCTTCATATATTGTAAGGGAATGTGAGCAGAAATAATTTACGTACAAGCGAACGAAACGAAGTGCGCAGAGGAAGTTTACGCCTCGCCAAGAATACCTTTTGATACGGACGAACGCAGCTTTTTGATCCTACCACTTACGGTATAAGAGAATGTGTTATACAGCGTATTTATTTTCTACTAGGATATGGCCGTGTCAGCCCGGACTAGAATTATTACAATTATAATATTAAATACAGCACAATAATACACATAAATATTAGGACAACTCCAAGAGTTGTCTCCACACTTGTCAGGTGTCGAGCAGCAATTTGCCCTTAAAGAATATTGCGTTTATCGAACAGTAATTATCGACCACAATATACTATGCGCATCTTGTTCAACAGAGCCTTTACGCTCTGTTCAACCGATGAACGTAGAATGTCGGTTGTAGACCGGCGCCGGCGGTTGTAGACTGTCGTCGGTTGAAGACTGTCGGTTGTAGACTATCGGTTGTAGATTGCTGGTTGTAGACTAGGTCCCCTTTCCCCTAACACCAAGTATTTATGAGATCCTCGTAGTGCGTCTGCAGTGACACCATCCTGTAATACTTTGGCGCCATTTCACTTCCGTCATAACACCAACTTCCGCCATCCGTATAACTTCTAACTAACTACTACTTCTAACTTCCGGTTATTCCATTTTCGATATCCGTTGGCTTTATAATAAATGTTTCTACGTTGACATCCGGCTATACGACTTCCGATTACTACATTAATGAATACTCTATCAGGTTATTGACTACTTTCGTCATATGGTTACTTTACAATAACAAATACAATCGGTAATACCCGCCCCGCAGCTTCGTCGACGCTTGACTTGAAACTCCCGAAACACAAAGAACCGCAGCATTTAAAAAAGAATGCAATCTATTGTTTTAGTGAAAGCTGTGTCGGAATAAGCTGATTTTCATGTACCCGATCAACTACAAACCGCTCCTGGGATAAAAAAAAAACACACACATTTTATCATATAAAATTTGCAATCGATCGGTGAAAATATCACATTGGAATTCTATTTGTTATAATCCGTGGAATACCCGGAATAAATCTAGCACAAATTTTAAGTGTAAGAATTGGCCGTCGATCAGCGAAACACGCATCGAAATCGAACCAGTAGATTTCACGTGAATCCAGAACGAACAGACAGACAAACAAGTCAAAAAGCAAAAAGTTGTTTTTTTAAATAGCTTCAATGTCAGACGCCATGTCTGACAATTGATCCCGCGAGAGTAAAAGTTTTATCATCATTATTTATAAATTTATTTAATTGTTAATTAATAATTTTTTCGTGGGTCTCTGTTGTTATAAAAGGCAATATAAAAGTTGACAAAAATTTTCAATAAATTTTTCCTCTCGTGGAGCCCTTCTTATCAACTTACTCGACAAGATTGCGTGAGAAATTTTTTAGAAATTTGTTTATTTCATTAATTATTAATTTTTAAATGAACAAAATAATTACAAACTTGAATTTTTTAAATTTATTATCTCTCATACTTTTTGAGATTTTCCCAAAAAGCTGAACGGCAACATTTTTTTTCACTTTTTTGTTAATAACAATTGTAATATTTATTGGGAGAAAAAATCCAAACAACTACTTTTTCTAGATGCTATTCCGGATCAAATGAGCCATCAACCATATTTTTAAGAGACTGGTAACCATTATTCGCGGAAAATAAACTTCTCGACTAGACTATTAGGACAAATTTCTAGAGACCTTACGAATATAATAATATATGGACAGTCTGTTACTTTGTGTAGCTATGTACCTATGTTTATAAATATATCCTTTGGGATATGTATCGGATTTTTACGAGATCATTATACAGCTTGCGTAAGTAATGATGTCACAGATTCTGTGAAGTACGAAATCATGTCGTTATATTACTGTTATCAACTTAGTTATTACCGCGAGATATTTCATCTCAAAAAATATTTTACACTTTTTAAGTTATATTACTTTTAGTATTTTCTTAAGTTTTCGCGACTTGTATACATAATAAAACTACGTTTTAAAGTTTTAAACGCGGTAACTTATTTTATTTTTATTATTCCGACGTTTCGGACTTTTCGACTTTTCAATTGTTAGGCATTAGAACCTCTTTGTATTATTTATATTTACTTCTAATGTTGACACTGACTTGACATTACTGTAATAAAGAAACCATGAAAAGAGCACGCTTTGTTTAAATCGCTTATCCCAATAATTTATCAAGTTTTCATAGGTTATGGGCCCAGACGCCCTATAGGTTGTAGGGAAATGAATAAGTAAAATGTAGAGAGCAATATTATTAGAAAACTATAATAATATATATAAAAATTCTGAAATACGAAAAAAAAAACAAAAGAAAATGTCGGAAGGAAAATTTCCCCTACTAAAAGAAAATGGTAATTTTGCCCATTGGAAATATCGAATAGACCTATTATTAGAGGAAAAAGGTATTAATTTAAAAGAGGAGATTAAGGATGATAAACAAAAACGCATATTAGATACAAAAGCTCGTGCTATTATTGTTCAATGTTTAGAAGATAAATATCTCGATATCATATCAAAATGTCAGACATCGGAAGAAATGATAAACGTACTACAAGAAACTTTTCAGAGAAATAGCATACAAAATAAAATGCATCTAAAGAAGAAATTACTAACTATAAAATGTCAGCCGAACGAAAAATTACAAGAATTTTTTATGAGATTCGAACAAATTATAAATGAATTAGAGGCAGTAGGATGTAAATTTACGGAAATGGACAAAGTTTGTAATCTTTTAACCGCATTACCCAAACAATACGAGAATGTGATAACGGCAATAGAAACTATGAATGATTTAAATATTTCAATGAACTTCGTGAAGGCGAGACTATTAGATACGGAATTAAAAATAAAGAATAATGATGAATATCATGAACCTGAAACAGCATTTATTACGTGCTTTAAATGTCACAAGAAGGGACATATTGCGAGAAATTGTAACCGAGGAAGTGGCTCATCAGGACGAGGTCGAGCATTTCAAGGAAGAGGTAGGACTTACCCAAGAAGAGGTAGAGGAGCAGGACGACAGTATTTCAATGGTAGATATGAATACCAAAATCAGTATAACAATACTGTAAATTATGCAGAAGATCCTAGTAGTTTTTTATTTTTAAGTACGGGCTATTGTAATAATGTAAACTATAAAATAAGCCAGAAAATTGAATGGGTCATAGATTCAGGATGTACGGAACATTTAATTAATTCAAATTTTGAACAATATATGACTAACGTAAATATTTTATCTGAACCAATAAAAATTTATATTGCTAATGGGGATTGTCTTATAGCTAAAAAGAAGGGTACCATAGATGTTATTTGCCAAGTTAGGAATATAAAATTAGAAGCGCTATTAATAGATAATATCAATTTTAATCTATTGTCAGTAAAGAAAATTGTTCAAAACAACTTTGAGGTCAATTTTAATAAAGATTATGTTAGAATATTCTGCTGTCGTACAAATAGATCAATAAAAGGCACTTGTGTAGGAAAATTATATATTTTAAATACTAATGTCAATGCAAACGTGTGTAATGCAGCAAGCTGTGATGATCTATGGCATAGGCGATTGGGACATCTTAACAGAAGAAGCCTCCGCTTGATGAATTTACCTACGAGTGAGAAACCATGTGGTCCATGTATGATGGGTAAGGCAACCAGACTTCCTTTTAATTCTGTTCCCAGGCCAAGATCTCGAAACATCGGCGAGATTATTTATTCTGACATAGCAGGTCCGATGAGAACTGCTGGAATAAATGGAGAAATTTATTACCAGGTAATAATTGATGATTTTTCACATTTTTGTAACACATATCTTTTAAAACATAAAAATGAAGCTGCTACAAATTTGATTAATTATATAAGAAGATTAGAAAATAACAAACAGACCAGAGTAAATAAAGTTAGATGCGACAATGGTGGAGAATTTAAGAACCGATTTTTCCAAAATTTTTGTTATGAGAAAGGAATTGAAATTCAATATACACGACCGTATTCTCCTCAGCAAAATGGTGTGTCAGAGAGAATGAATAGAACCTTATACAATCGAGCGAGAACTTTGTTGATAGAAACTGGACTACCAAAGAACTTATGGACTGAAGCGATTACGTGTGCAACTTACCAGCTGAATAGGTGCCCATCTTCAGCAATCCAATTTAAAACACCAGCAGAGATTATGTTTGGAGATAGAGATTTATCAAAACTGAGAGCTTTCGGAAGTAAAGTGTGGGTATTAACAATGCCAAAAAGGGATAAGTTAGACGAAAGAGCTAAAGAAATGAGAATGACAGGATATGCTCCAAACGGGTACCGCTTGTGGGATTCGAGTAATAATAAAATAGTAATTTCAAGAGATTTAAAATTTGACGAAAATGATATAAAATACATAGAAAACAAACAAGAAGAAACTCAACGGAGATACTTTGAAGAGGAAGAAAAAGAAGAATATCAAAATAGAGAGACAGAACAACAGTTTGAAGAAAGGGAAGAAGTAACGAGAGACGAGAGAGAAACACATATGTATGAGAGACCAGTAAGAGAGAGAAAATTACCTACTCATTTAAAAGATTATCAAATGGAGAATGAAGGTCAAGATAATTCTTATGATGCTAACATAGCGTTTTGTCTATTTAACAATAGTGAAGATCCCGAAACATTTGAAGAAGCAATTAGCAAAGGTGAAGAGTGGAAAACAGCGATTGATAGCGAAATAAGCTCATTAGAAGAGATGAACACGTGGGAAGAAGCAAAATTACCAGATGAGAAGAAGGCGATTGATACTAAATGGATATTCAGAACAAAGCAAAATGGTAAGAAGAAGGCTAGGTTGGTAGCGAAAGGTTTTCAGACAGATTCTAAATATAATGTTTACTCACCTGTTGCTAGAGTGTCAACTATCAGAATGATGCTAAGTCAAGCTGTACAAGAAGATCTACCTATTAGGCAACTAGATGTACCAACGGCATTTTTAAATGGTTATTTAAGCGAAGCAGTATATATAAAACCCCCTGAGGGTATAAGAGTTAAAGAAGGTTATGTACTGAAACTAAGGAGATCTTTATATGGTCTGCGTGAAGCTCCAAAGTGTTGGAACGAAAGATTTAATGATTTTATTGTCAAGCAAGGTTTTGAACAGTCGTATTACGATTACTGTTTATATGTCAATAAAGATGTATGGATTTTGATATGGGTAGATGATATTCTATTAATGGGAAATAGCAAAGTAATAATGGAAGAACTAAGAAAAGAATTTAAAGTTCGAGATTTAGGCGAGATAAAAGAGTATTTAGGTATGGAAATAATAAGAGAAAAAGAAGAGTTAAAAATATGTCAAACAAAGTTAATAAACAAAGTATTGGAGAAATTTCAGATGAGCGAATGTAAAGGAATACAGACACCAATGGGACAAAGATTTTTAAATGAAACTGAAGAAGTGATTAATAATGTACCATATAGAGAATTGATCGGATGTTTAACATATATTTCCACTATATCACGACCTGACATAACATACACAACATCTTTTTTGAGCAGATATTTAGATAAGCCTACAAAAGAATTATGGATTTCGGCTAAAAGAGTTCTCAGATACTTAAAACAAACAATGAATATGTGTCTTACATATACTAAATCTAAATCAGGACAACAGCTGATAGCATACACAGATGCTGACTGGGGAAGCGCTAAAGATGATAGGAAAAGTGTGAGTGGATGCGCTATTTTTCACAATAATAATTTAGTGTCATGGTTCTCTAAGAAGCAATCCACAGTTGCGTTGTCCACAGCCGAGGCGGAGTATGTTGCTGCGGCAATGGCAACTGCAGAATTAATTTATTTAAGAGGCATTTTGTTGCATTTCAACTGCATTACTGAGAACAAATATCTTCTATTAACGGATAACCTTAGTGCTATAAAAATGGTGGAGAACAATGAAAATAGTAAGCGCACTAAACACATAGATATAAAGTATCACTACATTAAAGACTGCGTCAGAAAGAAATTAATACAAATAAGTTATGTTTCGACAAACGAGAATATTGCAGATATTCTAACAAAGTCTTTACCAACTGTAAAACACAGTTATTTTGTTAAAAGTTTGGGACTCGTGTAAATATTAATATATACTTTAATAATTAATTATAGAATAAATAATTACTTTAAATATGTTAAAAGAAAGTATAGAGTGTTATGTTTTAAATATTTCTTGTTACAAGGGAAAGCTATTATGTTATGTTTATAAGTGCAATCTTAAAAGGAATTTAATATTGAAGGGGGGTGTTAGGCATTAGAACCTCTTTGTATTATTTATATTTACTTCTAATGTTGACACTGACTTGACATTACTGTAATAAAGAAACCATGAAAAGAGCACGCTTTGTTTAAATCGCTTATCCCAATAATTTATCAAGTTTTCATATCAATAGCCGTTATCTCGGAAGACAAAGATGTCAAGTGTCAATTATATTACCTTTTACTGAAATATCGACGTATATCGGAATGTTATAGCTAAAAGATAAATATTTAATTTTAAATAATACATAAATTATGAGGTAGTACAATGAAGACAATTATAAATAATCTAATACCATAAAAGACAAATTAACTTATTTGTATTGTATTCTACCCATAGTCCCTTAAGACTATAAGTGGAATACTATTATTGTATTATACAATAGTATTTAATTCAATAGATAATAGACTAAACACGTCCCACTGGGCTCGGATCTCCAGTTTACAAGGCGACGAACGAACAGTATATCCACTACGTTTGTCGAAGGCGGATTGGCGAGTTTGACACATTGGTTATCACGATGTTTTCCTTCACCGGTAGTGCATGGTAATTGTAACATTGTGCACATTAGGTCAGAGAATTGCCGAAGTGATGCATGCTCCAGTCAGATCCAAGAGTGGTAACCATTATATATGAGCGTTGGCAACAGTGGGTATTGTGGGCGACGAGCCGCGGGGTTCATCGGGAACGAGGGTGTATCTTCGGGCCATTTCGCGCGATGGGCACGTGCCCCGATCCAGATAATCCCGCGGGATCCCGCTGTCATGTTCCGGGAACATTAGGGAAGCCTACAGTTATGAAGGCGAAACGAAAACTTGTTAAGCTGTTTAATATTTTTGTTGCTCTCCTCACTCCGTTGCCATTATGAGTTTTACGGTTACTTCGTTTGAATGTATTTCAAGAGATTCTTTTTAATTGCATTATGATACTGATCTTAAAACTTGTAAAGCGAAGAAATGTTCACATTTGCTTTGATTCATAATAAATAATTAATAAAAATAGAAAATAATAAACTTAATCCTTCAAAACAAACTAAATTATAAATAAATGAATATAAAGTATGTAACAAATCACTGCCAAAGGGGAACGTGGCCAGAAGGCTGACTGTATTGCTTGCATGTATGGCAACGCGCGATTCGTTGCGCAAAATACGAACCAGCCACGATCACGGGTGGTATCAAAGAGTTTCTTACAAATTTCTTTGAGGAAACACTCTGCCGATGGACCCCACGGACCTAAAGTTTCAACTCCAAACGGCACAAACATGTAACCCCTGCCTAGCGTTCCATATTTGCGCCGTTTGAGATCTTCAAATTCAAATTCAAAAGTTTTTATTCAAAATAAGTTCCACTGGAGAACACTTTTTGAAGGTCATACCAAGAATGATGCGTGAGGCTATTGAAATCAAAAAACACCCAAATTTCAATAGAGAAGATGGTTGGCAGGTACCACCTGTTTGGGATCCGATCATCAAAACTATTAAGACCCAAACCCAGCAAAAACCAACTGCCAGACCTCAAGACACTGTGAGCTCTTTCTGCGTGCAACGAAACAAACCAACTCGACTGATAATTTCTTTTATTTTTCCTTCCACCCATTTTAATATTATATATTTTTTTTAGAACTAGGCATGTCTGCTGAAGAGTTTCTTGCGCCGCTTCTTCTCTTCAAGCCACAACATGTTGTGAAGCGGTGGTAAATTAGATTAGGCTCCCATAGAGTAAATAGTATCCATAAACAAACAAAATTAAAACTAAATAATTAAAATGAACAAGTTGGCGGTAGGCTAAATAAAACTTTGAGAATACACGTTAGACAAATGTCATCTTTGTCGTCCGTGACCACGGCCACTGAAAAGCGGCCGAAACGTCGGATAAACCAAAGTCAAATAAATTAACGTAGTTTTATTATAAATTATATTATTGAAAATATATTTGCAGGCGACCGTCATAATACCGATTTCCTTAAAGCGTTCCCTAAGAGACACCCGAGGGCCGAGGTTGTATATTGACCTTACGGCTCTTTTTTGTAAAAAAATATAGTCTCTAAGTCAACAGCGTTGCCCCAAAGTAAAATACCATAGGACATGACACTATGAAAATAACTAAAATATACTAGTCTAGCAGTCTCTTCGTCAGTAAACTGCTTAACTCTTCTGACCGCATATGCAGCAGAACTAAGCTTTCCTGAGAGACTAGATACATGAGCGCCCCACTGGAGTTTCTGATCTAGGTTAATTAATGCCTAAGAATACAGTTGAATCTACTAGGTTAAGTCTAGTGTCGTTAATAGAAATATTAACATCGTATTCTTTTACATTGGGAATAACAAACTTAACACATTTAGTTTTATTCGGATTGAGTGATAAGTTATTTACGGTAAACCACTTGGATATTTGGGTTAAGGCGTTGTTTACGTCGTCAAAGTTCTGTTTATTTCTGTCAACTTTAAATATAAGTGACGTGTCATCAGCAAACAACACTACCTCACACATATCATTAATAAAATATGGCAAATCATTAATATATATCAAAAACAAGAAGGGACCTAGAATAGAGCCCTGGGGCACACCCATAGATATGCCAGTCTCACGAGATTTGATATTGTTAATTTCAACGCTTTGGGATCTATTATTTAAGTAAGACGACAGAAGATTGAGAGAATCGCCATAAATACCGTAATAATTGAGCTTTTTTAGGAGGGTCACGTGTTCAACGCAATCAAATGCCTTGGACAGGTCACAGAATACACCAATGGCATTCTGTGACCCTTCCCAAGCATCATAAATGTGTTTTAGAAGCTCAACACCTGACCTCCAGCCCCTGACTTAGTCACTGGAAGATGTGATGCCGCCAGAGTGGCAACGCATGTCACATCCCACACAAGCGGCCTTCCCATCCTCCAGGGAATAAGTGACACTCCATCTTGATATATTTCAAAACAGCTTCTCTTAATATTGTAAACTTTTAAAAAATATTCTTAATAAATGTGTGCACATAAGTATTTACACCTGTTTCAGTTTTATGTTTTTTCTGTATGCACCTGTTTTGAATTGCAATCCAGATTGTTATGTTACTAATTTTATCTTTTAATTTCTATGGTTGTAATTTGTTTTGTGCATCAATAAAAAAATTCCTTTTTTTACATATGTTTAAAGTATTGTGCGCTACTAGTTTTTGCTGTTATTGTGTTGGTGCGTGGGTGTTTGCGTATGGTCTTACCGATAAGAAAGTTGTCGCCTAGTCGTCCAATCCAAAAAAGGTAGGGAGCTTAGATTGTTTTTGAAACCTGAATAAGTGTGATTGGCACTACAGTTGGGTAAACTCAGTTCCCATTTTCTTTTGTCGGTAATACCAAGACTTAGTACTAAGGACTTTTAGGGATCCGATATCGAAAACCAGAATAGAGCTCATGTCGTTTGATCCAGATCAACTCGTAACAACTTTTAAACGTCAAGACCCACTTACAGTTGTTTCGTGAGAACTTTTATTTTTATAAACACAAATAGGCAAATACATTTATTAAATATTGAAAAGAGTTTCAGAAAGAAAAGATAGAAATTTAAAAGTTAAAGTAAGTACAATTGAGTGAAGTACCAAATAAAGTAGGGGTTTTCCTCATTGATTATAACTTTTAATTTCTAACAGAAAAAACATGAAACAAGTGATCAACTCGCCTTCGGTTTATTTTCAAAGAGTACTTACAAAATGTTTTCAATAAAAAATTATAATACACGATCTGTCTTTATATTTTTATTTAATTTAAGTATTGTAGAGGGGCATTTTGGTGTGCAAGAAATGAAAACCAGATAATAAACTGTAAACAATATACTTCGTCATAATTTAAGTACATGGAAAATAGAGCAATGCGCACAGGCATTGCTTACCGACATACTTAGACGACTAAACGACGGGGCGGCCGGCGATTCCTAAGAGGACGAGAGGGGCGGGAGGCCGTACCATCGGTACCATCTCGGCCAGGTGGCTGGCAGGGCCTGCGAGGAGGAAGGGCGCGGGAGGCCGTACCATCGGTATCAGGCGACCGAGCAGGTGGCCGTAACACGTGAGGCTCGACTGGGATAACGTCGCGCGCTATAACCTCCCCCTCCAAGTCACAAGTACGACCCGTTTGTGACTTGGGATTAGGCGGTCGTCCACGACGACGTGGGTGAATGACGGCATCGGATGAACCGGTATAACGCGTTAAATCACTAGAATGATACTTCCCCTTAGGAACACCGGCACTATCAACAATCATATAAGAAGTTGGACTGATGACTTGCGAGACACGATACGGGCCTTCCCGTCTAGGAGCAAATTTACTTGTAAAACCCTTAGATGCGCTGCTCGCCATATGAGTTTTAACGAGCACTAAATCTCCTTCAGTAAAAGGTAAAGATTCACGTCGGTGCTTATCACCTTCGGACTTGCGCTTATCCTGTTGCTCCTCCATACGTTGCTGTACATCTTGCAAGGCACGAACAAAGTCCTTCAGATAGGGTGTGATCTGCGGCACGAAGTTCTGCTTCGAAACGATTGCACGTAGATCAGTGCTCACTGAGAGCGGAGAACGCATCTCTCGCGCGTAGGTCAGGTAGGCAGCTGAATGTCCGGTTCCCTGATTGTACGCACTGTTAAGTGAAAAACGCACCATCGGTAGAACAGCTGGCCATTTACGGTGTTCAGGACCTACGAGTATAGCAAGTCGCGTTTTTAATTCACGATTTTTACGCTCAGCTGGATTAGCTTCGGGGTGGTAGACTGGAATCAGAGATTGCTGCACCCCTAATACAAACAAAGCTTTTTGCATAACAGCCGAAACAAACTGCGTTCCATTGTCGGAAATAATCCGACGAGGAAAACCATAACGCAGAAAAACCTCCTCCAAAAGAACTCTCGCACACGATTCAGCAGTCGCGTCACACAAAGCGAATAGCTCTACCCAGCGACTGGCGACATCTTCTATAAGAAGGATCCACTTCTCGCCACCATCGCCTTCAGGCAAGGGCCCAAAAAGGTCCATAGCTAAAACCTCAAATCTCTGCTGGGGCACTGGAGTTTGAAGCAACCCCGCAGGCTTCAAATTTGACGATTTGTATTTTTGACAAGGGTCACATGACTTTAAATACTGAGCTACATAAGAACGCATATTCTTGAAATAATAATTTTGTTTGATCTTCTGCAAGGTACGCTCTAAACCCCAGTGTCCAGCAGTGGGCGAATCATGGAGCTCCTTCATTAGCTCCGCCCTTAATGACTCTGGTACCACTAATTGAGGCTCTTCGGATTCTCCATCCGGATCGCAGCGATACAATATACCTTGTGAAAGATAATATCCTCTGTCCGTCCAGCGTAAAGATGCATCTGGATTATCAAATTGTGCTTCAAAATCTGCAATAATTTTACTAACGTCAGGATCCTTCAACTGAGCCTCTCTAAGATCCTCAGGCTTCTGACGTGGCAGATCTACAATTACAGGACAAATATCACACGAACTGGAACTCAATACTTCTGATTCGTGGCTTACCGGGCGGCTAAGCGTATCCGCAACCACGTTAACCTTTCCAGGAGTATAATCAATATCCAAATCATAAGATTGGATCTTCATAGCCCATCTGGCTAAACGACCGCTCGGGGTCTTTATGGACAACAACCATTTCAGAGGCTGATGATCTGTCGCTACACGAACCTTACTTCCTTCAATGTACCCTCGAAATTTATCCAGAGCCCAGATCAGAGCGAGGGCTTCCCGCTCTGTAGTATGGAAGTTACGCTCAGCAGGCGTTAACAATCGACTTGCATACTCAATGGGTCTCTCTTCATTAACAGTCTCACCTTGCATGAGCACTGCTCCAATGGCGTACGCACTGGCATCTGTCCGTAGAACAAAAGGCAGGTCAAAATCTGGCTGACGAAGAATGGGACTGGTGGTGAGCCGGTACTTAAGCTCCTCAAATGCTCGTTGCTCACTCTCCCCCCATTGCCAGCGTCTGTCCTTCTTGGTCAGATCCGTCAAACTACGCGCTACGTCGGAAAACTGCGGAATGAATTTCCGGAACCAGGAGCAGGTCTGCAGAAACGTCTTTAACTGCTTCAAATTCGTCGGAGGCTTCATGCTGGTTACAGCTTCGACTTTCGTGGGATCTGGCTCGATTCCACGCGAAGACACAACATGTCCTAGGTAATTAATCCTATCCCTAGCAAAAATAGTTGGTTCTCCTCCTGGGAAAAAAATGTCCTCATGGGCATTCAGGAGTGTACCGAGCTGCTCACGTTCGTCCGACCCAAGATGGGAACCTTCATCCTCACGAAGACCCACAGACGAACAGCTGATCAGCGGCAAAGAACATGACTCAAATTCAATGGGTTGCGGCGTCCGATCGTGTCTCACAAACCATTTATTACAAGAAAAGTCCAATACCATACCTATTTCGTTAATGAAATTCATACCCAATAAACTATCCGTAGCGTTGGGTAACATAATGAAATCTACCACACATGTTACCCCTCGCACGGTAACATTGACACTAGCTATTTCTACATTTTGCGCACAAACGCGGCCATCGGCAAATTTTAACTCTGTAAAAACATAGTGAAACTTATGACTATTCTTAACTAAAAGTGTTCTTAAACTAACACTACCGATACTATGTTTCGCGCCAGTGTCCACTAACACTTTACCACTTGCGCCATAAATTTGAATATTGAGCACCGGGCGCATACGCGAATTAATATTAACGGAACTCACAGACACTGATTTGAATGAACTTTCAGATACTACTGTAGATTTTGTTGTTTACATGTCGGACAATTTGTACGAATATACCCCGGTGTCCCACAACCGAAACACGTTATCGTACACGCTCGCGGTTCAGCCTCCAAAATATCATCTTTTACTCTCTTCTGTTTGGTAAGTCTCTGACAGGCATCCCTCACGTGACCATACTGCTTGCAGTAATTACACTGTGGCCGTGAGCGGGGTTTCAAAACTGTATTAGACTCTGAGCGCTCCGTCCCTGACTGCGCTAGCACGGTAGAAGAGGTGGAAGGCTTGGTTTCCAAAACCACTTGCGGCTGACATTCTTCTAGAATATCCTCGACACGGCGCGCCTGCGCCAACAATTCTCCAAACGTAACAAAAGAGGAACGCGGCACCTTTTCCCGGATACGACGGTGCAATAACCCGTAGGTCATATCCAATTGCACCACTTCGGTGAGTGTAAAAGGTGGAAGCTGCGCGATTAATGCACGAATATGGCATATAAATAAATCCGTTGCTTCGTTATTCTTTTGCTCTCTCTCAAATATAGCACGATAGATTTTGTGCGGCGGTAACCTGGGTCCAAATGTTTGTATCAAAGAGTCGACCGCTGCTTGCCATGTTAATGTGGTATCCTTAACTCCCTGCCACCACGTAGCAGCAAGTCCCGTCAGTAACATAGGCAATCCACGCAGCGCAACATTGTCGTCTATACCTACGCAGGCTTTATACGTTTCAACTGCGTCGACAAAGGCTCTAACATCGTTCGATTTACTGCCGTCGAATCGTGCCGTACATTTAGCAAAATGGCCTGTATTCTGCTGATTAGTAAAGTAAGATTGCGTACCTGAGCTGTTGTTATGCATACTACTTATCAGAAGCATCAGCTGATCATTCGTCAGAACAAACTGTGGCGTGGCAACACCGACGGGAGGGGCAGGCGGCGTGACAGGTCGCGTCACGTCCGCGGCCGCAGCGGCAGCGCCCTGCGAGGAAGACTCCCGCATCGGCACCGTAACAGACGCTGTGGCATGTACCGAATCAGACCCCGAAGCAAGTGCCATACCGGGCACCGGGGGCGGTACCATAATCCCCTCATCAACGATGACACCGGCTTCCGCCGGACTCGCAGCACGAGTTCTCGTCATCCGTCGCGACATAATGAAAGCCACCCGAATGTTCCAGAATACGAATCACTATTACGTACACAACATTTACAGTTTATAACAAACAAAACAAAACTGTCATTGCACACCAAACTTTTAAATATTATTTACGAAAAACGTTCATTATTTTTATAAAACACAACAGTTTATTCACGGGTATTGGCCGAACGTTGGGCGTCACTTTGTAGAGGGGCATTTTGGTGTGCAAGAAATGAAAACCAGATAATAAACTGTAAACAATATACTTCGTCATAATTTAAGTACATGGAAAATAGAGCAATGCGCACAGGCATTGCTTACCGACATACTTAGACGACTAAACGACGGGGCGGCCGGCGATTCCTAAGAGGACGAGAGGGGCGGGAGGCCGTACCATCGGTACCATCTCGGCCAGGTGGCTGGCAGGGCCTGCGAGGAGGAAGGGCGCGGGAGGCCGTACCATCGGTATCAGGCGACCGAGCAGGTGGCCGTAACACGTGAGGCTCGACTGGGATAACGTCGCGCGCTATAGTATGCAATTTTCGTTTAAATTATTATTACCCGTCATAAACTAGAAGTAGACTGATTTTACGCATATTTTATTTATTTTTTCGCACATTTATGTGAATATTAAGAAAATTAATGAAATTTAGGTAAACATATATAAAATGAAAAGTCTAGAGACATTTATTTATCACGCTTCGACGAGCTAAAGGCGCTGGCGTGTCGTGACAGCGGTTGGCAAGTGTCATAAATGATTAATTACATTAAATACTTGATGTCTTACTTCATATAAAAAATATAATATAAGAGCCCATAAACGTCTCATTCCTGGGCTCGGCATCGAGTGTCTCGATGTGTAGATTTCATAACGATGTTGTCTTTCAGCGTTGTTAGCACGTGGTAATTATAACAATATGCACATCGTTCCGGCCAGGATTCGAACCCGCGCTTTTTGCGTGTGGGACGCGTGCGCTGGCCATTACGCTGCTACGGCTTTTACTTCAGACCTGCATCTTATTATATACAAGTACAGACATAATATAATATAATAACCTTATATCTTACTTAAAATGTAATTAGAGCATTGTTATGCATGGTCGGCTCTTATACCTTACTATTAATTTACTTACCTCATCCGTTAAATTTTGAGATTACTTGTATGGAACTTTGTCAAATTTTAACCGGTAGTAACGCAAATAAACGGTTGGTAAGACTTTAAGAATGATTTACTTCTATATTTACCGATTTTAAACGCAGTATCTGAATGTTACGATTAAAACGTTCAAACTTTTAATTAGTTTTGGGGCTCTGTGATAAGTGAAATTAAACAACAAACACGCGTTCGTATAAATGTAAATGGATGTTACTTTCCACGAGACTGGCATCCGATCCTCGTTCGGAGCGATATGAACCCTTCGCGATATAAAGGGGGCCCTTTGTATCCTTATTTCCTTAACATTGAAGTGATGCGCCCCCCCGCGCCCCGCTCACACGTCGCGCGGTGCCCTGAATGCCAATTAGTTCCTCGCGCGTAATGGCGGTTTGCGATTAGAACAATAACAGTTTTGTGTCTGCTTGTACCAATCGGAGGCCAATAGTGAGATAGTTTTAGATTGACATCGCCTTTGTTCTGCGCCTGATATACGTTATAGCGTAGAATTAACACGCTTTGAACCCGAGTAGGTGCCAGTAAAGTGAATTCTTTTAAGTAGAAGCCAAAAGTGTCAGTCCGCTAGGCAACAACAAAGTCTAATGTGAAGAGCTCCAATAGTTCCAAGTCCCTACTTTTTAGGAAGACTTTGTTTACTTGCAACATTATTTGTATCTTTGCGGGCGTGTCGGCGAAAATAATTACAAGGCGCTCATGCACACATCGATTGGTTTTGTGCTTCAACTCTGAATTTGTTGTTTGTAATTTTGTAGGACTCTCTCTTTAGCTATTATTATTCTAAGCCTATTATAATTAGTAAACAGGCAGACGTCCCACCTGATTGGAAGGCGGTTACCGTCGCCTATGGACGTTTGCAACACCAGGGGTGTCGTCAACGCGTTGCCAACCTCTAAGAAATTTTATAACGCCCTTTTTAAACAACCCTATGTCGCAGCGCAAAGGGAAAACCGCGGCGGGAAGTTCCCTCCAAATAATTGTCGTACGTACATTGATTTCTGAAATAAACGTGTATGTATGAAGAGATTAATGAAAGTAGGTAAGGCGAAAAGCAAACATCATCTCTGTCTACTCCTATAAGAAATAAACATGATAATTCATTATTGATATGAAACTATTGGGTGGCGCAATAGAACGTGCATATTTAAAATATTGATTAAAAAATAAATACAAAAGGTAGAGTTAAAATAAAACTGAGATATTATTAAGAAATAACTGAAGTTTATTTTTTAAAATAACATCGTCTAAATGATGACCCTCTCTACGACGACACTCCTCTAATCGCAAACGGAAGTTATTGAAAACTTTCTTCAGTAATGCTGGTGTAATTGCTGCCATTTCACCACGGATATTCTCCTTGAGCTGATCGATGTTTTTCGGATTATTGCTGTAGACTTTGTTCTTGAGGTATCCCTACAAAAAAAAGTCAGGAGGCGTCACGTCTGGACTACGTGGGGGCCATGGGATATCACCTCTTTTCAAAATCAGTCTGCCAGGGAACATCTGTTTTACAACCGCCATGGAGTCATTTGATGTGTGACAGGTAGCTCCGTCTTGTTGAAACCAAGTCCTAGAATTCACTATTCTTGAATTTTCAAGCTCTGGAGCTAAAAAACCTTCCAACATCGCAACATAGCGTTCGGTATTAACAGTGACGTTTTGCCCCCGCGCATTTTCAAAGAAAAACGGTCCAATTATTCCTCTACCAGAGATTGCTGCCCATACTGTCACTTTAGGACTATGCAGTGGTTTCTGGTGCTTGAGTTTGGGATTCTCACTGTTCCAGTAACGACAATTTTGACGGTTTACGAACCCATTGATATGGAAGTGGGCCTCATCTGAGAAAAGGATATTGTCAAAATTGGAAAATCGATTAAGCATTTCATTAGCAAATGCGAGCCTTGCTCCGAAGTCAGACTCTTTCAATTCTTGTGTTAACTGCAGCTTGTAAGGATGCAGTTTAAGATCCAAGTTTAAAATTCGTTGCAAACTTCGTCGCGATAAGTGTAAGACAGACGATCTCTTGCGAGTAGACATTTGTGGATCTCCTCGTACAGACTGCATAACTCTCTCAATATTGTCGTCGGTCCTAGATGTTCTTGGACGACCTTTTGCTTGTGGTTTAAACGTTGAACCAGTCTCTTCAAAACGCTGTACCCATATTTTAATTAAATTAGCACTCGGAGCTTCACTAATTTGCCGTAGTCCATATTCAGAACAATATAAACGCCTAGTAACGATGTATGAACGAGATTTCTCGTAAAATGCGCGCACGCAAAATGCGCGACGCTTTCCGTCGAAGTGACTCATAGTGACTAAAACTCCATGAGCCCGCCTATCCAACGATGCAAGCTCCCCCCCGCCCGCGCACTTTCTACCTCGCGAAAAAAGATGATGCAATATGCACGGTCTATTGCGCCACCCTGTATGTTAAAGTCAATTTGCAAACAGGTAATAATTACCCTTAAGTAATTAAATCGATAGATTTTTTTTATTAAAGCGAAGTGCGTTTGGTTATCTGCGAAAAGGGCGGCTCGTGGGGGCGAGTCGTCTGCTGGTTGAGTTATTTACGGGTGCGATATCGCTTATTTAATTTCGCTTGATTTATCGACAAGTAATTTTGTGAAAGTGCTCGGAATGTCAACGAGTAGGGGGCTTATCGGTACATGTCATGGAAAGCGGTTAATATTCGCAGTAAAGTATTTATTATGCATGTAAAGCAGTTGTATCCGTGCAGGGACGGAGAAAGAATACAGTTTTCTGCTGTCGGGCAGACTGTCGTAAGAGGCGAAAAAACAACCCACAGCCAGGTGGTAGAGAGAGAGTATTTGCCCGACTGATTGGCTACCACCCCTGGTCTAAAGTATGGTGCTATAACAAGTGCTCTGGCATTAGTGACCAGATTCCAGTCTCCTTAAGAGATCAGCCGCGTATTTGTAGCACCTTTGGTGTTAGAAATGTTCATAGACGATGGTAACCGCTTTCCATCAAGTGGGCCGTCTGCCTACCTGCTGAACTCATGCAATAGAAAAGAAGTTTTCAGCATTTGTTAATAATTTTAATTTAAAGTCCTAACTGACTGTATATTCGCAAAATAGACTCAGAACCACCACCACCCCCATCTCCCCCAATAACCATGTATAAATTAACTATTGGAGTTCTCAAATTTGTAAAGCTTGAGGTAAACAATATATCTTTCGAGAATTGGCTGGAAGAGTGGTCATAACCACAGGTTTACGGTTATATTTCAATGCTTTGAAAATTAGCGCAAGTAAGAGACAGTGAACAATTAAAGGAAGACACACAAAGAGCCTAAAAATTAATAACCTAGGCAAAAAAAGGAAAAACAACACACATGGCACTAGTTAAGATAATATATATATAGGTATAGACATAAGGCACACACTGCACATGCACTTCCTCACAACACCAGCATGTAACAGATACACTCTACATTAGTATAAGATTAGTATTAAAATTAAAAAAAAAAGTTAATCTTAAGGTACACCAGAACATAAAAGTCAAAATTAATGTCACACACAGTAACAAAAATAAACAATAAGCGTGTATGAATTCTAAAAACTTTCATAGTAAACTTGTAAAAAGAGTACGGAACTCGAATCCGTAGATTTGTTAAAAAAAAAGAACAATTCAAGGAAACATAAATCAATACAGATAATTAAAATACCAAATATAATAATCTTTATTTGCCAGAATGTAGTACAATAGTTGTTACAATGACATATTAATGTCCTATACATTCTACCATTTTCATGATATATAATATATCAGCCGATAAATGTCCCACTGCTGGGCTCGGGTCTCCCATTATAGGGGGGAACGGACAGCATACCCGCCACGCTTGTCCAAGGCGGCTTGGCAGGTTTGACACATCGGTTACCTCGATGTGCAAGTTGCATCACGATGTTTTCCTTCACCGTTGTTAGCACGTGGTAATTGTAACACTATGCAGATTAGATTAGAAAAAATTGCCTAAGTGGTGCATGCGTTCCGACCAGGATCGAACCCGCGTCCATTGAGTTTGGGACGCGTGCGCTAGCCATTACGCTACCACGACCATTCTCATAATACGCAAAAATAATAATTGTAATTCATTTCATATTTATCATGTACATTATTTGAAGATTTCGTCTTTCTTTAAGATATCTATATATTTGTCTTTATTTATATCCATATTTTTACAATCACTTAACCAAATTATTTATTAACATTTAATTATTCTTATTCCTTGAAATGTATATTTAAATAATATGTTTGTCGATCCACTAAATGTAGATGTTATGTGAAAGGTGATAAACGCGTGGTCGGCTGCGGATTTAAAGCTTTACCATTCGTCTTTGTGAATCGTCAAAGTCATGCGAATGAATGTGAGTCCTTCCAAAAGTGATATATTGGCGGGCAGACATTGTTAGTAGTTAAAACATTTATCACAGTTCATTAACGAAGTGGCCGTTCGTCATTTTGCCCCTTTCGTTTGAGAAAGTTTTCAATTTAAACTCCCCATTTGGACCCGGGAAAGGGGTACGTTCAGGAAAGAAATTAATTTTAAAACGTTGATAAATGTGAGAGTTCACTGAGTTGTACGATAGAGGACGTATCGGAAATAAGCCCGGCGGCTCCTCGCGCTTCGGACGGGCTGGCTTCGATGCGGCCTCGCACACTACGTGCAATCCACCCGAATACACTAACTCAACTCAATATTGTTGAACAAGTCAATTTTATTTAAAGCTGAAATGTTAAATTAATTGAATTCATTTCTTTCTTAATTTACGTAAAATTTGCGTAAATTAAGAAAGAAATGAAATGATAATTTAGTATTATAATATTAGAATGTACAGCTAGCAATAAGTTAACGAAGACTTTTTGTATATTTGTTTGTACCATTAATTAAGTAGATTCATTCATACCATTAACTAAATACCCTCCGGTCTCACTTAAACTAATACGCTTTACAGAAAAGTTATTTTTATTCAACGACAATGTAAGTAAGTAGAGTAAGTAGATCTGGTTATGTTCAAAGGAACGAGGAAATAGATCCACGTACAAACATAAAAATTAATTCATTTTTTAAAAATATGATTACAAATAATTAGAAGCACATTTTTCGTAAACAATGTGTGTAGTATGCTTAAGTGCTTAAACCCAACGGATTAGCCCCTGTATATGCTAATGACGTGCACCGATCAAAGCGATTGCCGTGAATTATCGACCACTTACAGAAAACTCTATGTAAGTCCATACATTTATAATGGAAGTAGCTGACCCGTGCCCACTTCGCTGGGCATCGGAAAAAGATAAAAAAATACTTATTATTAATCACAATCAAATATGACTCAGGAATAATGTAGCTTTCTACCGATAAAAGAACTTTCAAAATTGGTTTAGTCACAAACTTTACCTGTTTATTTTTTGTTGAGCTTAATTACCTACTAAGCGAATTCAAAATATGTCCCCTCCCGTACTGCACGCACCCCAGTGACGCCTACATCACATAAGCCTCTCTAGCCGATTACGGTGCGCGGCGACCACGCAACTTTTTTCTAATACCTACATTTTTAAACTCGTGATATCTTTTGAACAGAATGTCCGAATTGAATAATTCAAAAAGTTATATAAAGGTATTGAGACAGTCTTGAATATGGAGTAACTTATTTTGATAAGAATGAATACCGAGATACAAATAAAGAGCCTTTTCTAGCGGCGGCATTTTAATTAAATTTTTCAAATAAAAAAAACCGACTTCAAAAACTAAAAAACTAAAATGTATAAAATAACTTATTTCTAAAGCTATTATTATTAATATATATTATCTAAAACATCTTAAAGTCGGTGCTTAGTAATTTTCAAAATATAGTAATTTTTATGTTTTGCTTTGCACCGACTTCAAGATGTGTTAGATAATATATATTAATAATAATAGCTTTAGAAATAAGTTATTTTATACATTTTAGTTTTTAGTTTTTGAAGTCGGTTTTTTTAAACGAAGTTTTTAAATTTTATTTGTTACTTTTTAGTGTCTAGCTATGTATGGGTGGACCTACAAATGGTGCCGCGCTTCTTAAAAAATATAGGTCCTAAGAACCCGGAACAAAAAAAATTTCGTAAAATGAAAACTACTGGGCCAAACTATGTCAAATTTTTAGGGGACTACATGGCAGCTATTCCGCGTCGAACAAAAAAAGAATCACGTAAATCGAATCATAAATCTCAGAGTAATTGGTGTACATATGGAACGGAGTGAAAATTATTTTCATGAAAAATGTTCATAAAATGAAAACTACTAGGCCAAACTATGTCAAATTTTTAGGGGACCACATGGCAGCTATTCTGCGTCGAACAAAAAAAGAATCACGTAAATCGGATCATAAATGACGGAGTAATCGGCGAACATACATAAAAAAAAGGAACAAAAAAAAAAAAAAAGATTCCGACGAATTGAGAACCTCCTCCTTTTTTCGAAGTCGGTTAAAAAGAACACTTATTTTGGCATAACTACAGTTAGACATATGCTGTCGCGACACTTTTTATAAATAATGATGTGTTTTGCAAAGTCGTACTACATTATTTTATTTTATTACACCTATTTTTTTACACCTTGGGTTGCGTTATTGGAGTTTTAGTAAGGATCCATAATTAAAAATTTTAAAAAAATAGCTTACATCAACCGGAGATTGCCAACAATGAAAGATTTTTTTAAATCGGTTCAGTAGTTTCGGAGTTCACCTGGACAACGTCACCTCTTTATAGTATTAAGAAGAGTATAGATTACGGCTTTTCATTAACCAGGTTAAAGCAAGTCGGCAAAAGCATACGACTCACATTTCTTGCACTTGAATTGCCAATTATGCACCCAATTTGTAGGCGACACATTTCACAACGCCCACATAAAAGAGTGGACGTTGAAATAGCTTGCATCCACTTGACTTTTATAATAGCTCTATAGAAGTACTTTATTGTTCGCCGTAGTACAACAGTACACACTGTAAACAGCATAAGTACAATACTTTCTTTAAAAGTAAAATTAGACGGATTTATCGTTAAAACTCAATCTTCCAGACAACCTAACTCGAAAGAAATTCTTAAACAGTCTGGCGATGTTGGTGGAGCAGATGAGCAGATAGGATTGATTAAATCAAACTATTAATTACTTTTTAATAAAAATATTAACTCGCTATTTGTCTCGTTTAAGTTGTGGCGTCATTACTTAGAACTTATATTGTTTCGCAAAACAATATAAAGTGCTTCAGTTGATTTGAATGCCATCTACTTTTGTATACTCTTATTGCCCGGACTCTAAGTAAGAATCGATTTCATAACACGTATAGTATTTATTGGTTTGTTATCCAGACGCGCTGGAAATTCTCTTCTCGTAAAAAGTGCTTTAATTTACAAGCGACAAAAATAAAGTTTACATGAAAACCTAAATTTCTACAGTTTATGTAAGGGTCCATTGATATTATTACCGTTAGAATTATTATAGAGTTTAAGAACTATACAAACACGTATAACACAGGTACAAATACCCGATCACAACAAATCCAAACGTAGTGCAGAAGTTCCTAATTCAATAAAACGCTTAAAGTCCGTCACTATTATATTTTCGCATGTACACATGTCACGCCCGTACCGTAGTCGTAGCTCAACTGACTCCTCTCAGTCAGGCGGTCGTTTTATACTTCACAAATACAAATGTGTCCGTCCGGCAACGTCGACGTAATCCGCAACACCTGGCTAATGATGCAGCCGCAAGCGGCCGTAAACGAGTTCAGTAGGACAATAGGCTGGTCTCTACAATAACTAGAAACGTATGCCAATAAATAAGTGAACAAAAGAAGACTATCATAAAAAGATTACAATAAGTTGAAATGCCGACAAGTAATAAAATATGCTTTTACCGATTTGTACGTGGAGTTTGTCTTTGCCGGGGCTTAGGTTGTAACAATATTATCATCCATTTATCATACGCAGTAAATAGCAATGGTATTAGCATACAAGAAATATGGGAAGAAAGCACTAAGCAATGGAGGCGCACGACGCGAAGCGCATTCACCTGAACGATGAAATATGTTAAGTGAGCAGCGTACACGTTATCACATTATAATCGCGAAACGGGGACTCGTAGAGATGGATGGAGGGATGGAAAGATGCCGCCTCTTAACCGAGATTAAATTGGCTTGCCTTTTTACACACATTTGCCATATTTTCAGATCGGTCGATAATATTTGCTTAATTCAACGAATGATAAAATACACTTTAATGTTTATCGTCGTTTTTTAATAATAGATACCTATAAAGATATAACGTTACACATTCACAAATGTTTTCTAGACAACTGTTCATCATCACTGTAATATGAACAATACTTAGATTGTCTTAAAAGTAGTTTTAAGACAATTTAGGTGTTGATATTTTTTATTTTATTTTACACCATAATTGATTACATTTTTATATTTACAAAACTAGTGCAGACAAATGACAATAAATAATTAAGATAACCATTAAAAGAATTACAGATAAATGAAACACAAAACACGTGCTCTTAAAAGGATGCTAGGTTCTCCAAATACGCGCGTCGTACCTGATATAACAACATTATGTTACAGTTCATAGATTTACATAAATGACAGTTTATATTAAAAACGATCTTTGCTTGTTCTGTTCGCATACAATATTGTGAGGATATACGCGTAGCGAAATTTGTGCCCCTTAAGAAAATACACAACACAATAGAATGTTCCTTATACAAAGTAATAACACGAACATGATACAAATGTAGAGGCAGAAAAATGTCAAATCGAGGTAGATATACTCGGAAACAAACTGGAATCAACTCGTAATAAGTAATAAAGATGGGAATACTCGTTGGACAAGGATAGACATATAGTTGAATGACGTAATAGGGTTCATTCTAGAATTTCGAACGGATATATAAACGCGACAATCTGCATACGGAGGAGTCGGGAGGAGACTCGCACGGCTAGCGAAGCGAAAGGACGGACAAGAGCGCAAAGGGATCAAGAGGGCCTTCTGACTGCGCGGCAACGTTACGGTGGAGCATCAAGACCAAGTCGCGAACTCGCGAGAGCTCATCGAGAAAAGCGTGTGTATAATTTGAAAATGTATTTTTATTCAATTAATTTTTAATTAAATAAATGCATAATAAAACTAGGTTTTAACGATTTTAAGCGAAGTAATTTATTTGATTTTGGTAATTTCGACGTTTCGGCCACTTTTCATCTGTGACCACGGCCACTGTGCATCATCTCAGAGCGTATGTGAAACATATCTACATGAAACTCTACACAGAGATAGTTAAGTCCCGGGTCAACACTTAACATGCTTTTCATCCCGATAAATGAGATACGCGAGATTGACGAATCTAGCCAATATTTACATTCACTGACAAACACGTCGTCGTTATGTCAACGCGAGCGAAGTTTCTTTGTCATGTGTTAGTATTTGAATAATGTAACCTAAGATAATATTAGTGATTGTTTCATGCAGATGCCACTAAGAGTTTATTGCCTCACTTGAGATACGATACTGTCAATGATGTTACTTTGACGGATAACTCATGTACACACTGTTAACGCGTTATTTTTAACGCTATAAGTAAATGGCATTTGCCCACAGTCATTAGCATTGACGCAAGTGCAACAAGGGCATATTAGGTGGGGTTAATGGTGTGTTGTAATATTTTTATATATAAACAGCGGGAGAATGTGGATGCGATGTAGTAAATAATTAGTTCGCTGCGGGTGCGTTTACAAGTCGTAAAAGGCGTGTATCAGGCGGCCGCAGGGGCCGCTGATCTCTCTAGTGCTACTGCTACTGCCGTGACACGAGCTTACTTTTAATAGGGCTTTTATGAGTGGCGACCACAATCACAAGTAACACTTTGTACTGATAAGACGTGCGCAGAAGGTTTGCCGATAATTCCTACAACCGTGACTCGCGTTCCTCTAGTTCTTAGTACTACTTAGACAAGCCAGTCGTAGGAAGCGGGAGCGGTGATCACCGGCAAATCTTCTGCACACGACTTATAGTTTTCTTTAATGAAGATTTTTTTATATTCAAATAGATTATTTACGTATAGTGTCGATAATGTAATGATGTATGCGTTACATGACTCACAGAACATCACTGTTACGTCACCACTACAATAAAATTCGACAATTATGTCATTTGTTTCATGCGGGCTTACTGTCAAGAAATATGTAACTTGAAAGACGTGCAGACGTCAAATGTGAAATTAATGCTTGAAAACCGTATACTCTATGGTATATTATTTACATAACGCTATATCAATTTTTTAAATTTCCTGTGTTCACAAGTTTAGAAATACGACTTAGATTCTAGAATTATGTTCAAAAGATTTAGATGTATTCTGTAGTGCGAAATAAATACAGTGTAAACTCCATGTAACGTCACTCGATTTAACAACTCCCCTAAGCACGAAATCACTATCGCTTTGGTTGGTTTAGCTTGTCTTCCATACAATGATACACTCTATATAGCATTACACCCAATCTCAAAAACGGCAATAATTAAGAAATAAAAAATGTTTTTAAAATTCCAAAATTAGTTAAAGCTGCGCAGCTATGTACGTTATTTTATCGCTTTATTATTGTAGCTCGTAATGAACTCTCCTGTCGGCACCATGCATACCGACATTTCTAGGCACTTTCTTTATGAATAAGATGCCTCAATGTCGCAACATATGAATAAAATAAGTAAAAAACACAACAAAATTACTGATACAGCAAAGGACGTCAGACAAAAATAACAGAATTCTCTCCATTTAACGACAACTCTCTATAACGCTATAAGATGCACAGTCCTTCAATGTCATATACAGTTTACACTGTATCTAGTAAAAATAAATTTAAAGGTAATCATCATTGTAACTTACTGACGTGACGTATCTTACCTGTAAGTTAGCCGATGAATGAATCGACAATTTGAAAAACACAATACATGTTATGTTTTTTGCTATAAGTTAAATACATTCTTATTAAATACAACAAGTGGCTAATCTTACTCCTATTTTCAATTTTAATGAAGATAAACGAAGACAATGTGTACAACATTGTAATCCTTTGTCAACACACAATTGTTCAAGGACTGCGCTTCCACATCAGCTGAATACCTCAAACGGCGCAAATATGGAATCTTAGTAAGAGGGTCCATTTTTATTTTATTGCAGCAGGCAGACTTACGGCCCAACTTTCATGGAAAGTCGTTACCGTCGGTTATGGACATTAACAACACCAGAGGTGCTGCCAATGTGCATCCGGGCTTGAAGGAGAAACTAGAACCTGGTCACTAAAGCCGGAAAACAACTCAAGGTTGTTATGGCGACATACTCTAGACCAGGGGTGGTAGCCGTCCAGTCGGGCAAATGCCATACCACCTGGCTGTGGGTTGTTTTGTCCTTTCCCACGACAGGCCGCCCGCAGGAATTTGTATTCTTTCTCCGTTTCTATACGAAGAATTTTGTACATACATGTTCCGTATATGTTGCTCCGTTTGTGATAGAATCAGTGAGTCCGCGAGAACTTTTGACAAAGAGTACTTTTAATGACAAATGTATAATAAGAAACTTTTTGACACTGATCATTATCAGCTGGTTCATACTCTACCCACCGAATCAGTATCGCCACCCAGCGTGGCAATGCCGTCAACCTTCTGGCAATGACCTGGTCCATAGTTCATAACCATAGAGTAAATGATTATTATCAGCCCCCTAGTTTATTATAGACATTATTAATGTTCAGGCCAAAAGAAAAGTAAATTAGGCAACATATTTTGAAATCGAACCATAAACTTGTCGCAAAGTTTGTGACGAAGAGCTTCACATTTCCGGGAAGCACTTCCTCGATTTCAGTTGAATTAAATTACATAAAACAAATTTAAAGTAGAGCAATTTTCCAAGTAGCGGGTAATTTGATATCTAAATATTGGGCCATTTTAACAACAAGACGGTAAACAGCCAAATTGTGTAATACTTGTTTGTTTTGGCAGAAATCCTTTCGCTAATTTATCAACACCATGGATGCAAGGCACTCGAGCGTCAGTTCACTTGTAAAAGTCTTTCTTTTGCCTCTCATCATCGCCCAATAGTACGGGCTTAGTATAGTTTGTCTGTTACTCTCTTGTCTGTACAGTCTTCTTTTCTTCTGCCATATATTCTCCTTAATACCAAAAAAAATCATTTTTATTCTTTAATATAGTTTATAGTCAAGGTAATTGAGACACTTTTTATCGTCTTACAAAATATCGAAGACTCTTGTATTTTGTACGAGAATAGAAAGAAAGAAAATATTTATTTCTAAATATGCGACACTTAACAATAATTTGTGGTGTGTGCGGGAGCTGCTCGCGGACTGATGGTGGTGGTAGTAGTAAAACTGCATCGTCCCGATGTGTATGATGTCTTTATTCTCTTTACGTTTAACAAAAGTACAGCCTTATGTACTACATTTATGCTACGGTTTCAAATACTTAATTATTGTGCGCTGGCCCCCCTTACAATAAACAATACGAATGCTTACATACTACAAATTAATAATAAAGAAAATATGTGCCGCAATTTGTGAGATGAGGTTGGCACTCAGTAATTTGCTGTGCCGAAACATAGTCCGACACAGCACTGATTTACATTGCCTGCCTCCTTAATCACAAAAGTCATGCGACCCGCGGTGAGAACAAGAAAAATGAAATGAAATTATAAGGAATAATAACAAAGAAAAAAAACAGAAAACAATGATAGCATAATAAACTAAAGATAAAGTGAGTTGTGATTTCATAAATTATATATTGAAATTATTTTTATTGTACTATATATATTAAATATTATATTCATATAAATAATATGATATTTTACAGTCCGCTGTTTTATATTGTGAAAATGACAACAATTTATGGTAACACTAGCAGTCCTGGCAGACGTTGTCCTGACCTGAAAATCAAAATCCTGAACCCGCTTATAGCGCCACGTACCGGGTTCAATTATGCTCACGGAAAGTGGGTGCCGTTGCCTATAGGCGTTTGCAACACCAGGAGCGATGCCAACGCGTCATCAGCCCTTTGGATGTCTTAAGTGTTTGTTGTTCTAAAATTTTCTTCTAATGCTCCTGCTACACCTGGGATAATAGTAACTCTAAGTGACTCTGTCACACATGTGTAGCCAAAGGTGTAATGCGTTATTTAAGTTGCGACACTGTTAGTGACGTTTAATATTAATAGATTTTCATGTAAATATACGAATATAACTTCACTTAGTTATTAACACCGCTATATCGCCTCTTTGTTTCAATAATGACCTTGAAGATTAAAATTTTAGAATATGGTTTTTTACCTTAAAAAAATAATTGTATATAAACGAATAACTTTGTCTGTCAGTTTACAATGACTTTTAAAAGATACCTCGTTATTCATTTGTTTACAATTAAAATGTTTTTTTTACAGTTAAATAAACTCTTCAATTTTAAAGAAGACACATTATGGTAGTAAAGAGGCGATATTTTGTATTAGTAAGTCGCGTTTGGACACAGAGACCAACACTAACATTCGGTCAGATGTAGCAAGGGCATATGGATAAACGATGTATATTTGTTGAGGAGTGTCATTGGTATTATGATGGTTTTCAGGTGTGCCAGTATTTGTCAAAAAAGTTCTTTTTTACGTATCTATTCATGAATCTGTCTGGTTTGTTGTGGGGCTGGGAAGGCTCGGCCACTTTTTGTTGGCGCCACTTTCCCCCATTGTGCTCGGAGTGCGCTTTTGTCGGTTGTTGCACAAAGCGTACGGCACTGCTTTCAATATTCACAATAACTTCTGTTACTACTTATTTCACTTTACAGACAATAACCGGTTTTAAAAGCATTTATTTCCAACAATGTTATGAACATAGTTGGAAATAAATGCTTTTATTATCAGGGTATATTATGTTGTGATATAAAAGTGCAAAAATAGGTTAATTAATTATTTTATACCATTTCTATATAAATAAGTAGCTGTGCCCGGCTGACGTTGTCCTGTCTTTAAATAATAACAATCCCGATTGCAGCGCCATGCACCCCATTGCATTTTATTTGTTTGAACAAACGAACAAATTTTCGTTTGTTTGAACAAACAAAAATTTAATCTAAATCGGGCCCACCATTAAGGAGGAGTTTAGCGGCGTCACCTATCGGGTTCAATAGTGAATCTAAACCATTCCAAACCATAAAAAAAGTTAAAAAATGGGGTGGACCGGACCACCTTTATCACTTAGGGGTATGAAAAACAGTTTACGTCCTATTATCAGACCTATTAAATATATACACAAAATTTCATAAAACTCGGTCAAGTCATTTCGGAGGATTTTGGATACAAACACTGTGACACGTGAATTTTATATATTAGATTTATAACATTCGGTGTCTTTTGAGTGTCATGTCAAGATAAATAAAGATATTCCGATGAAACTGTATATTTTTACATTATAATTATCCACAAAATTATAATTATAGAACAGAAAATACAACTGGAATTTGATAAAATATTATTGGTGTTATAAAATACAATCACAACCTTACAATACATCCACTAACATAAAATGAAACTAAACAAATAACTCATACGACTCAGAATGTGCACGATGTGGCTCATTTCACCAGCGGGATGCATTAAAGCAATATAAACTTTGACAATAATTTCCATATAGGATCGTCCGTACACTTAGGCCAGTTTTAGATATTGAACCAACTCACCAGGCATACTGGAAGCTGGCTAGAGCTCTCAAATCAGACACCCTTACTGTCATACCCGAGCTAGAAAGAGCCGACAACACCGAGGCGTTCGATGACGAGGAGAAGGCCGAATGCCTTGCTCAGAGTCTAGAGCTTCAATGCTCCCCCACTACGCAAAACGTCGACCAGTCACACCTGTCGGAGGTGGACTCCGAGGTCGAACGTAGATCCTCCTTACCAGCGGAAACCACACTCGACCCGGTCACGGTCGAAGAACTGCAAGATCTGATCAAGTCCCTCAAACCGCGAAAGGCCTCAGGGACCGATGGCATTAACAATCGCGTCTTAAAACTCCTCCCCGGCCACCTAATTATAATATTGGTGAGCATCTTCAATGCCGCCATAACAAACTGCTCCTTCCCCGCGATTTGGAAAGAGGCAGATGTCATCGGTATTCACAAGCCTGGAAAACCGGCTAATAAACCGTCCAGCTACCGTTCGATCAGCCTACTGAGCGCACTCAGCAAACTATAAGAGAGGGTCATCCTCTCTAGACTTAGAGATTTTGCCATCAGCAAACATCTACTACCCGACGAGCAGTTTGGCTTCCGTGCCAGACACTCATGCGTGCAACAGGTGCACCGCATCACGGAGCACATACTATCTCACTTTGCATATCGCCCCCGCTCTATAGGAACATCCGCCCTGTTTCTAGACGTAGCTAAGGCCTTCGACAAAGTCTGGCACAACGGCTTGATTTACAAGCTGTACCAGTTCGGTGTGCCAGACAGACTCGTGCTCATCTTGCGAGACTTCCTCCTAGGTCGTAGCTTCCGTTTTCGAGAGGAGAGAACGCGCTCGTCTCCTCATCCACTCACAGCCGGTAAACCACAGGGCTCGGCCCTGTCCCCACTACTCTTCACGTTGTTTACCAGCGACATCCCAAAAACTCCAGATGTGGAGCTGGCCCTCTTCGCGGTTGAGACCGCACTCTATACATCAGATAAGAACAGACAAATGGCCTGCGTCCGGCTGCAGGTAGCTGTCACAGAGCTAGGCAAATGGTTTCGTAAATGGAGGATAGAGGTGAACCCAGAGAAGAGCGCAGCAATGTTCTTTTCCCCAGGCACGCTTCGCTCCTCCAAACGCGCTTCCCTTCGCCTAAAAGCCATCTCGCTCTATGGCCAAGAAGTTCCCTGGGCAAAGCACACCAAATACCTGGGTGTCACCCTAGATCAGAACTTGCGCTTCAACGAGCATATCACTATAGTCCGAAATAGGGCGCGATTTGTGATCGGTTGTCTAGCACCCATGATAGATAACCGAAGCAAAATGTCCCTCAGACACAAGTTTACTCTATATAAAACATGCATCCGCCCGATCATGCCATATGTGAGTGTGGTATTCGGCCATGCCAAGCCTACCCATTTAAATAAACTGCAAATAGTGCAGAATAAATTCATGCGCAGAGCCGTCGGTGCTCCCCTCTATATGCGTAACGTCGACCTCCACCGCGATCTGGAGCTTCCCTCCATCAAAAACTACATCACGTCGCTCTCGCGTAAGTATTTCGATCTCGCGCCGCACCATCAAAATCCGCTCGTCGTGTCCGCGTCCGATTACAAGCCTCTGCGAAAGGCTCTTGTGCGACGACCGCGTAATGTCCTTACGGACAAGGTCGACGCTATTACAAAACGGCTGGCCCGGATCAGCCCGCCCGCGGTTAGGACGGCAGGCTGGCAGGCACCGACAGACAGACATAGACGGCGGCGTCTCAGACAACGCCAATCACGATCTCTCCACGTCCTCGAGAGGGACGCCAGGAGACATAGTCCCCCCACAGGATAGACTAGGCGTGTTGCTAGGAAGTTTCTTTCGCCGTTTCTTCTCTCCCAGCCATAACACGTTGCGTAACGGCAGTAAGATAGCGTAGGCCGCCGCGAACCGCCGATCCCGCTCTGCCGGGATCCTTCTTCTCGGGCTTTATATTACCCGACGCCCGTTCTCAATTAGTTCATTGTGTCGCCCATTGGCGGGCATCATCAGATTCATCCCCCTCTCATGGCAACAGTCCAGCCGAGGTAAAACTCCCTAGGGAGCTCCCTCAAGCAAGTTGCCCCCGGGCTCGAGCGCCTTCGCTTGGCGAAGGCGCTCGCCCCAAAGACCCCGGTAAAGTTGTGAGGTCTTCGGACCAACAAAATAAAGTCAAGTCAAATAAAAAAAATAAAAATTTACGAAATACCCATATATTATCCCATCTTTATTGTTCGTTCACTGCCTAATGAAGTAGCTCTAAAGTGGAATTTAATGCCGTGTGCTATTCTTGTGTGCAACCTGAACAAAACCAAGAGAGGGTGGATCTTAAGGTTGGTGGAGCTTCCGCTTTTCTACTGCAAGGTTGTTTACAGTAATTTGTATTGAAAGTTTTTTTTTTGATCTGCAATGTTATTGAAGTGATAACTTCTAAAAACCGCTTCGCTACGTAACGCGTTACGGCGCCATTCTATCTGGCTTTCCTATGACCTATTACTATATCTATATTTCACCAACCGTTCATTTGCTATACTGTCGGCTATTTGTCACAAAATCCACAGAAGTAATATGAAAATTCAACCTGACAGATTTTGGGACGAACATGGACTACTCAGTGTTAACCCTGCTAATTATTTATCAAGAAATTATTCCATGTACGTGAAGTAACAAAGCCTAATTACAGAATATGTTACACATTCTATTTCCCATCGTACAAGTATTCCTTCAGTGTCGACAGCCTACGTATGTTGGCCCATGTGTGTATCCCGCAGGCTATTATACGTTTTTCCAGAAATCCTGCCAAATACGTTAGGTTTTTTGATTTTAAAAAAACATTATAAATATGAACGTTTGTTTGTTAAGCTTTCACGCTTAACTGCTCAACCGATTATCATGAAATTATTCATACATGATTGACAAAATCTACATTAACACGAACAAAGCCACAGAAAAAAACTAGACTAGTAGATAAAAATATACTTATTAAAGAGGCTTTACATGTCATTTGTTTATTTTAATCTAGACAACAGTGTTGTCGGTTGTTATCCGTACACCCGTTCTGAGACCGGCGCTAGTGGGGGCAATGAGTAAGAAGTTCCAAACGACAGAAACAAGTAAGTTTTAAGTGGAATTCCAGCGGGGATCCTAACCGGGAATGCTTTTTAGCTAATTATATTGAACGCATTGTTTCTTCAATATAGACGTACCACTATTACTAGGTTTCTACAAGGGACTAAAATCTATACTAGTATAAAAAAGAGGAAAGATGTATGTTGTATTTTTGTGATGAATAAACTCAAAAACTACTAGAACGATTTCAAAAATTCTTTCACCATTAGAATCCTACATTATCCTACATTAATATAGGCTATATTTATTACTTGAAAAAATAGGGATATCTACTTGAAGCGTAGGTAGTCTTCAATGAAACACGTTTTGCTTGAAATGCTTATATTTTAGTATATTGCGATTTTACAATTTTAGTGGCCGTATCGCGACACTACTAAAACTTCAATAATGAACCTTAAAGTGTAACAAATAAAAAATAAAAACTTCGTTTAAAAAAACCGACTTCAAAAACGAAAAAACTAAAATGTATGTAATAACTTATTTCTAAAGCTATTATTATTAATATATATTATCTAAAACATCTTAAAGTCGGTGCTTAGTAATTTTCAAAATATAGTAATTTTTATGTTGTCTTTGCACCGACTTCTAGATGTTTTAGATAATATATATTAATAATAATAGCTTTAGAAATAAGTTATTTCATACATTTCAGTTTTTTAGTTTTTGAAGTCGGTTTTTTTAAACGAAGTTTTTATTTTATTTGTTACTTTTTAGTGTCTAGCTATGTATGGGTGGACCGACGAATGGTGCCGCGCTTCTTAAAAGATATAGGTCCCAAGAAACGGGAACAAAATTTTTTTCGTAAAATGAAAACTACGTGGCCTAACTATGTAAAATTTTTAGGGGACCAATTGGAAGCTATTCCGCGTCGAACCAAAAAAGAATCACGTAAATCGGATCATAAATCACGGAGTTATCGGCGAACATACATAAAAAAAGCAAAAAAAAGATCCCGACGAATTGAGAACCTCCTCCTTTTTTCGAAGTCGGTTAAAAATATAAATAAACCTTCAATAGCAATTTCTCCAAGTGATAGTGAAAAATCACTTAAAAATTATAGCTACGTTATTGTATACACGTACGTTATCCGTCAATATTTAAGGTAATGGACGACAAATAACGATATCACATCACAAATAACGCATTAAACTCATCGCTACATCTGTGTAAAAAGGGCAATAACCATAACATTATCTCAGATGAAAAAGAGATATTTTTATATTTTGAATAATGTATAATAACAGGCAAAGGAACTAAATACCTATGGATGGTAAATAAAAAAATTTGTATGAAATATGAGCGATGATTTCTAATGAGATTTTATTACTATAAATAACACAGTACTTGGTTAAAGAAGGTTATATTCTGTAACTTTTTAAATCTAAAACTTTACTGTTTCTTGTTAAATTCACTACAATAATACAATGAATAATATTTTTTTTATGACAACGTAGGGGTTTGTTAGTGTATTGAAAAATGCGATTGCAGCGTCATCTATTTTGCTAATCCGTGTATTCTAAGGAAACGTCGTCATTTACCGGGATGATATGTATCCTAAGTGTTAACACGGATTATAAGCCAGTACTATGCTGAATTTCATTTATGTACGTTTAGTAATTTCAAAAAAGATGCGTTCGCAGCGCCATCTTTATAGCTAATCTTCGTTTATCCCACGGAAACCACGTGTATCGGGATTAAAAGCATGCAAGTTACTCCCTTTGATATAAGGTAGCACCATTTCGAGTTATATTTAAATAAAAGTTCAGTAGTTTTTTTACGTTGATGCATGCTTATTGCTTATACGCTACTGCAGCCTTCAACGAAGTCAATAACAAATGTTTTTTTAACTCGCTTTGCAACTTTCTTCATATAAAAAAATAAAAACTTCGTTTAAAAAAACCGACTTCAAAAACTAAAATGTATAAAATAACTTATTTCTAAATCTGTTATTATTAATATATATTATTAATATATATTATCTAAAACATCTTAAAGTCGGTGCTTAGTAATTTTCAAAATATAGTAATTTTTATGTTTTACTTTGCACAGACTTCAAGATGTTTTAGATAATAATTATATATTAATAATAATAGCTTTAGAAATAAGTTATTTTATAGTTTTTAGTTTTTGAAGTCGGTTTTTTTAAAGGAAGTTTTTATTTGTTACTTTTTAGTGTCTAGCCATGTATGGGTGGACCTACGAATGGTGCCGCGCTTCTTAAAAAATATAGGTCCCAAGAAACGGGAACAAAAAAATGTTCGTAAAATGAAAACTACTAGGCCAAACTATATCAAATTTTTAGGGGACCAAATGGAAGCTATTCTGCGTCGAATCAAAAAGAATCACCTAAATTGGATCATAAGAACCTCCTCCTTTTTCGAAGTCGGTTAAAACATCTACAATGTCAGTTCATCATCTCCTGTATAACTATGCTAGGTAGATTTCCAAATTTTCCTCATTGCTGAGTGTACTCGCATCTAATTGTAAGACTATTAGCAACAAAGTGAATTCTCTCTGTGATGTACACATGTTTTTGAAATTTCTGTTATTACATTATAACAGTGTAGTAGAAGCTGGTGACTATAGTGTCTTTGTTAGGACTCGACAAAAGTTCTGCCTTTAAAACATTTTTTTGTAGATTCAAAACCTACTAAGTGATTACCAAGAAATTTTGCAACATAGCAAAAAAAAAAATACGAAGAACTTAAAAGAAATTACATTTCAAAACTATTTTTCAAGCTTATTGAGATCTATATCGTATCGGTATACAGTTTTAACATATTTAAACGAGCAAATTCATAAGAAATTAGATAGGTTTTGAAATTGCTGAGTCACTTCTGCACGGGGTGATGGTAAGGAAAGGAATACTCCGGTGGTTTGGGCAAGTGGAAACAGTGAACGATGGAAGAATGACTAAACAGATATACAGTGCAAAAGTGGATGGATGCAGAAGTCGCGGCACGTGGCCTTCCACGACACACCTTCCATGATCAAATTGATCGTGTACTAGCAGAAGGTGATGTCAGGAGCCTGAAGCACAGACGAGCTATGAATGTCAAAGAAGCAAGTGAGTTAAGCCTGAATGGCGCTCTGTTGTTCCTGCCTACCCCGCAAGGGACCTGGCGTGAAGTTATGTACGTATGTACTTGTGCACATTTCAATATATCTTTGTAAAAGTGACTTTGGATATGTCGCGAGTCGTGACAATTAAGTATAGCTATTTGTTCGCACATTCCTTCCTACAGTAAGGACGATGAAACATGTTTGATCTATGGCCGCACATGCCCAAATTTATGTTCGGTGGCACGTGGCGAGGAAGCGCTTTCTTTCAATTGCTTTCCCATTTATTATTAATTTATGATATGTGGTATGGTACGTTTTCACTTTCATACCAAAATATAAACGTGTAAGGTAGTTTCAGTCGATATTTGATGTTCACGGCTTTGGATATGCCCTGATTCAATCAGCAAATATAGTTAGTCTAGATTATTCTAGATAATCAAGTCATTGACTCATAGCAGCAAATTTTGTAGGAGAGCGATATAAAGTTTGAAAATGTTATAAAATATAATTTTACCAATTTCATTGAGATCGCTAATTTTTTTTGCAAGACATGTAACTGTATTTATTTATATTAAAAATAATTCTGTTTTCAGAGCTATAGTAAATAAAAGGGCAAAAAATGTTATAAAGTATATTTATTTAATTTTAGTAAGGCTTACAGACGAATATGTCAGTAAGTAGTATATAAAAAACATGCTGACAACAAGCCTCCGCCTATTGATAGCAACACTTACTTATTCACGATTCCTAATGATAACATAGTTATAAGTTTTTGTTTTTTCAGAAAAATCTTGAGCCAGTATTCGCATGACCGCATTTACACTAGTGCAGTGTAAGTCTAAGTTCCATTTTACTACTATTTGTTGGAACAATTTGAGCTTCGTAGGATAAAGGCGATTTGTCAATATAGTTAGTGGCCACTAAAGGTGTGTGAAGCAATACTCTCTGTCTAAGACAAAGCTGATTAGTCCGTAAACATGTTTATTGCAATGTAACGGCCAGCAGGCTGCCTAGGCGATGTAATCGTGGCACGCCGCCTTCGCGTTGTTCGCCGCCCCTCTTCCTGCGAGAGCTAAGAGCTGTCGATTTCATCGATTAGTCGGTTTCGATCAGCGCTCGAATACAGTCCTGCCGCGGCTATCATGCTTGTTTCGATAAGGTAAACTTTTTCAATATAAAATTTGCCACAAATAGTAGTTTCATTACCCAAATCGGCAACCATACACCACATTTTGAAATTAAGTCTGGACAATCAATATCGCTTCTAGCCAAATTCATCAAAAGAGATTATTTTATATTGCGTCTAACATTTAAAGGCAAAAAATGGACGCATTTCCTACTTCATAACATGTATCTAAAATGCTCCGAAAAATAAATAAACACAACCTTCAAGTATTTATAACAATAATAAATAAAATACTTTTTTGATATCTCTAATAAGAAAAGCCCTAAACAAAATAGCGGAATTACGAAAGTTGATGCAAATTCGGGACTTAAATTTCTGAGGATTTAGAAAAAGAGCAATTTTGATTCTGCGAGATTCCGTTCTGTTGTATTTATTTGAAAAATTATTTCGGCAAACTCCTAATAATTTGTTAACTTTATTCCTTTGGGGAAATTAAAGCTAAGCACAAGTTAAACAGTTTGAAAGTGAATCAAATTTTTTATTCATCGACTCATTCCAGTTTTAATCTGACACCATGTGCACGGATGAACTGACTTTTGAAAAAAATATTGTTCAAACTATTATTAATTGGATCGATTTAATTCAGTCAGTTGATTCATCAACTGAATAAACAGACAATTGAAATATTTATCCTCAATTGGAGTTACCCTGAGTTCCTTAAAAAATATTGATATTGTGAGTTTAGAAGAAAGTCATTCGAAAGAGGACTAGGAAACAAAGGAGATTAGTGAAAAGAAAGTGATTCTATACAGAGGATGATTTGAGATTGATTACTAGTTGTGCCCGCGACTTCGTCCGCGTGGATTTTTTTTTTCGCGGAACCCTAATATTAAAAGTAGCCAAGTTGCTCCTTATAACATCAGCTATCTGTCATTTTAGAGATTCAAACAGACAAAAATTGATTTCTTGGTATATGTGTCGTGTATACTTTTTCATATGCATTTAGTAAAAAGCGGTTATTTTGGCATTACAAACAAACACTTCAATTTTATTTATTTTTAGTATATATATAAATATACGTCTGGCATTCAACGACACTTAATAAATGTTATATGTTTAATAGAAGTAAATCTGCTTCCAAACTTGTAACAGTATATAAAAAGTAGGACGAACACGCAATCAGGGCTTGTTGGCAACTTGTTGGCCCTGTAGCGAATCGGGGATGCAAATGAGCCGTCGGGCCCCCCTGCTTTTGCTCAAACACACTGCCTCATCGTGCCCTAACAAACTTTTTGGAATACCTTGTATTACAATGAAACAATTACCAAAAACTTTTATCGTTTTATTTGTAAAAGTCGAAAAGTCCAAGCCAACCAAAACTAAACGTATAGTAAATGTGTAGTAAAATGTATAAAACAATTACTTTTAGAGTTCAATTGGCCTTTTTTCACAACCACACATTTTTAGTTTTTTAAATCTAAAAAGGAGGGACGAGCTTTGAGAGGAAATATATAAAATATCCTACTTATCAAGTGCAGGGGAAAAGGTACGTCCAAATGCAGCCGCTCGTCGCCCTTTTATCCGATACAATCACCTGTGATCTACACTATTACGATGTTCCACTCACTGTAAAACTATATTTGAAACGTAAACTTCTTAATAAATCCTAAATACCTATTAATTAAAATCATTTTAAATTCGTTCGTCTTCAACAACTTTCTGCGGCATACCGTCATTTCGACACGATATATAAAGTGTATTCTTACGAGTCGCATAATAATCGTTGTCGGCGTATCTTCATATTCTAGTTTAACTCTGTATTTCCAACAGGTATACAATAGAGAACAAATATCTTTATGAATTTAGGATTGCTGTCATCAATTTCTAAATAACATGTTATATTTGCTTTTTGAGAATAAGACTATCGTAAAAATCAAGTAGCAAATTATGTAGTTGTAAATTTTTCTTTTTTTTCTCTCTCTTTTCTTTCATCTTCTCCCAATGATTTGTCGGCATAATATGTCTTTTCATTCCATATTCCTCTATTATGACATATGTCTCCTGTCACATCACAAATCATCATATAATCGGTCCTACGGTCCATCCGTCTCTTTTTTTTCTATGTATGTTATAATTATAGCCATTTAAGGTCCATTCCTATGGAAAACGAGACTCGATAATAATATGTATATGTATGTAAATAAAAAGTACGCTCGGAGTTTCCTGATCAGAGGGATGAAAACAGTACTTTTCGTCCCTAGGAAATGATTTTCGCTGCTGTCAAAGAACTTAAAAAGTATGCGAGACTTACATAATACATGTCCCAACCCACTTTTTTCAAAGCCACTGTTTAATCACGACATAAATTAAATAAAAAATATCGCAAATTTTCTAACATCATTTTACAAGTTGCTTTTCACTAAATTATTATTTAATGTACGTACATAGAGAGCTAATAGTATAGGATCCCGTTAATAACGACCTTCACCGAGATGCTTATTTGATGAAACCTATTTTATATTTAATTTAATGTTAATAAGAAAGAGAGTGCGCGTGCTATTTGATCTTGAACATGAAAAGGATTATACCTGGCTACCCGAGAGTTGTGACCGGAAAAGAATAGGCAACCTAACATTTGCATGTTCTATGGGCTTCATACTTTCGATTGGTATAGAATTTGTTTAATAAACAAACCGGCGAAATGTTAATATATTTTTTAAATTATTAATTAATCATATACTGGACTGAATTTATTTAGGCAACCCATATGCAATATATTTATTGACACCTTTAATTATATATAAAATAGGTTTCATCAAATTAGCACTCGGTGAAGGTCGCTGTATAGCGGGATCTTAGCCTATAAATATTTATTACCATCAGAGACAAACAAATACTGGCTGGTAGAATGCCACAGAAAAAGAAATTTAGTTGACGTTTCATATGTGACGTATTAAATAAGTTCATAAAAGTAGTGTTAACCTCGGATGCAGGGCCTATTTAGGCACTCGGACTATAAAACCATTTCATGCCTAAATTGGTCACTTCCACCTCTCATGTTACAATCTACTCTTACATCTACGTCGTACTCTAAATAATTACAAAAAAATTAGAATATGTTTTCCATCGAGCTGAGGCAAGCTGTTCCAGCGCGTCCTTCTTGTATTCCTCTAAGAAGAAGCGAAATTGTGATTTCCCTTTTAAAACTGTTTCGGGCTCATTATGAAAAAGTCAGAGAATTAATTCCTTTTCGTTCCTCCCGAGTTTATTATTCATTCGTTTTGAGGACTGAATTTTAATGTTGTCCAATTATCAACCAGATGCCCGTGAATTTATAGTTGAATTTATAATGGCATCTGATTTATGGAAATGTATTTATTAAGCTAGGAAATTATACGTTCATCGACTTGGTTATTTTCTGGTCTTTGTGTTTATATTAAAGTTTATTTATTAAAAAAAAAACATTTAACTATCAGGTATTATTTTAGACTTCCAAAAGTAAGTTTTATGGTGTTACTCTGATGTCTGTTTGTATATCCCAGAAATTACTAAGATAGATACGAGGTGCTCATTTTGAAATCAATTGAACAACTTTTTGTCAAATTATTATTTCACATGTACATGCTTAAGCCTCGGTTACATGAAGTGATTCTGAAAAATAAGGTGAGATTTGGAGACTATAGTATGTAGTACGGTCATACTATGCTCCGTTTACCGCCATATCACCCTCGGCTTAATCCAATTGAAAATATGTGGGGGATAGTAAAAGCTTATATCGCAATAAATGAACATGAATGCCGGAGAGCAATGGATTTTTTTGTCTACATGCTATTAAAGATGAAAAGAAGTCTCAGCGCAGGGACGAGGCTATAGATATAATATTTGAACGAGTTAGAAATAACACAAATGATTCATTGGATGAACGTGGGGATGAGGATGACTACGAAATGTCTGGAGTTGAAGAAATCTAGTACTAAAAATTATGTTTAATATTAGTATTTATTATTTTAATATATACCTGACTGTAAAATACATAAAAGCATTAGTTTATCTATTTATGTGCTGACCGTACACTGCTGCAAATGCAAAAACCTCTCGAAGCTAATTTATCTGTATGTCTATTTATTCCCTTTTTTGGAAATTAAAATTATTTATATGATTAACGTTAGACCTTCGTAAATACCCTAATTTTAAGTATATTTTATACTAGGAATTTACCCGCGGCTTCGTCAGTTTTCAGAAATAAAAATTATCCTATATCCATTCTCGAAATTGTGACTATACATAATTATACCAAATATCAGCAAAATGATTACTGTGGTTTCCGTTAAAACATAACAGATATGCAGACTTACTTTCGCGATTAAGGTATATAATATAATAATATTTATTACTTTAATGTTCTATTTTATAAATTATTTTACAAAAATAAACTATAATTGAACGTTTTCGCGTTGCCTCTTGAATATCTGTGTCTCGATCAAAGTATGTACATCGTAATTATAAATATAAAACAAAAGACAGCTTTTAGCTTTTATAAGCAACATTTTAAGAGTAAACAAAACAACAAAAGATCATGTAAACAAACAAACCATAGTGTTTTGTATTTCTACAAACCCCTTCACCATTCCATCTTCGGACAACAAGGCGCTGTGGTCTACGCCACTTCCGAACAGTACAATCCGGGTATCACCAAGTCTTGTGTGAATAGGTACTATCTAGGTAAGATATCTTTTAGATCCTTTGCGTTTGACCATGATCACGTCCAATGACGTGATTATGGTCAAACGCCCTATATAGAGTTTACACTGTACTTAAGCCTGCATTAATGTTGGCATGTACTTGGTACATTGACAAAGGACGCGGAGTGATGCTGCGAAGGCGTGCGCCCCCGTGATAGATGCCTGTCGGCCGCCGCTGAGCCGTTAACACCCGCAATTAGTTGAGGTGTCCGCCGGCCGAATATTGCCTATTTCTCATTAACTAATTAACTGCTTAGTCTAATACTTACTGAAATATTTTCTTTTCATAATCACCTTCTATACTGTAATAAAATTGTAGGGAGTGTAGATTCTACAATTAATATGAAAATAAGAAAAGATCAGATGTCATTAGAGTATCACGCGAAAAATATTTAAATTAACATGATTTAATGAGAAGACGTGAAACTGTACAAAAAGCTTTTCTACATGTATGTAAGAAATAAAAGGGAGTATTTTCGTAGCATCTTTTAATGTGAGTTGGTGGTAATAAAGGTCAGGAACGCAGTCGCGCGCCAGTGGGGGCGGTCGGCGGGGGATGCAACGCGAACGCTCTCATTAACCTCACCTACTTTTAACTCCAAACAAATCCACTTCATCAGCCCCGCGTGCAATTAAATGCGTTGCACCACTATTACAGTTTTTCTTATGTAAGTCACTAGGTTATGATTTTTTGAAGTGAAACTTCTATATAGACGGGGGTACATTTTTAAACTCGTGATATCTTTCGAATGGAATGTCCGAATTGAATAATTCAAAAAGTTACATAAAGGTATTGAAGCAGTCTTGAATATGAAGTAATTTATTTTGATTAGGATTAATACCAAAATACAAATAAAGAGCCTTTTCTAGCGGCGGCATTTTAATTAATTTTTAAAAATAAAAGAACACTTATTGTGGCATAACTATAATAGTTAGACATATGCTGTAGGGACACTTTTTGTAGATAATGATATGTTCTGCAAAGTCGTAGTACATTATTTCATTCTATCATCAATAGTTTTCGCAGTGCACGCGATTTTAGGTATTTTTTACACCTTGCGTTACATTATTGGAGTTTTAGTAAGGATCCCTAATTTTTTGTAAATATAATATAGCCTTCTTCAATGCAAACAAACAGTCTAATCTTTCCTCTTAATAATATTAGTCCAGATATTCATATATTTACTTTAAAATTAATTAGATATGTGCATATTATAAAAAGCGTAAGATTTTGCGCTAGAACTTGTTTAATATAATTGGGAGCTGGGTTGCCCTAAAAAGCGCTTTATCTATCTCCGAAAGCGCTATTGAAGCCCCAGTGAGCCGAGCGCCGGGGAAATCCCGTAAACGAGAAAGCGAGCGAGGATATACCTCGTCCCTCTAATATCTAAAATCGCGTTCAGCGCATCGGAATGTGCGATGTCCCGAGCCGACATTAATGGAGGCAAACTTAAGTTTGCATCGAACTATACCTCTGCTATTATTTTCTTAACTTTTTGCGCCTTGTATACATAATAAAACTACGTTTATTACCGCGTTTAAAACCGTTAAAACGTAGTTTTATAAATCTATACCTTTGCTCTCCACGTGACTGGGTATCACTGCCACTATTTGTGGTCTATGTAAATTTTTTAAAAAAATAGAGTTTGTTAAGGAAACAAATTAACAACAAGAAAACTTTGCCAACGGTTCAGTTTTTCGAAAGTCACAACAAAAGTGAACGACAACGAACGGCAAAACTGTTGACGTAAAACAAATAGCCGGTGCGTGTGTAGCCGATTACACCATTAAAATGTACCTAACCTAACCAAATTTGCAGTAAACCTGCGAAAAATCGAAATGTGTGCTGGGACACATATTAGAAGTGAAACTTCAACGGACTAGTGGAAAAACGAATCGCAACGGACAAGTGGAAAATCTTCAACTGACAAGTGATAAAATGAATCTTTTACTTTTTTTACTTTTACTTTTACGAAAGTTTTACGGGCAGGTTTTCAAATTGGACAAGTACATTAACAATCTACCCGTAACACTTCACGTTGAAATTTTGTTGCGATTCATTTTATCACTTGCCAGTTGAAGATTTTCCACTTGTCCGTTGCGATTGGTTTTTCCACTTGTCCGTTGCGATTCGTTTTTCCACTTGTCCGTTGAAGTTTTTTTTAATTTTTAATTATTTAAAAGTAGCTTAGAGTTGTGGTTGTGTGCTCACTTGCTCAGTCTGTATATGACTCTTAGTTTTCTTATGTCATATGTCCTACAATATTATAAGATATGATTAATCAAATACAATAAAAGAAACCTTAACTTATTTGTATTGTATTCTACCTGTAGTTCCTCAAGCTATAAGTAGAATACTGAGCCTAGATCACCAAAAGGCTGGATCGCCATATTGATCCATTGCCCGAGGTAAGCACCAGCCTTCTGATCACCTGAAGAGTCAATGAGTCGTTTTGATAAATTTTGGTAGAGGCTCCTGACTTCCAAACGTCTCGACAGCAAACGGCACAAACATATAACTCTCACTGAGGGTTGCATATTTGCGCCGCTTGAGTGATGCAGCTGTTTCCGCCGCCGAACCGGCCGATCTATTATAGACGTGTTTGGTAAATGGGATGCGGCCAACGTGTGTACGCAAGTCACATCCCACACCAAAAGCTTGACACGCTGCCAGGGAATTAGATTAATTCCGTCAGGTCGCCTACTAGATATTATTAAAAATCATCAAAAATACTATAATATTGTTCGACGTAAAATAAACTTAAAATATTCAAATATCTATAAATAACAATAGATTAAATTTAAATGTCCGCGATTAAAAAAATGATTTTATTTTAAAATTGTAGTTGATAAACTGTAGGTTAGAAACTGTACCTTTCAGGGTTTAAAGTTTAAGTTAAAAACACGAATGTGTCACTTTTGAGAAATTCATTTGATTACTAGGACTACAAAGAAGCATTTTCATAAAACATAGCGCTAATACAGAACATGATCAAAGGCAAAAGAGAGAAGATCCTCATCAGCCAATTGCAGTCCAATGCTGGACGTTGGCCTCCCAAAGTTTGCGCCACATATCCCGCTCTTCCACCTTGCGATAGAAAAGGAATAGAGAAGCGTCACTCTTGTAAGAATCATAAGCCTTAGCGTTGTTAGTTTTAAAGTTAAAAAGTATGTCAATCGCTTTTAATGAAAAGAGTAAATGTGTTTCTTTTGCGACAAAGACAACTAAGTTCAAACTCATCTAATCAGCCATTATTCCGGCTAATAGTCGTGTGTCCGCAGTTCCGCACATTGCTCTGCTTTCTAGTGGCTATTTTACCAGGAGCATAGAATAGTAGGATACAGAAGATTTATTCCATATCAAGCAATAAATTAAAAATGAAGTCAGCTGCTTGACGAATGTTTCGGTTTACATGACTGATGAAGATAATTAAAACCGTACAAAGTATGTACAATGGTCGGCAATTTATAAATAAACAACTGCGTCCTAATGCTTTCTCACATTTTACTCTTCCCTCCTATACTAAAACTACATACTATAATACAGTTTTTTGGTCTTTCGAGCCGGATTTGAATCAGCGACCTACGGATCTCCCTATAAATAGTCTTAATGTTCAACTATATTTTAAAAATATTGAATCCACAAAAACACTTGGACTCTCGATTTGGATATATTTAAATTTCAAACTACTATGTATTTTTTGTATAATAATAATAAAATAGTTTATTAGGTACCAGCATCTTGTTATAACAGTAATAGAACATAGGTACTATTACACTAAAAGAAAGAATGACGAATTAATAAATAGGGAAAACTAACACCTAAACTGTACTATACTTACGTGTTAGCTCCTTCTTACATATGTTACTTGAGTGTTTAATTTTTTTTTAAATATGGGTGACTAGTCTAAATTTTCATTATATTTAATGCTGCGCATAGGAGTATGTATTTTATTTCAAGCAAGAGTTCAAATTAACTGTCTGTATCTTGTTAGTTTATGGCGCAAGGGAACGCGGTTTGCATCATAAAAACTTCCCCTGAAGCGAAGTTGTTCACTTGTTGCGGTTTTATCTGTTCGCTAATGACAACATAACAAACTAATTTCTTGAAAAAGCGACTATTACTGACATAGAAAGGGAACATAAGTGTTTCTACGCTATTTTTGTGAATTATTTAAAGATTTCTTACCATTAACTATTGCGTTTTAATGTTATTATTTTAGTACAAATTACATCAGGGGAATTTAAAAAATGTTTTTTTTTTATAAATTAGCACAAACACAGACATTCTTTATGTATTTTCCTAGCTAAGCAACTTTTCCATGTTTGTGTTATGGAGACCAATCTGGGGCCGATCCCAGACACTCAGACATCATAGTAAATAACGGAAAGGTCGTTTACGACTTTGACTATACGTCAAATTCAACCTTGACCCTTATCGATTCAGTGAGCTAAGCTTGTAGAGACCATCAACACTAGACTAATTAGGGGTCTTTCACTACTTTACCTGCGCGAATCCTCTGTATTGTAAAAAAGTTAGTATTTGTATATAAATGCTGTGGTGTACGGTTGCCGGTTTGTGTAATGAAACTACTATTTGTAGCACATTTTATATTGAAAAAAAGTTTACGTTATAGAATACATGCACTGTGAGTAAATGATTTCGAGCTTTGCAAGGTAAACGCGACCGAAACAGACTGGTCGTAAGCGCGGCGCGGGCGGCGAACGACGCGAAGGTGACTTGCCACGATTACATCGCTCAGGCAGCCTGCTGGCCGCTACAGTGCCCATATTCATTCTTACCGAAACTCCACTTTTCAATTTAAAGACGCGAGGACGTAGTTTATCGAATGACTGTAGTCATATATTTCTCTCTTTCACGATCGTTTAAACCACTTATTTAATGTTTCACAATAAAATAAAATAGCACGACAACGGTTACTGGACGTAGGGGTCGGAAGTGAGCCGCGCAACAGGCTTCGCGATTTGTGATCATTGCACCGCCTTCATTGCACTCGGCGACCGTATATTCCGCTGCTGGTTAACAAGGACTCAGGCCGCGAAACGAGCGCTTCTCTGGAGATGCTACGTTATTATAAGGTATTATTGCAGCTCCACCGAAGCACAAACTGAACGAGAGGTGCACGAATAGATAGTTAAATACGTTGTCATGACAACATTTTCGCTTCAGTTAGTTATATGTACGGTAAACTATTTTGACAAGTTAGCACTTGTCGATGGCGCTGGGTTGAAATGCGGCCAGGGTAAGCCAGTTGCAATACATAACGTATGATGCAAGCGCCGACTACACCGCTGTTGTAGAAATTAAGGCCGCACTGACAGCGTACAAAAAAGTAAGTAGCCAGGGGAACAGCATTCCAAATGAATTAAAGCCATTTTGGTAAATAATACTCACTGCATTGAACAAAGGAGTAAATGAAATATATGGACAGCAATTCAATCCCTATTCAAAAATATGAAAGTAACTCAGTCTGTCTTGACCGATTTGGCTGAAACTCAGTATATATATTTTCAATGCCGAGTAATGAACATACAATACTTTTATCCCGAAAACTGGGATAGTTTCCGAGATAAAAATATATCTGTCTGTTATGCTTTTACTGAAAATTTTGGTCATTTGGATAATTTTGGTGATTATGATCATTTTTTTCATTTTCCTCACTTTCGATATTTTCGTCTTGTTTGTAATTTTCGTCGTTATTGTAATTTTTCATGTATGTAGTTTTCATAGACGAGGGACAGACAAATAAAACTTAGAGGGTTTGAAATAGCGGATGAAAGTTTGCATGAAACCAATCATTTCTCAAGTTTATAAATATAACATTCATCGTCTGCAAAAATAGCGATAGCAACTCGATATACTAGGAATACTGGTCGGCTGTAATTTTGTTTAAATGTAGTTTTAATACTAAAAATGAACATAAATACTTTTCATGCTAGAAGGTGGGATAGTTTGCGATATAGAATAAAGTTAATCTTCCGGGTGCAAAAAAGACTAACATTTCTTGCCTTTTAATTACATTTAAATCCCTTCCGCAGTGTTCAAGTAATGCTTTAACAGACAGACAAAAATTCTTATCCTTATTTTTTTGAAATCTGCTGGTCTAAATTATCTCCCTTCATTTTATCCCTTTTTTTTAAACGCATTATACAAAATCGTCATCCTCTACAGATTTATTATAGTATCAATAAAACGGAATAAAACAATTCTATATTATAATAGCTCTGTGTAAAATGTGATATCTGCAAATACCGGTTGCCATTCTCAATACGGTCCTGTAAGCCTCTTATAACAACATTCGTCGAATAAGCACTTCGCATTCCGGGCGCTGTTTATCTTTCAGCAGCACAATATTTTGGCTCCACGATATATTCGCGTGAACGTGTGTGATCGATTTACAGCGGTCATCGCTCTTGGCGTCCGGCCTCCGGCCTCCGTGCTCGCCCCCGTCCGCTGCAAGCGCCCAATTCTAAAACGGATACGACCGAATGGGTGTTTTTAAAGGCGTAGTGATTGTTTACCTACGTAAGAGAGGTTTTACACCGGTATTAAAATAGTCTACATAATAGTTATTTATGATACTAGCTAGTGCCGTAACTTGGTTTTTACAAATGAGTAGATTAGCTAAGCCCGAGACAGCTTAGCTTACCATGATCACGAGTTTGAATAAAGCAACTTGCGCACGTGTGTCGTTCAACATTTTTCAACCCATTTGAAAGAAACATACATATTTATTTATTACTAGTGGCAACGCCGTTACGCTTGACGTGCCTTAAAGATGGATGAGAAATTGTAGGATAAATGGGTACTCACAGTGTAGTTTAGGAGATGAGATACGTATGACACGTATATGGTGCCGAAATTCCTTTGTAGTCTGTATGAGCTGATGGTCACGATATCACTTATATTCACGTTTATTTATTTTACGCGTGCACGCAGGTTCTTAATGCGACTGACGGCCCGATGGCCCGGACGTCACCGGGCGAGGGGGGCCAAGCACTCGCACATACATTAACTAGAATGTAAGAAATTGCACTGTGTATTATGTATACCACCATCGTTATTATAACCATTCATTCCAGGGGTTGTCTGGAAGAGATCGCTTATTAGTGATAAACGGTTTTTTATTTTGGTGTAGAATAAAGAGTTATTATTATTTATTAATTAAAAATCAAACAAATCCATTAACAATGCACAATTATTATTGTACTACTTTTCTAAGTAAAGAAAATATCTCTCTTAAAAATGTTTTCCGAAAAAGTAATATAACATTTAAATTAAACAACTAATACTTTATTGCTAACCAAATATAACATTAAAAAATGCACAATTACAATAATATTCTGGTAGTAAAAATAGGCGGCCTTATCGCTTAAAGCAATCTCTTCCAGGCAACCTAACTTAAGGAATAATCTAACCTAACCTGGCGATTGATGTAGGCGGTGGAGATTATTAGGTAGAACCTAAACAGACTAATAATTTTATTACACTATTTAATACTGACCACAAGACAGTGTTAGAGTAATACAATACTTAACATATAACACTTAAATGCATTGAGTTAGTCCGAGTGAAGTCTAACATATAGGTGCCCTTGTATGACACAGAGCTCCGCGCGCCGCCAACAAAAACCGATTGAGATGAAACAACAAACCAAATACACTAACATGTTAGTACTATGTCAAAAGCTTGTGGTTCAATGGCCCCGTTTGACATAGGTGTATAAAGTTTCAATGTTTCAATATGGTTTTGACACATATACAACAACGTACATAGACATAAATGTTTGTGGTCTAAACATAAACACTTTACTGTTGCCTCAGCTTAGTGTTGCTAATTTGCTGAATGGTTGTTTTACCAGCTACTCATATCCAAATAGGGTTAATGGGCTTCACACATCAGTAACTTATAATACATATGACAGCAAAATTTTGTCATCGCATTATGCGAATAATTTAACCACTGAGATCAATCAATGACTTCACGGCTTATTTGGTTTTATATTCGTTAATCAAGTTACGATGTTGCTATGGGTACCATACAGCAGACCACACTGATGCCGTTTCCATCACCCAGGCCATAGGAAATAACGGAAACTTTGATTCCGACATCTACCATGCGAGGAATGTAACTCTTTGTCTTTGCGCTGTAATAAGATAGACCAGCGAAGGGTTATCCCACTCAACCTCAGAGGTCGATAATAAAAATCCAATAGTTACAACATCGAGAGCACTTTACATACATACATTTATGGTCGTGCCTGATTCTTATTTAGCTTTTATCTAGCTTATTTAACTAGATACCGGTTACATTGCTACATGGCCTAATCACCTCAACATTTCACACGTTCCTTATCACGTTGTTTCTTATCAAATCACCTACATATACTTCTCAAAGGTTGAACTGGCCATAAATCAGTATAATAATGTAGCAAATCCAGCGAAAGTGAGTCCATCTGTTCATAATCGCTTCGCGAGGATTCGTAATAACTCTGGTCTCTCATTAGCAGTGTTTTCGGTCCGGTGAATTTATTTCATTACACAATTCAATTATTTCTAATTACGAAATGGGGGCACAATATTTTGGGAGTGAAGCATTTTATGGGAATCACCCAGAAGCCACTCGCTTCAGAAGGTTTGGACAATATCAACGCAGCTGTGTAATTTCAACACTTAGCAACTGACACTGTTTCTTAAATTAATGTTTGTGCATTTATTGTCTTGTTTTGTGGCTGCCAAAACTTGAAAAGATTGTTATAAAATGATTCACATTTCTATTGCTTTCAGTGAGTTTAGGAAATAGTTTGAACTTTTCTGGGCTGTGATGTAAAGTTTTTAGGAACCAACTTGCTAGGTTTAAAATGTGGACAGTTGAATGTTTGAGTATAAAGGAAGTTGTAATTGCTAGGGGTCTGTTGTTAGTTCCTATTTGTTGGCTTTAATATCTACTGTGGCCAGATTATTAAACCAACTTTGTTGAAGGACATTCGCCATAAGAACTTATGTCCGGTCTTGGGAGATTTTCCCAGCGTCCGCTTTAATCGGATCGCTTACTTGTAGCATTCCTGAGATGTTTCACTTTAAATATAACAGTAAAGCCTAGCCTTATGAGTAAAGTTTTATAATTTTATTTATTTATGAAAAACCTACTACAAAATACGTTTGAATAAAAAATTACAGTAATTTTATTTATGTAAATTAATATATGTTTGACATATGACGGAGGGCGCTTGCCACCGCTAACATTTTACCGGCTTTATTGGAGCCGAACAGTATTGCACGTGACGATGGTATGCGTCCTGACGGAATGACTCTAATCCCCTGGCAGCGTGGCAAACCTTTGGTGTGGGTGCGACTTGCGTAGACACGTTGGCCGCATCCCATTTACCAAACACGTCTATAATGGTTTCGGCCGGTTCCGCGGCGGAAACCGCTGAATCACTCAAGCGGCGCAAATATGCAACCCTCAGTGAGAGTTATATGTTTGTGCCGTTTGCTGTCGAGACCCTTGGACCGTGGGCTCTTGAGGCCATGACCCTCAACTAACATTTATCAAAACGACTCATTGACTCTTCAGGTGATCAGAAGGCTGGCTTACCTCGGGCAACGGATCAGTGTGGCCATCCAGCGAGGAAACATAGCCAGCTTTCTGGGCCCCCTACCCAAAGAAGACGGTGATCTAGGCTCAGTATTCTACTTACTACTACTTGAGGGAGTATGGGTTTATTTTATTATTTTCGATTATGTATGACGTAATAAATCTCTGTAGTTTGTGCAATGAATTTAAAAATTCGAAAAAAGTCAAGGGAGCTATTTCAGATCATCATATTTAGAAAAGGCAATTTTTGGAAAATGAATTTTTGTCTGTCCACAGTCTAATAAGACCGTTACATGAAACTACTGAAATTTAGATGAAACTCGACATGAGCTAGTACTTTTTATCCGAAACGATAACGTCGTTTCCTTGGGACAGATGAATATAGCCATAAAGGTGGAAATTCATTAACAATAGTAATGGCAAATTGCTCTGAGATATTAAATATACTCGTGCTGGTCATACTTAAACTGCTCTATTATAGAATTTGATGAAAATTGCTGCAGTGATAAGCTAAACTATATTTGTAGAAATTTTATTACGATATGAAACATTTGATGACAATCTCAGGCACAAAGCCAAGAATACAAACTTTATTTTGTATTTATATAAGACTATGGGTTATTTTCTTGTTGAAGCATAACACAATTTGATTCATCTAAAAACAGAGTTTTATTTATTAAATACAGATAAGTTTTATATAACAAATATCACTATAAAATAGTTAAGTAGGTACTAACCTAAAAACAGAGAATCGACAATTAAATGTTCATGCTTTGCTATTCTTATTATAAAAACTTAAATCGTCTTTTGCACTTTTAAATTGAAGCAAATTCACAAACACAACTGAGTTATAAAGAAGTTATAAGAAAAAACATTTGTAATTTAACTATCTGAAACTATTCGATTCCAACAAAGAAAAAGTACGTTTTTTAAATTCTCCCACTGGTGGCTCCCTCTTGTCGCTGCACTGCTAGGTACATACTCAAATGTCAGTGTACATACTCATGTGTCAACGTCATCACAAAGCTTACATGTATGTAAATGTATAATAAACTCCAAGTTTCATTTGTCTGTTACGGCGAGATTAATATCAAATGTCATATAAGGGACATACGTACACATGAATTTATAAACACGACACTCCTATGGGATTGCTATTGTCAGGATTCATAACAAAGCATTTGCTCGCTGCGGTATATTATCTGTAGTCATAGAAATAATACTTATCCGTGTAGGAACGGACAAAGAATAAGAATCACTTGAGGCCTGTCGTAAGAGGCAACAAGACAACCCATAGTCAGGTTGTAAGGTATTCGCCCGTCTGGACGACTACCATCTTTGGTCTACTAGAGTAAGACGCCATAACAACCCTTGAGTTGTGCTCGACTTTAATGGCTAGGTTCCAGTCTCCCTTTAGAGAGCGGTAGTACATTGATAGCACCTGTTGTATTACAAATATCCATAGACGGTGGATGGCGCTTTCCATCAGGTGGAGCTCATGTATTAAAGTATAAATAAAAAACTATTTCTTAATAAAACTACGTCTTAAAGGTTTTGAGCGCGGTAATTTATTTGAATTTGGTTATTCCGACGTTTCGGCCGCTTTTTCAGTGGCCGTGGTCACGGACGACGATTTCTTTCATAGTGCAAACGTTAAAAAGAGAATTATGTAAGCCGCTATTAAGCGATTTATTTTGTGAGTGTTACTTTCTGTTTATGAGAACTGTTACCAATGCAAATATGTTTGTATGCGATTGAAATTTGCTATACCACATGACTGATGGTGATTGATGGTGTAGCATAAAAATGGTCGAAGCAAGTTTCTACAAGAAACTTTTGTGTCTAGTTTAAAATAAAACCTAAAATAAAGTCTCTTATGTACTTAGGCTTAAACTGGTTCGAATATTTTTTTTAGGTTCCAAACCCTGCTAGTAATAATCATAGTAAGATGATGTATGTGCCTTCTTAGTAAGTGATTAATTTAGTGCCGGCATGGAGCCTCGCAGCCAGTAATAACAATAATAACATAACCCTATCGCAGAATTTAAAACCCTTTAATTAGAGTTGAAGGTGCCATCAGAAAGGGCCATTCCGATAACGAACCTTCAACATAATAAAATTTTAACGAGTCAAGATTTGGGCCTTGGATGTTTTAGGTGTTTAATCGCAATAACTCGTACGTGGCCGCAATTAAAGCGGGCTTAATACGGGAGGCCTTATTTCAAATTCATTTAGCACCCAAAGGCTCTAAAGCCCCCAAAAAAACCTTACCTTATTTGGTAGCCACTCGACGTTTTTAAACTCAGAGTATAAACAAGTTCATTGTTAACATTTTTAGGTTGAAATTAAATTTTAGTTTAATTTACAACTTTTATAAAGTGTTTCGCAGTTTCATGGAGAAGAGATTTTAAAATGGGAGATTCAACTCCACTAATGGCTAGTTCGTATCGGTTCAAATTTGACACAATTAAGTAATGTCAAAATTTAACTGATGGTAAGGCAAGTGAACGAGTAGGAAGATATAGGGACCGGAAATTAAGCAATTTAAAATGAACGCGATTGACAGCGCGAGTTTCAACTATATTTAACGAAATATAGTTTTAGTTACTTTGTCAATTGTTCATGATAGATTTTATCATTTCAATTTTGTAGCTAATAATGATTACACAGTAAGCAAACACAATGGATGTTCATAGTTAGAGTATAGAGTATCGGCGTGCTCATAATAAATCACGTGTGGGACCTGTTCAATAGACTGTCCTCTTTCAATGCGCACTACTATCGGAGCCTTGTTCATGCTTTTATTATGTTGACGGATAGTACTCGGCGAAGACGAAAAGTGCTTGTATTATTCTATTATCTAAGAAAATAATAATAGTAGTTTAATTAAATTATAGGTATAAGATACGAATTGTTTAGTGATAAGTTTACAAAAATAAGTAAATATATTAATTGCTATCTGTGCTGAGCCACAACGTTGCGATCAGTGACACTGTAGCATTTGCCTACGACGACTCTACGACGCTACGTTCCCGCTACGACAATTTACTACGCATTACAAGATAAACGAAACGCGTTGTGTTAACTTGTTAAATTGATGTTATATCAATTTGTATCTATACGTCATGTATGTATGCCTATATAATTAATTAATTAACATCATTTTTATTTGTTTTCAGAGTTCTTATACCTAAGATAAAAGGGAATACTTATATTGTTGCGGACAGAGAGCACCTCCCTGACGCGCCCGTCGGAGCCTGCCTTCTCTCCGCGCACCGTATACCGCCGACGCCGATAGCTCGCATAATTAGTAGCTAGGCGTCGGACGGACCGTGGGATATAGAAGCGGCCTTGGAGGCCGGAGAGACTCTCTCTCGTGCACTCACTTGCTTATTCGCTTCAAATTGTTCACATACAATAGCATCAATACGCACTCTGTATTTCTTCTATGTATAGTTTATTTGTACAAACGCCAATAATAAGTCCTCATCGAGTTTTATTTGAAAGAAGCAACTGCCACCAATACTTCGATCTTTTCTGGTACGGTTCTGACGTTACGACGCCGAAGACGTCTCGTGTAACCCGACGTTTCCGCCACTTTTTTGTAGCCGGCTACGGAATAGCGGCCCAAAACGTAGAAATAAAAATAAAATGCCGCACTAAAACGGTTAAGACGTAATTTTATTATTCTGATATCAAGTGATTATCTCAGAAATAACTATGGCTAGTATTATAATATTTGGATCACTTATATTAACTTAATTTACTTTTAAAAATATGTAGTGTTAAATTAGCAAACATTTTTTTATTTTCTGTATTTTATTAATATTTACATACTATATATAACAACTCTCTTGTCAGACGTGAATCAATGACCAATAATTTAGATGAGGTTTTTAAGATTATTCTAAAACTTGAATATATATGGACTGGCTTAAATCTTGCACAGCTATAATAAAAAAGATGAGTACTATAAAATTAAATACAGTCATCTCTTGTTTCAAACTTGTATTACCCGAGCTGGTGTTACATTTTAAGCTCATTATAGTCTTATATCCCTCTTGCGAATAATTTGTAAAACTTGTATTTTATTTAGTCGACGAAAATACTTATATCGAAAATCCCGTGTTATTTGTAAGAAAAATAAAGCAGCCTATTTGCGTACTCGTCACGCGCCGAGTGCCCGGAAAATGCGTAGAGCAAAGCGGCTTAGTGTTGTACGAATCTCACCGACTGAGGGCTTCAACCCAGTCAGGGCATGACATTATAACCATTGTCGACTGTGCAATAGTAACGCCGTATAAAGTTCACTTGGGTTCAGATCATAATCGGGCGAATAATGTACAGGTTTTGCCTGCTCTGCTTTTACTGTCTGCATTTTTTCTACCTTGGTATTTATATTTATCTATTCTTTAAGTTTTATTGTATTGTTACGAGTCGCGAGTTAACGGAATTTTAGTTCGAAAATGCAGTTCGAATTACTATAGTGTTTATTAGAACTATACAAACATGTATAACACAGGTTCAAATATAACCGAACACAACAAGTCCAAACGTAATGCAGAAGGTCATATTTCCATAAAAACGTGCAAAGTCCGTCACTAAAATTTTCCCGATTGTAGTACACACGTCTTGCTTCGCTCGTGGTTATCGCTCGACTGCCTCGTCCCTCAATTGGGGCATTGCTTTATACTGCATAGATGAAATATGTCTGCCCGGCCGCGTAGATCGAATTTCCTAGAATCAGTTTGTACTTTAAATCCGAAACACCTGGCTAATGAGTCGACCGCAACGGCCATAATGGAGTACAATACAACAATGGACTGTTCTCTAGAATAATTAGTAAACGCATGCCAATAAATAAGTGAACAAAAGAAGTCCAAATGCCAAAAGGTAATAAAATGTGTTTTCTACGGGTATGCAGGTGTGAATTTGTTTTTGTTGGCATCTACATCGTAACAGTATATTTTTTTATTACTTAAATTATATAGTTTTTTAGTGCAATAGAAGTAGTTGTTATGCTTTTCCAGCAGTTGTCAAAATTGCTACCTCTGTATGTCTTTTCTTTCCTATGTATACTTTTGTTATTATTTTATTTTGTTTCTGTATATCACTGAATGACCCTAGCGGATGATCAGCGATGATTGACTACGTGCAATCTGCTAAGCCACAGCCAATTTAGAACTTCATTTTCATGTTTTTTTGTATATGTATGTATGTAATTCTAAATAAACATTTTCAACACATTTGCTGAAAAAATGCATTTATGAAATCTGTATGTATACATTGTTCATTTTTATAAATTATGTACTATGCAACGGAACCTGCGGCAAAAGGTACTTGGTGATAAAAAAAATAAGAGTTCCATCAAGGAGTTTGACATTACGAAAATAAATAAGCTGAATAATTTTACCTCCTTGGAAATGATTTTGATCTATACATTTGTCTTACTTTAATACTATAGAAAAAGAGAGACGAAAGATGTAGTTCTAATTTGCAACACGCGCACGTGGCGCCATTTTATTAGAAACGTCAAAGCGACTTTCCAGCTGATGTTTATGATTTTTCATTACCTATTGTACTGTTTTCTCGTAAATGTGTTGGAAAACGTAGAATGTACGTGTGGAAATTGGTTTTTACAAACTCGACTCTGCTCGTTTATAAAACCAACTTACCGCACTAGTATCGTAAATAACTACTTCTTTCTTTGTTATTTGTATCATTATTTTTTAAATTTCTAAGTACATACATACATACATACATAACTTCACGCCAGGTCCCTTGCGGGGTAGGCACGAACAACAGAGCGCCATACAGGCTTATTCTTACACACCTCACTTGCTTCTTTGACATTCATAGCTCTTGTCATGCACGCTCGTCTGTTCTTAAGGCTCCTGACATCACCTTCTGCTAATACACGATCAATTTGATCATGGAAGGTGTGTCGTGGCCTTCCGCGACTTCGGCATCCATCCACTTTTGCATTGTATATCTGTTTAGTCATTCTTTCATCATACATTCTTTCCACATGCCCGAACCACCGGAGCATTCCTTTCCTTACCTTCACCCCGACACTCTCTTTCAGACCAACTCTCTTTCTTACTTCGGTATTACGAACGCGGTCCGCGAGCGTCACTCGGCAGATTTTGCGCAGTGCTCGCATCTCGACCGCGTTTACTCTACTTTCATGCTCTCTGTTCCATACCCAACTCTCGCTTCCATACGTGAGCGTAGGTACCAGCACCGCGTTGTGTATGGCAAGCTGGGCTTTCTGGCTGAGGTTCTTAGCGCCTAGAAGTTTACCTAACGCTCCATTCACACTATTCCCCAAATTTACCCTTCTTTCTATGTCAGCGGTGTACCTTCCATCCCTGCTAAAAGCACATCCAAGATATACAAACTCATTCACTTGTTCCAGCATAACATCATCGACCATTATCCTTGCATTCGTTCTGGTTTCTTCTCTTTCAAACACCATAACCTTTGTTTTCTTCGCATTCAAATGTAAGCCTCTCGCCTGACAGTCATCTTTCATCATTGTGACTAGTGTTTGCAGTTCTGATGGCGATTCGGCTAAAAGCACGGCATCATCCGCATAAAGCAAAGTGCTAACAACTAGATCACCCATCCGCACCCCAACATCCATCAATCTTAATCTCTGGAGACAGTTGTCCAGATATAGGATGAACAGCAAAGCCGACAGTACGCAGCCCTGCCGGACGCCAATATTGACGTCAAACCAAGGCGACAGGCTGCCGTCCACCCGCACGCATGCCATACAGTCCTCGTAAGTGGACTGCACAGCACGCAGCAATTGGCCATTGATCCCATATCCGGGCAATATGTCCCAGAGGTCCTTCCGCACAACCCTGTCAAATGCTTTCTCTAGATCCACAAAACCGCAGAAAACCTTCCGGCCCATAGCCAGCTGCTTCTCCACGATATTGCGGAGCGAGAAAACTTGATCCATACATCCCCTTCCATTTCTGAAGCCCCCTTGTGCATCCCACAGTAATCCATCGGATACCACTCTCATTCTCCTTTCAATAATCTTCGCATACACTTTAGATGCTGTGCTGATCAAACTGATGGCCCTGTAGCTGGCGCACTCCATACGTGACCCCTTGCCTTTATACAAGGGCACGATGACAGCGCGCCTCCAGTCCTTGGGAACCTTTCCCGTCCTCCAGCACAAGTTGCATAAGGACAGGAAAACGTCCCGGACGCAGGTTCCACCATATTTGATCATCTCAGCGGACACACTATCGATTCCTGCTGCCTTTCCATTTTTCAGACTTCTTATCGACCATTCGATCTCTTCCAAAGTGATCTCGGATGCTGACTCCTCGAAGTCGGTCACAAACTCAGTCGTTGTGCCAGCATCCGAGATATTATCATACATTTCTCTAAAATATTCACTCCATCGCGCTAAAACCTCTTGTGGGTTAGCAAGAATGTTCCCTGCTTTAGATTTTATTCTTTCCATTCTGGAAGCTGACGAACAACCCCGAGACTTCTTAACCTCTCTCCAAAAGAGTTTGGTATTCGCCTCGAAGTTCTCCGTCAGCTTCTCTTCTTCTTTCAATTTTATTCTTTCACGCTTCTCTTTCACTAAAGCTTTGGTTTCATTCTTGCAGAGGCGATAAATTTCTTTCTTCATCTCTTTCATACTGTCATTCTGATGCAAAGATGCAATATAATCCAGCCAGGCTTTTCTCTTTCTCTCTACGCTAGATTTAACATCTGCGTCCCACCATTCGTCACCTTTCGTTGTTATATGCCTCTTTGCGCATCCACATGCTTCTTTTGCGCTTTCCACTATACTTTCCTTCATACTATCCCAGTCATTATCCACATCTAAGTCGGAGAAGTCCGCCTTTGCAAGCCTTTCTTCGACTAGGCGCGCATACATACTCCTTATACTAACATCTTCCAATTTTTCACATTTTATTCTTTCAAGCTCCCCGAAATCGGTACGCTCTCGCCAGTGCCTCCACTTCTTGAAAAGGCCCACAAACCGGCTTATCACCAGGTAGTGGTCCGTTCCAAGAGTGGGGCCTCTGTAGGCTCTTGTATCCGTTATTGTGTTTCGGAGGCGACTATCTATTAAAATCAGATCAATCATACTTTTCTGTTCATTCATTCTCCATGTATACGTGTGAATATCCTTATGATGGAATAAGGTGTTCGACACAAGCAAGTTTCTTTCCATGCATACGTCTATGATTGGCTTACCAGCCTCGTTCGCTCTCTTGTCGCCATAGGGTCCAAGGACAGCCTCAAAGCCGTCTCGTTTGGTCCCCACCCAGCCATTAAGATCACCACACATAATTAGTCTTTCGTTCCCTTCAATTTCTAAGTAACCTTGGCAAAACCGGCACTTGTGTCAAATCATTGAGTCCGTTCGTTCACCTGTCCCTATTTGTCGCAGTTATTTGCACCACATGTCTGTAGTGAAATTACGAGAAAATATAGATAAGAAATAGCCCCCAGGACATCAATGCAAGGATAAAAAACTTTTCAGTGAGACTACATAGTTATATGAGGTATCGATGTCGTCTTTGTAGTCCGATTGTAAAATAGGTACTAACAATTAAAATACTTTCAAGACACTATTAACACTACATTTGTCAAGTCTATCAATAGCTTTTAAAAACCGCTGATACCGAAATAACTTGTAGTAAATTGGAAAACTGAAAGCTATGTGGTCTCCTGTTTTGTGGCAAAGATGTAAAATCCTACTTAACACGAACTTTGCAAGACATCTTAAACTCTAAAGAGATTATGATGAGCTCCACTTTTTTGTTTAAGAAACGATTTCAGTAAAACAGAAGTCCTGTATATATCCTCCGAACTGAGACAAAATCCTGGATATGTCGGACGGATGGCAATCCTAGCAGATGGGGTTGCAGCTAGGGATGCGTATCGCTCATAAAATATCGAAATTTTGAAACGTAAAATATCGATAATGAATTTGTTCGATGTTTTACAAAAATATTGTTTTTTTTAATTTTAAATAAGATGAATTATATAGTAGCAGTATATGTAACAATAAAAATACCGTTGAAGTGATATAGCGATGTTGATATTGCCGATACGAATGATAATTCGATATTTTTTGGGCATTATACACAACATATCGGCTATGTGAGTATAGGACCACGCTTTTTGTAGGTTTCCTCGTAGGCGACGAATGTCCGCTGATTTTTATATTCGACTACAAAATCTTAAACAATTGCTTATCAAATAATTGCATTGCATTACATTGTTTATAAAATATCCATAGAAATCATTAAGTAACAAAGAACGATATATTGTCGATGTTTTTAATATCAATGTTTATGAACGATACATCGAGTCCATACATCGTTCGCATCCCCCTTTAGAGTGCGACAAGCTTCGCCGCGTCGCATCTCGTCGCCCGACACCGTCTGAGCATTTGGATTTGTCCTCTAAACTGCACATAGCTCGGGTGTTCAATGGTGCCGCTATTGCAACGACAGATTCCTATTATCTCGGGTATTTGCCTTCAGTTTGTTGATACTATCGTTTTTATTGGTTTCTATCAATATTAATGTTGTATTTTATCAGAGGAACCAATCAAATTGATACTAGCAACAAAGTGAAGGCAAAATATCCGAGATAATAGAATCGTGTATAACTGCAACGATTTTCAGTCAAAGTAGCGTCATGACCAATGACAATAAAGATGACTGACACTTATATTTTTGGAACGTAGTTCCTTATCGCGCGGTACGAATGAGGGCTAGACGGAAAAAATTCTTACGAAAAAAGTTGTCACTACACTTTTTGAACTTGCCAAGATAAAATGCAGCTTTATGCCCACGCAGTTAGAGTTTAATTTGGAGTACATTATTATTTAAATGTCATGGGTTGCTGACGTACAGATAGCATTTGCGGACATATAGAGTCTTAATGTCATTAAAATAAGGAGTAAGGAGGAATAAATCTGGTTTAAAGTTAAATTTGTTTCAAGAGTCGAATTGCAGGATGTGATTCGATTTTTAAATTTAAATTGTTTCTTATATTGAAGTAAATAGGATTCAAACTTACTCATTTACTATTTTGTTGAGTGTATACAGGTTTTTTGTAAATAATAAATATGGAACTTCGTTCCATCCGGGTGTCCCTTGACACCTCTCAAGTTTTTTTGTAATAGAATAGTATACTTACTGTTAAACGGTGAACATAAAGGTGGTGTAAATAGAATGAAGAAGCCGCAGATGTCCCAAAGAGAGCGTACAATAACCTTTGTTACTTACTTAATTACAATTATTACTCATGTCATAGCTTAATTAATCACTATACATTCATTAATAAAAAAAAGCTGTAAAAATATGTAATTTAATCATTTAGTACTTAATGTCAAAAAATAATGAACTCGTTTAAATTCAAGGATAAATTATTATGTAAACTAATTGATATAAAAAAAAACTGAAGAGGTGTCAAGGGACACCCGGATGGAACGAAGTTCCTTTCAATTAATTAGTGAAGGAATTGTATATTTTTTTCTTTTTAAGTTATAATAATATTTTTATTATTATTAACAAATATAATGTTATAAGAACTTAGTCAGTAGGCTCAATTTTAGTAATAATGAGAGAGAGAGAGAGAGAGAGAGAGAGAGAGAGAGAGAGAGAGAGAGACAGAGACAGACAGACAGAGAAACACGCGCACGCCGCACGGCTTACAACTATAGCAAAAAGTGTCGTTACAACTTTTGGTCTTAATTTTTTCCGTCTAGCCCCCTTTCGCAACGCGCGATAAGGAACTTCGTTCCAATAATAGAAAATAACTAAAAGCTGAACCTAATATGTAATCTAAATTGTCTTTGATATTTGGTTCAGTGTAGTGAATGATAATAAATGATATTGAAAATAGCTGTTCAGCCGCAGCGAACCTCTGTCGATACAATGAGGCTCTCTGGCTGATATCGGCCGCCGCTAGGGGGAGCCATTGTGCGGTCGTTTTCAATGGAAACGGTGTCCGGTTTCCCGCTGCAAGGCTCAAAGAAAATATCATCGGTAACAAATTAGTAAAGAAAGTACTTTTTAGGTACCCGCGTAAAAGTACTAATTCCATTATATTGATCGTGATATTACACTTCTTGGAATCACATTGCTTAAAATAATTAACTTTATATGGTTATATTTTTGGTTCAAATTTAACTTTTTAAAATTTGAACACAATAAATGTAACAAAAGCAGGTCAAGTCTTGTGAAGGATTCATCGAATCTACACTTTAGCGGTCTTATTCATAGAGAGTTAAAGTAAGTTTGAACGCCTCTTTAAGACCCACAATAAAGCGTTCAAACTTACTCTAAACGTCAAACGTAACATCCGTGCAGGAACGGAGATAGAATACAATGCAACATACAACAAATGCGCTGCTGCTCGAGCTCAAAGTTATTATATAGTTATTGCTCAAGTTTATTATGGCGGCATACTCTAGACCAGGGGTGATAGCCATCCGGGCGGGCAAATACCCAGCCACCTGACTGTGGGTTGTTTTGTGCCTCTTGCGACATGCCGCCCGGCCGCAGGAAATTGTATCCTTCCTCCGTTACTGCACGGATGAGTTGCGATGCGACCTTGTTAATGACGTTAAATATTGACAGATAACGTAGTTATATATAGGTACTATCGTGGCTGTACGTTAACGACATTATTTTTTAACGCTTCGAAAATACATTCGGCCACAGCCCAAATCTTTAACACTAACGTAGATGAAGTTCTAACATTACAGACAAATCTATTGCCATTTCACAAATGTAAAACTATTTTATTTTATGTATCTATATATTTTTATATATAGATACATAAAATAAAAGTATTAAACTACTATAATTTGTAAAATTTTGTAACGACAAAAATTCCTAATCAAATAATTCTAATACATTGATCTTAATTTTACAAATCTAAATGTTTGGCTTGTTGTTGAACAGACGAAATATTAATTAATATTTTGTTTATTCCATAATTTGCATTCCATTCGGTGTGCGAATGTTTTGCATATTCGACTCCTCAATATAACTTGTTTAAGAAACGCGACTGCTAAATTTTCAACCCCTGGCACAAACATACTATTTGTATGTGATGTAAGTATATGAAAGGGTATGATAATTTTATGTAATATATAGATTATATACATTTATAATTTTAAACGTTATTGAAGGTCACCATCATCATCATCATCCGAGCGTTGAATCCCGGTTGCGTTCGGAGCATTCACTCCGACGCCCAGGGTCCGCTTTCCTACTTTTTCTACTCCACTTCGCGCGGGCTTCTGCATCCCTCATTTTGAGACCATTGGTACGCATGTTATCCTTCACGACGTCAAGCCAGCATTTCTTGGGCCTTCCCCTTCGACCGGGACCTGGCGGAGGCGGCATGGCTAGACATTTGTTCCCCACGTAATTAGCCGGTCTGCGTAAAACGTGGCCGTACCAGCGTAAGCGACACTCTTGCAGTTTGTCTGTTATGTCACGAACATGAAGACTGCCGTGGATGCGGGAGTTCCTGACCCGGTCTTTCCGCGTTACTCCACACATCCATCGCAGCATATTCATCTCCGTGACACGCAGTTCTTGCTTGTGTAGCTCAAGTTCTGGCCACGCTTCACTGCCATACAAAAGGACAGGTCTAATGATGGATTTATAGACCTGTCCTTTTAATTTGACCGGCATTTTGGGGTCACAAATGACACCTGTCACCTCACGCCACTTGGCCCAAGCTGCTGTGATACGGGCCTTGACGTCGAGGTCGATATCCCCGGACGCACTAAGGACAGATCCCAAGTACTTAAACTGATCCGTGCGCTCGACCGTATCTTCGCCTATGCGCACGGATGTGGAATCTGTAGTGTTGCAGGCCAAGTACTCAGTCTTCGCCACATTTAGTTTCAAACCGCCGTTCTCTAGCGACCTCTTTCACGCATTTACACGTCCCACTAGGCGCCCCCTGTCCAAATCTGCCAGCGCGATGTCGTCAGCATACATGAGCAACCATGGAGGTTGCTCATGCGCAGCTCTGATGCTGTTCGACACTTCGTCTAATATCACGCTGAACAGAAACGGACTAAGGATCCCTGGTGCACGCCTACGGTAATGGGGAAGTGTGTGGTGTCGCCAACAGCGGTCCGAACTATGGAATCGGAATCACGGTACATATCCCGGACAATGTCAATATAGTTTTCTGGTACCCCTTTGGACCTCAGTGCCCACCAGATCATCACGCGAGGAACACAGTCGAAGGCCTTCTGTAGATCCAAAAACAGGAAATGCAGAGGCGTATTCTTCGTCCTGTATTTCTCCATAATGATCCTTAGGGCAAAAACAGGGTGCATGGTTCCATGCCCAGGACGAAACCCATATTAACATCCCGAGATAGTGCACTCCTGCCGGATCCTAGAGTCGATTATGCGCTCAAAGAGCTTCATGGAGTGGGACATTACCTTTATTCCGCGGTAGTTTTCGCACTCCTGCACCAATCCCTTACCTTTGAAGACTGGAGTGTTAACACTCAGTCTCTATTAGCTCGGGATGTTTCCGGTGAGGAGTATGCGGTTAAAAAGGTTTGTTAAAATGCCCACACCACGAGGACCCATCGCCTTCCAGGCTTCAATGGGGACTCCATCGGCTCCGACAGCTTTCCAATTCCGCATGCGGCGAAGAGCCCTATGGAGTTCATCAGGCGTTATCGGTGGCACTAGTCCTTGATCCGGAGGGAGGTTCGGTGGCTGTACCTCTTTGTGCTGCTTATTTAGCAGTTCGTGGAAGTAAGAGCGCCATCTCTCCTTCACCGCGAGGTCCTCGCATAACAGGTTGCCGCCAGGATCTTTAACACAGCGGCACTTGGAAATGTCCTGTGCCGCTTTGATCCTGGAACGTGCCAACTTATAAATGAGCTTCTGCCCCTCAGACGATTGCAACTTATCGTACAACGATCGAAAGTGGTCACGTCTGGCTCTGGCTACAGCTCGTTTAGTGGCACGTTTTGCGGCCCTGTATGCGTCGCGATCTTCAGGAGATCTGGACGCTTGCCAATTTTTAAACAGGGTTTTCTTCACCCTAACCTCCCTCTGGACTGAGTCGTTCCACCACCAAGTCTCCTTGTCACACTTGCGACCACCCTTAGACACACCCAGCACTGCATTTGCCGCTTTAGTAATGGCTGCTTGGATCTTATCCCAATGGCTCTGGACTAATTCGCTGTCAGCTCCGACACACATCTCGATGGATGCTGAAGCGAACTCCTGGGATTTGCCTTCATCAAGCAACCACCATCTAATTTGGCGTCGACAATGCTCAACGGGTTTGTCTTTGGGTTTCACGCAGAGGTCCATGACAAGGAGACGGTGTTGTGCAGTGAGACTCTCTCCGGGTATGACCTTGCAGTTGGCTACTTTGCCGATGTGGTGTCTCCTGGTGAGTAGGTAGTCGATCTGGGTAGCATGCCTCCCGCTCTTGTAGGTGATTAAGTGTTCGGATTTCTTTTTGAAATACGTGTTCGCGATGGCAAGATCGGCAGCCGCACACATTCTGAGGATATCCTCCCCTTCTGCGTTGCGGCTTCCGTATCCAAAGCCACCGTGAACACGCTCAAATTCCTCCCACTTCTCACCCACATGACCGTTCAGATCACCACCCAAAACGACTCCCTGTGATAACGGGATGCCACGCAGTACATTACCGATCTGATCCCAGAACCTCATTCTATCAGTGTCGCTACAACCAGCCTGTGGCGCGTAGGCACTTATCAAATGGGTCACAACCCCTTCGATGAGAACCGACACGACCTTAAGCCGGTAGCTGAAGCGTTTCACCTCTAGAATGTTGTTCTGGAACTCCTCGGAGAGTACTACAGCAACCCCGTTTTCCCCACCAGGAGCACCGGTATAGATCAGATTGTAGCCATTCCCAATGAACCGGGATCTGCAGCCTTTCCACCGAGTCTCCTGCAGGAACGCCACGGCCACCCTCCGCCTGGAGAGTACTTCGGCCAACTCCCTTGCACGTCCGGTCAGCGTACCAATATTCCACGTCGCGAAGCGAAGATTCCTAGTCTGGGTGTGAACTCGCGTCGTTAGCCGTGCCCGCCCTTGACACAGTAGCCCTTGCCCACTTATAGCAGGTGTAGGGCGATGTGCCTGCGCGTCGTTTTGCGGCGACGCCCTAGCCATACCCAGCGTTCTGTTAAGCCTATCCATAAGTGATATGGCGAATTTTGATTTTAGGTGTAGTGTCTGCCGCCCTACCTACACAACCCGTATAGGGAAACCAGGAATAGGAAGTGGTATATGGGAAGGAGTAAAGATGAACGATACTAGGATGAGGAGAAGGTGGGACACCACTCTCACGGAGTAAAGGGGGGCAGTGTGACATTGGCCGCTCGGGGCCCCGGGGACGCGTCCCCTTGTACCGCTTCCTGGACGGAGACGAGTCCAGGACGGCACCCCCTGGGGTAATTATATTATTATAGTATTAAAGGTCTTTAAGGTTTAATCTCTGTAATCGATGCATAAATATTTTTTTAAAATGTTGGTACTAATACTCACTCAGTACGGTCGATTGACCATAGACTTCCAAATTGTTTATAATGGCAATGTACGTAAAACACGAATATTTATCCTTTCCTCCGATTTAATCGCTCGCTTCTGGATCTCCTCCTAAACTATGTTAAACTCCTTCACTGAAATGCCCACTAAACTTTTCACAAAACTCACCATTAAACTTTCATCACTGTCTTCTACATAACATTTGTCGCTTTGATGTCTTCAACTGAACTCTACCCGGTAGGCGCGCCTTGCGCTGCTTATACACCCGGAAGAATCTTCTGGAACCCATAATTTCGATCTTCTTTTCGCTATGATTTTGTTCATCATCTATCTACCCGTTACTAAAATGTATCTCTCCATGTTTTTCCGTTCTCTGATCTTCTACTCTAAGTCTTGAGACCGGCTTACGCTGCCAGAAAGTGCTATCCGCAGTCGCCACAATACCTTTGTACATACATACGTACAGAATCGTCTTCTATAGTCTTCGCAGACACGGTGTCCGTTTTGTAAATAAGGGAGAGGCAATTGGCTCTAAAGGATTGATCTGTCGCGATCGGATGTTGTCGAAGGTGGGTCCCACAACAGGACAGGAGTCCCGCGTCGGGGCCCCCTCCCGGGGGAAATTAAAAACAAACGCCGATCGTGGGCCCCGCGAGCCATAACGTCACGCTTTTATTTATTATCTCAAATCAAAAAGAAAAAAAATCTGTATTGTACAACAATCAATTCTTTATTGCGTACCGTAAGCGTTTGGGAAAAACAAAACCTTTATGAATCGTTATGTCCCTCCATCAGTCTTTATATATGATATTTTTATTTTTTAGAAATTGCTGGAACTATGTATAAAAAAAATGACAGGATAAAGAAAACAGCCAAATTAAAGTAACGTGAAAAAATGCTCTAATTCAAAATGTTTCTAAAAGTATCTAAATTATTTAATTTAATTAATGAAATCCGGAGTTTCGGTATCATTTTCAAAATAATAACAATACTAATTATTGGCTCGATATATAAGTTATCTGTATGTCGAATTTCATTTCAGTAGCTTTCAAGTCATGCTCCAACAGACAGTCGGACAGACAAAATTATAAAAATCGCATTTTAGAGATCTGCTGGTCCAAGTCAGCCCTCCTTGTTGTTTCTCTTTTTTATATTCATGGTACAAACTCCACCTTTACAGAGCTATTATAGGTAGTATTCTTCTTCCATGCTAGTCTAGATTTTTGACGTGAAAGTTAGTGGCATTTGATAAAGATACGTGTATCTGGGTTTGGTTCTCACTTAAGACCAAATACAATGTTTCTTAAATGTGTTTTGTTTTATAACTGAAACGCAGCAAACAGGCGGACGGCCCAACTGCGATGGAAAGTGGTTAGCGTCGTTGGACATTATCAATACCAGAGGTACTACCAATATGCTGTAGGCCTTGAAGGAGAAATTGGAACCTAGCCGTTGATGCCGAAACATAACTCAAAGTTGTTATAGCGGCATACTCTAGTTAGAGTCTAGACCGGGGGGGGGGGGGGGGGGGGTAGCTACATGTGCAGGCAAATGTCCTACCATCTGGCATTGGATTTCCTGCAGGGAGGGAGAACTGTGATGTGTGAACAAAGTGAAAGCATGAAAACAATGTGCATGGCTGGTTCAGTGGTTCTTCAAAAAATGGAGGTTTAGGTTATGATAGTTGGTAGTAGTAATTGTATATCTTGCCGTCATAACCTAAAGCATTATTTGTTGGACAAATATGTAAAAGAGCCTCTTCCTGTAAGCAGGAGTTATAGTAATAACCAATCGGAGCAATGGCGCGATGATGGTGTAAATCCCCAGAAATGGTCGCGGTAAATCCGGCCGTGTCGCGGGGACGCGGCCTAAAAGTGATCGGATTGTGCGAAACGATCTCATTATATTGAACGCCCAATATGAATAACGGATGCGATACCAAAGCTCATTTTGCTTCAGGACGAATAACTGAATTCTGTCATAAAAACTAAAACGCTTAAATATTTGAATGCTGTGAGAAAAATGCTACATTCTGCAGAGAAACCAAGGAAGTAATAAGCACCACTAACTTTCAAGTCCACCATCAATGAGGCAGCAACGTCGGCTTCCAAGAATGTGTGGGAACCACATACAAATTGATAAAAATATAATTAATTTTAATTGGACGAGCAAACCCGCGGCATGAGTCTTGTTTCGCCGGACTGCAATGAAATCGGCGCAGGCACAGCCCTTCTACGTCATCGCACACACGCACGGCATTCGCCCGCGAGAACAATAGATATCAGACGCACGTCGCTCCGCTATAAATGCAATGACGAACTCAAGGTGGCAATTAGGTCTCTTATTATTGGCACACATACAAACAAAGGAGCAAGCACAGCTTAGGCTGAGAAGCGTTCACAGTGGTCTTTCCACAGAGTAAACGGAATGTCCAGACTGACCTCACGTGTGTTGGACTGATTTCGCCACCATGTATCTAATAGCGAGGTATCAAAAGACAACGATATTTATAAAACTACCCACATCAGTACAAAATATATGAGGATTCAACAATATGGCAGTCTGATGAAATTCACATTCATGCACCGAGACATTACACGTGTTACATCAGAGTACCCCTATTTCCTTAAGTGGTATATGATTCACCTAGTATTCATTATTAAGTATTAATGAATTAGTAAATAGAGAAAGTAGAAGAAAAAACACAAATTAGTCTGTAAACTAAATAATTGATATAAAAGATTGTGTTCCTTTAGCGTGAGTCACTTCGATGCCGACCTTCTAAGTAGTTAGACGTAAATTTACATGTATTTAAACTTTCTTTTTTAATAAACTTTCACTCGCCATTTCTTAACACATGTAAAGTGCGACCTTTTAAATTCATCGATTATAAAATTATCCTGGCATCTGTTTACGCAAGTGTTGTTAAAAAACAATTCTTCGTCTATTAGTGGAGTGGTCCAATGTTATTGTTTAGGATACATCTAACTCCAGCTAAATTATCAACGAACAAAAACATTTCTAATATTCTGAGGACAATAAAAAGGTTTCTGATAATAATGATGTGTTTCTAAGAGACTGTTGTGTGGAGGCACTTTCGATTGGATTACACGAAATATCAATTACAAGCGAAGATCCCGCGAGTTAGAAACTCCGCGAGGAGTTTGTTTGTATCGCGGTGAAGGTGGCACTTAACTGATATTCTGCTTAGTTTCCACTCAGTATAAATTACTCTAAAGAATTAATGCTGTTTTCGAAAGGTTTATCTTTTGAAACGTTGAAAGATTCGAAACGCTTCCCAAAACAATGAAACATGAATAAATTCTGGGAATTTCAATGGTGCAGTAAAAAACATCAAAATTCTATATTTCTACTGGTTAGCAAATAATATTATCTTGCTTAATTGTTATTTAGAAACACTACTAAAACTTTCAATCCAAGTTATGTCAATTAAATATTAGTTTTTTTGATAAACAGTCAAAAATCTTAAAAAATGTATTAGTATTAAATTAATAAGTTTACACAAATTTGAACCGGGTGATAGACGAGCGCGCAAATGCGCTTACACCTCGATGATTTTAACTACGCGAACATTCTACAGAAATGAAGAAGATTGACGAGCCATGAGTACGCGAACTTGTTCACATTATGTAACACACGTAAGTAAAGTAAGATGTATTAATATAAGTCACATCTACCGTAAAAGTAGTATAACCAAGGCAACGCGTTACTGGTGGGACTGGTATATAATTCTCGTATTCTTTGCTCCGTTAAACTCCTTATTTGTAATGGTCATCATATTATCCTTTACGGTAGTCATTATCGTTTTGGCTTCTCTTTATTCTGCCAGAGACCCTAGTATAGGCAGTAGCCACTGCTCAGTAGGGTTAAAGTTCGGTTGTTTGCTCACTACTTCTATTTTATGGTCTTCCTTTAAGTGATAATGTTTCACTAAAACAATTAGGAGGAAATTTTGCACTTATTAGAATTTTATTATTAAATTCATTACTTTTCAAGTGAATATTTTGGTAGCGAAACGAAACTTTATACACGTGTATTAAACATTCCCGAAGTTATTCGATATCATTCCTACAGGTTAAAATCGACCTCATACACATATCACGCCAAGAGTAAAGCAGACGTCAGTGAGGTCGCTGAAATTAGCCGTCAACAACAACTACGCAAATAATATTACAACAAGATAATTTAATTAAATGTCAAGCCAAGTAAGTCGAGCATTATATTCACTTGCATACAAGCAACCTGTTTACTGTATGCTATACAGGAATAGTTCATAACAACGAACTGCAGGAATACATTAAGTCGTGTGATTTAACGAGCTGAGAATTTTAGTCGCAGCACTCTGCGTTTTGTCGCACCAACGGCCACGGTATGATCACCAGGGGACCAGAGATAGTGTAATGCACAAGTGCAACAATTTCTACATACATGAACAATGTAGTACAACTTACGAGTTTGGTGACTGCTCAAAATGTTCGATTTACTCTCTTTTTGCTTTACTTTTGCAAACTATACAACAAAGGATTTACTACTTACTGGTAATTATATGCCAGCGAAACTTTTTTCGCATTATCGTGATGACGACGTATTTATTAGTGAATCGTTAGATCTAGCTTATGTCCCGGATCAACACTTGGGATACATCTTATCCCAATAAGTGACGTCTTTTCCTTAGTATCGAAGAATTTACTGAAAAAATGGCGTTGTGGCCTCATGATTTTTTGCTGATATTATAAACTGATTTTTTCATTTTTTTCACATTTTTGCGTATTGTCATCAGGATGTAACGAGCATGTAAAATTGCAAAGTATTAAGTCTCAATCGGAATCATTTCGATTCTAAATCAACTGACAAGATTTGACTACAATAATTTAAATAACTAAGTAACAAACATTGCAAGTTAAATATTAACAAGCAATATACTTTACTGACCATTTTATGATGTGATCTACAATATTGGTGACTGGGGTCTTTTGGGTGCTTCAAATTATTAACAATGTGTGGCTAGACGAAGCATGGCGATCATAGAGAGAGGTCATGGAGCTACAATGTTACTAGTATACTAATAAATATGAAGTTGCTATTTCCGAAATTAAACAACTCAAATGTGATAACTTTTTCAGACGTATTCGTATTTTGTCATAGGTTCGATTTCCTCACCCCTGCCGCAGCAATGTTCGTATTAAAGGTATTAAGTGTCGCGCCCTGTTTCGCGCTGCAACCGCTTTGCATTTCTAAACATTTACTCAAGTTGTTTAATTAAAACTTCACTTTACACTCACCGTGTACTTTACAAAATTTAAATTTAGTTACACGAATTTATGTTGTGAATAAGGGCAGGCCACGAGACGGACTTGCCTCGCAATTCATACAGTTAACTGAGCGTTTCTTCAAATATTCATTCGTCACTGAATTCACGTTAATTGTACCTACTTGCCGGGTTTCTACGTCTTACTGTGCATTATTTTACCTTATAATTGTCAGAAAGTTGACCTTACTTGTAGGTAGTTAATTATGTCAAACTATAACCAAACTAGTAATTGGGAGTCTGGACATTGGTTACAAGTACACCAATCATTTTATAATAACACACTTCTGAACAATACTACATTCCGATTACCGCGAGTTTACGCCTGGGGGCACCATGTTGCGAACCACATCACTGTCAATGTGGAGTTATGGTAGATCGATTTGGACACCACGGGTTGTCATGTTTAAAAAGCGCAGGACGAAGATCTCGTCATGCCAGCTTCAATGACATCATTCGCCGAGCTCTTGTCACTACTTGTCAACGTCGGCGTACCGGCCATGCGAGAACTGAATGGCCTGGTGCGTGACGATGGCAAGAGACCGGACGGAATGTCACTCGTCCCTTGGAAGATGAGGCGGCCGCTAGTGTGGGATGCGACCTGTGTTGACACATTGGCCCCGTCACAACTTCCAATGACCGAATCAGGGGTTAGCAACGCCGCCGCTTCAACTGAAGACGTCAAACGGCGCAAATATGGAGCCTTAGGAAGAGGTTACATATTTGTGCCGTGTGGAGATGAAACATTAGGCTCGCGGGATCCGTCGGCAAAGAGTTTCTTTAGAGAAATATGTATGAAACTCTTTGACACTACCCGTGATCAGAAGGCTGGCTCATATTTTGCGTGGCAATGCAGCCAACCTTCTGGGCACGCTCCCCGTTGGCAGTGATCTGCTACATTATGTATTTTAGTTTCGTCTTTTTTTTTCATAAATCTATATATATAAAAGAAAGTCGTGTTAGGTACACTTTTTATAACTAATGAACGGCTGAACCGATTTGGCTGAAAATTGGTGGGGAGGTATCTTAAAACCAGGAGACGGACATAGGATAGTTTTTGTCCCGTTGGAACCGATAGGTGGCGCTGAGATCGGGTTCTAGAATCCTCCTAATCACCAGGAGCGATTTAGGTGATTTTGTTTTTGTGTGTTTGAGTAGGTACCCGGATGGTTTAGATTTGCAATTACAACCTGTAGGTGGCGCTGGGATCGGGTCCTAGATTTTTATTTTTTAAGAGCAGGACAACGTCTGCCGGGGCCGCTAGTAATAAATATCTTTAAATAATGAAAATGTATATAAAACACTTGAAAACTAGTAAAGTAAAAATAGATGGTAAAAGACGGGAATTTGGTATAAGTCAGACAATTTTGCTTGTTACACAATATTATAAATATTTTTATAAGCCTTTAAATGAAAAAAGCCATTTGTAGTATTTAGATTATGCAATAATATTAAAAAGGTAAGGTCGATAAGTGTTAGAGCGGACTCAGAATAATGGAAAGTTGAATGAATACCCCTCAAAATACGAGAGCGACTCTCACACGGCCACATGCTTACTTTTAGAGAAGCCTAAAAATGATAAGTATAATTTTATTTATGTATGGAAAGTTGAACGTGGTAGAACTATGCTGACACGGCATGTTTTGGATTTTATAATATGAAACCGCTTTGAGCTAATCGTGTTTGGCATGGTGAGTGTGGGCCCACTTTTTCCATCTCGTCTACTTATTCTATCCCTCTTATCTCATCCCCTGTTTCCAATCTAGAGGCCTGCAATACGTTAACATCTTCCTGGTGTTACAAACCCTAATTGATAAGATATGAATGGCTACTTAGCCGAAGCAAACCCCGATTCTCTGTTAGACCTGATGCCGCCTCGGAAATCCTAGTGAACCAAGTAGAATACAATGATCGCTTACCATGACTGGAACCATGTAAGGGTGATGCAGGATTTTGACCGGATTCGCGCGTCCTGATTTTGCACAATCAGATGTCCGGGACACAGTTGGCACATCAAGGAACGGTTTTAGGGTTCGGGAAACCCAAGTCGTCTGTCTGTTCTTCAAGCAGCCATTCTTTTCCATCACCACCCTTTTCTTGTTCTTTTCTTGTATCTCTCTTAAACTTTCAACGCCAACTGAATGGCACCAGTCTCGCTGGATTAATAAATATAAGTAAAGATGGAAGGAACAATATCCATTTCTATCGTATCGCGGGTGGATATTAGGAAGCCCTCCCATAATTTGTTTAAAAATGCAAAAATATGTAATCCCTGATAACAAGTCGAGATAAGTGCCCGTGCCGGGAGTATGAAATTAATTTTCCCGGGACCTAATACGCTCGGGAGTGTTCCCAGATTTTTCGTTCAGTCTCGTACAGACTGACTTAACCCGAACACATTTGTGTGAAATGAATTAACTTATCTTTCAAACGAAAAATAAACTTGAAACTCAGAAAACTGAGTGTGCATTTTCATAGATTTATTAAAAAGAAAATATTACACAAGATCTTAATAAAATTTAAGTTTATTTTGTGTTTCAACGTTTGAACCATGTATAAAATTTAATAAATTATGCACTTTAATCCTCCTAGTGTACCCTTACCTGTTTTTAACGACTCTTTCGCATCTTTCGTTGATTCCAAAATTCAAAGTTTACGTTTCAAAATTGCTATTTTGAAAATATTATTTACTGTATATTAAGCATATTTCATAATTAGGCACTGTTTGTTAGTTCCAATTTTTACGTGCGTACTCTGAAGTCGTGGTAGCGTAAACTCAAAGGGTGCAGGTTCGATTCTAGCCGGAAAGCATGCACCACTTATTCTGTTTTCTAATCTAATATGCAAATTGTTACAATTACCACGTGCTAACAACGGTGAAGGAAAACATTGTGATGCAACCTCTACATTGAGATAACCGATGTGTGAAACCTGCCAAGCCCCCTCGGAGAAGCGTGGCGGGTATAATGTCCGTTCCCCCTAAAATGGGAGGCCCGAGCTCAGCAGTGAGATATTTGTGGCTTGATAGTATATTGTAAATATTATATTCTGGTGGTGCCCGCTGTGGTAATATTTAAATTTAATAATTAAAATATGACAATAATTTGATACAAGGTATCAACATTTAATTATCTAGCTGTACATCTTATTAGATTTTTGTGAGTGGGACGAATGTCTATTGTTTGGAGTTTTTGTAAGTTTTGTTAGCAAACATTCAAGTTTAAATGTTAAGCAAGCAATAAGGAATTGAATTATTTCATATATCCTTTATTAAACTAAACAGCGTTCTTACGTATTTATGTGTTAAACATTTATAGCAAAAACGAATGTTGAGCGCAAGTCAGTTTGTGGTCTGTATGGATCTTCAGTACACCGTGGAGAGTTTATCGACGAAGTAATTTGCGACCTTGTACGGCCATGTTTTTCTTAATTTTACACCGTGTTTTCAAACTCACTGGAGCTTTTTCAAGTTTGGCTGTTATAAAAATGTTGTAAGAAAACTTTCATGAGTTTCAGTAATTTGTAAAAGATAAATATGTCTTTATACTTAAACTAAAATAACGGTTACTATGCATGTATAAAGCTATTTTTAACCAACTTCAACTTTTGTACATTGATGATTACTTTCGATGTTCTTAACTATTCGACCATTTTGGCCGCTCCAAATTTTACAGGAAAATCTATTTTGTATTTTTTGGACTCTTATAAAAGTTCCGCTTGCAATAGAATGTCATGTAGATATTTTTCATAATACAGGAAAAATCTGAAAGAAAGTATACTAGGAACACAAGTCACAGTCGCTAAATTTGATATAATAAATCAGTGATGATGCATTACTGGGTTATTCCATGAGGGCATCGATATATAATTTATATTACTGTGAAGTTTAATCAAATTCTGTACAATAGTTTTTGCGTGATAACGTAAAACACATGCATTCAACCTACAAAATGTCTCGTTTAAAATATTAAAGGGATATGCTTTTGAAAATTATAAAAATGAAATACTCACTTGAGATTGTTACAAAGTAGTCTAAAAATGAAAATACTTTTGACAGCATTGTAACGAACTTGTAAATACTTTGATCATAATTACGTTTCTAAAGTACTGGAAACTTGAGCTTCGAAAATAACATTTGGAGTTTGGAGACTGTATTACGAGCACCTGCGAACTTGTGAGTTTGGCGCAATTGGAATTCCATTACCGGCGGAGAGTTGATGGACGCGCAGAAGGCGCGATCACGCCCAGCCATCTATAACCTCGTAACGATAGCGCCGGCTCTTTACGCTTCCCAGATTACCGAGAAGTGTTGTAGCAAATTGAGTGAGAGGCGTTAAAGATTCGCGATTCATATTTTATGAAGACGTAATGTTTTCAACTGTGTCGGAGCATTATACACCTAAAGGGATTTTCATTCATTCTTGAAGCAACTTTTGCATTTCTTTGTTGATGCCAAATGACTAGTAGACGCGTATTAGCAGTAAGTAATTTTTTTTCGTGATTCCCATGTCGGAATCATCTTGATTTCAGCTTTAAGAGTCGGCGGCATACTCCAGACCAAGGGTGCTAGCCATCTAGTCGGGTAAATGCCCTACTACCTGGCTATGATTGTTTGGCGCCTCTTACGACAGGTCGCCCGGCCGCAGGATTAGTATTCTTTACACTAAAATTTGTACTTAATAAAGTGTCCTAAATTTTCATCTATATATAAAAATGAATTGACGTTTGTTAGTCTAACAAAAACTTGAGAACGGCTGAAGCGATTCTCCTAAGTTTGGTTTTGAAATATTTATAGAAGTCCATGGAAAGTTTAAAAGGTATAAAAATAAATCGTACGCACGTACGCTCATAACTTGAGATTGAGTGAACGAAGGAGATGAACGGCGCGTACATGTATTTTGTGAAGGACTGTGACGTAAGAAAGAGCATATGCCAGAATAGAAGAAGGAGTATGGAAGGAAAAGACATATTGCGCCGATACCAATTAGGAGAGGTGAAAAAAAAGAGTGACAGAGATAATCTACAGCAAAAATATATTTCTATGTTTACAATAATAATAATAATCTACGCAGATTTCTCGCAACACGCGTTTCATTTTAGATATATATATCCTGAAGGTAAAATTTGTACCTAAAACATACATTAGTAACACGATTAATCAATCGATCTTTTATGTCCCCTCCTTCCAGACGAACATGATATGTCCGACTTTTGTTAAGTGGTAAGGTTATGGAGTTACCTATTTGTGTATGTGTTTAATATGGTATGCTATGCTATGCTATGCTATGTTATAGAACACGCAAATTAAGGGTGCTACACTCTTAAGTAAGTCGTGCCAGCGTAATGGCTAGACTAGAGCAAGCGTCTCAAACTCAAAGGGCGCGGGTTCGATCCTGTAACAATTATTACGTGGTAACAATGGTGAAGGAAAACATCGTGATGCAACCTGCACATCGAGATTACCGATGTGTCAAACCTGCCAAGCCGCCTTGGAGGTGCGTGGCGGGTATACTGTCCTTTCCCCCTACAATGGGAGGCCCGAGCCCAGCAGTGGGACATTTATGGGCTGGTATTATACTCTTGAGTTGCGTGTTCACCTACCGGAACAGTACATAAATGAAATTCGTTTTGAAAACATAAAATTATATCATCAGTCACACATGCACACTTGAGAATGGCACTTAGAATGCCGGAAGTCAACTAACTGAAATTTCATCACTAACCGCTAAGTGTGTCCCTACACTTTTTTGTTATCTATTCTCACATTTTTAAATTTTTTGTTATCTTTTATCTCTCTTTCTTTTCTATAATTCTTTTTAAAATATCGTGAAGCGAGCTTTCCCTTAGAGGCTTTTACACGAGTAAAACTTACACGTGGTAGGTCGGCCTACTTATAATTATCTTTAACTTCCTAATTTGGGTTAATATATTACAGGTGTATGAAATAAGTGTGAACAATACATTTGAAGTGTGCCAATAAATGGGGTAGTGGCGCGGTCCGTCGTAAAGCGGCGTCCACACGCTCACTCGCGTCCCGAGCCCTCCAAACGCGTCGTATACGCGGATCGCGCCTCGATCAACGTTTATTGCCCTATCCAGATTTTAAGCAACAATAAAATATATTTTATATATTCACGGGAATAAATTTATGTTTATTTGTGTGACATACTGTGAAAAATATTAAAATATGACAAAAACTTGTCATCACGTAGAGATTTACTGGATTTGATGTTTCTATTCAAAATTGTCAGAAATACAGCAGATTGCCGATTGCCCACAGCTATTAGCACTTTTAAATTTTGCTGCCCTGCACTAGGAGTCCGCGTAATGATATCAATCCGTTTGTGCCGCCATTGCGCAAAACAGCTCTCGGTTCCAACTCGCCTATTCCTCGTATATGCAGGTCATATCATAATATGAACAGTGTAGGCATACATCATGACTCCTTATACAAATTTAAGAAATACTTACTCTTAATTAATAAAACTTAAGTCTAGCGTTTTGCCCTGATTTTTTTTATTATATTTTCCTTATATTAAACCTTGGCCTGTAAGAGACTGTACATATGGCGTTATTTATAATCATTTGTTAAATTTTAAGAGACTGCTCAGCAACTGATTAACGAAAATCGTACCCATAAACTCCTCTTAAGGATAAGAGGTGGTGGTAAAGTAACTCATAAATAACTGTCAAAAATAACCAACATCGAGAGGCAGTTTAAGAGACTACTAAGAGGCAAGATGGCAAGTTTTATTTGAAACAGCCATAGATTAGGGGCTTAAGAGTCTCTCATTTAAGAGATGGCTAATCCTTTCTTAACGAGATAATTATAAGTAAAGCCCTTAGTATTAAGTATCAATGAGCAATGTTAAAGTTATTATTTAGCATACCTCTAAATTGTTCATTTAACAACGCCGAAATAAAAATAGAAATCAATTAAAATGATGCGCTTCAAAAAATGTAATTTTAATTACGTTAAGTACGTAAGCAAATACCTTAAAAGAGCAAATAATTTGCTTAAATCTTTAAAGTGCATCTAGTAGTGAATATTGCCAGCAATTTGAGCAAATCCCAGCATTCCAGCGTCGGTGCAACGAGGACAAATTGCCTCCAAATCGGAGACGGACGCTTAAATACCTCCCAACTACTCATCTGTTTGGAATCAGTGCCGAGTGCAGCTCTGTGGCGAGCGGGAGATTGTGCTTTGATGTCTTTACGTTGGTTTATTCATAGCAAGACAAAATTATCCATTTATATTATACATAACAGGGATATCCCTGTGACTTCGTTCACGCTGGACTTGAAGTTTCCGCGGGATTCCCGGGAGACAAATTATGTAAGCTATCTTTTACTAGAAACTGGGTCGCAATAAGCAATTTTTATGCACTCGAAAAACTTCAAACTGCTCCTGGGAAAATTCAAGCAGGATTAACGACATAAACAGTAAGTAAGTAGTTTTTACGTGAATCCCGAACAAACAGACAAGAAATCTAAAAAATCGTGTAGTTCCCTGACATCTCCTGTATATACAGATTAGTTGATATATATTTTAGGATGCCAACATCTCATTAATATATATATATATATGATATAATTTTTTATTGCAGTATTTCAGCAGACGGCCCACTTGATGGAAAACGGTTACCATCGCCTATGGACATTTGCAACACCAAAGGTGCTACGAATGCGCTGCTGTTCTCTTAAAGGAGAGTGGAACCTGGTCACTAATGCCGGATCACAACTCAAAGTTGTTATGGCGACATACCAGAGGTGTAGACCTTTAGACCAGGGGTGGTAGCCATCCAGTCGGGCAAATGCCCTACCACCTGGCTGTGGGTTGTTTTGTCACCTCTTACGACACGCCGCCCGGCCGCAGGAAATTGTATTCTTTCTCCATTCCAGCACGGATAAAGATAGATATTGGGCAACCTAAACTTATAATTCATATAAGTTTAGTTTACCCAATAGTGGATTGTATAATGATAAATATGTATTATTCAAATGATAGCTCTGTGTGAGAGAGATGCAATTTGTCGCCATTGAGCATGCTTTGGGGAGCATCGAGCCGCAAGCTTGAATTGAGACAACGCCATTAGTTGCTATTCAGTGGAGTGCATTCGCAATAGCTTTGCTCTGATACCGATTATACTATTAATCATTATAGAGGATTGCAAGTCACTGCTGTATTATTTAAATTATCATTGTATTTATTTATTTAATAAATAAATACATTTTAAAGTAGAATATCATTAATAATGCCGCTGTCAGCGGGACGCCTGCCCAGAAGACTGGCTGCGTTGTCACATTGGAAAAGGAAAGAAAATAATCTGAAAAAGACATATTGTGATGTTGCGTCAACGTCAAAAAATTATGAAAATAAAAGTGAGAGTATCATTAAACATTACGTAGAAAGACCTTGTTGCGGACAGAGAGCACCCCCCACCCACCCGCCGGAGCACCCCTACTCTCCGCGCCCATAGCTCGCGCGATTAGCAGCTAGGCGTCGGACGGGATGCGGGCTATAGGAGCGACCTCGGAGCCAGAATTCACAATTATCATTGACCACTTACCACTCTATCTCTCTCTCGACTCTCTCGCACAATGTGTTATTACGTACTTCTTTATTTATATTTCGATTCTAAGTTATAGTTTAGTAATAATCATACAGTCCAATTTTATATCAAGTTTCATTTTCAAAGAAGAAGCAATTGCCACCAATAGGCCTTGAAAATACAATAAAGAAGATCACCTATGTTGTATTCGCCAAATATCTCTGAATATATTCATGTTATAATGAAGGAGCAGCAATCATAACTCGCTGAAGTTCCCAACGGGGACTTGATGGAGGTCGTGTTGCTTTGTTTGCGCAACAATTGTGTATTTGTTTTGCAAATCCCAACTGTTGAAGAAAACTTTTCGAGCAGCCGCAGGAATTCCCTCTTTTGGCGACATACAGTTTGTTTGAAGATTATTATAAAACTTGAATATTCATGAACATTCGATGTGTGTTATTTACACTATTATAAAAACTCCGTGTCTGAAACTATAAAAAACCCAACTGGCATAGACTATATACACGTTGGAGCACACAATGCAATTTTTTTAGATTTCTTGTCTGTTTGTTCAGGATTCCCGGAAAAACGACTGAGTTGATTTCAATGAGGTTTTCGCTGATCCACAACAAATTCTTAGACTTGAAATCTATGCTCCTTTTTTCCTGGGAATCCCGCAAGAAAAGTGCTGTGGCATTTTGTGTCCAATCTAGAATCTAATTTAATAGAATCTAGCGGGAATTTCAAGTGAAAATTGGACGAAACGAAACGCGAAAGTTTTAAGAATGTATGGAGGTTTGTTACTTTTTCACGCAAAAACTACTGAATGGATTTTGATGACACTACAATAATATGGCTTACACATTATAATTTATAAAGATATTTTTTTAATTCTAGTATAGGTTCGCGTTTGATATTATATATATATGTAGTTTGATATGATAGTGTCAGTTATCCAAAATATAACGATTTTCGAACGAATTAACGACGACGACAGCGAGTTCCCACGCAGGCGAGCCCGCGGGGCGCAGCTAGTATGCAATCATTGTTCCGAGCTTGACTACAAGAACGAAGACACGTTCACACTTACACTATATTTATATGGGTATAAACACACAGTAAGTGGAAGCAGTTTTCTTGTTAATAAACCACTCACGTCGCATTAACCTCAGTATGGGTGGCCAAGAGCCATTACCACGAAGTCGCTTGTCAATTCCGCGAAACCAGTACAAGTTACGTTTAATTGAAGATGTTGTTAATCTTTTACATATTCTTTTAAATTGTTTTTTACGGCAGCGAACAGTGAAATGGGCAGCGCGAGTATGCGATCTTGAGTTCAAGTGCTCGCGCTGCCCACTTGCCTCACCACTTTCATAGTTGCAGCCATGGACGTGGGATTATCGAGACGCGCAGGCTTCAGCACGATATGTCTTTCACCGTCAGTACATCATAATTGGAACAATATACACATTAGGTCACAAAATTACTTTAGATGGCCAGCATTCGAACACATGTTATAAACCGTGAGTTTGAAACACGAGTGTTTAGCTACTACTACAACAATGCCCGCCATTGGTCTGTTGATTATTTTGGTCCGAAGCGATTGTTCTGGCTTTAGGTGTTTTAATGTTTAGCTGCTTGAACGTCAACTGGATGGGAATATTTTGGCGCCGCTATCAATAGCATTAGCTATACTAAATTGGCTATAGGCTTGTAATTGGGTGTCTCCGTGCGCCCGGTCCGACCGGTCTGCGCCCGCGCACATTCCCCCCTCTCTCCATTGGTGGGACCTGTTTGCAACCAGTTCTATAAGAACGTACTCATTCCAAAATGAGCTCATTTGTTCATTGAAAGAGTGAATCGAGTCACTGAGCAACTCGGTTTGAATAAATTCGTTCTCGATCAGTTACTATATCTTACTATTCATTCACTTTCCTTAACTGATAGTGAAGCAAATGGACGGTTTAATTTTTTTTTATTTCTTAAATCAAGGCCTATTTACATTAGAAAGAAATCCATCAGACGTTTTTTTACCTACCGTTTGTCCTACCTTGCATTAACTTTAAATACTTTTGCTTTTTAACCGACTTCGAATAAGGAGGAGGTTCTCAATTCGTCGGGATCTTTTATTTTTATTTTTATGTATGTTCGCCGATAACTCCGTGATTTATGATCTGATTTACGTGATTCTTTTTTGTTCGACGCGGAATAGCTTCCAATTGGTCCCCTAAAAATTTTACATAGTTTGGCCCAGTAGTTTCATTTTATGAACATTTTTCATGGAAATAATTTTCACTCCGTTCCATATGTACACCGATTACTCTGAGATTTATGATTCGATTTACGTAATTCTTTTTTTGTTCGACGCGGAATAGCTGCCATGTGGTCCCCTAAAAATTTGACATAGTTTGGCCCAGTAGTTTTCATTTTACGAATATTTTTTTGTTCCCGATTCTTGGGACCTATATTTTTTAAGAAGCGCTGCACCATTCGTTGGTCCACCCATACATAGCTAGACACTAAAAAGTAACAAATAAAATTTAAAAACTTCGTTTAAAAAAACCGACTTCAAAACGAAAAAACTAAAATGTATAAAATAACTTATTTCTTAAGCTATTATTATTAATATATATTATCTAAAACATCTTGAAGTCGGTGCAAAGTAAAACATAAAAATTACTATATTTTGAAAATTACTAAGCACCGACTTTAAGATGTTTTAGATAATATATATTAATAATAATAGCTTAAGAAATAAGTTATTTTATACATTTTAGTTTTTTCGTTTTTGAAGTCGGTTTTATTAAACGAAGTTTTTGAATGATATTTGAAAAATGTAGGCATCGCCACAAAAAAATTGAATAGAGTTTTCATAGCATAAAAAATCAGAAGGTATAGTACACGATACTGATTCTTTCGCGAAGAATTCCAAGAGTGTCAGTCCCATCTCTATTAGAGAAACGCGGTGTTCCCTAGCAAAAATCTCCGCGGCCTCTCAGGTGTCAGCCGCTTCGAGCTTGGTGATATTCGGGCGACGTGTTCAGGAGACCCTTTTAGTGGCCGATGTGAAGTGCGGTTTGTGCGAGATGTAGTGTTTCGGGCGATGACGTCGCTTCATCATATCACAAGATGCTCGCCGTCCGCCAAGCTAAGGTACTCTTAGCTTCTATGTCTAGTAAAAGCCCTAAAGTTATAAATACATATATATATATATATATATATATATATATATATATATATATATTATTATATGAATTATTCATACTCGTGTCAGCTACACGATTTCAAAATCTAGAAACTGACATTGTTTTTTAAATGAATGTTTGTGTAGTTATTATCCTGCTAGGCATTTGTTTGTGTTTCCTAAAATAATTCAAAACTATATCAAAATATTGTATTACTTCCAATAAGCTTAACAAATCTATACATTAAGATGTGAAGCAAAAATAGCAAAAACTTTGAACCCCTTTTTACGAAAATTGCGCGGACGGAGGAGTATGAAACTTCGCACACTTATAGTTTTTTAATTATTTTTAATTATGCATAATAATACATTCAATCAATAAAAGAACATTACACTACCATGTATTTGACACACATACTCTTTTGTTTATTGTTAAAGTCAAATTAACAGCGTGGCCTTGGCGAAATCTGTGGTTATAGAAGTATAGTCTTTGACAACAGAACCTTGATAATGTTTAAACTTATAATTTAAATTAATTATTAACGGGCAACCACTAGTAATTATAAATCACTTACTAGGTATTTGTATTTGTACGTACAACTGAGCCGTATAGATATTTTACATAACCGCATAATAAAATTACATGAACTTAACGGCATCCAATTTCAAAACTAATTATTAAGCCTGCGCAGAGTTGCATCATATTTTGATAAGGTCCCTACTCACTATCACAAGCACAATACATCAGCAAATGCGACTATTTTAACCTCCTGAACCTCATTTTAGTTCAACATTTTTTTGAAATACTAATTAAATTCTGGATCTACGAAGTTTAGAACCTGAAAAGGTTTTAATGAATATAAAACAGAAAGCCTGAAAGGCTTTACTTTCGACGAAATAAAAAAGAAAAGAAGTGGAATATTCGTAGGCTTATAAAAGTAGATATACCACAATAAGGAAGATAAAAAGTGTATCTAAACGAAGAAATATTTGTTAATTATTTAGTTTTCAGCATTCCGTTATCAGTTAAGGAAAAACCGAACTCATATGATTTCGTCATTTTCACCTGTTTTTTTACGTCATAGTAATTTTTATTGGAAACTGGAGTCTACAATAATGAAAATTTGCAATATAGTGTAATCTGTATAGCACTACCATGTACTACAAAGTATTATAGTGAAATTGTGATAAATAAATATGAGGGGAGATCAACATACAAATTAACTAACATAGACCTTAAACCACGACTAAACTATATTGTTAAGAGTTACGTAGGACTCGAATTAAAATGCCGTTGGAATTACTATAGAATTTATTAGAACTATAGGTAGACACTACTAGTACAAACTGCACGATTCAATAACACGCGCAAAGTCCGTCGCTATATCGCTCATCACGTCTTACTCTTATCGTAATCCTCTCTTGACTGCCTCCTCCCCCCCCCCCCCCCGTTCGGGCATCGTTTTATACTAAAATGTATAATATAACAAAAGACCACGTGGACTGAGGCTTCCCTATTAAACAGGTAACTCATGTGCCAAAACCACCTTTCTCACTTGTGCCCCGCGCTCATGGTAGAGGAATAACGTGAGACTTGAACGTAGTTACGCCCACACTACACTGCGTTAAGAGGAGTTGGTTCCTCCGCTTCCCAAGTGTTGGAGGACTTAAATATAGTGATTCTTTTTTATTCTAAAGCTATTCAAGTATTTATCTTCTTTTATTTGTGTGTGCTTTTGTGTTAAGAGTTATCTATCTATTCTACGGAACTCTTCGTTGTGCGCGGACTGCCAAGTAATTGCCCAATTTTGTTTCTTAAATTTAGGAATAATTATGAAAATGTTGTTTTAATAGACAAAGGGTTGCAGCGACACTCGTTTTCCCGATTTAATGGCGCGTCGTTCCGCCGCGAAATGGTCAGTAAAGTCGGTCCTTTGGGTTGACCCTGCGATATTTCCCCCTTAGACCCTTCGCCTTACGCTTCATTTCCGTGCGATCAGCCCGCACGTGTCATTAAGCTCGGTAATCGACTTTCATATCGTGAATGATTTGACAATTCTTCATTTATCTTACACTTTTTTCCACCATTACTTTGACTCATATAGTAACGTTTCGTCCTCTTTTTATAGAAATATCGTAAAATATTAACAAGATATGAAACATACCGGTCAAACTAAAACAATCGATTTCCGACGATAATATTGAAGTCAATTGTTTTGAACTATAGTTATCAAACCCTAGGGAGTAGTCTTATTTGACTTACATCAAATGTTAATTATGTTTTTGAAGTGAAACTTCTTTAGAATCATTGTGATTTGAAAGTCGATGAAAAAAAACTATACTAAAAAGAGATAAATATATATAGATACGAGGACTAAGTCATTATATTTAATATAACTTCTACTGCGTTTGAACTACACACACACACACAATATTTTTATGTATATATAAATATATAAAAAATAATATATATAAAAAATGTGACAAGGGGTGAGGGAGATTCTAAATTTCGTTACGTCACATTTCATATATTATATCGTTATAGTATATTTTAGCTCTAAAACACGAAATTCGAAGAATTAACGTTAGCTAACTAATGGAAACAGTGATAATATAACTACAACTACGTCGTAAACTTGTATCAACAAAACGGTTACAAAAATATACATTTCATACAAGCTTAATAGGACATAACAATAAACGCACAACTTACCCGATTACGGGGAAAATCAGTTGAATATAAACAAATACATACGATTCTTTATAATAGAACAATGAAAGCACTTGTGAGTAAATTATTTAGTTTAGAATGAGACGCGTCTTAACGTTCTTGCAGAGACAATTTTTAGTTTTAACGCCCGCTGTCACTTTTTTATGACGTCGTATTAGCGGCCCAATGTTGCCGCGACAAATATAAAATACTTTATTTGACCGAACGCAAAGTCTGATATTCTCTTACGCAATATTGAATATAGAAAGAAAGAAAGAAAGAAAAGACGTTTATTTAGTAAACACACAACGAGACAGAGATGGAATGATATATCGAACGATTATTCAATATTGCGGGTAGGTAATTAAGAATTGTCAATGTCAAATGCGTTTACTGTGTTCTGTAATGACTAAAGACAATTAGGTAGTCAATACAATGTTTACATTATGTGTTTATACTATTTGCAATTAATTTTTATGATAATGTGGTATTATAATAGTGTAACGAAAAATCATATAAGTACACGGTGTAACAATTTCCAACTCTATCTGTATGAGCATAGTGTTTATACCTTCAGTAAATAGTTATCAAATTGATGGTACAAATTGTTTAAAATCCGTTGCATGGTTTAGGACGAGTTATCGGATATATAAACAGACAGAGGTGGAAAGTGTCATTGTTTTGTACTATCTAAAAATATCTGCTAGTGTTTTTTGAATTTATCTCTTTATCAGTGATGTACGTACTAAGTTGACGGCTTCTGTGGATGAGCGGACTAAGCCTTTGCCGCCCACCTCACTGCGATGCAGAGGCTCCGGGTTCGATTCCTGGTATGGTAAATTTCGGAAACGAATTTTGTCCGTTATTTACTATGGTCTGGGTGTCTGGGATCGGCCTCAGAGCAGTATGTTATATATTACCAATAACACAAGCGTAATTTACTTAATTTTGGGATATACAATATGTCGATTATTTATTTATTAAGGTTAAAATAATGCTAATACAATACAATATATTTGTACTGTTTCCCGAATTGTGTTGGGTAATGTTGGTTTCGTTCAGTAGCGAAACACCCGGTACCGGATTGTCGAACTCTCGATGATGTAATTATAGTAATGGACAAGGTCGACTTTGATTATTCGTGGAATTCACTGGTTCTAGTAAGCGTCAACGATTAACAAGACTACCTAGATTCAGTCTTATTATGCAAAATTATTAACCATTTGAGAGCGACGTTTGTAAGAAACTTAAAAAGAACAAAATACATAATATAACTTTGAAAATAATTACAGCTCTATATAAACATAACGATTTTGGGCCAGATTCAATACAACATCCTTTCAACTTTCACCAATGGGAGGAGATTCAAATCATCTGAGCGCAGTTCGTTCACCGCGAGCAATTCGTGTCGCGAGCCGGCCCGGGCGAGTAATGCCGACAGTGTAAGCTGTTAAGTGGAACAATGAATATTGGTTATTCTTTGTCTTGGTCTCTTTTGTACCTGCTTAACATTCGATAAGTTAAATTTGGTAAGTTCTATGGTAAAGAAAAGAGTTAGGAATGAATAAAAAAAATCTCACTTTTTTGCTTATAACTTCTTTAATTTTTAATTTAGGGCAAACATATTTGTAGGCAAAACAATTTGCTACAATTATGACTTTACAAATTTTTTGTAAGACGCATAGTTTCCCAGATATCGCGAAAAAGTGTTTTCACCCCTTTTTCCAAGATTGCGGCCGGGGGACAAGGGTGGCGACCCCACAAACTGGAGGTTAAGCTTCTATTGACCCCCCTCACATGTCCCAAAAATAAAATTGCGTCCTCTAAGAAATGCAAAGCTCATGTAAAATTTCAATGGACTAGTCATTGAACTGTTAATTTTATTGCTGCTTTAAAATTTGCACATTAAGGGCGGCTTGCATGACGCTCCTTAATTTTATTTAAGAAACACTAAACGCATTTACCGCCCTTAAATACGATAAGCGTCTTGCACAACGCTAAATTTACTGGTAAATACGTTTACAGAACTGTCAAAGTTAATCATCCAAAAATGGCTATTTAACTCCTTAAACGCGTTTAAACATTGTCACTCGTGTGTCTTTATGAAATTGTCACTTATAAAAAGTCAATTACAGATTGTCAATCGTATATTATTTGCTTTAATTATTTATCTCAATTCTAAATACCCATTATTAGTCCAAACTAACATGGTAGCAGAGTAATAAAGTTAAGGAATTGGATCCAGTAAAGATATTTTATCTAGGAAAGAATAAATACAATATTCTAGCATTGTACTCGACCTGACGTTCACAATGAATAAGGCGATCGCAGAGGCTTCAAGGTAAAAATAATGCACCTAGATGGTAAAAATTATAAGCCTTGGCGGTATCGTATTGAGACAGAGTGCAGGGCAATACCCGGCGCTGAAGAAATTTTGCAAGGAAAATTTCAAAACCCGATGAGCCTGCAACATCTGATGGTGCAGATGCTAAAGCCAAATATGAAATAAATTTACAACAATTTCTAAAAATTGACTGTGCCGTTTCAACTCTGATGACGACAAACATGACGGATGAGATTCTAAAACAAGTTATGCGATATAAAAGCGCTTAAGAAGTGTGTGATGAGCTAGAACGCCTATATACTGGAAGCAGCGAAGACAAACTTATGATCTTTGTCTACAATTCTTTGATTATAAAAAGGACCCTGAACGTCAGATGGGAAAGCATATATCTTCTGCATTAAAGAACATTTCAACAAACCTTTTCATAAATTAATATTTATTATTCTTTATGAAATTGTAAGTTACTAAAAAGTAAATTAAAGATTGTCACTCGTATTTTATTTGCTTTATTTATCTCAATGCTAAATACCCATAAAATCGAAAATAAAACCGCACAGCAAAAGATTATTCTTCAGGTTGCCGCCAAAAATTCCGAAGTAAACTTAACCAAACGAACAAAATTTAAAATGTCAATTTGAGATTGGCCAACTAAAATCCTTTTTACGCAGGAAATAACTAACATTAAAGCTAAATTTCGTGTGTTTGTTCGATAAAGTATATCGCCACGTGAAACGAAACACATCTGGCTGTTTTACCGATGGCATAAATACATTTTACTAAATGACATGGGAGAGTGCGTCATGCAAGACAACATAAATGCATTTACTATTAAACGCGTTTAGAGAGTTAAATAAAATTAACTAATTTTATTTAAAGACGATCGTTGTGCAAGCGGGCCTAAATAAATTAAAATTAGTATTTAAAGGTTTAATTAATGTAAAAATTACAGAATAGTCTTCGACGAGTAAAATCGGTTTTTGGCCTACACTAAGAGTTCTGCTCATAACATTATATAGACTATCTTTGTACGTTATGTTCATTCGGAGTTTATCCACTGGACAATGCCGGGAAGCATATACTGTGGTGCAAATACGCGGTGCGTGCAGGCTGTACATCAGTGCGGTATTTATGCGCTTTGTCCTGTCAGCGAGTTAATGACTCGTCTTGGGTATAGATCTCCAATCCCGATACGAGGAATTGGGCCCCAGACTCCTCGCGCAATTTCATGCAAATTTAAGTAACAACACTGCCTTATTCTATATTATAACCAAAAATATTTTCTTCCTTTTTCGATAAAATTTCTTGTTTATTTTTTATTAGTAAAAACATATTTGCTTCTTTAAAAAGTGAGAGAACAATAAACATAAATTCAAGCAGGCGTGTCGTTAGACAGTTTCTTTCGGCATATTTTACTTGAATATAAAGATTTGTGAAACGAAATAATTATTCAAAAAAAAAATGGATAATAATAATAAATAAATCTTTATTAGCCTTTAGTGTTTTACAATTAAGAAAAAAGAAAAAGATGAATTGATAGTTATAGTACCGTGAAACTCATTAAGTTAGCCTCTTCGTCCAATCTTTGGCCATATTGAAAAATAAGCTATATCTTTTTAAATTAATAAGTCTGCAAATGTACATTTTTGTCGTTTTTAGACTTATTATATGGCAACACAAAATAAGTGTCTTTATGCTGCCAAAAAGCCTACATTTTTGACAATTGACCGTTAAACCAACGTGTATCAAGGCGGCAACCGGAGTTGTCGACAAACTTTTCTAATAAGCCTATGAAATAAGTTTTATTCTTAGTTCTATTTAACTCATTCGATAAAATATTGGTAATTTAATCACTTTTAATACTCAAACATGAAAATAAACGAATATTAACTCTAAAATACTGATTTAGGCAAAGTTTGGCACGTTTTACAAACAAATGTACCAAACTTTGCCGAGTCTAGGGTTGACGCCCTTGTTTTTAATATGAATATGTATGTTTTTATTGTTTTTTAAATCTTTGTTAACATCGTTTTATCATAGTAAAAAATAGAACTGCTATTGGAAATGTTATTTTTTTTTAAATATAAGCTATCTAACACGTTCGCGTGAGCAATCCTGCTTCTGAATCTATACGCTGAGGCATCTTTTCGGTACTTTTACACGGGTGTGTGTATCCGTGAAAATGAACTTTTGAAAGTCACGCGGCGGTTATATACTACGAAAATTTAATGTATTGCGGCGCTAAGGAGTTCCGTCATAAGAATTCACCCTTACGTTAGACGTAATATAACGTTCCGCCGAAATAAATATAACAAAGTACAGGATGACATATGACGTTGCGCCGTTTCATAAATAGCTCAACACGACGCCGTAAGACGTTGCTCACGCGAACGTGTTAAACGCCATTGTGTTCGCTGGCTTTTGATGACGTCAAGGTTCATTCTCTGTATATGTTTACATGCCCATATTTCTCAGCGCTTTCAATTTTAAACTAGATTAAATAAATACAGACCATGAAAACAGCTAAAAAAATCTATACATACTACATATTGCATTGTACCTAACTATAAAAATATTTTTATTTTTATATTTTCTATTCCGAAATATGCGAACATACGACGAAAATGGTGTAAGACTATAAAAAGAGATAAAATATCTTGAACAATATTTCTCGAAAGTGCACTAATAAAGTACAATATGCACAATGACAGAAGTAAAAGCACTACGCACTGAGTTCGCCTTGACTACGGTTGACAATCAGAAATTGTCGCAATGTAAAATGACGTCACGTTTCCATTTGCGACTTTAATTTGATTTTTAATTTTATAGAGACAACCCTACTCATTGATTTTCAATGTATGGAAGTTGTAAAAAATTAAGACCTATCATTGCCTATAGTAATATTTCGTACTAAAATACAACAAATATTTTATTCGAAATTGATTTGTATTCTTTCGTTACTAAGCTACATTTTAAATTGTCCTAAAATTCGAAGCACATGTTCATTTTAGTGTAAACCACAGAAATAATATCTAGATATTAGTTCTGTGGTGTAAACGCATTGGGCAATATTAGGAATATGAGACATAACTTTGCCTGATTTTTAAATTATTAAAAAATATTGTTGATTTAAGCATAAAATCTAAATTAAATGAAAATAATAAAACTCTAGTTTCTTTTTTACCTTATGATGTTTGAAGAACCTACAAAGAGTTTTCACTACAAAGTCAAATTTTATAAATATCTGTGAAAAGTTAGGGCACAGATATTTATAAGGGGCTATGCCCCTATAGGGTATATTTATGCTATTATCGGGCACTAGTAATAACTTACTAATCCGTACAAGATAAAGAAAGAATACAAATTCCTGCGGCCAGGTGGTAGGGTTTTGCCCGACTGGATGGCTACCACCCCTGGTCTAGAGTATGCCGGCCAGCCTTGAGTTGTATTCCGGCATTAGTGGTCAGGTTCCAGTCTCCCTGTAGAGAGCAGCAGCGCATTGGTGGCACCTTTGGTGTTGCAAATGTCCACCGCTTTCGATCAGGTGGACCGTCTGCCTGTCTGCTGAATTTATGCAGAAAAAAATCTAATAATGATATTTTTAAAGTTGCTTGATAACAAGAGATTTTACTTTAGAGTCGGTTTTAGTTTTTCATTTTTTAGACCAGGACAACGTCTGTTGGTACCCCCCATCCCACTTATATATGAATAATTTTGTAATTAACCCTATTCCGAGGAAGGGAAAAATAATTAATTATATTAGACACAATTATCTCTTTAGGAGGCATCAATCTGAGCTGATTCTCAATTACTACGTGAATGGAGTCGCCTTCCACCAATCCTGCGCGTAAACGACTCTTTTTATCTTGTGATGGGATTCTGGAACAATGCGTTTCTAGATTAATATTAATTAAATCGGGTAATGGAATTGAATCAATCAATTGGATTACTCTCTTTGTAGTAGCGTTAATGCGTCGCCAAAAGTGATTTTCACATTTTGATTTTCAATTTCATTTCAAAACCAATTATAATGTTTTCTATCAAATATTTTTATTATGTCAATTTCGATATTTCTATGATTGAATTGTGATGATAAGATTTTGATAAAACTTTGTTTTTTGAAAACAGGTGATCGTAGGATACTTTATATAGAGAATTCATATTGTTCGCCTTTTTAGTTAATATTAAATTTACACGGGGCAAAGCACTAGTCCCAGCGAAACTTCGTTCTCATTGCCATGAGGACGTTCGCATATACATCTTTTTGACTAGCTATATTTGTCTATAGTCTATACCATAGGAAATGGTGTCATTTATCGGGACAAAGAGTTATATATCACAAAGCGTTGACCCGGAAAATAAGCTTTGCGTCGAATTTAAATCCGTTCAGGGGCCCAATTCTACTATTACTATGTCGTCAAAATCGCCGACCATCATCGTCTCAATCGTAGGTTTGCCTGATTTCGGTATACTTTTAACTTCAATAGAGCGCCCGTGGCATGCCTCTTTATCTGTATAAACATTAATAAGAAAAAACTTGCGAAATAAAAGTTTAAAATGTTGGTAAGTTTTCAATATTCATTTCAACTAACGCCACTTCTGCTATTAGTAATACGATTTCTTTTCTACTATTAGTCCACCGCGACATTGAGAGGATATTGTAGATTTAGTAGAATACGAATTTATGATACTATAACAATGGAGTCGTACTTTGAACATCTTCGCAACACCGAGATATTTAAATAGTAAAATTGTGACTCCGAAATTTGCATATTATGATGTACTTACAGACAGACGGATACAATATCTCAAAGTTCTAATGTTGGAATATGCTTATTTATCTTATTGAAGTGCAACTTCTATATAGACGGGGGTCATTAGGATTTTTTCTGTCACAACTGTTAGGGCTGTGGTGAAAGGCGCCATAATTTTAGAGTAGACTATCGATTTTTTTACTGGTTCCGGATCGAATTCAGTTTTTGTTTGATAAAATAAAACATGTTTCAATAAAACATGCATTCATTAAAATTAAACCTAACCAAATCATAATTTGCAGTAAACCTGCAAAAATTCGATATGTGTTCTGGGACACATAGTAGAAGTGATACATCAACCGATGAGTGGAAAAACGAATCGCAACAAAATTTTAACTTGAAGTGTACTTGTCCAATTTGAAAACCTGCGCGTAAACTACAAGTTAAAATTTTGTTGCGATTCATTTTGTCACTTGTCGTTTTTTTTGCATGCATTTAACAAACGCGACCTCTTACATATTTTTTTATAATATTGTTACATACCGACAAAGAAATTGCGCACGCCTGGCTGTTGTAAAACGCAGTTTATTACCTTTCCTGCATTCGGAGTTCTTTGTTTACTTTGTGTTTAGAATTTGTCATTAATTGACAAACATGCTATTGTTATTGTACTTTTTTATGGCCGTTATTAGTGTCGAGCTAATCCTTGTTGTTATTACATTGCGTCGAAACTTGCCAGGTGTGCGAATTAACTCGGTGAACGCGGTCCTGTGTTCTATTATACAGTTTAGTATAAAACAATGCCCGAACGGAGGTGTGGGCAGTCAAGCGACGACTACTGCGTATACTACCTAATACGAGTAAGACGTGTGAAGTACTTTTGATGAGTGATATAGTGACGGACTTTGCGCTTGTTATTGAATCGTGCAGTTTGTACTGGCTGTGTCCAGTCATATTTGTGCCTGTTTTATACGTGTTTGTACAGTTCTAATAAACTCTATTGTCATTCCAACGGCATTTTAATTCGAGCCCTATATAGCTTGTAACAATATAGATAAATAATCATTCTTTAATTCGGGTAAGTTCAATATATTCCAAAGTGCTGTAAATGAAACACGTGTTTACCATAAGGTTGGAAATCGAAATGTCCGCGCGTTCGCACACTCGTGTCATTTCGTTTATTTCGTTAAGAGGATCTTCGTGCCACTTTCATCTCATTACTATACCGCGTAACGCCAGCAAGAATTTTTGCCCCCATTTGTTACCCCAATCTCCCCCTCCCGTCCTCTCCGCCCCGTAACGGACTCATACAGCTTTAACGCAATCAAAATTTTCCATACTTATTATATAGCTAGTGTTTTCTCTTTGTTTATTCCTGTGTTTCGACAAGCAGACTTATATTTGTTTAAACTTAATAAAATATTTTTTTTTCTATTCTTCTCAACTTAGCTGTCTACTCTCCACGCTGTACTGTTCTTCCTTTCTTATTTTACTTGTTTTTAATTTAATTATACCTAGACATAAGTTGTTAAAAGTGTCCTCTCAGTCAGGTTGCCTGGACGAGATCGCATTAAGCGATAAGGCCGCCTTTTGTTTTACCGTTAAATTATTGTAATGATTCATTCTGTAACTGTATATTCGGTGAACAATAAAGTGTTTTCTATTCTATTATATTCTAGTCGGTATATGTACGAAACCCTTTTGAATATATGACGAGTGTACCTCGTGAGTTGGGTTCAGAATCAAGCCGCCCAAAACTGGGTGTATCTTTTGTTGGAATAACTTTTGATAGCAACCAAATAAGATACCAAGCACTTGAATTTTTTACTGCTTGACTTGTTCAAACTTTATAAAGAATATTAATACAAATATGCCAAATAATGCCTATGGCGTAATGAACCCGCGAATTACGTAGTAACCATGTGTCTGAATGACATTTACTTGTATTTTTTCAAAACAGATTATTATTGATTAATGCGTTCGGGAACGCCATAAACTGATTGTAATCAAATTTTTTCTATTCTTTTACGATGGAATACCTATATTCACCATTGACTTGAAGACTCCTAGATTGTATTTGTCGGGAAAAACATTTATTGATTCCCCGTACAAACATTTCATAGTGATTTTATATAACAAGCCATATATGTGTACAAAAGTATTGTAAACTTTGAAAGCGGAATGACAAGAAACAGATTTTTCACGCACCTCCAATGAAGTAAGTCATAATTCGGTAGTTGACAGTACCTATGAAAAATATAGGCTGATTTTAATATATATCGTAGACGATCTAAATATGACAAAAATAAATTGTTTTAACTAAAATATTAAACATTAATTGATATTTTTGAGAAAAAAATTGTTATATTGCAGCCATTAGCCACGTGACAATGAACGCCGATCAGAGCGCGTGACGTCATAGTGTGCAAAACACAACAAGTCATCAATGACTTCTCAGATAACACTTCAACGAAACAGATGTTTGTTTTGCACACTGTGACGTCATGCGAGACGCCATGACAGCTTGACGCGTTTTTGTGACGAAATGTCAAAATATTTATAAAATTGCTAAATTAAATATGTTAATGTTGTTTCTTTGCTGAAATATGAATATTTTGACTAAAATAGACCATAAGCCTCAAAATAAACCTGTTTCTCAAAAATTGTCATCTACCGTATTGCAGAAATAGTCAACTTTCTTGTCCAGAGTGTAACATACAGGACGGACATACATATAGGACGAAAATGTCACCGACTGTGAAATAAATTTAAAAATACACACTTCTTACTAGCAATGAACGTGTGCATACGTAGGTTTTTTTGGGTAAAATTTCACATGATTGCTTTAGATGATAAATATAAAAAAATCTACTGTAATATCTAACTTTAGGTATGGCTAAGTTGTCTACATAATTAAATAGTGTAATTCATTGCAAAAATCCTCTTTGTAATGTATGAAAATGGTGTAAGGAAAAACAGATGTGTACAGAGCCTTTGGGCGTCCCGTATGCGGCCTACTGCGAAAGAGAGTCGAGGCGGTCATAAAACCGCGGCATCGATGTAATTTGGCCACGTGGTTGGAATCGGGCGCGGCAAGTGTATTCTGCCAGGCCTCGCCTTTTCTTCAGAAAGAAGCCAAAAGACATGGTACTTTTGGGTCAGAGTCGTAATGAGTTGAGATATAGCCTAACAAAAGCGTTATTATTGTTTCATTACAAAATGGAAAAAAAACATTAGCCGCAAATTCTATCTGGATAACGACAAATTTTATGAATAAGGTCACAAATATGTTATCGATTACGATAATCGATTTCTGTGAATGAATTTTAACAGTTAATAAAATGAAAACATTTCCATGTTACGATTAATTAATACAAAATAACGAAACCAACTACAATTATAAGAAGTATCACCACATCAAAAGGATTTTTTAAATCACTTTCATCTTTTTACAATGTCTGTCAGTCGCGGCATTACTCAAATATTGTTAAAATTAATTTAAACTATAAAATTTTAACGAATAAAAGCACTGTCTACGATGGCATAGATGACTCTTTATCATTCATTAGATATAACTTAATATAAAAATAATATATGTAGTCATAACAATGGGCAGTGGTTATATGTATACTTATTAAAAATGAAATATGTGATGTGATTTTTAAATACGGCTCAGTAAATATTTGCTTGAAAATTATATAATTATGCATGAACTTCCTTCGCTGACAGTTAGAAATAAAATAGGTTTTAAAGCAGGAGTAGAGTATTAAATAATGGATAATAACTTTAAAAGTGTCCATAAGTCTCGTTTATAAAATTTAAACTTCTGACTAAGTATGTTCTTTTTTTAGTTGTTACAATCAGCGCTTTGATACCCGCTTATATTGGGACCATACCTTTTTCGGGCAAGTGTAACCAGAGCGGTGTTATTACGAGGGTGGCGCGTGCTCGTACATTTGATCATTTCCACATCAATTGCTTGTCTCCTTCGACGAGATACGCATAATCTTTTGGAACGAAGCGTAATGGACGATGATATTGTCATAACGATGTAATATTTAAATACATTTTGTTTAAGAACAAAAGGTACTGTAAGTTTTTGGACGAGAAATGAAGGTTAACATATTGTTACGTGCGAGCGGGGTTACGCACTTATGGATTGGAAGAAAACACCAGTTTTTAATTTAAAAGCTTTTATTGACTTACACAGCCGCACGTAGTACCTCTCTGTAGGGTTACCCCTATACGCACGACCAACGATGCACAGTCCCGACGATAGGTTGTCACACCCTCAATACCGTGGCCGATATTGCGCGGACCACCTCCAATATTATCGCGGGTAGCTCGCTTCTGGTTCCTCCTTCGAACTACGCTAAACACCTCCTTCGCGTATCTGTCCACCAAACTTGTCACTAAATTCACCACTTAATCCGTCTCTGTACTCTATTAACCTTCTCTGATAACCCTTTAGTATCGCACTTGTCGTTTCACCGTCTTGAACTGAAGTCAACTTTAAACTGCAACTTTCAACTCTGAAACTGCTCGGTAGGCGCGCCTTACGCTGTTTATATACCCGGAAGAATTTTCTAGAAACCATATATCTATCTCTGTCTTTTCTTTCCCGAACCTTCTGTTCGGGAACTTTCGTTTATACATCTATCCCTTTCTAACATCTATCTATCTATTTCTCTCTTTCGTCGTCTATCTCTTTCTAACATCTATCTATCTCTTTCTTTCGTTTATCGTCTATCTTTTTCTAAATATATCCGTCCTTGTCTTTTCGTTCTAGATTTTTCTAGAGTTTTCCAAAAGTTCTAAAACTAGCTAGATGGTTCCACCATCGTTCGCCACAATATTTCGGTGTATTTTTATGACTTATTATTTATATTTGTATTTATTGAGTGAAGTCACAAACTCAAAAAGGCAAACTTTAATCAATAATCTTCAGACAAATACATGTAATATGTATTGTATATCCCCAAGCCAAGCAAGTGACGTTTATGTTATGGGTAGTAATAGTATACAACAGACCACTCTGGAGCCGATCCCCAGGCACCCAGAACCTACTAAGTAACGTAAAGTTCGTTCACGACATTACGAAAGGAGTCCAATCCCGAATCAGCTTCTTTGAATCGGCTTAAGCCACAGTTTTGAGTCAAGTTTCATTTAAATCCGTTCAGTAGTTTTCACGTGATGCTCTGACAGATAAACGTTCTAAAAGTTGCATTTTATAAAAAATCTTGACAGATTTATTATAGACAAAGATGTTATAGATTATTGATTATTATTAGGCCCAAGAAATTGTCGTCATATGGGATGACATAGGAACCGGTGGTCTTGCAATCAGGGCTGCCGAAGGCTACCCAAATTGAAAAAGAAAAAAATGGCTAGTGGATCCGGGCTTCAAGGTAGACGTTCCAAAAGCAACGGGAGTTAATGCTAGATGATGAAATTATTTAAGCAGAGATGAAAATTTTGAGATAGATGTGTGGTGTTACAGGAACGGAAAAGGTGGGAAACGAGTACATATGGGGATCTTTGAAAACTGCACTCGTGACTGAAACATTGAGAGGAAGAAGACTATGACAAAGAAAATGTTACACTGGAATATTCATGGGTACAAATATAAAGGTAGACCAAAAAAGAGATGGATGGATTGTGTGAAAGATGATAGGAAGATTTATAGTTTGACGCAGGATGTATGTCGGAACAGAGAAGTATGGAAGGGACGGTGGCTATATCCCTCTTATTAGAGGAATATCCCGAAGATATTTCTCGATTGACTTTACAATATCAATCATGTTTATTTTGCACGTGAAATCAAATGAAAATACTTATACAAAGAATATGTACTCGAACATAGTTTGTACAAAAGGAAAAGGCAATGTCTTTGCCTTCTATACAAACTATTGTCATATTACGGCCTCTCCAAATATTATAATTGGAGATGGTGAAAGACAAATGATGAAAGAGAAAGAAAGAAAAAAAACTTTATTTGAAGAAATGATTGACTATTATTTCTGAGCTATAAAGCCATTGTTTTTATCAATAACTGTCACAAAGAAGCATGCTCAGATTGTAACCTGTGTTATATGTTACGGTTTTGACCATGAAGTATATTAACACACTGTAAGCGGTGGATATGAGACCGTTAGTTCCACCTTTATTGGGAATTGAATATTATTAGAGCCCATAAACCCTTGAGCGGAAACGGAAGCCACTGTTATCGTAGCATTAGTTGCGGTAATTCCCAGATCTAAGGGGTTTTATTGAAGTTTCGCTACCTGGGGACTGTATATATTTAAATATTATGTATACGTGAAAAACGTTGCAAGCAAACGTGTCGCTTTTGATGTTTAAATTAATTTAAACCTCGTGTCTGACTGTGGAACTCATTGCCCGAAAATGTCATTTGTCACTGATAGCACAATCTTAACCTGATTGTACGCTTCCTGCGAAGTAAACATGAAAGTGGAAAAGTGTATTCGCTTTACTAATCGCTTCGTAAATTAAAGAGGTCCCATTTTTATTTGACAACTGGACATCTCGAAGTGGAATTAAAACACCCTTCAAGTCCGCGAGTTAACGTCCGCTGGAAGCATGTCGAGTGCACTCACCCTCCGCGCTCGTCGCTCCTTCGACTTCTTTGATTAAAACTTATGCAAATCGGAAGAGTCGAGTGGAATCGGCAACTTACCAAATCATAGTTGTAGCAGACGGCGATGGATTAAGTGATAAGATATAGCGATTTATTTCCTTTTGATTTATTTATGTAAACTAGCTTTATCACTTTTCACGCTACCCTCTTTATTGTAAAATGTTCAATCTTGATCTGTTATTAGATCTTTATCATCGTTTAATATTTTAATTTAGTTCCTTCATTATTCGGGTACTACGACTGGAGGAAGATTTGAAGTTCTTCGCGACATTCGGCTTTATTCACAATATTGGCCTACATTATTTTGCAATCATTAGTTAATTTGAATGTTACAAATATTATTGTTGTGTCCAGAATGCCATGTTTAGACAAAGTTGTGCCGTCAAATCGTAGCTAGTAGATCAAATTAATAGTATTCAGGCAGACTCATCCTGGGATGACCTCAGAATTCTATATAAAGTAGTCGATAAAATAAAATCAATAATTAATTTGTTTTTAGGTAATAAACTTTAATTGTACTTACCCGGGCAAAATGGTCAATTAAGCGACAAAGCTTTTAAATTATCAATTTTATAAAACATTATTGATCAATTTTGCTGCAAATATAATACCAATGCGCTAATATGCATTTATTTCACCTTTGAATTATGTTTATTTTAGAATTTTTATACCAGTACATTTGATTACTATGTTTATATTACATTACAGAACGCGAAGTTTCCGGGTTCGATTCCTGGTATGGTAAATTTAATAAACGAACTTTCTGTTATTTACTATGGTCGGGGGTTCTGGGATAAGCCTCAGAGTTATTCGTTGCATAATACAAGTGAAACTTTCTAAGCTTGCGGAGATATATATATGTCGGAGGGAATATATAAATCGCATAGTTGTTGATTGGATTTATCACAATATTATTTGTTTACATTTTAATTGCTTCTAAAATTGTTAATTTAATTTGGTTTGATGTCTTAAATGTTTCTATACCTAAAAGATCGTTCTAACCTAATAAAAGTTATGAATATTGTAATTTAATAAAGGACCAATCAGAGCAGAGCATATGGCGGAGCGGGGTCAGCGCCCTCTATACTTTGGTAGTATCTACTTCGTTAGACGGAGGAGTTTTTGTGACACATTTGGTTGGTGGCAACAGGTCGAGTTGGACCTTTGAGAGTTTTAAAGAAAGTATTGAAGCTGGAAGTATGAGCGGGTGCCCTGAACCCGCTGCTCGGTCTAAACTATGTCATAATATTGATCAAATCTAAATTAAAAGTGTATAAACCGTGGCTATTGTGTTTTATGCTCGCATTTTATCCTGATGACGCCCACTAAACCTGCAATAACTAAAGACGATGTCGTGAGAACGAGGCCGTTCTGCGACATATATATATATATATATATATATATATATATATATATATATATATATGTTCAATGTCGGCTGATTATTATTATTAATAAAAAAATACTTTAGATCCGTCTCCTCGGTGCCTATACTTACTTACTGTATTTCATTAAGACGCAACTTCCATCTGTTACAATACTTTGTTGGTAATTATTATTTTACCAGTAGATTTATTAACTAACGCGCTTTCTTCCAGGCAATCTATGTAAAATATAAAAGGATTTAATCGCCACCTCCTTTAAAATAGATCATAAATGACTTCTTAGAAGTATTCGTGTGGACTTTAATTAACTGCACTACGTTTGAGTGACACGCCACGTTGCGAACGGCTCGACACGACGCAGACATTGAGTTGACGCAACTTAAACTCATGTTTGCAGTAATTACATTCGTGTTTCTTCCACCATAACATAGATTAATGGAAATAAATCAAATTTCAATCTTACACAAAATTGTTATAGTTTTTGGGCGGTTATTTTATTTTTTCGAAAACAAACAATTAACGGCTAAGTACTATTAATATATTTATATCTATTTAATTTTGTCCACATATTGTTAGTTACAAAGCTTGTTAAGAATTACTTTATTAACTATACATTAATTTTTTTAGAACAGACGAGCGTGCATGACAAGAACTATGAATGTCAAAGTAGCAAGTGAGGTGTGTAAGAATAAGCCTAAATGGCGCTCTGTTGTTCGTACCTACCCCGCAAGGTACCTGGCGTGAAGTTATGTATGTATGTATTAATTTTTTTTAAAGAGAAACTAAAACGGATTATTTTAACAGTATCTATGATTATTATTTTAAGGGTAAAAGTTTTCATAGGTAATTGATTACTTGGTCATTCACCATAGACTTTAAACAAGAAAATTTTATTACACGACTCAATAAAACGTGTATTAGCTTCAATTTCCACTAATACACAGTATACCTAACGTGACCATTTATAATTTTTGTCAAAGCGGGACATTTGCGGCATTATATAATAAAAAAAAGTTTTTAGTGTCTTATAAGTATTTTATTATATAAGATAGAATAACACAAAATAATCAGCGCACTAAACACAAAATAGTATACGGAGAAAAATGCAGGCTTAAATTTCACCAATTTTTATTATGCTGTTTACTAAACTTGAAACACCTCACCCAGAGTAGAAACAGTTATTATGCTCGTTTTGAAAACTATTGTTTCAAGTTTGTTAAGCAGCTAAAAATAAGTGGAATTTGAAATAAATTTATCATCTGGTCTGTTTGCAAAACCGAGACTATATCGGCCTCGCTGGGGACAGCGGGACTATGGCGGCCTCGCTGGGGACAGCGGGACAGACTGCCTGAAAGCGGGACTGTCCCGCCCAAATCGGGACGTATGGTCACGTTAAGTATACCCCAAGACAATAAGATCGTTTTCTTGGAACTAGCATCAATACAGTATAACAACTGGATGTCACATTGAGGTGTAATGTACTACGTACAGTACATATCATTCAATGGGAAATCATAAGAAATTCGCAGACATTGCTGCAAACCACTTGTGGGGATTTAATAAGTTGTGACGCAGCACAGGTGAGAGCCGATGGCTAATCGTCCGACAGGGGAGTACAAATAAGACGACTACTTGCTTGAACAATTAAGTTGTTCCTAATTTGACTAAGACTATATTATACAGTAACCTTATCATTTACGTGACGTACACACCAGTATTCTAATCAACATTAAATATTATATTTACACGTTTATGAGATTAGACATTTTTAAAGATATCATCTATCGGTATTTACTTCAGCATAACGTTCATGCATTGACCAAAGTCTTTAACTGTTCTAAATTATGTATCAATAAATTGGTGTATGAAACGCGGCGCAACACCACGCGCGAAGAAAAACTATACAATTTTAGTTCTGTAACAAAACTTGCTAAAGCAAAATGTACATTGTAAATTTCTGTAATTTTACTTATTTGTCCTTGAGTATGGAATTTAGTTAAAACTTGAGATGAAATCGTATTTGTAATTCTTCATATAAAGACCTAAAATGTACAGAAAAATAAATACAAAACAAATATTCCTTGAACTAAAGATATTTGTTGTTGTTGTTCTACGTCTATTCACACACGGGTTATTTTTATATTTGTTTATTCCATATTCAGGGCTTTAGATATAAGCCTATTTGCATGGAATCAGTTCGTGGGTAGTTTACAATACTGACATAAAAAGACATTTCTATTAAAAATAACAAAATGTTTTGCGGAATAAGAGCTGTTCGTAAATAAGATCATGTATAAAGCCGTATTATACGTATAATGTTGTTTTTAAAGAGACTGTACAGTACTTAAAATAAACAACATATAGTACAAATAGTGTAAGAAATGAAATTTTGGCATCATTGGAATTGTGTCACTACACAAAAATAGAATTCCAATGAAAATTCCAGAATGGTTTTGGTTTCTTTTTTTTTGGTCTACCACAAATAAGTGGCGGAACGTCAGCCTGTCTCCTGCATTTCAGGATTTAAAAAATCACTCAATTTTTCTTTAATTTTCTTAAGTTTCGTGACTAGTACACGTAATGAAAACTACGTTTTAACAGATTTAATAAATATTTTTCGACGTTTCGGACACTTTCAATAGCCGTGATCACACAAGACACAAAGACATGACATCTCTGTCTTCTCTGATAGCTACTGAAAAGTGGCCGCAATGTCAAATTATAAATGAAATTCCGCGTTTAAACCCGTTGAAATGTAATTTTCATTATAGTTAATTTTCTTTATTGTTCTCATAAATTGACTTTATAATTTACCCACTATCAAGCATCTTCATAAACTATGAAACAATAGCTTCTGTAATTTCAAGTAGTTAAGTTTCGTAGTGTCGACAAGCACTAATTGATGGATGCCTTAGTCGACGCTAGCTACAGCATCAATTAAGCTAGCACTAACTTGGTATTATCTTAGCGTTACTTGATCAAGTTGCGGGTTTATATGGCTCATGAATCATTTGCATCTCGGCCTACATTGCGCGAAGTTCAAGGTTCACATCCCAATCTACTTATATGAGTATCCAAGCTTTGAAAGGACGGTTCTCTAGGGAAAACGGGAATTTCAATTACGTGTATTGGAAATATTTAATATTGGAGCTTCCCTCGCAGTAATGCTCGCGTGGCCTTGACGGAAATAAGGTTGCGTGTGCTCGCTTCCTTTATCTGTTCCTAGGCACGGATTATAACTTATAATAGTCTTTTCGTTGGTATTAATAAAGGCGTGGCCCAACTGTTGGACTCGCGCTAATCTCATGCTTTGTATTAATCTCACGACCGTCTTTTGCGTGGTTTCGTTAATATCTTTTATAATGAGCCTGTTTATTAATACTCCAAAACAGCCAAGAGGGAGTCCATGCGTAAAGAAGAGTTCCGTAGAGGAGGAAGATGTCCAATGTTTTCGTCGTTTGGTTACAGAATCATAATGTTATTCAAAGAAATTCTTCTGTTTTTTATGTATTTAAATGCATTTATGTTTTATGTGTATAATGGGATTAAATATAAAAATAGACATTGTTAACCCAGGGAACGCATACATAAAAATTCAATAGAACAGTATGTGACAATTCATGTGGAAAGCGACCTAAGTGATACATAGTTATATCAGCGAATGACCGTGGGTGCAATTTTTTTTTTGAAAAGTTATTTGTGTTAAAAATAATTATAACATGTTTTTTTTTATGACTTCAGCAGACAGGCATACGGCTCACTGATTGGAAGCGGTTACCATCGCCTATGGACATTCAAAGCACCAAGGTTCCACAAATGCGCTGGCCGCCAATGCCGGAACACAACTTAACTAATCTGTTAAAAGAAGGTAGTGATTGTGTCTGCTTGATGTTTAGTGATAGTGCATTCCAGAGTTGAATGACCTGATCGACAAAAAAAAGTTGTAAAAACTTGTTCTGTCGACAGGCGTTTTCAGTTTAAAATTCTCTGACAATCTAAAGAATCTTGAATCACTGTAATTAAGGAACTGAAAGCGTTCCTTGAGATAATCAGGGGAGTTGGGATTAAACAAAATGTTGTGAATAAGAGACAGGATATGCGCATTCCGGCGCGTAAAAGTAATTTGTTTGTCGCTATGTGTGGTTGAGCGGAGATCCCTCCTACAAATCCGGCTCGAAGGATCAAATGTATGGAGCTTTGTTAATGTTTATTCTGTAATGCGCGTTGTCAAAATTGAAACATTCATTAATTGTGTGAAACAAAACCTAACCTTAAATTAAGGATTACAAGAGAATTTATTTGTGGCATATTTTGTAAGATGAAAGATAATCGGATTAAAGCAACGTTGCTAGTATAAAAATACAATATTATGTAAGAGTTTCCATCAGAGTGGGCTAGGTCTTTGCCGGCTTAGCGCATTGGAGTGCAGAGGTTTCGGATTGGATTCCTGGCTTGGTAAATTTAATAAACCACACCTCTTATTTCCTGTGGTCCGAGTGTCTGTTGTATCCTACCCATAACACAATATTGCTATACAATGTGTGTTAGTCTGCTCGGCCGATTTTTTAAAAAACGAAGTGTACTAGATGGTTGCTCCTTCCCCGTTTTACCTTCGGACAACCAGATCCAGTGAGAAGGAGGTTCTTGTCGCGCGTTCTTTTCTGGTGCGCACTGCCGAAGAGACTCTTTGCCGGAATCCGTTTCTCCTAAGAAAGAAAGTCTTCAAGTCACGATTGATTAGGTACCTTCTAGGTAAGCGTACTCCATCCTAGACCACATCTTCAGTCAACTTCAAGTGATTCAGTGGTTAAACGCAAAGCTATACAACCATAAAAGAGACTGTTACAAATGGAAAAATAATATGTTTGCTGTGATAAGTGTTTAATTTCATTGTCTTATCATTTATAACTAATAATAAAACTACGTTTTAACGGTTTTAAGCGCCGTAATTTGTTTGATTTTTATTATTCCGACGTTCCGGCTACTTTTCAGTAGCCGTGATTACGGAAGACAATAATGTCAAGTGTCAACGAGTATTGTTAAGGTTTTATTTAGCCTACCGCTAATTTATTCATTTGAATTTCATTTTAATTATTTAGTTTTATATTTGTTTATGGTTATTATTTACTCTATGGGAGCCTAATGTAATTTACCACCACTTCGCAAACCCTGTGGCTTGAAAGGAAGAAGCGGCACAATAAACCCTTCAGTAATATGCCTAGCTTTAATAATTTAATAAACACTATATATAAACTACTTAATAAATAGCTGTCTATAAAAAAACAACAAAATATGTAGCCCAAGTATGTGGTGGGTAGGTGGCACAGTTGGCAAGTCCCAGGGCGGAGTTTAGAGCACGTCCCTAAGTTGCAAGTAGTTTATGAATTCTTCACAAAGTTTTAGTAATCTCGTTATTGTTGCTTTAGTTGCGTCTTCTGATGGCTGCTCTCTAAACAACGCAGAGCTTCCAACTGCTGAAAATAATTATCAATTTTCATTGAAGTTGACGGGTCGTTCAGGAAAATGAACATCTCGTATCAAAGGTATTAATGATTATTATAGAGTTTTACACAAGTAATAATTCCTCCCGATGTACCTGCCCAGTAGAATAATTTTAGTAGCGCCGACTGTATACGTGTAAATTGTGTAAGCGGGACAGAGTTAAGAATACATAGCAATCAATACTGCCATTTCTACATGCGAAAAAAGTTTAATAGAGATTATTTACATGTCAGAAATAGGTCTGCACTATTCTGCGTAAAAATACTTATAATTCCGATTTGTTAGTAGATTAGCGGTGTAAAACTGTACAATTAATTGAATAAGAATTTTGAATAAGGTATAATATTTTACGTAATTGCCACAAAGTCAAATAATTCTTCATTGACTGTATGCAGTCTCGTGGCCCAGTCTAGTCTTACTCCATTCATTTGTCGTACAGTCCTGGTGCTGTTGGTTAAAATTTGACATAAGTACATATAGCTAATATAATTTGTTCTATTAATAGGAAGATAAAATAATCTATAGATTTCAAATGGGAAAATTTTGACCGATGTTTTATAGTAAGTAGATCACGCCAGAACGGCTGAATGGATATAGACGAAATTTGGCACAAGATATATTATTTTGGAATAGTTTGTAGACTACTTCTTATTCCGGAAAAATGTATGGATCCCGTGGGATAACATTAACGCCAGCGAAGCCGCGGGAAAAAGCTAGTTAGAAAATGTATTTGCTTATTGTTTGAGTCTTTCATTAAATCGACTAGCGACATCTGTTATGAAGTACTGAAACCTTATAACAATTGAGGTTCTATAAAATTCTTACCCTAACCGGCATTCCCGTAGGAATAGTAATGCTGCAGCCACCTAATAGATGGCGTTAGTCATTGAAACGCGAGACAACTTAACGAACCTTCCAATAGATGGCAATGAAAGTTCATTTGCATAGCCACCAAACGAGATGAGTTTTTTTTTCCAAATATCTATTGATAAACGTAACTCGAAACATACATCAATCAAACTTAGGCGCTATGAGTTCCTTTTTTGTTTTTATAGTAGTAGTCTGTACACAGTTAACCGAATTTTTAGAAAAGCATCATATTCTACCAGAGTTTCAGTCGGGTTTTAGGAAAAACCGTGGCACTACTACAGCCTTACTAGATGTTATGGACAACATTCTTTGCGCTCAAGATGATGGATTGTGTACAATACTTGTACTGCTTGATTTTTCAAGAGCTTTTGATTCCATAAACATAGATTTATTAATAAGTAAACTATGTTATTATGGCTTCGATAAAGAGGCTATTCGATGGTTTTACAGTTACTTAAGTAGTCGCTACCAACATGTCAAGTTAAATCGAAATGATGGCACATCTCTATTATCCATGGAAATGCCTGTTACTAGGGGAGTTCCGCAAGGTTCGATTTTGGGATCCATCTTATTTATTTTATATTCTGCCGATATAGTAGCACAAATTAAGAACTGTAAGTTTCATATCTACGCCGATGATACGCAGATTTATATTTCCTGTAGACTATCGGATATCGATTCAGCTATAGTTAAGCTGAATGATGATCTCGCTAACATATCAAGGTGGTCCAAAAATAATTCACTCTTATTAAATCTTACAAAAACGAAACTTATGATATTCGGCAGAAAATCTCAACTATTAAAACTAAATCCCTCAGTGACAGTTTCGCTCATGGACAAACCAATTGAGCGAGTTTACGAGGCTCGAAACCTGGGTTTACACGTTGATTGTGACTTAAGATTTCAAACACATGTGACCAGCTCTGTTCAAAATTGTTTTTATAAACTCAAAGTTCTGTATAAAATGCGTCCATACCTAAACGAGTCTCTACGTATTCAGTTAGCAGAATCCTTAGTACTATCGCGTTTGAATTATTCCGACATTGTTTTTGGCCCTCGTCTTCTATCTAGTACTAAGAGACTAATTCAGCGTGTTCAAAATGCTTGTGCCAGATTCTGTTTCGATATTCCATTGAGAGGTCATGTAACACCATATCTTAATAAGCATTCAATTTTAAAGATGACGCATCGTCGTAAGTTACACCTAGCTTGTCTCCTTTTTTGAGTAATCAAGCACAGGTTGCCTTCATACCTGTACGACAAATTAACTTGGATGTCAAGTCGTAGGTCGATTGGGACAAGGACGTGTGCAGTACAGCTCTTGATGCAGCGGCACTCCTCAGCCTCTTTTAAAGGTAGCTTTAAATATGCTGCTTTAAAATGTTGGAACAACATTCCCCCGCCAATAAGGAACCTACAGTCAGTTCAAGGGTTTAGGGTTAAACTCAAGAAGTTTCTTGTTGATCATCAAAAATCACAGGAGGGCCAAAGACACGACACCAGCATTATATAATTCTGGTATTGTTTTAAGGCTGTTTTTTATGTTATTTATTTACCTTGTTTACCATATAATATGTTGTGTATAATATCGTTAAATTTATTATATGTATATGTGTTGTATATGAATTTTATGCTATAAATATTTGTACTTTTATTGAACTCAGTACTAATATTCTCTTTATTACAACAATTATATGATTATTTATTGATAATATAATGTGTAGTTTGCCGTGACGTCGCTCTAGGGTCAAGCGGAAGATCAGCGTTGGTCTGAAAGATCAACATTTTTGCTGAGCTTGATCCAATTTTTAGGACTTAATTTATGTATATCCTCAGTTACTTTGTGGTTGTATTGTCTTTATTTTTATTGTGCTTTATTTATTAATTTTAATGTTTCATTTGTATGTGTCCTAAAAATAAACCTGTTTCTTTCTTTCTTTCTAGTAGTAGACCTAAAATTTTCAATCAACGTCGTATGATTTCAAATAGATTTTTAAACTTAAATCAGTCTTAAATTGATAATTTAAAAACAAAAACTTTTTATATCTTCAATATATGCATTTTTAATGTATTTACTAAAAAGTATCTTCCATATTTCGGAACTGATTCATACATTTAATCTACGAACTTGATAGATTTAACTTTTGATTTGAAATGTAAAGGCTGGTGCTTTGACTAGTCGACACCTGCATTCTACTATTAACCGTTCATTTGCCTTACTCATCAGCATCATCATCATCATCATCATCGTTACCATTATCATCTGAGCGTTAAATCGTGGTTGCGTTCCGCTTTCCTACTTTTCTTCTCCACTTCGCGCGGTCATCACCATCCCTCGTTTTGAAGCCATTAATTTAATTTTATACCAAATTTACTTTTACTGGTCGCTAGAATGAATAATGAGATATAGAACCGACCATTAGCGAATGTTGGGTAATTATGTCAAGATAATACCTATAGTGTAGTGAACATACAAAAAGCTTGTAAGATGACATAGGAAGGCGCGACGGTATAACGTGTCGGTTTGTGGTTTTGGCTACGATTTCACGAGCTTAACAAAACAAGGGTGGCTTTCAGTTTACTATGCTACTGAAAGCATATTTTACCACAACTCATATACATAGTTTAAGTATAATTTCAATTGTGTAGAAATAAGGAAACTGTTTTTCATTAAATCTATTTTTTTACGTTTTCATACACTTACAAAGCTCATTTAGATTTCAATAGAAAATTAATGTTAAATACAAATTTTACAAATGACTAGGAATCTTTCAGTCAAAATCGTGTTTAAATCTAATTCAACTTAATATCAACTGTTTTGTATTTTTATTACAATAATGAATAAGGTAGTTGACAGTCGTATTAACTGAGATTTTTTTTCGTCTTATAACACGCAGAAACTGCCTAGATTTTGTACGAGCGTAGCAAATTATGATGTCATGTCTTTAACGAGTGAAATAATGGTTATCAAATCAAATTAAACATCAAATAATTTTCATCCATGTGGGAAAATGATGAGTTTTAGCCACTTCATGGGCAAGGTTGATTCTCCCAACTGCCTAGTGTGTGGAACACGAGAAGATGTTCAACATCTTTTAATGGAGTGCAGCAGAAATAGAGATGGTAGAGAACAACTGATGGGGGAGTTGGGACTGAATCGTTTTGATGTAGGTATCTTTACAGAAATTCTGGCAAAGCCAGCCTCAAAGAAGCCTAGTTTGTTAGCCAGCTCATTGTTTAATATTTAATTATAAGTTATAGTACGTTTAGGAGATGATGGGGCTGACATGCCTATGTGGCAAAAGTCCCAAAAAAATAAAGATTTAAAAAAAATGTGGGAACGGAGAAAAATACAATTTTCTGCGGCCGGGCGGCTTGTCGTAAGAGGCGACATAACAACTCACAGCCAAGTAGGGTAGACTGGATAGCTACCACCCCTGGTCTAGAATATGCCGTAATAACAACTTTGGGTTGTCTTCCGGCATCAGTGGCTAGGTTTCAGACTCCCTTAAGAAAGCAGCAGTGCATTTGTAGCACCTTTAGTATTACAAATGTCTATAGGTGATGGTAACCGCTTTCCATCAAGTGGACCGTCTGCCTGTATGGTGAACTCTGCAATAGAAAAATAAAATAAAATAAAAATTATTTTATGATATTTTTTTATGATATTTGATTATATTTTTAATCATTTTCTTTTATATGAACATTGTTGTATTAGAATTTATTGTGAAATGTGTTGACTATTCCCCAATTTGCTTAGGTTTTCACTTTTCCAAAAATTGAAAACCTACTGCTACATCATTTAGAATGTAGAATATCGACCCTCTACAGAGTCTACATCAATACACACTGAACCGTTGCAAAGCATCAAACATACGAGCGTAGGCAACAGTTTAATTAAGTGGTGTAACGCAAGGCACATCGCGGGGCCCGCTGCCTCTTCCCCCGGATGAATGTTTCATTATCCCGCCCCGAACACGCTGCTGTCTCCGATGAAGGATGCATCACTGGCGACAACTTACGCTCGATGCAAACAAATAATTTAGTAACAATTTAAAGTTTTTGTCAACAAGTGTGTCATATGGAACCCGTGTTAATATTTAAAGAGGTTTTAACCAAGATCTGAAAGGAAAGAGCTTGAGATAAATAAATATGAAGTCAAAGAATTATTAACTAGACGTATTGGCTTGTGTTGCCGCTTTATTTTCCTTAAATTATATAATACTGAGAAGCTGTGGACATTTTACAACCTTAAAAAAATATTTTACACGAGAACTTAGTTTCAATAAAAACTTTTAAATTTGAATCTGCTTTAGCCGGGAGCGAGTGTAACGGTAGAATTTATTATCAAAATCGGTTTTTCCGATAATACTTACAAGCTGGATATCTTCCCTACCTTTTAGGTAAACGTGCTTCCTCTTAGACCATATCTCACTTTATATCAGGGAGATTGTAGTTAAAAGATTACGGTCAGAATGTATATACTTACACAAATATCAAGTGTTTTCTGGAACTTTCATTACCGAGCACTTCAGGGCAAATAATCTTCTGTGAATTTTAATTGTTTCTTTTTCATTATGACGCCCTCTGTGGCTGAGTCGGCTGAAACTTCGCCAGGCAAGCTCGTTATAATACAGAGGTCCGGGATTCGATTGATGCCATGGTACATTTAGTAATAATGAACTTTTCGTTATTTGCCATAACCTGGGTGTCACCAACTTTTTAATTTAGTTGAAAGGCACGGAATTGAAATGATACTACATTTGATGACTAATTTAATATTTAACAGTATCATATAATATTACTTCATCTGAATTAAAAGACATAAATGAACCGTCTAATATTAGCATAACACAAATGCACTCATTGCATGTGCGCAATCAATTTACCACTCGTAACGACTATTATAGTCACATGTAGCCCATAACACAATAACGAGCTAATTAAATCCTCCCATAACTATTACAACTATTAGCTATAGATTTGCCCCTCTTTGCGGCGCTCGAGTACAATTGGGGTTGGTTTAATTTGCTCTAAGGGTGGCATGTCGCATGGGGTAGTTCTCATTAAGAGAGCAGGAATTTGTAACGCCAAGTACTCATTTTCTCATGGGTGACTTCATTTTCCACGTGATTAAGTCACGTGGAAAATGAAGTCACCCATAAGCAAATGAAATTGTACATTGTTTTTCTTCAAAAGATCATTTTGGTCGGTTAAGATTTGACATAAGCTCCATACGAGCGATGCCAAAATCCAACCGATGGTAAGGCAATTTGAATGAATAGGGAACGAGCCGTCTGTGGTGCATGCTTTCCTAAAACTAAACTACCATGGTTTATCTTTGTTTCATGCTGATCGATTAATATAGTTATTGTCGGAAAAAATATTTTGCATAACTATGAATTTCAGGTTTATGAGTTATAACTGCACGTATATGTTATGTTGTATATCTGTTGTGAGTTTGTCCTAAAATGGAAGCTTTCCGTATTAATTTTCTCTTTCAAATTGTCTTTTATATTTTTCATGTTTTCCTACTTTTTTATAAACTTTTTTCAGAAAGTACCACTCACCATTTTCATAAACATTTATATATCCACTTGTTACATAATTGTTTTTATTTTCTACTAATTTTCATTTTAAATATTATAAAATATAGTAGGCCTAAACAGGCAGACTCGTATGATGAACATGACAAAAATCAAGATAAATTGGAACGTTATGCTATGTTTTATGATTGCCAGTATATCTAGACACATGTCAATTTCATTAATCGATTCTCCAAAGGTGACTGCTTTTGGCCCTCTGAAGTAAAGAATATAAAAATCTATAAGATTAGTTTAATTTCTCCGATTATCTATACTGATAAATGTCTGTTTATAATGTTGATAATAAAACTGTGAAAAAATCAGGGGGATAATTCGGACCAGGAGATTCCGAAAATGCAATTTTTAGAATTTTTGTCTGCCTGGATGTTCCGGGTAATCTTTGAAACGGCTGGGCCGATTTTGACAGGACTCACTGGCAGATAGCTGATGTTATATAAAGAAACTTAGACTAGTTTTAAAATTAAGGTTCCGCGAAGATAAAACCCACGCCATATAATAAGAGTCCGAAAATGATTGAGTAGCAAAAGAACATTTCCAAATGTGATTGATTGTCTGTTTCCAGTATCTGGGCTCGTTCCCGGTGGGCGGCGGCGAGCACGCGCTTGATGCTGCCTCCAGGGCCGACGCCGTCTCGCAGCAGCTGCAGCTCATGAAGGTCAGTGCCACCACGATATTCCTCTCTTCATTCAGTATTGACCTCTCTGTGGAAACGTAATACAAAATAGCGTGCTCATCATCGAGTTGGAAAGGCAAGTTTCGCATTCAAATCGGTTCAAACTGATTCGATAATCCCATGAACTAAATTTCGGATGCGTTCTAGTTTAGAAAAGTTGAGAAATCGTGGACAAATATCTGAATGCGATTTGAATCGAAGTGTAATCAAAACTTAAAACCAACCTCAAAACCTTGCGATTATCGTTTGTCATACCCGTAGGCGAGTTTATTTTTATGGTTGAATGTAAACACGTCAAAAAAATTTTTATACATTTTTCGCCCCAAAACGTGCGAGAAACTTTCTCCATGTAAATGGCCCTTAAAAGATTTTAAACGCAATGATTATTTTATTGAAAAGGTTACTATCTTATACTAATATATATACCTGAAGTGTTTGTTTGTTTGATTGCGCTAATCTCGGGAACTACTGGTCTGTTTTGAAAAATTCTTTCAGTGTTAGATAGCCCATTTATTGAGAAAGACTATAGGCTATGTATCATCACGCTAAGACTAAGGAGCGGAATACCAATGAATAATGTTTCAAAATCGGGGGGGTTTTGAAAACAAACTTCACGCAGGCGACGTTGCGAACATAGCTAGTGTAATTACATAATCAACGTTTCCTTGAGTTATTGTAACTTGAAAAAAAACTTTTAACTTTTTTACGACTAGTATCAAAACTTCAGTTTTCGAAAATCAAAGTTACATGTTCCTTCTATGGTATTGGGTCACAGATAACGGACATAGTTTCCATAGACTGGCAAAGGCGTCCCACATTCAGAGAGCTGTTCTTTGAGCGCGGCCTACTTCCGGCTGCGTTTGGCCCCCACAGGGCAGGCCTAGCTGCACATCTGGAGCGCGTCTCCGGCCTGACAATAGCACCTCATACGTTTTGTGTAAAATGATTGCGTCTTAAAGGCTCACTGCCATTTTGCTATGCAGCAATTTGTGTCAGTGTAAAAGTATCTTAACTTTTTTTAATGACTGTATAGGTTCGCGTTTGACCACTACCTCACTTGATGTTGCGTAAATGACGTGGTCTAAGATGGAGCACGCTTACTAGAAGCTGGAATTTGGGATTCTTTTGTTTACTTTGTGTTTAAATTTTGATAGATACAATAATATTAGATAGATACAATAATATTAGATACAATAATATAGAATGCTGTATTATAATCCTTTATGGGAGTCATTAGCCAGGTGTGATTCTAAGAGATTCAGTCTGCGCGGCCGAGAGACATATTGTGCAGTATAAAGGAATGCCCCAATGCAGAGATGGGCTGTCAAGCAATAACCACAAGCGTGGCAAGACGTGTGTACATTCGATAACCTATATAGAAACAGACTTTGCGCGTGTTATTGACTCGTGCATTACGTTTGTACTGGTTGTGTCTAGTTATATTTGTACATGCGTTATACGTGTTTGTATAGTTCTAATAAATTCTATAGTAATTCCAACGGTAATTCCAATAATAAAAATTCATGATGTATATTAATGTATATTAATAAAACAGTGTTAAACAACTGATCTCTTATTACGTGTTCGTAAATTAAAACAAGGGTTAACGATTGCCATTAAATGTACATAAGAAACAATGTTACAGTCGTAATGCAGCCTCGGAATATGAATAGTAAAGGGTTGTCGGGACAGAAAATACTGTGAATGTAGGGGAGTGATTGTGCAGTACAAGCCCAACCGCAACGGGGGTTATTGTGCACCCCTCCATTTTAATATGTGTACTTTTGTGTACTAAAAATAAATGAAAGTTCATTTTATACCTTCAGGCGAAATGAGTGTCTTTTAGAATCCAAACTGATATATGGGAGAGTTTGGATGTTTGTTTGTAATTTCTTCGTGGTCTTATAAAAGGGTTGATCATAATGAAACTTACTGTACATTCTTTTAATTACTACAGGGCTACAGATTTCCTACTTTTCAATGAATAGCTGACTGTCTTCGCCACTAAAAATTAGTATAGGTATCATCACCACACATAAATATTTATGATAGTACATTAAAGATAGACAAGACGTTTTTTTAGACTATTTGTTTAAAAAAAAATTGACTATTATGTTCTGTTTTTATTTATTCAGGTTTGAGCACAAAATTGAAATTATTATTCTATACTAGTTTTTGTTTCACGGGAAGCACAAAAAATCATATAAATTTCCATTGTCAATAGGGTGCCATTTTTGATAAAATATTAAATTGAATTCTATAAAACATTAAAACTTTATAATGCTAACTTCGTAGTATGTATGCAGCGGAGAAGTGTTATTTTTAAATGTAATGATTATGCATTACTTATATAAACAATAAATGACACGAATTTTAACAATTAATTGTCAATAATGAAATTAATTACTTAAATATTAAATCAATAAAGTTATTAAAATTATTCTGTTAACGATTGTACCGCCTTTGATCATTTTATGATACTACCTTGTCAAAGGTTCTTCGTACCGTTGTACAGGTAAGTACAATATTTCACGCGGTGCCAAACATTGCAGTGCGTTTATCGGTTTCGTAGCATGTATTAGGGGCTGGAAATGAAAGGGGTGGCTCGGCGGTTGGTCGCGTGATCGCTGCTAATACTCGCATTCAGGCTGCGGCTTGAACTTCGGTTTGTATGGACGTAATGCTTTTTACTTCGGTTTGGCTTCATGAAGAAAAATATTTTATTTTTATTGTATAAACTGTATCAGACTACGTTATCTGAGCGCCATTATAAATAAGATTGTATGATGATTTATTGAAATGTAGATATATTCTATAAAGGATCGTAGAGTGTCATTTTTAACAATGTGACTATTTGTACGGGTACTGGACGAATAATATTTATTCGTACATTTTCTGTACGAATAATAATAAATTGTTTGTCCAGTACCCGTATTAATAATTATAAATTGTTCGTACGGTAACCGTAATAATAGACTCAGCCTATTTTTAAATATGACTAAGAGATTTGTGCATTTAGCCACGTATAAGTATCCATGGATAGTAATGTATTATTACTTAATTAATGGTCGCCCGTGGTCGAAATTAGACCATAATAATTAATGTCAAAGTCTACACTTCTATAAGAACAGATTTCGCCAATACTGTTAATTTGACTTTAACAATAAACAAAAGAGTATATATGCTTGTGTGTGTCAAATACATGGTAGAGTGTGTAATGTTTTTTTTATTAATTTAATCTATTTTTTATGCATAATCAAAAAAATATTTTAGCATTCGTCGTTTCTTTTCTATGTAAACTATAAGTGTGCGAAATTTCATACTCCTCCATCCGCGAGATTTTCTTTAAAAAGGGGGACAAAGTTTTTGATTCACATATTAATATATGGATAATTAAAAATCTGTGAAATAAAACCACATATGTACCTTAAAATACTCATTTAATTCAAGGAATACAAGTGGAGAACTTATTCGTAGCACAGCTTTGCAAGAAGCGGCAGAAGATTCAAAACAATGTCGCTACTAGAAAACGAATAATATCATATTGGGATTTGGGATAGGATTGGAGGAACATGAGGAGAATTAGACAGGAGAAATGGGATGGAGATTTGGGATAGGGAGAGGGGGGAGTGGACCGTCGGCATAAGCACAAGCAAAAGCCATATTGTAGATCTGTGAAAGACGTTGAATGAACGAGTTCTTGAGGTAACTCGAAAAGGTACATATCACTCAATTCTTCGTTAAGACATTCAATATTCTACAACTGTTCAATATACAGTTTTCGAAAATCAAATACACTTCTATGTCGCATATCTTCAACTTAATGTCGCAAATGATATTTTGAAATTTAGGGATCAAATTAGCCCTATGTTATACGGCTGTCCAGCTCAATGGAGAATGGTTAATCATAACAGTACAGACTATGATTACTTTAATATTAAAAGTATACTTCAAAGTATACATAAGGTATATTTAATTTAAGTATACCTTATGTATACTTTTGTAATTTTAAATAACTCTAAATAAACATCATTCTCTTTCTTTCTTTCTAATACATTATTATATTAATACGTGAAGTAAAAACTTTTTGTGTAAATCTATTGTCTCTGCCTACCCTTATAGGAAACAGACGTGAGCAATATGGTACACGTATACCTTTACGCCCACTGTATCAGTTCTACCTGTATTATTAGTATCTATGGACACATCTACTTCATTTTCGAAATGGAAAAGGGACAATGGAGTTGCGGCGTCGCCGCGGGCCCCGTGATTAATCCGCCGGCCGCCACGCCGTCTGCGCACAGACAAACAGACAGACGGGCATTACAGTAAAACGACACCGGACTAATATCAAAAAGGGTGTACTCAGCAACAATCGCACTCAACATTGTGTTACGCTTTTGTGGCGGTTTCTAAAGGGGAATACTGGCTTTTGTGATTGTTATAAAGCATTTTGTAAGGTAGTTCATAAATTTTATCACGGCTGTTTCCCATAGGAGCAGTGTGCATCTTTGGCTTCATCTAAGCTTTCTTAAATTCTTCATATATACCTGTTTATCATATTAGAATAGAATAGAATAAACTTAATTGTACAACAATGCTACATTAAATCAAGAACATTAATAGAAGTACAATCGGCGGTCTTATCGCCCATGGCGATTTCTCCCAAATGACCTTTGGACGGAGTATAAGAAGGCCAACAAAAGTCTGTAGTTGCTAAACCAGCACTAGTACAATTTAGTTTATTCATTAATAAATAGTAATATATAAGATAATTTAATTATTAGAAACAATAATAGGTACATGATTATGTACCTACTACAATACACATTATATTATACAAAAGTAAACAATAACACCATAGCTCGAGGTAATAATCTTTAACTAATCTGTTAAAAGAAGGTAGTGATCGTGTCTGCTTGATGTTTAGTGGTAGTGCATTCCAGAGTTGAACGGCCTGATCCATAAAAGACTTGTAAAAACTTGTCTGTTGACGTTTTCCGTTTCAAATTCTCTGACAATCTAAAGAATCTTGAATCACTGTAATTAAGGAACTGAAAGTGTACCTTGAGATAATCAGGGGACTTGTAATTAAAAATGTTGTGAAATTCATATTGTTACGACCTGGACGGCGACAAAAGACAAATTCACAACTGCATATCTGTAGAAACACATTTTATTACCTTTCGACATTTGGACTTCTTTTGTTTACTTTGTGTTTGAATTTGTGTATAAAAAAACAGCCCATTGTGTATTGTAATCTTTTACGGCCTATTGTTGTATTGTGATCACTGCCAGTTGTCTCGGATTTCAAAGTACAAACGGATTCTAAGAAATTCGGTCCACGCGGCCGGGCAGACATATTGCATCTGTACAGTATAAAGCAATACCCCCAATTGAGAGATCAGGCAGCCGAGCGATAACCACGAGCGAAGCAAGACTTGTATACATTCTGTAATCTATTTAGTGACGGACTTTGCGCGTTTTATGGAATAATGACCTTCTTCATTACGTTTGGCCTTTTGTGTTCAGTTATATTTGTACCTTTGTTATACGTATTTGTACAGTTCTAATAAACTCTATAGTCATTCTAACGGCATTTTAATTCGAGTCTAGCGACTCGTAATAATGTTATGTGCTTTTTACCCGACCATTTTTCAAAACATCGCAATTTGATCTTGGTAAAGCTCACGGTCGACTGGTACCAATTGTAGCATCCACACCACTGTCGTACACTTACTTTGTGAGTCTCCGAAAGGAATGGATGAAAATCCATTCTCTCTATATGTCCAAACCACCTTAACATTTTTCTCCATATTCTTATTCCATTATCCATATTCCATAATTTCTTTTATTTATAGTAGCGCAAATTTTTAAATAGTGTTAGGTTAGATCACTTGCAATTTTCACTATTAGGTGGGGGCCTATTTGTTGCATTTTTTTATTGCCACAAGCTGAAAACAAAAACACCATAATTACCACTATGCATCGTTCCCTTGCAATTAGAGAGAACTAAAAAAATGTTTAGTATCTGGATTTTAATATGCAACAATAAATATTAGACATACTATAAAATGAAATAAAAATCTTGATATTTGTGACATTTTTTAAAACACTTTATTTGCATTGTCAGTTATTAAGTAAGTTTTGATTTCATTTAATAACTTTCAATATCCTTTCCTCATAACATGCGTTTATGTTTCCCTACACCTTAAGAAATAAAAAGATATTACTACTAAAATTTTAATCGCGTAAGCTGCAGTCCTGGATCATTTTTATAGGTAAAAAGTATACATTTATATTACCCGATTAATTTCCAAATTCTACTACAACTAAGCGGGGATTATGTAAACCTGGGTGCTAAAATTGCATAAAGACAGGCAGTTAGTGATCTAATCTAGTGCGAACGTATGGGCTGTGCCACACTTGTTCATCTATTGCAGTGGTTTTCAATCTGTTGGTCGCGACCCCTTGGTCGCCGGCAAAAGGCACTTAAAATTTATACTCGTTATTAGGTACTTTCTAAGCTCTGCAGATTTTTGCAGAGTATAAAGCCCTAATATAATATAAGTATAAGTGTAATGAATTAAAGTAACAAAATAGAGAAAAAACATAAACGTAGTCTTTTGAATCACTAACTTTTTGTTTGTCTATGGCATAAGGGGTTCGCCAAAATTTTTCAACCTGTAAAGGGGTCGCGTAGTCAAAACGATTGAAAACCACTGATCTATTGTATTAACTAGTGCAACAGATTTAGCACTCTGCAAATTGGATAATGAAATGAGAAGAGATAATGCCCACTCTAACAAAATATAATTTTATAGTTGGTAAGCGTACAAATAAACGTATTTTAATATATAAGTATTATATTATGGAAGTATTTAATCATTTGAACGATTGATGTCAATATTAATCATCCAATGTACTAAAATATTTCTTCCCTTTGGAAGAGGGGGAACTCATGTATGTGCAAATAACTGTAAAAGCCGGAGTACACTAATAAGCAAAGTGTACATACTTGGGCACATGTCGTTAAACCGTCCGAAGAGACATTAATGTTCTGTCGCGATGAGCCCGCGGCCATGTTGTCCTTACCTCAATTATACACATATTTACCGAACAAGCGAATCTTATATGTTAATATTATACTAAAAGTACATAAACATAGGTGAAGCAGTTAAATAATTATATTCATAACTTTTATTTTACAACAAAAATGTTTTATTATTATCAACGTACGACTTGCCAACGGAGCTATACACCCATTGAGGTACAGGGTGGCGCAATAGAACGTGCATATTGCATCATCTTTTTTCGCGGGGTAGAAAGTGCGCGGGCGGGGGGAACCTGCATCATTGGGTAGGCGGGCTCATGGAGTTTTAGTCACTATGTGTCACTTCGACGGGAAGCGTCGCGCATTTTGCGTGCGCGCATTGTACGAGAACTCTCGTTCATACATCGTTATTAGGCGTTTATATTGTTCTGAATATGAACTACGGCAAATTAGTGAAGCTCCGAGTGTAATTTAATTAAAATATGGGTACAGCGTTTTGAAGAGACTGGTTCAACGTTTAAACCACAAGCAAAAGGTCGTCCAAGAACATCTAGGACCGACGACAATATTGAGAGAGTTATGCAGTCTGTACGAGGAGATCCACAAATGTCTACTCGCAAGAGATCGTCTGTCTTACACTTATCGCGACGAAGTTTGCAACGAATTTTAAACTTGGATCTTAAACTGCATCCTTACAAGCTGCAGTTAACACAAGAATTGAAAGAATCTGACTTCGGAGCAAGGCTCGCATTTGCTAATGAAATGCTTAATCGATTTTCCAATTTTGACAATATCCTTTTCTCAGATGAGGCCCACTTCCATATCAATGGGTTCGTAAACCGTCAAAATTGTCGTTACTGGAACAGTGAGAATCCCAAACTCAAGCACCAAAAACCACTGCATAGTCCTAAAGTGACAGTATGGGCAGCAATCTCTGGTAGAGGAATAATTGGACCGTTTTTCTTTGAAAATGCGCGGGGGCAAAACGTCTCTGTTAATACCGAACGCTATGTTGCGATGTTGGAAGGTTTTTTGGCTCCAGAGCTTGAAAATTCAAGAATAGTGAATTCTAGGACTTGGTTTCAACAAGACGGAGCTACCTGTCACACATCAAATGACTCCATGGCGGTTGTGAAACAGATGTTCCCTGGCAGACTGATTTCGAAAAGAGGTGATATCCCATGGCCCCCACGTAGTCCAGACGTGACGCCTCCTGACTTTTTTTTGTGGGGATACCTCAAGAACAAAGTCTACAGCAATAATCCGATAAACATCGATCAGCTCAAGGAGAATATCCGTGGTGAAATGGCAGCAATTACACCAGCAGTACTGAAGAAAGTTTTCAATAACTTCCGTTTGCGATTAGAGGAGTGTCGTCGTAGAGAGGGTCATCATTTAGACGATTATATTTTTAAAAAATAAACTTCAGTTATTTCTTAATAATACCTCAGTTTTATTTTAACTATACCTTTTGTATTTATTTTTTAATCAATATTTTAAATATGCACGTTCTATTGCGCCACCCGGTATAACATTACAATTATGTAATTAAAGTATGTTTATTTATGATATACCCATTGAGTTATAACATGTCTAGAGAGACCATTGCAATATTACCCCATTTTTAAAAATTAAATATTTTTTATTTGTGAAAAGTTTAAATGATCGTTATGATTTAATCCCTTTATGTGTTATAATTTAATATTACTCAGAGGTTTTAGGATTTTTTATAATTAAAGTATTAGCAATAAAAGATGTGTTTTGGAACGAACCATAAAAAATAAAAAAATACATGCACAAATGAATTCATAACACACTTTAGTATATGTAGTAATTATAATTCGCTATAAAATGTCCGCACAGATATTAGTACATTTTTATAAGTCTGTAGTAGTAGAAACTACGGGGTATGTACACGAAAAGTTTAGTACAGGGACTTAAGAGCAACTAAACAACTTAAAAAAGGGCTATTATTAAAATAAAAATATTCATTTCCAAAAGTTTTTATTCAAACTAGTTCGGTTTGATTATTTTATAAACTAAAATTAGTTTTTTAACATATCAAGATATTAAATTATTACTTTATTAGTAATTAATAGAGAAGCAGTTTACAGAATACAGACAAAATTAATATCTTAATTATGACAATAATCTACTAAAAAATGACAATACACCATATCTCCATAAATTCATAACATGTTTTTAGGTAACATAAAATAAAGCTATGTAGCACCAAGTCTACACTCAGCGCGCCGTCGATACCGTCTACGCACACATACGCGTTCCGCACCCCGCCTCACGTGCGCCTGCACACCCACTAAGATGACCCCGCCTATATAAGCCCGGCGCTCGGCTGTGCAGAGCGAGTCTGCTGTTCGCAGGCCTCTCACCCGCAACGGGAAGTGGTCTCGCACAGCCAGGCGCTCTACTCAGCGTTAGCATAGGACACGAACGGGTGCATCGAGCAATTCGAACTCCCGCTTCGTCGATTGTGTCAACTCTAAGTCTTTACCACGACAAACTGGCGCCCAACGTGGGGCCCGAAGAAGAATGAGCAAGAGACTGCATTTCAGCAACTGAAAACACGTCTCACTATGGCTCCCATACTTCGACAAACGGATAAAACAAAGCCTTATACAATCAAGACCGACGCCAGCAATTACGCGCTTGGAGCTGTTTTGATGCAGGGGGAGGGCGAGGACGAACTCCCTGTGGGGTGTGTACCACACCTCTGCCTTGTCCCCATACCGAGGCAATCCGGATGCGTCGCCTGCTCCAGTCCGTCCACTAAAGAAACGAGGAAGACCACCGAAGGCCAAGACTGCTCCTACTACAACGCAGTCTACCCGTGGACGAGGGCGCCCCCGAAGAACCGCCTGCCAGTAGAACTAATCTGTTTGCTCGTCGGGACGCCGTCGCAACCAGAGGGGGAGGCTGTAGCACCAAGTCTACACTCAGCGCGCCGTCGATACCGTCTACGCACACATACGCGTTCCGCACCCCGCCTCACGTGCGCCTGCACACCCACTAAGATGACCCCGCCTATATAAGCCCGGCGCTCGGCTGTGCAGAGCCAGTGCAGTTCACCGCTGTCGTTCGTCGCGCGCGCACGTCTCCCGTTCCGCCTCGGCAGTCCGTTATTCGTGTTCGTTGTGTTCGTTCGTTTACCCGGTCGACTTGTGTTTTATCTGTGACAGTGCAGTGAAACGTGCATCATCAGGTGGTTTATCCACCAAATCGTTCGTCCCCCTCAGGGACAATGGACGGCGTGGAGCCCTATCTATCGCCGTTAGAGGGCTTGTTGTCGTTTTTACGACAGCAATTCCCTCAAGCGCTCGACCAATTTTTGAGGACTCCGGAGTCCCAATCAATGGCGTCCGTCATCTCGGAACTTAATTCCGAGAAACCCGTGTCCCGTAATTTACACGTGCAAGGGACCCCCGGGCAGGTACCTGCCGCGAGCGTCGCACCCCCCGCAACCCCCGCCACCGCACTTGCCGCGGACCACGTGCGCTCTGCCGTAGCGCCCGCACCCCACGCGTCCGTACCCGCCGCGTCACCGATACGCCCACTACCCGCAACCCCGCTCAACGATGCCCACCGTGTGGCATCAAAGTCGCGCACCTCGTTGTCTCGTGGTTCCGCGTCGGGACAACCGCGTTCGAGCTCCGCGAGTTCGACAACATCGCGTTCGCGATCGCCCATCCACCGCGTAATCGACTCTCGTCGAGAAATCGATTTAACCCCTGAGGTTCCGCAATACCCCAGGGATGCCCCTCTTTCATCGGCCGATGAAATTACCCCCATGGATGTCGCGCCTCCCGCGAACATCCCTTTAAACCGCGAAGACGATGACGGATTCATAACCGTCAATCGAACGAAAAAACGAAAGACCCAGAGGGAGGTCCCCTCCAACCCCACCCCCACTGCCGGCACTCAGCCGACAGCGGCACCGTCCAGCCGCCCTGGACCACCTTCACAGCGCCCGCCGCCACCCCTGATCATACGCGAGAAAGCCCATTGGCTTCAACTCGCCAAGGAATTGCCAGGTAAGGCAATCTCCATAAAAGAAGCCCGTGATACCCAGCACGGCATTAAAGTTATGGTCACGTCTTCAAGTGACCACCGCGCCCTAACTACTCTATTATGTGACCGTAAAATCGGTTACTACACTTACGCTCTGCCGGAAGAAAAACGCCTTCGGGCTGTAATCCGCGGACTACCTCAGGAAATTGAAAGTTCCTACATTCTAGAGGACCTTAAGTCCCAAGCCCTACCGGTGCACGAAGTACACCGTATGCACCGAGGCGACTCCACAAAGTCGCCTCTAAACCTAGTATTGGTTGTCCTCGACCTCTCCCCAGAGGGGAAAAAGATCTTCGAACTTGAGAAGGTCTGTGGCCTCTCTGGCCTTCGTGTGGAACGCCCACACGAAAAACATACACTGCGGCAGTGTCATCGCTGCCAACTTTATGGGCACTCTGCCCTTCATTGTCAATCCCGTCCCAGGTGCGTCAAGTGCCTGGGCGACCACGGGACCTCGGAGTGCACTCGCACCCGGGACTCCCCAGAGCCACCGAGCTGCATCCTCTGCGGCCAAGCGGGCCACCCCGCTAACTACAGAGGCTGCCCTGCTGCCCCCCGACCCAAACGCAAGGTCGGAAAGGGCAATGCCCAAAAAGGCACTAGAAAAGTGCCGAACAAACCCGCATTCGTGGCCGCCCCTCCTCCAGTATTAAACCACTGGACGGGTCTTCCCACGACGGAAGCGTTTCCTCCGCTAAGGACGCGTGCCCCAGTAATGGCCAACCTTCCCCTGGCCACCCTCGCCCCCGCCTCTATTTCTAAGGTATCTTCTGGGCCATCGGCCCACCACTCTATAGCGGAGGACTTAGCTTTGGCGACTAAATTCGCCAAAAACTTGCCATTCGACCTAGAAGAGGTCCAACTTTTGGCTAGGAAATTGAGACAAGTTTCAGAGTCAAGTCAACCCTCTCTCCGGGACCAACTCGTGATCGAAATGGATCACGCGTACCTCCTCCAAATACTTAGATCGTTGTAATTAATCAATAAAATCAAATTATTGTTACCGGTAACAAATGGCACATGTAGGAAGAAATAAACCACGCTCATTGACTCTGGCTACTTATAACGCCAACGGCCTTCGAAACCAGCGCGACTTGGTCCATGACTTCCTGGTTACCAATCAAGTAGATATACTACTAGTACAGGAGACCTTCCTGAAACCGAGTAACAGAGATCCAAAGATCTCTAACTATCGGATCACTAGACATGACAGGGTAGGCCGTGGTGGCGGCACCCTGATCTATTTTAGAAGATCCTTACACTGTATGCCTTTAATCACCCCCCCACTAGAAGGTATGGAGGTATCTGCTTGCAGACTAGCAATGACTGGCCACCAACCTCTAGTCATAGTCTCAGCATACCTCGCATGCCAAAAAACCCTTATTAAGAAAGATTTAGAAGCCCTATTCAACTTAGGCCCGGCTGTCATAATAGCCGGAGATCTGAATTGCAAACACGAGCAGTGGAATTGCAATACCACTAACCCCAATGGCAGAGCTCTAATAAATATATCAGACAATCTTTTGTTTGATATACTTACTCCCATGACCCCCACAAGATACCCCCCCAACCGTGACTGGGGGACCCCAAACACTCTCGACTTAGCATTACTGAGGGGCGTAACCCTTCAGTTCCATTCGATCGAAACGATGGACGATATAGATTCGGACCATCGCCCGGTTATCCTCAGATTAGGACCACAGACAGACCCGACATCTGAAACTAGGACGTCTGTGGACTGGTTGAGACTTGAGAACCTCCTCAAGGCAACAAGCTCACAAGACCTGGACCGCATCCCGGACCACATTGAGTCCCGCCAAGACACGGAGACGGCGATCGAGGCCCTTACTAGCCACCTTCAATCCGCAGTGCGGAACTCGTCCAGGCAGGTACCGGTGGAGGATGACCGCCACTTATGCCTGCCGGACGAGGTGAGGGTGCTGTTGAGGGAAAAGAGAGCCGCCTCCAGAGCTCACGATAGATATCCTACCGAGGAAAACAGAGTCCGACTTCGCGAACTAGAGCGCGAGGTCAAACTACGTATCCGGGAAGTCAGGGAGCAACGTTGGGACAGAACGTTGAGAGATATTGAACCAACTCACCAGGCATACTGGAAGCTGGCTAGAGCTCTCAAATCAGACACCCTTACTGTCATACCCGCGCTAGAAAGAGCCGACAACACCGAGGCGTTCGATGACGAGGAGAAGGCCGAATGCCTTGCTCAGAGTCTAGAGCTTCAATGCTCCCCCACTACACAAAACGTCGACCAGTCACACCTGTCGGAGGTGGACTCCGAGGTCGAACGTAGATCCTCCTTACCAGCGGAAACCACACTCGACCCGGTCACGGTCGAAGAAGTGCAAGACCTGATCAAGTCCCTCAAACCGCGAAAGGCCCCAGGGACCGATGGCATTAACAATCGCGTCTTAAAACTCCTCCCCGGCCACCTAATTATAATATTGGTGAGCATCTTCAATGCCGCCATAACAAACTGCTCCTTCCCCGCGATTTGGAAAGAGGCAGATGTCATCGGTATTCACAAGCCTGGAAAACCGGCTAATAAACCGTCCAGCTACCGTCCGATCAGCCTACTGAGCGCACTCAGCAAGCTTTACGAGAGGGTCATCCTCTCTAGACTTAGAGATTTTGCCATCAGCAAACATCTACTACCCGACGAGCAGTTTGGCTTTCGTGCCAGACACTCATGCGTGCAACAGGTGCACCGCATCACGGAGCACATACTATCTCACTTTGCCCATCGCCCCCGCTCTATAGGAACAGCCGCCCTGTTTCTAGACGTAGCTAAGGCCTTCGACAAGGTCTGGCACAACGGCTTGATTTACAAGCTGTACCAGTTCGGTGTGCCAGACAGACTCGTGCTCATCTTGAGAGACTTCCTACTAGGTCGTAGCTTCCGTTTTCGAGTGGAGGGAACGCGCTCGTCTCCTCACCCACTCACAGCCGGTGTACCACAGGGCTCGGCCCTGTCCCCACTACTCTTCACGTTGTTTACCAGCGACATCCCAAAAACTCCAGATGTGGAGCTGGCCCTCTTCGCGGATGACACCGCACTCTATACATCAGATAAGAACAGACAAATGGCCTGCGTCCGGCTGCAGGTAGCTGTCACAGAGCTAGGCAAATGGTTTCGTAAATGGAGGATAGGGGTGAACCCGGAGAAGAGCGCAGCAATGTTCTTTTCCCCGGGCACGCTTCGCTCCCCCAAACGCGCTTCCCTTCGCCTAAAAGCCATCTCGCTCTATGACCAAGAAATTCCCTGGGCAAAGCACACCAAATACCTGGGTGTCACCCTAGATCAGAACTTGCGCTTCAACGAGCATATCACTATAGTCCGAAATAGAGCGCGATTTGTGATGGGTCGTTTAGCACCCATGATAGATTACCGAAGCAAAATGTCCCTCAGACACAAGCTTACTCTATATAAAACATGCATCCGCCCGATCATGACATATGCGAGTGTGGTATTCGGCCATGCCAAGCCTACTCATTTAAATAAACTGCAAATCGTGCAGAATAAATTCATGCGCAGAGCCGTCGGTGCTCCCCTCTATATGCGTAACGTCGACCTCCACCGCGATCTGGAGCTTCCCTCCATCAAAAACTACATTACGTCGCTCTCGCGTAAGTATTTCGATCTCGCGCCGCACCATCGAAATCCGCTCGTCGTGTCCGCGTCCGATTACAAGCCTCGGCGAAAGGCTCTCGTGCGACGACCGCGTAATGTCCTTACGGACAAGGTCGACGCTATTACAAAACGGCTGGCCCGGATCAGCCCGCCCGCGGTTAGGACGGCAGGCTGGCAGGCACCGACAGACAGACATAGACGGCGGCGTCTCAGACAACGCCAATCACGATCTCTCCACGTCCTCGAGAGGGACGCCAGGAGACATAGCCCCCCCACAAGATAGACTAGGCGTGTTGCTGGGAAGTTTCTTTCGCCGTTTCTTCTTTCCCAGCCATAACACGTCGCGAAACGGCAGTAAGATAGCGTAGGCCGCCGCGAACCGCCGATCCCGCTCCGCCGGGATCCTTCTTCTCGGGCTTTATATTACCCGACGCCCGTTCTCAATTAGTTCATTGTGTCGCCCATTGGCGGGCATCATCAGATTCATCCCCCTCTCATGGCAACAGTCCAGCCGAGGTAAAACTCCCTAGGGAGCTCCCTCAAGCAAGTTGCCCCCGGGCTCGAGCGCCTTCGCCTAGCGAAGGCGCTCGCCCCAAAGACCCCGGTAAAGTTGTGAGGTCTTCGGACCAACAACATAAAGTCAAGTCAAATAAAAAAAAAAAAAGCAGAGCCAGTCTGCTGTTCGCAGGCCTCTCACCCGCAACGGGAAGTGGTCTCGCACAGCCAGGCGCTCTACTCAGCGTTGACATAGGACGCGAACGGGTGCATCGAGCAATTCGGACTCCCGCTTCGTCAACTGTGTTAACTCTAAGTCTTTAGTTGTCATACTTGAATTGTGCTACGTTGTTTAATACTTTGTTTGTGAACTCAAATAAATTCTTCTATCAACTTTGGCTGGTTTTTCTTCGGATCCACTACAGCTATACAAAAAATAAGTTTTAAAATACTTCTCTCTCTCACTACTTCTTCTCTTTAGCGATAACTAGAATTGCATTAGAAGAAACTAAACAGTAAAAATAAATTAAAATTTTATAGCAACGAAAACTTACTCTTTGTATGAACATTGTTGTAAATTTTCTATCCATCAAAAACAAGCACTACTGCAACTATGTATAAGTTTATTTCAACTTTGCTTGCATGATACTTCAAATATTCCGTGTCTTCTGCTTTAAAAAGTATATTATGTTTATTTCCGTTACCGCAAGTATATAAATATGGCAGTATTAAAATAAGTTTGTATTGTCGAGATTCATGATGATCGGTTCATTTCCAAAACCAATAAGAAGAAAATATTATTGAAGTTTATGAATAATGATTACTATTGTGGCGACCGAGGGTGGAACTGCCCTGCAGCGTAAATCAGTTTTAGAACTTTTAGAAAGAACTAGAAATTTCTGGAAGGGAAAGACAAGGACGGATATATTTAGAAAAGGATAGAAGATAAATGAAAGAAAGAGATAAATACATGTTAGACAGAGATAGACGACGAAAGAAGGAAAGAGATAGATAGATGTTAGAAAAAGATAGACGTATAAACGAAAGTTCCCGAACAGAATGTTCGGGAAAGAAAAGACAGAGATAGATATCTATCTAGAGAATTTTCTAGAACCCATCTGGGTTCTAGAAAATTCTTCCAGGTATATAAACAGCGTAAGGCGCACCTACCGGGCAGTTTAGAGTTGAAAGTTTAAGAGTTAAAAGTTGAGTCAGTCTAAGACGGTGAAGCAACAAGTGCGATACTAAAGAGTTGTTAGAGAAGATTAATAGAGTACAGAGACGAATCAAGTGGTGAATTTAGTGGCAAGTTTGGTGGATAGATACGTGAAGGAAGTGTGTAGCGTAGTTCGAGAGAGGAACCAGAGGCGAGCTACACGCGATAATTTCGGAGGTGGTCTACGCAATATCGGCGACGGTATTGAGGGTGTGACAACTTATCGTCGGAATTGTGTATCGTTGGTCGTGTGTTTAAGGACAGCAACTCTACAGGGAGGTACTGTGCGCGGCTTTGTAAGTCAATAAAAGCTTTTAAATTAAAAACTGGTGTTTTCTTCCAATCCATAAGTGCGTACCCTCGCTCGCACGTAACAATTGGTGTCAGAAGTGGGATTGGAAGATAAAATGCCAGTAATGCCAAGAGACGGCGTCAACACTCGTGCTAGGGCCGCCGCCCAGCAACAAGAGAATTTGGAACCGGAGAGCTCCGTGGAAGAAAACCCTGGGGAGTTAAACGATCCTGTTGAGGGGACTTCAACCGATTCATCGAGTACGCAGCCCCCTAAATCGGAGTTCTGGGCATTGTTAGAGCAGATGCGAGCAATGCAAGAAGAACAGGCCCGTCGTCAAGAGGAACAACTGCGAAGAATGCAAGACGAACAAGCCCGCCGTCAGGAGGAACAGCTGCGAGCAATTCAAGACGAACAAGCCCGCCGTCAGGAGGAACAGCTGCGAGCGATGCAGGACGAGCAAGCTCGCCGTCAGGAGGAACAGCTGCGAGCGATGCAGGACGAGCAAGCTCGCCGTCAGGAGGAACAGCTGCGAGCGATGCAGGACGAGCAAGCTCGCCGTCAGGAGGAGCAAGCTCGCCGTCAGGAGGATCAGCTGCGCGCCATGGAAGAACAACTGCGTGCTTTGGGGGAAGATCAGAGGACCAGTGAAGGCAGCATTCTAGAGGCTATTAAAGATAGTGCACAGGCAGTACAGGAGGTAAGAAATAAGCTTCAGGTACATGAAGAGTGTCTGTCTGGGCATGAGGAACGAATTTCAGCCATGGAAGAAGATTTGCATAGAATAAAGGTTAGGGGTGTGCCAATCCCAACGGTGACAACTCCATCTGCCATGAATTTTAAGGCACCTCCTTATGATGGAGCATCTTCATGGGCAGCTTATAGGCGGCAATTCGAAGCGGTGGTACAGATGAATGGATGGGATAGTGAACAAGCTAGGACTGCGCTTGTTTTGGGACTCCGGGATAAAGCGACGAATGTGTTGGAGGCAGTCAGCAAGGATGCCTCTTATGAGCAACTAATGGAAGCTCTGGAATCACGGTTTGGTGACTCTCATTTAGAGCACGTGTTTCGAGCCCAACTTCGAGAGCGTTATCAGAGACCTAATGAATCGCTGCAGCAGTGGTCACTGGAGGTGGAGAAGCTGGTGCGAAAGGCATATCAGAGTTCGCCTTCGACACTTGTTAACAGCATACTCCTGCAAACGTTTGTGGACGGCATATCTGACGTTGAGATAAGAGCAGCTGTCCGGTTAGGCCACCATGATAACATGAAGGATGCCTTAGCACACGCTTTAGAGGTAGAAGCTGTTCGCCGAGATTCGAGGAGCGGACGCATACGTGAGATCACGTCAAGCGATGATTCCACGGGAGGTCGAAGGACTTTTACATTCAGATGTTATGCCTGTGGAGAGCGAGGACATTTCCGAAACAGGTGCCCAAGACGACCTTATGAGGGGCAGATAACTGACGCTTCTGTATCAGAAAGAGCAGACAAAGCTAGAGGTGCGAGAACGATACAGGCTGGCAGACAAATTACCCCGGAAATTCGGATTTATCAAAGTTCAAATGGGAATAGTTTAATGGTTAATGGGATAGTGAATGGAGTTGCTTGTCTACTAACTATAGACACTGGAGCAACGCGTACAGTTATTGGACCGCAGTTATTGAGGAAAAATGGAAAAGTAACTAATGAAGACAACACTGTTGAGCTAACAACGGCTACTGGCCAACGGATACCGGTAAAAGGAAAGCAGAAAGTAGCTATCAAGATTGGTGAAAAGCTTTTCTGGCAACAAGCAGTTATAGCCGACATTATAGGGGAATGCATAATTGGTCTAGATTTCCTCAGAAGTCATCGGTGTACACTTGATATAGGAAACGGCATCCTCAAGTGCGGAGAAACGGAAATCCCAATGAATGGCGGACGTAAAGACGCGGTCTGGCTAAGAATTAGTAAAGATAATCAAAGGAAAAAGAAAGTGCACCGAAATGGGTTTCGGAAACAAGTTTTGGTAGATGCGCCGAGGCTACGACGAGATCGCCAAAAACAACGTTCTGAAGGAGTGCCGCGTGAAGTTGCAAACGAGTGTTACGGGCAAACCATGAGGGTCATGTCAGAGGAACGCTGGTCTGGTCATCCAAGAACATGGAATCAGGCGGACCGAAGGAAGAAGAGGGTTAGGAGACGAGCTACAAAAGCGAATACTGGGGAATTAGTCAAGGATGTCCAGAAAAGACATCGGAGGCGGTGCCCTTCAGCATTGCGATGGTGTCGTGAGGAGTCACGGGCAGATGTGGGGAGCTTTCCACGAGAGTCTTATTGGGACAGCGTTGGAGCAGCTATGTGGAGAAACGGAGTTACGAAGAGTCCTGCCGGGAAAGTCCATGTGGGTCGACCAGCGAAAATTCAATGTTCTAACGATGCTCGGGACGAGCACGTTTTAGGAGGGGGTAGTGTGGCGACCGAGGGTGGAACTGCCCTGCAGCGTAAATCAGTTTTAGAACTTTTAGAAAGAACTAGAAATTTCTGGAAGGGAAAGACAAGGACGGATATATTTAGAAAAGGATAGAAGATAAATGAAAGAAAGAGATAAATACATGTTAGACAGAGATAGACGACGAAAGAAGGAAAGAGATAGATAGATGTTAGAAAAAGATAGACGTATAAACGAAAGTTCCCGAACAGAATGTTCGGGAAAGAAAAGACAGAGATAGATATCTATCTAGAGAATTTTCTAGAACCCATCTGGGTTCTAGAAAATTCTTCCAGGTATATAAACAGCGTAAGGCGCACCTACCGGGCAGTTTAGAGTTGAAAGTTTAAGAGTTAAAAGTTGAGTCAGTCTAAGACGGTGAAGCAACAAGTGCGATACTAAAGAGTTGTTAGAGAAGATTAATAGAGTACAGAGACGAATCAAGTGGTGAATTTAGTGGCAAGTTTGGTGGATAGATACGTGAAGGAAGTGTGTAGCGTAGTTCGAGAGAGGAACCAGAGGCGAGCTACACGCGATAATTTCGGAGGTGGTCTACGCAATATCGGCGACGGTATTGAGGGTGTGACAACTTATCGTCGGAATTGTGTATCGTTGGTCGTGTGTTTAAGGACAGCAACTCTACAGGGAGGTACTGTGCGCGGCTTTGTAAGTCAATAAAAGCTTTTAAATTAAAAACTGGTGTTTTCTTCCAATCCATAAGTGCGTACCCTCGCTCGCACGTAACACTATTAATCTTATAATTGAATTAATAATGCTATTTCAATACACCTTGCTTGACACAGCTCCTTTTTTAATTCTTCTAAAACCTTTTTCCGATACACAAATTTCTTTTTCTTCAAAATAATATGGGAAAACACAAGCGACCTTTTGTTTGGATTCCGGTGGTGGTCATCTTGCGATTCCCAGATTTCTTTTATCCAACGATTTGCTACAATTGGATTCGTAGGAAATTTAAAACCAGTTTAGGTTTAAGAAAATCGGACGGACACACAAACATCATATGTCTGTTTTCTATAGATTTTTCAAATTGTTCATATTAAAAAAAATCGTAACAATTTCCCTAAATTTTGGAAAATAAGTTCCACTTATCACCTGACAACATTAGTCAATTCGATAACCTTGGAAATATCGAAATAAAATTTCATGTTTTTATTAAGAAATCATGACAAAAGTGTTAAGTTTTTCGATGAAATGACATCTTTACTAATCCTTTCCTCTTTTAAAATAGTTCCGACACATTTTAATAGCGTAAGACGGCATAATGTTATTTTTTGCGAGAGCTTTAACCAGTAAAGTAGTTGAAACGACACTAACAGGCGTGAGTCGCGTGAGGAGCGAGTGCACCAAATTAGGTGCACTTTTGGGCCGTTTTTGTGCAATTGATGCGTGATCTAGACGTTTATATGATCTAAGGGTATACCTAATAATCTCCACCGCCTACATCGCCAGATTAGGTTAAACTATTCCTTCAGTTAGGTTGCCTGGAAGAGAACCGATTTTAACTTAAACGATAAGATCGCCTATCTATCATGACAATATTGTAATTGTGTATTTTTGAAATTGTATTGGTGAGCAATAAAGTGTTATTTATCTATGACAAGTATGATCTGAGTACACACTGGTCCACCCGGGCAGGAGTACGCTCGGGCCGGTGTGTACGCGCAAGACCAAAAATTCTATTCGAGGAACACTCGTCCGCCATAATTTGAATCTACGAATGAACACAGGCATGTCGACCGATTGTACGTGCCACTGAGTTTTAGTGTAAAATATATATGTTATTTAAAGCACCTTACGTGCTTTAATGTATATAGTATTGAAGCCTCTTATTAAGATTTATTGGTAATAAAACATACACAAGTACTTTCCGTGATCATATTGATTTTATTTTTGAGCTACCTACATATATAGTTCATTATTATTTCTTAGGTAATCATAATCTATAATCATACATTCATACATTACACATTGAAGACTTCCTACGCTTCAGTTATTTATATTTTAAACTAACTGACCCGGCGAACTTCGTACCACAATATTTTCTGAATTCCTAAAAGACTTTGTTTAATGACACAAAAACAAAATCACCAAAATCGCTCCCGGTGATGGAGGATTCTAGAACCCGATCTCAGCGCCACCTACCGGCTCCAATTGTGGCTTTAAACCATCCCGGGACCCACTCAAACACACACACAAAATTTCATCAAAATCGGTAAAGTCGTTATCAAGTTATGCGCTTACCAACACATTTTGCGATTCATTTTTATATATAAGATTTAGTATTCTTATCAGTTTAAAATCATCATGTGTAAACTATCGTTCAATACAATATTTATTACACGACACCATTGATGTAGCAATAAAAGTATTGCTACATCAATGCACGACACTGAAACTTCGAGACAAAATATTTCAGATAGCTTTGAGGTAGTGAGGTAGTATGTATTGATCATTAAATAGACAAATTAAGACATAGATGAAAACCGTTACATATGCCAACCATTTCTCAATAATCTTAAAAGTTGGAGTCCTTATACCTGTTTTCTAACTATTTGTCAAGTAATATAGGTACACTTATGACTGAGATAACTTAATATCAAATATTTTTAAAAAGATACTGTGTGTTCACACGATAGACACTGTTTTCTGACATTTATCAATAAGTTCTATTTTTTGTGGGATTTTTATTCAATTGAAACCACGTACGTCTCACTCGGAAAATATATATTTTTTACTCTCTTTTTTAATCTCACGTGGACTGTACTCACACAACATTTCTATTTCACCACAAATAAAAAAATAAAAATAAACACTGTGTATGGGCGTTTCTAAAGCTAGTAGGTATGATTACTTTAAGAATCTACGTTGAAATGTTTTTGTTTTATTCCAGATAATATAAAATTATTTCAGGCCCAAGTTACTATCCATTAAAACAGCTATTAAATGAGAAACCAGAAGCCAGTATGAAATGGTTGTATTTAAGTGGCCATCAAAGCAGTGGCGGATAAACGCGATTGGGCTAACCGTGAAACCGCGCCCCTGCGTTTACACAACACGAGGCCGGGACTCACGGCACAAAGGCACTCACAGCTGGGAAACCTATCGATGGAATTTGCATCTTTATAGTTGGAGTACAGCAGACACGCTGATGGGCTACCTGATGGAAAGCGGTTACCTACCTATTTAACAAAGATATCACCAACTTTTATGACTGTGGGGTGACGTTGTGCGAAAACCTCAGCTCATTTCAAATCCCCAAGAGAAACGTTCTTAAGAAAAGTTGCTATATGAGCGAAGTAGTCCAAGAAAATGCGGATGAACGCTTAGCCGATGGCAAGGAGCGCGGTGGTAGAACTCAGACGAACCCTATTTTGATCAGTTCCTCAGAACACTCCCCGTTATACATTCGGTCGAATAAGCAGAGAGTCGCGAAGTAGCTCCTAAAGCCAAGTGTATCTAGATCGTCTGTGAGTTTGGGATCATCGAAGCTGTTAGGAGGGCTTAGGGCTCCACTAGCTTAATTACGAAATATTTGTATTTGTCCGAGATGGACACAACAGAACACAAAAGCAGAAAGAATGGCCCCACCCCTCTTTCGAATCTGGATAAGTAGCCTCACCCAGCATCGAAGGAACGGGCAGTCCATTCTCTCCGCGAATACTTTCAGAATACTGTTGCTATCCCAGACTCTGAACACTAAAGACGCGCCTTTCTTTCGCCTATAGAATATATAGAAAGGCTTTGTTTATGACGGGCATCGACGTGCTCTTGTAGTCATTATTGGACAAGACCTCTTGTTTTTGGGTGTGGTTCAAGTCATGGTGGAGAGCCAACCCTGATGGGATGCAGTTGCCTCCTTTTGCAAGAAAATAACATTCCTCTATGAGGAAGGAGAGGGAGTGGGCATTTCGGCTGTCTTGCCTCACTGGCTGGGGTACAGCATTAGTCGACATTAGACCAAGATTGAACACGGGTGTTTTCAACGTGGTTTTTCATTCTTCAAGTGAGGGGAAACTTGTAGGAAAAGCTGATTCTCCTCAGTATTATGGAAGGGACACGCGGGCCTGCCTCTACCCGGTGAGCTGTTGTGCTGGGCAAGTTGTTGTCCTACAACCTCGACTTAGGGTAATAGAAGGAACACTGGGGTGGTTTTAGTATAAGTTAGTTGCGTCTTAGATTATCCTACTGCATACACCAAGCGGTGGGGTGCCATATGAAAATTTCCAACTCTCAAAAAAACATTTTTCTGAACACCTGAATAGTTGAAAAAGGGTTTAAAAACTCTGCAGAGAACCCTCAAAATAATTAACCTACATTGCGAATTTTGTACTTATATCACATCTAAAAATATTTTTTATTTAAAATTTCTACGTTTGACACGATTTAGTACGTGTACCTTACTTGTATTTAATTTTTTTGTGTTAAAAACTGTCTTGACACTAGTGTCGATTATATTCTTAAATAGTTGTTCAGATCTTCCATTTTACTTGAACGTTCAAAACAGAAATAACAAGTGCAAGACAATAGAGTGCGGCTGGGGGAAATGTATAAAATTTCTCTTATCGAAATTCACGCAACAATTGCCGGCACTCGCCTTCCAAATACGTGAAGCGAAGAGATGGAAAGAAGGCGAGTGCTCCCGCGGGTCCACGGACTGGCTCGTTTCAGAAATATACCCTTCAGGTAAAGGATTGCACGCACTTATTCGGCGGAATGTAACGGCTGGCCATTGCGGCCTGCCAGACCGATTCAGGTTTAGATCCTAATCTTAATCTTTAATCGCTTCCAAGTACAACTTTATATAAATAACGTAGAATAAATTATCTTAATTTTCTTCTTTCCTTTCTTGTTTATTTATTGTTCACTGCATTATTTATAAATTAATATATTTTCATAAAAAAGTATACAGGTCTACTTTTTCGAAAATGTTATTATTAGTAACTAAACCATTGTTATTAACAATAACATAGACGCTACTGTGTCGTAGTAATGATGTAATCTGTAAGATTCCATTTTGAAATAAATACATTCATTTTCGTTTTCAATCCGAACTTAAATACGCATCTGAAATTCTTGCGCAAAATGCTTTTTAAGGGGCCTAAGTGGCAGCATCTAAACTACGATAATGATGGGGAAGGATGTGAATCTACTATTTTCTGTATCTACTTAGTGAACTGTTGTCACTCTGTGAAAGTGACAGCTGAGGTTTTAGATAGGCTTCGGGTAAGTGTGTGGCGCCCCTTACGCCTTACGTAAGTAAACCGCGCCACGGGGCCTATTGCCTAGATTGGATACCTTAAAACGATATGGTCTAGAATATTCGCCATCGTCAAATTGTAACCCGCATAATTCTGATTAAGTTTACACATTTTTACTGGCTCACAAGTCGTTACAGTTTTGCAACTTTTCTTCCTTATTGGCAATATGAAGAAAACGAGGAAAATAAGTGTGTATTTTTCATCAATTTCTATATTATTCAGGTTTTAGAAAAATACTGCATAATTATTTAGAAAAGGTTTCTCTGTGTTTTCTTCCACGTCAACCGGAAATTCATATTGCATACGAATTTCATATCTTGTAATCATTTTATGAAAAATTGATTCATTTGCTGTGATTAATTTGATTAACAAACGTTCAAAATAATTAAATGTTAAAAAATATTACAAAAAAAACAGTATAGGTTTCCTATATCCTCATCATCGTACCCCAGTGGACTATCCAGTCTTTTGCAAAGAAAAGTATCATAAGGCCTAAAGTGGTCGTTTTGGCAGAATCATTTTACGAATATCAGAATAAAGTGGCACTTTATGCTGTTCTATACTGGACCAGTATATGTAGGCACGTGTCAATTTCATGAAGCCATTCTACAAACGCGGCCGCTTTAGCCGCCAGATGTTCATCCTTAATATCGAAAACAATTATTAATTACCATATTGATGTATAGTCAAACATCGAAGGTTTAACTAGTCAAACCTCAGGTCTGACATAAAGTCTTAGTTTTTACTCGTAAAATTCGTTGGTCAAAGGATGAAAAACGTCATGTATTTGGACTTTTGTCCAAATACATGACGTTTTTCATCCTTTGACCAACGAATTTTTATCTAACCTAGAAGAGACTAATTTATACAGTCATTAAACATGTAACAAGTGCATTAGGAATCGACGTTTGACCGAGTCTGCCTTAGTCGCTTCTTCCATCGACTAGGCAAAGCCCGAAACAGATTATTTTACGTTTGACTAAAAAGTTAGTTACTTCTAGGTTTTACTAAAAATACTTTAGTCAAAGGCCGAAATAGGAATTTATTTCGGGTTTTGTCGAAAGGCCTTGGTCAAACCTAGGATAAAGTACTCATTCCGGGAAGAGACATATGCACATCGACCTTTGACTATAATTATATAAAATTGATACGAAATTATGACAATCACTTCATTCCCAAATCCGTATGGAAAGAACAAACAAACTTCCAAACAATTTAACTTTCATATAGCTTTAATTCATTATTCGTTTAAGAATTTTTTACACTTTTATTCAAAATTATTGCATTAAGATCATAACAACATATAGCTGTAATAAATGTAAACAACTATAATTCGTGTTATTTCAAGTATAGCTTTGATATCTGTAAATAAATCTTAGACCAATAAAACGTTCAATAAAAACTTGTAAGCTTAGGTCTGCTTGAGACGGGGCTGAGGATATCAGCTCGTTATCCGATAGGCCTCCACAATAAAACAGTTTGCGCTTATCTTCGGTTCCCTTACTTACGTAACTTAACTGATTACCAAAGTAGAAAATCTAAAATTTGATCATAGATTTCTTTTAATTGACGCTTTCTGTGGATTAGTCATTTCATTTAGTTTATAAAGTCTTAGGTAGTGAACTGTCAGAAGCGCCGTAGGCTGTTTATAACATGACATATGACGCAACGCACATACGCTGTACGCAGCGTCCACTCGTCAAGTGTTTGCGAGAGATCACTGCCACGCAGTACGCCGCTTACGGCTTCTCTAAGATGCCACCCCCTTAGCTATAATATCTAGTCTTCAGTCAAACTAAAGCGCACAAGCGATAATGTTACGCTAGCTTTTTGGCACTACATAAATTCGAGACTGTGTTTATTCTTCGCCGACACTATCTAAAATAATTCATGATATAATTCTTATTCTTGACCACTGAGGGCCTAAACTGGTTAGTTACTGGTAGCTGTAAGACATAGCTGAAAATTCCACTTTATTTTGACACTTGTCATGTCCATAATATGAATCTGCGAAAACGACGTCTTTAGGCCCTTTGATCTGTTGAATATGTGCTCTCTAGATATTCCGTTTCAAAAGAAAAGCCTTTTCGGATGCTTCAATATTTTCGGTCCCGAGCGACCCCCAAACTTGTTCAAGACCTTACAGATTTGCATCAATTTTCCAATACAGTTTCCGTGTAGTCTCTTCAAAGAAACATTTTGCCGGATTGTATAAGGTCCCTTGATATTAAATATCTGATGAAAGTGGTAACTGTCGTCTATCGACATTTGCAGCATCATATTGTTTTATGTTTGCGGCGATAAGGTTTGGTTGCAGGTGACTACCGTTACCCATGGCGACCTGACTTTAAGTTTTTTTAAATTGCAGGCGTTCAGCAAACAGGCGACGACTCACTTGATGTAAAGCGGTTACCATCGCCTACGGATATTAGCAACACCAAAGGTGCTACAAATGCGCTACTGCTGTCACCATTCCACCTAACCTTTTTATATTAATCATAGCAAATGTCAGAAGTCAATTAACTAAATATACGCTGATTAAGATGCCTAAGAATAATTATCTCATTAGTCGGTGGGTGCGGTCACGCGTCACGTGCGAGTCGCGCCGCCGCGGGAAACCGCACGCCGCCATTGGATTGTAGCTGAAGGGGTTTGTGGCCATAATTGCTCTACATTTGAAGCCTTGGTGGGAAACTTTTTATGCCTAATATAATACAATTTATTTTATTTATTTATTTAGAGCGGAGGCTCTGTTAAACCGATAAACGTAGAATGACGGCTGTAGACCGTCGGTTGTAGACTCGTAGACTGTCCGTTTTAGACTGCCCCTGCTCTGCCCGAACACCGCGTATTTAAGCGGTCCTCGTAGCGTGCCGCACCGACACCATCCGGTAATGCTTTGGCGCCACTTCAGTTTCACTTCCTCCATAACACTAACTTCCGCCATCCGTCTAATTTCCAACTTCCGGTTACTTCATTTCCGATATCCGTTAGCTTGATAATAAATGCGTCGGAAGTCGTATAAACGTTAACATCCGGTTATAAGACTTCCGATTACTACATTTGATTACTACCGTCATATGGTAACTTTATAATAACAAATACTATTCCGACACATATATATTGATACGTTAAGCAAAAACTTTGTACCCCTTTTTAGAAAAAAAAACGCGGACGGAGGAGTATGAAATTTCGCACATTTAATAGTTTATATAGCGAAGAAGCGACGATTGCATATATTTTTCTTAATTATGCAACTAAAATGTTTATTATTCAAGTCAAATTAAGTTATTCTTTATTATAACAGTCTGTTATTCGTGCCTACCCCGCAAGGGACCTGGCGTGAAGTTATGTATGTATGTATGTAAATTAAAAGTGTAGCTTGTGCGAAATTTGTGATTATAGAAGTTACAGTCTTCGATGTTCTGGCACTATATGCAGATGACAGCGCCTTCTTCGCGACCTCACGTAATGTAGGTATGGCAGCTTCGCAAATGCAGCGACTACTAAACAAGCTCCCGACGTGGCTTGACAAGTGGCGCATGGCCGTAAATGTGGGTAAGACCGCCGCACTGCTAGTTTCTCGTCGACGTTACAAACCAGATCTGTTGAAGCTTCGAGGTCAGGAGATCGAGTGGCAGACCTCGGTCAAATACCTCGGAGTGCATATAGACAGGTCGTTGAGCATGAGCCTGCAGGCAGAACGCGTTATAAACGAAACGCGAGCCGCAGGCGCTCTGCTTCGACCTGTCTTCGATTCCAAGCTGCCTCTGAGGACGAAGATCGGGGTCTATAAGACCTACCTCCGCCCGAGGCTCACCTATGCGGCTCCAGCGTGGTATGCACTGTGCTCGGCCACACGAAAATCTAAGATTCAAGCACGGCAAAACATTGCTCTGCGAGTGTGTGTAGGAGCGGGTCGGTACGTCAGAAATGATGTCATCGCCCGCGATGTAGGCATCCCTAGTGTTGAGCAATTTGTGGCGATGTTGGCGCGGAAAATCTTTGACCGAGTTGACAACGGCGGCCACACATCGCTCCACGGGATCGCTCCCCTACACGCGCGGCCACTGGACTATCAACGCACTTGGCTGCCGACCCCCCGAGATCTCATACGCTCGCTTGATCAGGATAGGGTTACGAGGTCGCGAAGATCATAAAGCCGCTGACAGGCCACCAGAAGCCACAGATGGCCACCCAAAGCCCGAGATGGCCACCTAACGCCAACGAATGGCCAACTAAGCCGCAGACGAAGCCAACGCAAAGCCCGCGAAGGCCATCGGATGCCGCAGACTGGCCAATGAGAGCCGTTGAGAGACCGCCGTCAGGAAGGCTCCAATGGCTCCAAGCCCCGCCACCGACGGATAGTTGTCCGTCGAGTAGAAGCCGGGGCAAAGAGGTTTTCCTCGAGGCCCCAACCTCCTCGCCGCCTCAAAAGGCTAAGAGGAAGAAGACCACCAGCAAGTCTTCGATGTTAATAATTATGGTCGAGTTTCGAGCACGGGCGACCACTAGTTTAAAATGACTATGCTAATACCAATATTATTATGTTAATTGAATTATAATTAATACCATAATAGTAATTATAATTTAAAACGTCTTTACTCAGCTGAAATGAGAATGCTGAGATAGATATGTGGTGTTATAAGAATGGGTAAAGTGTAAAATGAGTACATAAGGGACACTATGAAAGTTGCATCCGTTACTAAGACCAAAGTGGGATGGCCAAAAAAAAGAAAAAGAATGTTGTACTGCAAGATTGATGATAGATGTAGAAGATGATGATCTGTGGTGTGACTGCGATAGAGGACGTTATGGCATTTGCATGAATTCAACAAACAGGCAATCGGCCCACACTCGAAACATAGTCATCCAGACGGACAAATGCCTTACCACCTGGCTATGGGTCGTTTTGACGCCTATTACGTCAGGCCGATTGGCTGCAAGAAATTGTATTCCTTCTACGTTCCTGCTTAGTATTTTTAGGGTACAGCAGACTAAGTTCAAACAGTAGTAGTATATGAATTTATTTCAATAACTGGTTGTCTACTGTCATAATTTTTTTGTGTAAGATATTTTTATTGTAAGAAAAAATATTCAGTAGTAAGAATATTCTTTGATATCTCGTGAAAGATTTTTTTATAAAAAACTGAGGGTTCCTTTTCAGAAATTCAGACGAGATGAGAAGCCATGTTATTTACAAATTGTGTGTACGCGAACGCGGGTTAAATAAAATATACCGGGGCTTGTACGGTATGAAAGTTGGATTAGATTTTTACGAGCGTTCCCAAAGAGCCTACGCGGTGCCTCCTATGAGTTACACGCGCGCCCGCAGCCTGGTGAAGCCATCACGAAACTAATTATTTCTTTCCTCATACATTACGTGGTTCATAAAAGTTAGCGATGGCTAACCTACCCATATCCGGCTAATAGCTGGCTGAAAAGACTGCTGATGGCTATTTGCCTAATGGGCGAACGACTCGCTAACTGACAGTTTACAAGTGACGGCTATGGCGTAAACTTGTCAGTTTTATTCGACAATCTTTTGACGAGTTGATGGACAAATAAACGTTGCCTGTTTTGTGAACAACTGCTAATTAGCCGGCTAAAAACACCTTATGGCTATTTGGCTATTCCCGGAATGACTCGCTGACCGAGAGCTGATAGTTGACACCTAAGATGTAGTTAGTTGACGGTTTTCGGTTTAATTCGATAACGGTTGGCGGGTTGGCAAAGTGGTTGACAACTTAGCCGTGCCTTTTCTTTTTTTATTACATGAGTTCAGCAGACAGACAGACGACCCACCTGATGAAAAGCTATTACCGACGCCTATGAGCATTCTTAACACCAAAGCTGCTAGCAATGTGCTGCCGCTCTCTTAAGGGAAACTAGAACCTGGCTGCTAATGCCCGAATACAACAAAATGGTTGTTTGTCGTTTGGGTTGTTTTGTCGTTTCTTACGACAGGCCGCCCGGCCGCAGGAAATTGTATTCTTTCTCTGTTCCTGCACGAATAAAACTGCTCGTACACGGCCGTACAATACTCCGGTATAGTACGTACTGTATATAAGTAATGCTAATTTTCTACCAATGGTAATAAAGCAAAAGAATTAGATGATATGGGAACTTATAAATCTACCTGAATTCTTGCATCTTCAAAATACAAAATAAAAGCGATTAATCATTCACTCTCAGGTCGATTTACACATTTTTTTTACCCTTCAGCAGCAATAAGGAAAACCTCCTTTTGTCTCCAACAATATTTGTGGGATGCGAAAGCAGCTGTCGATTCTCTTGTAGTCATGAATATTGCATGAGTTCAAATACAAATTTCAAAATATTTCCCCTGTCCTTTGAATGGAAATCAATATATCGTAAGGCCGTCGGTGTGCAGGCTTACAGGCCTCCCATTCAATCGCGTATTGCAGTACCAAGTACCGTCTGGCGTCTGGCGAACCAATCACTTTCAGAGGCTACTACTGCCTAAGGAATTACAATATCGCAGACCGATACCGTCTGTATTATATCTGCGAGAGTAACGTTTTTGCTTTAGTACAAACATATTTTTTAATTAATATTAGTTACAAATGTACCTAATTACTTATCAACTACTTGTGTATATATATTATGAATACTGTGCGTCACTTTTCTCATGTATACTTTGGCTTCGTCAGGAGCGTAGATACCGCTGTATCAATGATACGGGGCCCCCAGGCTACAGTTGCCCCGAAAATTCCTAAAATGTTATCTACAATCTTTTAGGGATGAATAAAAAATTCGAGCATAACTGCTCGGCCAACAGGAACGGCTATCACATTTGTCATTATTGTCGATGGAGGCAGAATCTAGAAAAATTAAAATCGTCTTTTGCTATGGTTAATTTGATAAATAAGTTTTTCCAAATAAGAGGAGAAAAATGTGTCTTTGTTTTGAGTTGTTTGTCTAACTTAACGCCTAGAAACGTTAGGTAAAATAGTAACTTTATAATCAAAATAGAATTATTTTAATTCAATTCGAGTATTTTGTTTCTTTCTTTGTGGCCCCCCAAAACATTTTGATACAGGTCCCGTCTAAGGCAAACTACTCCACTGGGCTTCGTATACTCCTGACACGACCTGATTTATCGAGAATACTACTCCACGTTTTCGGAGGGCAACGGGTACCTAATTTAATCATAATCTATTCATTTCCAATCCTTTGAAGAAGGCAGAAAGAGCTCATTTTCACATTAGAATAAGAATTATTGGATAGTTTAAAAAATAAGTTTTACTTGTTCCTCGACCCTTGTAAAGATATTTGTATATTAAATTTTCCTAAACTTAAATAATTTCCTCCTTGGCTGGATATTATTAAACAAGCTCTTGGGTTCTGTGCGTATAATATCGCCGTTCAAGTTAATTTTCATGATTCAACTTTTCCGTGTAACTTTTCCGAGAGATTTCATCGCAACTCGGACTCGTTCGAACTTTTGAGATATGAGCGAAAAACCATTAAACAGTTCTCTTTAATATTAATTTATGGAGTTGCCCAGTTTTAAGATTAGACAATGTTTCAGAAAATTTGATTGTGTCATTAGACAATGGTGAAATAAAAACTTAAGTATTGATTTTTCTCATTTTTAGGACAGTATCTTTACCGAATTTAATGAAAACAAACAAAAAGAAGAATTAAAGGGAACTGGAAAAGTGTCTGAATGTATTCTATTTAATTTGCACGCTAAGATTAATCAGAAAATCGACACCTCCTAGGGATACGCCAACTCGATTTTAGTTATTTTCTGTTTTAAGAGAAAATCACTCATTAATTTGTACAAATTATAACCTACACATAATTTACCGAAAATAAATATTATAAAATAATAACTCATAAATAATAATATCTTAATACTAGCTTTAGAAAATAAAACCAAATTACATAAATACCTATCTATAGAAAAAATATTAATGTCTTAAAAGCATGTTTCTAAAATTTCATAAAAAATATTGAGAAACAAAATAGTTTTTGGTTTTTAATATTTTTTATGAAATGTTATAAATATATAAAAAAATAAGTGCTTTTTCCCTTAAAACAGAAAATACCTAAAGTTAAGATGGGCTAGTATTCCTTGGAGGTGACAAAATAAAGTATTTAAAGATTTTACGATTTACAAAGATACGCTTTGTCTTAAAAGACGATTCCTAAAAACGCGATTAAAGAGTTTGTTAGTAAAATTATACGTTTAAATTAAAATATGAAAAAAACTTTAACTCTTAACAGGATAATGGAGACCTTTTTGGAAATTATTGGTTAAAGCCCTAAGATATTTTTTATTACTGATTCACACTAATTTACTATGTCTGAGCTCACTGTAATACAGAGGTTCCGGGTTCGATTCCTACTAGGGAAAATGTCATAAACAAACTGTCAACTTATTTAGTATGGTCTGGAATCGGTCCCAGAGTGGTCCGTTATATATTATCCAGAACAAAGGCGTAATTTGCTTGGGTTTATTATGAACAATACGATTATGCTAAAGTGGTTGTTTGCAAGTCAAAGATAACACAAACCAAAGCATGCCTATTCCATTTTGTTCAGAAATGTCAACCTATGAAAAGAGATTGCTAAGAATAGGCTCGGATTACAGTGAACACATTTGGGAACGAGTCGAATGAATCTCCGATATCTGGCGTTCTCGGCCATTTCACCCGCAGCGGCCCATTATCGGGGCTTGCCCATGTGCCAGCCTACTGAGCGGGCCATGTTGTTATAACTCAGCCTCTACTCGATCACAGGCCGCTGGATCATATCTATAGAGCGTCCTTGACATTTTCCTTTTCTACTCATTTAACAGAAAACGATTTTGAATTTTTTATTTTTTTATTATTAACAACTCTACGGATTCTAGCTCCGTATCCGTTTTTTACAATTAAATTTAAGAAAAAGTTTAGAAGTTGTACACACTTTTTGTCAGTTTTGTTATTGTGTGTGATATTTAATTAATTTATGTTTGTGTTGTAGTGTACCTTAAGAATAACTTATTATTTTAATTTATTCTAATTTTAACACTAAACTTATACTAATGTAAAGTGTATCTGATACATGCTGGTATTGTGAGGAACTGCATGTGCAGTGTGTGCCTTATGTCTATATATATATATTAACCTAACTAGTTCCATGTGTGTTGTTTTTCCTTTCTGTGTCTGAATTATTAATTTTTAGGCTCTTTGTGTGTTTTGGTTAGTCTGTGAATTCTACGTGTAACGCAATGCATTGGTAGTGCGCGTTGGTGTGTGTATGTGTATAAGTTTTGTTGTTAGTTGTAGGTTTGTGACTTTGTATGGTGGTAGATATAATTTATTGCTTAATTATTGTGACAATGTGTTGACTGGGAATAGTTGTTGAAAAATTTTCAGTTGGTGTTATTGATGATGGATGGTTTAGGAGGGGGATTATTGGACCTCCATTAGACGTTGGACCACCGTCTTATTGCCATTTGAAATGTTATAGGTATTCAGGTCATTAAAAGAACGCTTTAATTGTTTCTAAGTGCGATTTTAATTTTGTTTTATTGTTTTAACGCAGCCAGGTGTTAGGGTATTTACCCGTCTCGGTGACTACCGCCCCTGGTCTATAATATGCCAGCATATTAGAAAGAAAGAAATATTTGCAGAAATAGCGACGTACTTACGTTGCTGGTATGTATCTTAAACATAAAAAACATATTTTAAGAATTTGCACTCAGTTTATTGCTGGGCCAACATAACCTCGGATGACATAACTGAAACGTCGGAATAATAAAAATCAATTCAATTACCTCGCTTAAAACCAATAAAACGTAGGTTTATTAGATTTACTTCCTTTTTCTTTTTTTAAATTAATTGTAAAACATTGATCTCTCATACTTTATTACAGAATAGATGATCTGACATCAAAAGAATTAATCAGTTCATGGGAATTTGTTTAATATAACATGAGTATCGGAAAATTGTTTGTAAGGACGTACTCGGTGGAAGTGCAGTCTCGAGGAGGCGCCTCCCGACACAGTAACGAACGCGGAGGCCCCACTTTGTTACGCTCAAGAAAGTCTTCACAGCAACGAACCAAGAATAACGGCGATACGCAAATAATAACCAATAAATATAGTTAGGACATATTACTTCTTGTTGCGGTGATCGTGAAATGATAGGTCTTTGTGGCTAATGAATGTATTTAATGATAAAATGGAAATACATGGTTTTTTTTACTTTGAAAGATAATTTTAGTGTGACAAACAAACTTCAAATAATAAAAAAAATATATCCAAAAATTTGCGAAGAAAAAGAGTACGTAACAACTTATATTGCATATTATATAAATATTCAACACAATTTCATATTTAATAAACCTACGTTTTAACGGTTTTAAGCGCGGCCATTTATTTGATTTTGGTTATTCCGACAAGTTCATATTTATTTAAATTTAGGTATAAATTGCTCAAACACGCGAGCCATTCAGGCTGCTATAGAGCAGAATAGGGGGTCCAAAGTTTTCTTAAAACCATTGGGGAGAAGCCATCTTGCAAAAGTGAGGACAGCAGATGGCAGGGAGCCACGTCTTTTACGTCTCACCATGAGATCCTAGCGGAGGTGGAACGGTTCTGCGGGCAATTGTATTCTTCGCGGGCGGAAAGACCTTCGGTTCAAGGCGCTAATGATCCACGTGCACCACTCACGCGCCACTATACGGAAGATATCCCGGAGGTCGACATTGGCGAGATTAGGACGGCACTCGGGCAACTTAAAAATAGCAGGGCTCCGGGCGATGACGGTATTACAACTGAGCTCCTCAAAGCGGGAGGGATCTCAATCCTGAAGGCTTTGATGGAGCTCTTTAATTCCGTTATCCTCCAGGGCACTGTGCCAAGGGCGTGGACCAAGAGTGTGGTGGTCTTGTTCTTCAAGAAGGGTGATAAGACCCTCTTGAAGAACTATAGGCCCATCTCACTCTTGAGCCACGTCTACAAGTTGTTTTCGAGGGTCGTCACGAATCGTCTCGCCACAGGACTTGACGAGTTCCAACCACCGGAACAGGCTGAGTTTCGAAAAGGCTACAGCACCGTAGACCACATCCATACTGTTCGGCAGATTATACAGAAGACCGAAGAGTATAATCAGCCGCTGTGAATGGCATTTGTGGACTATGAAAAAGCCTTCGACTCTATCGAAACTTGGGCTGTTCTAGAGTCTCTGCAGAGATGTCGTATCGATTGGCGATATATCGAGGTGTTGAGATGCCTGTATGACGCCGCGACGATGACCGTTCAGATCCAAGACCGGAGGGCGAAGCCTATACCTCTACGTCGCGGGGTGAGACAGGGGGATGTCATATCCCCGAAACTGTTCACCAACGCGATGGAAGATGTCTTCAAAACTCTGGAATGGAATGAACGGGGCATCAACATCAACGGCGAGCGCATCTCCCACCTACGTTTCGCTGACGATATTGTCATATTTGCAGAGACGTTGTAAGAGCTTGCCGACATGTTGAACAGCCTAAACGAATCCTCCCGACGAGTCGGTCTCGGCATGAATTTGGACAAGACGAAAGTCATGTTATAGAATATGTCTACCTTGGACAGAAAATACAGGTTGGCAGGCACAACTTCGAGGGGGAAGCCAATAGGAGGATTCAGTTAGGCTGGGCGGCATTCGGTAAGCTCCGTTAAGTCTTCTCGTCGACCATTCCGCAATGCTTGAAGACGAAAGTCTTCGAGCAGTGCGTCCTACCCATAATGACGTACGGTGCCGAGACGTGGACACTGACAGCGGGACTGGTCCACAAATTCAAAGTCGCTCAACGGGCTATGGAGCGAGCTATGTTAGGTGTTTCTCTTATGGATAAAAACAGAAATGAGGACATCCGTAAGAGAACTAAGGTAACCGACATAGCTCGCAAAATTAGCAAGTTGAAGTGGCAGTGGGCCGGTCACGTCTGCCGCAGGACCGACGGCCGATGGAGCAAACGAGTCCTGGAGTGGAGACCGCGTCTCGGTAAACGTAGCGTAGGACGCCCGCCAGCCCGGTGGACTGACGACCTGCGCAAGATCGCCGGTAGGGGCTGGATGCGGAAGGCAGGAGACCGGGATATGTAGCACGTACTTGGGGAGGCCTATGTCCAGCAGTGGACCGAATTTGGCTGAAGAGGTATAAATTGTCATTCCCTAGCAGCTCAATTTGGTGCATCAATTGCACTATTTAATAATGTTCAAATGTCTACGGACGGTCTTAATATCGTACTATTCATTCACTTATCTTAGTATCGGTAGCAATTTAATGCTTTTAGCAACCATATATAATCAGTATAAAGAGAAACGGTCAGTCAAATATAAGAACCGGGCACTAGTTAACCTAAGGAACATCAAAAGGTGAATTGGTACTATCACAGTCGAAATACACAAATCTTTAATCTTCTTTTTATCTGTGAAACATTTTACCTCTTCCAAAACACATGTATACTGTATTTAAATCGTCAACTCTTCGCAATGAATTCACGCTTTCATTGAATCGTCTTTTGTATTTGCATTCTATCGACTATTGTTAATTTTGTCTTTCATTCATCATCTATTCCTCTCATTCACACACCATTCGATACACACTTAAGTAATCTATAGCAGGATCGTTTAATAAATTGGGAACATTCATAATCCTTCATATCCAAAATTTAAAAAAAACTATTACTCTCTGTTCAAAAGGACCTCAAACAAACTGTTGTAGTGGTCCACAAATGGTACTCTTATCGCTGAAGAATATTGTCTTCCGGAAAACTCTATAATGTTACATATCTTATCCAAATGTAACCATTTGTAAATGAGTGTTGCTGAGGAGTTCAGGAGCGTGTGCTCGAGTGCAGTCCGCCAACAGCGGGACGCGCTAAATGTACGACAAATACTTCGCACGACGACTCCTTGTGCACTACACACCGACGTCAAGTTCCAGCAACATTTCATACAAAAAGTTTATTTTGAATTTAATAACTTCGTCGAATATAAAAAAAGTTAGTTTACAGATGAGAGATACAATACTACTTATACGACTACTTACATGTACAGTGTAAACTTTATATAACGACACTGAAGGGACTGTGCATTTTATGGCGTTATAGAAAGTTGTCGTTAAATGGAGAAAAGCCTGTTATGCCTGTTAAGCCTGTTTGTCTGACGTCTTTTGATTCATCAGTAATTTAGTTGTAGTTTTTATACTTATTTTATTCATATCTTGCGATTGGGGCATCTTTGTGATAAAGGAAGTACTGAGAAATTTCGGTATGCATGATCCCGACAATCGAGTTTATTAGGGGATAGGATAGTAAATAAAACAACGTACACGACTGCGCAGTTTTTACTAATTTTGGCCTTAAAAAGTACTTTTTATTACTTAATTGCTGTCGTTATTGAGAGTGAGTGTAATGCTATATGGAGTGTATCATTGCATGGAAGACAAGCTAAACCAACCAAAGCAAAGTAATTACGTCGCTTAATGAGTTTGTCGTTAAATCTAGTGACGTTACATGGAGTTTACACTGTATTTACTAGTTTTGTTTATCGGGGATTTATAAAAGTACTTTAAATGTTTCCAGACTACTAAGCATGAAAATGTTATTGCTTCACACACATTTAATATGATATCTGTTAACGATAAGTAGTCAGAAACAATTTCCACTTGCTGTGATCCTGACAAACGTCTTTCACTTCATGTACTTTCATTAATCTCTTCATACACGCACATTTATTGGATCCTGATCTGGTATAATATTGTATTTATTTGCAAAACTGTATTCGTTTAGATGAGCTCAATTTTTTGGTTTTAAAACGTTAACGGTAGTGCAAATAAAATTATCATACAAACAACTTAAAAGACAAAACGTTTTACATAGGTAAGTAACATGCTAAATAGTTCATACTCTATGTATCTTTGACAGTAGTAGACAGTCCAGTAAAAATATTCTATTGTATTTATTCAGCTATTTAAAATCAAATTACATAAAATATTTACGGCTGGTTATTTTGTTGTACATCCATGTCGTCAGTGATTTTTGAACTCATGTTGAAGCCGCAAATGATGGGTAATGCACATATAAATATTTGTATGCTTTTACATTATCTTTAAAGGTGTTTGTACGTAGATATAGTTATGTTATAGCATAACTAGCAACACGTTCGTTTACAACACGATTAAATTCCTAATTACGGAAGTTATCTCAATGTTGAAACTACTTAACGGGATATTTTTATATCTTATACTAATATATAAAGCTGACGAGTTTGTTAGTTCGTTTGCTTGAACGCGCTAATCTCAGGAACTACTGTTCTGATTTGAAAAATTCTTTCAGTGTCAGATAGCCCATTTATCGAGAAAGGCTATATATAATCACGCTAAGACCAATAGGAGGGGAGCACCAATGAAGGGTGTTTCAAAATCATTTTTTTTAAACTATTCCACGCGGACGAAGTCGCAGGCAGAAGCTAGTATAAGTATAAAATAAACTACTCCAACGGCTGTGAAGGTAATGTAGTATATATACATATTATGGATTTTTTAAATTCTTATATATTTTCTCTTACAAGATAATTTTTTGAATAAACCATTAGTTAAACTGTATGTTTAGATGGTTAATTAGTGTAATTTTTATTTGATGTCAATGTAGCTAGTAAAATAAAAGGATAAGGCTAAAAAGAATTTATCCAAAAATAAAAGTAAGTTAAAAATAAGCTACACTATAAAAAAAGATATAATCGATTGCCAAAATCATGTGAGAATACGAGAGTCAAATACGAGGTGCAATACTCGCGAACTGATACAATCAAAGGTTTGAGTTAAAAAATTGTCTGCTTTATTAAGCAATACAAAAGTCGTTCACAAATAAAGTTTACACGGAAATAGAAGTCTTGGAAAAAAATATGAAAGCGTTTGACCCAAATAGGGAGGAATGTTAACAAGATTCAATTGTGAGAAGAAACATTTTTCATAACATTTTCACAGTTGTTTAATTAAAGCCGGCATTGATTGCGGCCGACGCTGAATAATGCATTACACGGGCACCTCCTACGAACAATGGCGCGTTAAGGACTATACACTACCTGAAGCAATGTATTGTGAAAAGTAAGAGAGACAGAAAAGACGTAAAGCAAGGACAGACAGACAACATGCACCTCGTTTAACAATAACAGCCCATAAACATCTTACTGGGAACTCCCTATTTCTTAGATGGAACGGACAGTATACCCCGCCAGGCGTGTCTAAAGCGGGACTTGACACGTGCAGCTTCCATCCCTATATTTTCTTTTAGCAAGTGGCAATGTAACAATATGCATATTAGGCTAAAGAAAACTGACCAAGAAGTGCACGCTATTCCGACGATGATTCAAACCTGCCTAATTTGAATCTAGAACGCGCGTGCATTAACCATTTAGCTGATACAACGATTACGGCTTGATTATTGCAAAGGAAATTTCATACCTTTATGAATGCAGCACAACGTGCACAATGCACTAGTGAGATATTGAGATGTTAAATCGTTTTTGTCATTGTTCTGTGTTATTTGACACCTGTCAAAATATACTCAATAGTTCAGTTTGAGTTATTTATACGTTTAGCTTGAGATAATTATAGTCATTAAAAATACTTTTGCTATATATTTATTATGATTGCATAAAAATTCGGATTTTGAATCAATAATGTCGTTCACTAAAATTGGTTGGTTAAATTAATATTGGTTATATTCATTTGTTAGTATTTAATATCAACTTTAAGCCGGCAAAATAATTAATGCTAATCTAATATTGAATGTTTAAAATAAATACATTAAAATTAAATTAAAAGTTGTCACATCGCCATGAGGTGACAGCGTAAATTGAGGTGGAATTTTCTTGGATAAGTGTGTTATACCTTTAACACTGTGTTATTTATATGTAAACGAGAGGAGATTTCCTTTGGCGGGCTTTTCTCGCGGATCATTAGCCTGTATCGAATTTGATATTGTCATTCACAACAGCGTCTCCACTCAACGTCCTAATTAAAGCTTAATGCATACCACCAATGTTAACATTTTACCCTCCGACTGATTTGACAACACAGATTGACGGATTTGTCTGAAGCGATTATTACGCTAATTTAAGGATTCTTTCTCGAATCTGAATTAGGGTGGTGTAATAAAAAACAGAGAGTCTAAATCTTAAGTAGAGACAGACTTCCCTTCTATACTGGGTCCTTCAATCAATGTACTTGTAATATGGGTCCCTAAATCAAGGTATCTGTAATAAGGGTTTTAACTTTGACTATTGTACAAGAATAATAAAACTACGTTTTAACGGTTTTAAGCGCGGTAATATATTTGATTTTGGTTTATCCGACGTTTCGGCCGCTTTTTAGTGGCCGTGGTCACGGAAGACAAAGATGACATTTGTCTAACGTGTATTGTCAAAGGTTTTATTCAGCCTACCGCCAACTTGTTCATTTTAATTATTTAGTTTTAATTTTGTTTATGGTTATTATTTACTCTATGGGAGCTTAATCTAATTCACCACCTCATCGCAACATGTTATGGCTTGAAGAGAAGAAGCGGCGCAAGAAACTCTTCAGCAAACATGCCTAGTTCTAAAAATTTTATATAATATTAAAATGGGTGGAAGGAAAAATAAAAGAAATTATCAGTCGAGTTGGTTTGTGTTTCGTTGCACGCAGAAAGAGCTCACAGTGTCTTGAGGTCTGGCAGTTGGTTTTTGCTAGGTTTGGGTCTTAATAGTTTTGATGATCGGATCCCAAACAGGTGGTACCTGGTACCACTGAAAAGCGGCCGAAACGTCGGATAAACCAAAATCAAATATATTACCGCGCTTAAAACCGTTAAAACGTAGTTTTATTATGTGTACAAGTCGCGAAAACTTAAGAAAATATTATTGTACAAGAAGTTTGAATGATTGTGACCACGGTTTCGGACTCTTGAAACCATTTGAAAGTCAAATGTCAAATGGTAGGGTATTTGCCCAACTGTCGTTCCAGCAAAGAACACAACATCTTCTTTAAATTATATGTATGTGACAGTTTATGCAATAAATGATATTCTATTATATTCTGGATGGATACCACCCCTGGTCTGGAATATGCGACCAAAGACCCTTGTTCCGGCATTAGTGGCCAAGTTCCAGTTTTCCTTTAGAAAGCGGCAGCATTTTAGTAGCACCCTTAGAGTTGTAAATGTTTATAGGCGATGGTAACCACTTTCCATCACAGTTGGGCCATCAGCCTGTCTGCTGTACTCCAGCAATAAAAAAAGTTTATTCGAAATTTCTAACAGAAGACACATATGAAATATTCTATAATCTAGGACACAAAGAATTTTAGTTATGATTTTATTGTCTTGATTACGTCAATTGTACTTAACCTTCTTTAGTTTTGAGATAGATTGTATAAATAAAAATAAAAAAAATATATTTTAAAAGGTTAAATTTTTAATACTGAATGAATGTAACAAACCAGAATATTAGTTAAAAAGACTAGACCTAACAACATGAGACCGAGATCTGGTGCATGTAAATACATTATTCCTAAATATAATAACGTGTATGGGACAAGGCGCAAGGAATATATGACACCAATCACTGTAAATGATCTCCCAGAGGACCTGCAATCAAAGTACAAACATAACAATAAATCGATCAAATGTAATCTGAAAAGGTTCTATATTGATTCCCAAAGTAGGCCACCAAGCTCACATGTGCAAACCTGGGACTAAAATAGAACTATATACTAGAATTATGATGCTTTTATTATCAAACCAGAACTAAACATTAGAATGATGCTAACAATTACTCGCCTCTGCTCCTATTTTTGATATAACAATATTGTGTACACGACTCTCTGCAGCATGAACAAACCCATGACGTTTCTGGGCCACAGGCCACAGTCAAATGTATATATATGTAAGCATATTGAACAATAAAAATAAAAAAAATAAGTTTTAATAAATTAGTTTTTCGAGTATTGATCACAATGTTCACTTTAAACACATGTCTTTTTGGAAGAATGAGTCCTTTTATCATAAGAAAGATATTGAATTGTTTGTCAAACGAATGTCTTAGATCTCAATTATACTTAAACGAGATTTAGGGGCTGTTTATTGAGATTGGCGCAATACATCATTTATAGTTAATCTGACAACCCGACGTGCCGATTACGCCTCATATGAGTTGAGCGGTAAAATGGCGAACTAAGAACGTCACAGCCGTGTACAGGTTTTCACACAAAAAATTGATTAATTTATAACTTCTTATATATAGTATAGGTTTATAATGTCTTTCTATTATTTTTGTATTTTGTGCTGACGTAGTTGTAATTTTTATTATTTTATTGTATGAGTTCAGCAGACAGGCAGGCGGCCCCACTTGATGGAAAGCGACTGCCATCGCCTATGGACATTTGCAAAAACAAGTTCCCTACAAATGCGCTGCTGCCCTTTAAAGGGAGACTTGAAACTGGCCACTAATGCCGAAGCATAAATCAAGATTGTTATGGCGGCATACTCTAGACCTGGTGTGGTAGTCATCCAATCGGGCAAATACCCTACCATCTGGGTTATTTTGACGCATCTTACGACAGGCCGCCCGGCCCCAGGCGGAGTCCACTAGAGTGGAATTAAAAAAGTATTCGGTAAATAAAATCGGTTAAAATGTTCTCTGGAACTGCCTTGCGTATTAACCGATTTTCTGTAAGAATCTAAAAGCTCTACAGTATGGTAAATAAACGTATTAAGCGACAAATGTTACATTATCTACCATATTTTATGATTGATTATTAATAATTAGCGGCCTCGGCTGACGTGCCCTGAAAAATAAAAATCTAAACTCGATTTCAGCGCCACCTACCGGGTCTAATTTTGAATCTAAACTATCCCGGGATCCACTACACCGCACATAAAAAAATTATCAATATCCTGCAACAAGATTACGGCGCCACCTACCGGTCAAAATTTATAAATAAGCGTGCATGACGTGAGCCGTCAATTGCGGAAGAAGGCGGAGTTCCAAACCTAACTTATTTAATAATTATTTTATACTAGCGGTCCCGGCAGACGTTGTCCTGCCCTGAAGAAATAAAATTTAGAACCCGATTGCAGCACCACCTACCGTGTCCAATTGTGAATCTAAACCATCCTCGAATCCCCTTGAACACACACAAAAAAAATCATTCAGATCGGTCCAGCCGTTTAGGAGGAGTTCAGTGACATACACACGCACACAAGATATATATATATAAAGATTTGCAATTAATGTTCGATGTATTCATAGTATTTGGGGTAGACACAAATCCAACAAATCAAAGATTATAGACATCGGTCCAGCTCTCATGAGGTTAATGAAAACAGATGAAGCAAAAGTTGGTTGTCAGGATCGTTGCAAATGGAAATCTATAGTCTCTGGCTACCCCCATGGGAAACAGGCGTGTGTATATATATATAGATTTACAACAAATACATGTTCCTAAGAATACTTTCTTACATAGTTTATATCTCTCGTAATAAAATGCGTCATGGCAGATTTACTCGTATTATAAGAATCATCATATGTGTTTTATTTTTTACTCTTTGGTAAAAGACATTCATCATAGTTTCGTTGAAGGAGCAGGAATTGGCAGAGCCCTTTTCCAATAGCTGGACACACACTTTATCTTTTTTCAAAATTTGTTATATTACTCTTACCTCTAATATTTACGTTGGAAGAAAAAAAGATTTAGGTATTATTTATCTCTGGAATTTCTCTTCTCTCAAAGTTTTTTGATATATTATTTTGATTCTTTTTTCTATTTATATTAACTTAGTTTTCTATCAGGTTATTCTAAGTAGAGTTTTGTAGTTTGTATAATATATGTAAATATTTCGAATACCTAATTTGTTTCATCTGATTTATATTTGCATGTATAGATATTGTATTCTATTAAAATCCATATATATTATATTCATTTATCTCCAGATTTGCAGAAAACTATTGTAAATTACTGGCCAAATTTTAAGATTCACTATTTTTTTATTTTTTTTCACCTGCCTCTTCATACCTTGTCATTGGCAAAATCAGTGCTACGTGCACTGCAGCCACGAAATTAAAAAAAAACGTAGTTTTTTTTGTTCTAAATAAAATATTTTCTTTCTTTCTTTCTATAAACTTTTGTCATATTTGAAACAACGGCGTAGATGGCATATGTTTACAAAACATAAAATTAAATAGTAAAGAGCGGCTGCTAAGTTATCCTACTATCGCCATATCACGATTGAAACAATTATACTTGTAATTGTTGTTTAAACAATAATATAATACGTTTTAATATGACGCTATAAGTTTGGATGCTCGTATAGAATCTAAGAGGCCATGACCTTTATAAAACGAGTAAACGAGTCTCTAGTTGTTTTGACTGTCATCTACTGTATTGGATGCACTCGGTTCGATGTATAGACATGTAATTTATCAGTCAGGTCTATAAACTAGACCCTAGTTTAGTAGAGTTGGATTAATCTATATATTAATACGTGAAGCAAAAACTTTGTACCCACTTTTTACGAAAATTGCGCGAACGGTGGAATATGAAATTTCGCACACTTATAGGTTATATAGAGAAGGAGTGCAGAATGCTAATATTTATTTAAATTATGCATAACAAATACATCAAATCAATAAAAATACATTACACACTACCATGTATTTGACATACACACTTTTTTATTGTTCAAGACAGTGTAACTTTGGCCACATCTTTATATATAGATTATAGAAGAATAGTCTTTGACAATAAATTATTATGGTCGAATTTTCACCACGGGTGACCACTTGTTAAAAATAAATTGCCAAAGAATTCTTTGGTGTTTAATCATTTCTATTTTTCTTTAAACTATTCTTGTATATTATATTCCTTCTATAGTTATTATACATTTTGTAATTAATACTCCTTATTCTTGCAAATGGTATAAAATCAGCGCTGTGCCGGACCACGTATCGGCACAACAAAATGCTGACTTCCAACCTCATATCTGAAACTGCAACGTACAATTTCTGTATACGTCTTCTTTTTTTGTTTGCTTTGTGTCGCTTTTGGAAATAAATATATTCTTTCTTTCTTTTATTTCTTTCATAACAATCAAGAACAGAACTGTAGACGTAGGGCGGGCGGTTGCTTCTGTCGTAGGGCGGGCAGTCGTTCGCCGCACTCGGCGCCGATTACACGTGGCGCGGACTCGCCCGTGGCCGCAGCCTAAGTTCGTACATTATCGTACTTTTCAAATAAGTATTTCATTCTTTTTCCGAGAAGAAATACCTTCATTTGGTGAGTAAATTTGAAACATTTTTAAATATGAATATAATTATTGTTGTTAATACTAATTAATTATTAACTTAATACTAATATAGAACTGTTTATTAACTTGAGCTTCTTTTCACAGATGGCCAAGTCCATATATTCAAAATAATTCTCATAACATTTGGTTAATAAATACATTATATACCTTTGATTGCTCATGGAATAATAATTTAAAAAGGATCAAAGCATCATGTTCGTTATATATATAGGTATTTTAAAAGATGATATAATATGCTTGATGAATGAAGTAAGACATGTTTATTCGTAGAAGTACAATTAAATTTATATATAATTTTCTAAAGTTATTTCAATACAATTGAACGACGTAGGTGGTGCTGCAATCGGGTTCTAGATTTTTACTCTTTTCAAAGCAGAACAAAGTCTTCTGAGGTCACTAGCATTTTTATATTAAGTGGTAACAGAAATTAAATCGTTACACCGTATTTGACATACGTACGATCATTTAAACCACTAACACACTTAGTTTTATGGGAATCGAAGCGATCTTAATCTATTTTTATATGTACAACGTTGACTCCACGATTTTCGATGCCAGTAAATTTCTCTGTAATGTCTTCGTTATAATTAATATCGTGTATGTTTTGGTTGCAGTCCAAACCTCGTTTCGGCATTATTTCCGTTTAATATTTTCTCTGAAAACATTTTTCATTCCTTTTTATAACTTTGGATAAACTGGGCGTGTATACTACAGGGTGATAAAACATTACTCCAACCCGTTTCCTCTGAGTTGCCAGGTTTTTGACCTGAATTAAATATTTTATGAATCCAATATCTAAAACAAAACTATATACTATACTCCGGTGTGTGTCGGTCTGTCTGTGAGTCTGAAATAATTATTTCCGGAATTACTGTGGTTCTATTGTTGGGGCTTTGTTGTCGTTAAGTATGTCCCTGGCAGTAAAGGTGTTTAACCAAGCCCAACCAAGTTGAAATGTAATATTGTTTATTAGGGCCGTTTGCTAACCTGAGACGCAAAACTTGTAGTGTAAAGTGCCGCATACGACGGCGGTGTTCTAGCGTCTGGTTAACTATTATTTATTTATTATTATGTACACAATACGCTATACGAGCAATATTGACTCGTACAATTATATTAATAAGTCTTATTTGTCTATATAATATGTCCATTTATGTGTGTTCAAATTTCCGAAAATATATTTAAAACTTGTAGGAGATCATGAGAGAAAATTGAAATTATAAAGTAGAGTAATTTTTGTAAAATTGAAAACAGTTTCCTGAGTTTTAGCATTTTATTTTTCAGTTATATTTGTAAAGGTTTTTCTATAAATGTGAAAATTTGCTTAAAACCGCTTTCTAAGTAGGCCAATTTCATCTATAATTCTATATTATACAAAAATTATAGTAATATTGTTAAAATTGGCAGGACTCCAAATAAAATGGCGTTAAAATTACTATACAGTTTATTGAAACTATACAAACACGTACCTATAACACGGGTAAAAATATAACTGAACACAACCAGTCCAAAGTAATGCACGATTCAATAAGACGCGCAAAGTCCGCCATTAAATAGATTAGGTACCGAATGTACACAAGTCATGCTTCGCTCGTGGTTATCGCTTGACTACTAATCTCTCCATTGGAGAATTGCTTTGTACTGCACAGATGCAATATGTCTGCCCAACCGCGTGGACCGAATTTCTTAGAATCAGTTTGTACTTTTAAATCCGAGACACCTGGAAGTGATCACAATACAACAATAGGCCGTAAAAGATTACAATAAACAATGGGCTGTTTGTTTAATCACAATTTTTAAACACAAAGTAAACAAAAGAAGTCCAAATGCCGAAAAGGTAATAAAATGTGTTTGCACAGGGCTGCAGCTGTGAATTTGTCTTTGTCGGCACCTAGGTCGTAACAATATTATATATTACAACTAATAATAATTTATTTAGCAGATACGTTAAAGTGTGAACGAAGGGCGGTCTTATCGCAAAGTGATTCCTTCCACCCCTTTCCGCCCCTTGCTGGTTTAATCATATAATATTTTATTGAATATACGGGAAAATATTGATATTCTATAATAGGTCTCTCAAATTGTAGTATTTGGCATATTTATTGTCCAAATTTATTATACTTTTCGCATATTAAACAAGGATTTGTAATTTAAAATAAAACATGAAACATATAGTTGTGGCGGAGCGGTCAATTCTTAGAACTGTCATAAAGGTAGTTCAAATATTTAAAATGTATGAGAATACGGCGATTTGATGCCGTTTTGAAAACGTGTAGCACCATCTAGTTGTATTTTAACATAACTAGTCAATAGCACGAATTCAAAAATATAGTATTGGTAGTTGTGATTGAACATTAAAAATAATGATTGTTGAATACGTTTTTAATTCGACATGGCAACCCGCCCTTAACCGTATATAAATCTCGTGGCACTGACGGACGAATAAAACGCTGAATTTGACAAAGTTAGCTCATGAAAACAAACGACCTTCTTGTGAAGGGCTTAAGGGCTACTTTGGGGGGCTCCGGCGGCACCGATAAGGGGGCTGCCAAGTTTGTTATTATGTAACTTCGGCCATTGCGACACCTCACCTCAGCCCTCCTGCGCTGGAGCATTCACTACTATCCACTTTTATTTTCGTGTCATAACACGATATTAGATTTACAGTCAAATCCATATTAATAATATTGTTTTTGAAGTGAAACCTCTATATAGAGGGGGTCTTACGATTTTTCGCTCACGAAAAGGTGTCACAGTCACGTGGTCACCGTCACTAATTCTTCCTTTTTAAACTCGTGATATCTTTCGAATGGAATGTCTGAATTGAATAATTCAAAAAGTTATATAAAGCAGTCTTGAATATGAAGTAATTTATTTTGATAAGGATTAATACCAAGATACAAATAAAGAGCCTTTTCTAGCGGCGGCATTTTAATTAATTTTTTAAATTAAAAAAACACTTATTGTGACATAACTATAATAGTTACACAAATGCTGTCGCGACACTTTTTGTAAATAATGATGTGTTCTACAAAGTCGTAGTACATTATTTTATTCTATCATCAATAGTTTTCGCAGCGCACGCGATTTAAAGTACTTTTTTACACCTTCGGTAACATTATTGGAGTTTTAGTAAGGACCCCTAATTTATTTGTAAATATAATATAGCCTATGCCACCTGGGAACAGCGTAGCTTGCCAACAGTGAAAGAATTTTTCAAATCGGTTTAGTAGTTTCGGAGCCTCTTCATCAAAACTGAGCAAACGAAATATTTTTGAATTATTTTTTTTGAAATATTTGTCTGTTAACATAATTTGAGGTTCGAATGAAGATTGATGATGAAAGATGCGCAAATTATTGATCGATGGCATTTGGTAATGTTTCGTTGTATGTGTATAATTTTAGAGTAGACTGAATGTTTTTTTGGTTCCGGATCGAATTCAGTTTTTTGTTTGATAAAATAAAATATGTTTACATAAAAAATGCATTAATTAAAATGTACCTAACCTAACCAAATCATAATTTGCAGTAAACCTGCGAAAAAACAAAATGTGTGCTGGGACACATATTAGAAGTGAAACTTCAACGGACAATTTGAAAAACGAATCGCAACGGACAAGTGGAAAAACGAATGGCAACGGATAAGTGGAAAAATGAATCGCAATGGACAAGTGGAAAAACGAATCGCAACGTACAAGTGGAAAAACTTCAACTGACAAGTGACAAAGTGAATCGCAACAAAATTTTAACTTGAAGTTTTACGGACAGGTTTTCAAATTGGACAAGTACATTAACAATCTATCCGTAAAACTTCAAGTTAAAATTTTGTTGCGATTCACTTTGTCACTTGTCAGTTGAAGTTTTTCCACTTGTACGTTGCGATTCGTTTTTCAACTTGTCCGTTGAAGTTTAACTTCTAATATGTGTCCCAGCACACATTTCGTTTTTTTTTGTTCTCCGCTTGCAATATTTTTCACTACACAGAGAAATAAATATACCGGCATTGTAAAACAATCCATAACTTTTCTTGTCTATATAGAAAACATGGATGGATCACCTTTGATCTCAGGAGCACACATACCAGAGGCATAAATTGTTGTTACAATGTGGTTAAATTTAATGGGAAGGTGCTGAGGCCGAAGATACAAGATTATTCTTATTATCGGGCTTAGTCAAAGACCCACAAGACCCCCTGCGGCTTTATTGGGGGGAGTCCGTTTCTACAGAGGGCAACAGGTTTTAAGGAACTGTCCTAATCAAACCCTTCCGCTTTACCCCCGCAGCTTCGAGGCTGCCGGAATAGCCACACTGTGGGGAGCATGTCTCCTGGGGTTTGGGTGCCCCCAGAGTTGATGTCCGACGCTATTCGTCAGTTCAGGCTGAAAGTATGCCGCAATTCACAGAGGCTTAGTCAAATACCCACAAAGACCCCCCTGCGGGTTTATTATTATTATTATAATAAATACAGGAAACCATAACGGGAAACGAATTAATGCTATCCACGGTATTATATTAGTTCTAGTAAACCAAGATCATAATCGGATCTAAATCATCGCCACCAGGCCTATAATAAAGTTTCCGTAGAATCTTGTATAGATATTTTAAAACCAGTTATGAACATGAAATTGAATCTTAAATTTTAATAATGGCGTTTAAACCGAATTTGGTTATAGTGACCGGTATATATTTGAAGCCAGTCACTAATTAAGGATCTTTGACCTCATAACTTCATTTCATTCGTAGAGGCTGCATTGTTTAATAAGATGGAGAGAAGTATATCAATTGATTTATGGCGATTCTCTCAATCTTCTGTCGTCTTACTTAAACAATAGATCCCAAAGCGTTGAAATTAACAATATCAAATCTCGTGAGACTGGCATATCTATGGGTGTGCCCCAGGGCTCTATTCTAGGTCCCTTCTTGTTTTTGATATATATTAATGATTTGCCATATTTTATTAATGATATGTGTGAGGTAGTGTTGTTTGCTGATGACACGTCACTTATATTTAAAGTAGACAGAAATAAACAGAACTTTGACGACGTAAACAACGCCTTAACCCAAATATCTAAGTGGTTTACCGTAAATAACTTATCACTCAATCCGAATAAAACTAAATGTGTTAAGTTTGTTATGCCCAATGTAAAAGAATACGATGTTAATATTTCCCTTAACGACACTAGACTTAACCTAGTAGATTCAACTGTATTCTTAGGCATTAACCTAGATCAGAAACTTCAGTGGGGCGCTCATATATCTAGTCTCTCAGGAAAGCTTAGTTCTGCTGCATATGCGGTCAGAAGAGTTAGGCAGTTCACTGACGAAGAGACTGCTAGACTAGTTTATTTTAGTTATTTTCATAGTGTCATGTCCTATGGTATTTTACTTTGGGGCAACGCTGCTGACTTGGAGACTATATTTGTTTTACAAAAAAAGAGCCGTAAGGTCAATTTACAACCTCGGCCCTCGGGTGTCTCTTAGGGAACGCTTTAAGGAAATCGGTATTATGACGGTCGCCTGCCAATATATTTTCAATAATATAATTTATATTCGTAATAATTTGAGTGCCTACAAGCGGTATAGGGATGTTCACGATTTCAACACCAGGCATTGTAATAAACTGATATTGCCATTTTTTAGATTACAAAAAGTATTGTCTTCTTTCTTGGGGGTTGGTATACGCTTCTTCAATAAGATTCCGAGTGAAATGTTAGATCTGCCCTTCACTAAATTCAAATTTAAAATAAAAAGTATCTTGCTTAAAAAGGGATACTACACTATTGAAGAATATTTAAATGACAAAACTTCATTTACATAACAGCTCGCTCCAACCTCTTATACTGTGTTTTGTACGAGTATAACGTTTTTATCTTGCCGTACTTGTAAGGAATATATGGAGATATGTTGCAAAAAAAAATAATACGTTACGTCTTTATATTTATAATAACTATAATTATTTTCTATCCTTTTATTGCGTTTTTGTCTTATTGAATATGCACTGTTTGCTACAACTCCATTAATTCTTCAAAAGTTATTCTGTAACATAATTCTGTATAAAATCTTTTAAAAAAAAAGTACTTAAATATAAAAAATAGAACAACAAATATAAAGAAATTTTTTTTTTAGCTAGACGTGTTGCTGGGGAGTTTCTTGCCGCTTCTTCTCCTTAACAGCAATAACACGTTGCGAAGCGGTGTACATAGACTAGGATGTAAAATTAAATTTTAACCTATATGTATGACCTTCAAAAAGTGTTCTCCAGTGGAACTTATTTTGAATAAAAACTTTTGAATTTGAATTTGAATTTGAATTTGAATATTATCATCTTCCTTAGTATAGTTTATGGTAAACTCAATAGTTTCTGCATACACAATTGAGAATGACGCAGGCAAAGTCGTGGAATAGTCCTATCTGATAATTAGTTTATGAAAGTTTTCATAACAACTCTACTGGCTCAACAGTTTTCTGTTTTATGCCCTCTTAAATTCTCTCGAAATTTATCTGGAGGATAATATGAAATTTATTCTGAAGATAAAAGCAGATGTACTAAGCCTTATCTTCGTGCCTATTCAACAATTAGCCTCAAGGGTTACCTTTTGACTTAATTTTGAGAAAAGTAGCTTAATTTACCTTCGCCAGGACCGGGGTTTTGAAGCATCATCGAGTAATACCCTCTTAGGGGCAGACAGCCACTGTAACAAAACTTTTATTTTAGTTGAATACAGTTCCACCTGAAGGGATTCTGCTTAAATGAAAGTTGCTTATGTAAAAAGGTTTTTTGCTGGGCTATGTTGTAAGTAAATGTGTAATAGTGCATGATATGAAGGATCAAGAAGGTCCACTTTTGTGATTCTAAAATCTATACATTAATACGGGAAGCCAAATCTTTGTACCTCTTTTTACGAAAATTGCGCCTACGGAGGAGTATGAAATTTCGCACACTTATAAGCTAAAGAGTTTGTTTGTTTGCTTGCTTGAACGCGCTAATCTCAAGAACTTCTTGGTCAGATTTGAAAAATTCTTTCAGTATTAGATAGCCCATTTATCTAGGAAGGCTATAGGCTATATATCATCACGCTAAGAGTAACAGAAGCGGACCACTAATCAAGAATGTTTCAAAAAAGGGGGTATTATTAAAAAAAAAAACTATTCCAAGCGGGCAGAAGCTAGTAGTTTATATAGAGAAGAAGTGCAGAATGCTTTATTATTTTAAATTATGCCTAAATAATACATTAAATAAATAAAGACACATTCACTACGATGTATTTAACACACAGATGCATATATACTTTGTTTATTGCTGCCTTGGCGAAATCTGTGATTATAGAATATAGAAGTATATTATAGTCTTTGACAACAAAATATTATGGTCGAACTTCAACCACGGGCGACCACTAGTAATAATAAATCCGTAATTAGTCGAGTTTTGTACAATGTGTTACAAATGTGGAAAAATTCATGGTCATAATTTGGACAAGCAGAATTAAATTTTTAGATTTTTTGCTGTGTTTTGCTCAAATCCCTTGAGTACTTTTTATGTGAAACGTACTCAACGGATTTGAATGAAACTCTATACAGATCTAGCTTATATCCCGGATCAAAACTTTAAATATATTTTATTACGTTAAAGCAGTCATTTTTCGCATATAGTACATACGACTATAGTGCAAAAGATGGTGCTGCATTCAAGGCTGCCACTACTAGTTTCCATTCGTGCTGGAACAGAGAAAGAATACAAATTCCTGCGGCCGGGCGACCTGTCGTAAGAGGCGACAAAACAGCCTACAGCCAGGTGGTAGGTATTTGCACATCTGGATGACTGCCACCCCTGGTCTAGAGTATGCCGCCATAACAACGTTGAGTTGATTTCCGACATTAATAACCAGGTTCCAGTCTCCCTTAAGAGAGCAGCAGCGCATTTAGAACCTCTGGTGTTGCAAACATCCATAGGTGATGAAAACCTGTCTGCTGAACGCGTGCAATAATAAAAAATAAAAAAACTAATTTAGTCTTATATCTAAATACTTGGAGCTCTTAAAGTACTTATTCCTATAGACATATACTTGAAATAATTACAGTGCGAATCCGTTCAAACAACTCGTTCAGGAGTGCACTTAACGTCCCGTGTCGAGTATTAAAATAAAGTATGGAATATCGCTAATCGTTCGAGTGCTGCAGCGTTGTTTGCCAAAGACAAATAGTGCAACGCCGCCTCGAACAGCTGATAGCGCCGAGCGCTCTTTACGCTTTCATGTGCAAATACTACTTACAGTCAAGAGCGTATTTATTCTTCAAGTACTTGTCTACTATTGTAATGAAGTGACTAATGCACTCGCGTCTCACATGACAAAGGTTCGAATCCTGAAGATAGATAACACTTTATTGCTCACCATAAATACAATTTCAAAAATACACAATTACGATATTGTCATGGTAGAAACAATAGGCGGTCTTATCGCTTAAAGCAATCTAACTGAAGGAATAGTTTAACCTAATCTGGCGATGTAGGTGCTGCAGATTATTAGGCATATCATTTATCATAAACAAGCATACTATTGGCAAGCAAGCATTACTAGCGATGACTGTAAAAATATTTTTTTAAAGTATTAGTAGCAAATTCAAGAATAAATATTTATTTCTTTATACAAATAAATTAATTTTAAATTTTTGTCTGTCTGCTTTTCTGGATAATCTCTGAAACCGCTGGCCTGATCTGAAGCTGATGTCATGAGGAGTAGCTTAAGCTATTTTTAATTTAGAAAAGAAAATGAATTAAAACAAACTAAATTAAATTCCACGCGGACTAAGTCGCAGGTAACGGCTAGTCAGGTAGCTACTGTAAAATAATTTTTTTAAACTTTCCAAAACATATAAGCAAAATAACATGATAAACATCAAGACAATCATGTTCAGTAGGGAGAAATATTGTGTAGTAGAAATAGGCCATTAGAGGAGGGAAGGAGGAAACGCTTAGGAGCGTTTGCCATATCACTTAAAACACAATCTAGTATCGGAACTAGATGCAGCCGCAGTGCTCACGGCATGCTAATGGATTTCCACCGATACGGAACAGGCAGCTCCGAGCGACAAGCTTATAGCGGGAAAATACGACATTCATTTATTTAATAGCTCTACCGTTACTTCGTTCGCGTTTCCATGACGACGTTTGTTAGTGAATTTCACCGGTCGTGCAAAAAAACAAACGCAGCACCATCTTTTCGGATATTATATTCATCTATCAAAATTTGTCGTTTTTTGGTACCACACCAAATGGAAAATCAACGTTGTCAAGAATATATTATAATATTGTTACGACCGAGGTGCCGACAAAGACAAACTTACACCTGCAGCCCTAAAGAAACACATTTATTACCATTTCGGCATTTAAGCTTCTTTCGTTTACTTTGTGTTTAAAAATTGTGATTAGAAAAACAGCCCATTGTGTATTGTAATGTTTTATGGCAGTCATTAGCCAGGTGTGATTCTTAGAAACCCGGTCCACGCGGTCGAGATAAATATATTGTATTTGTACAGTATAAAGCAATGCCCTAATGGAGAGATGAGGCAATTGAGCGATAACCACAAGCGGAGCAAGACTTGTGTACGTTCGGTAATCTATTTAGTGTTGGACTTTGCGCGTGTTATTGAAACGTGCATTATGTTTGAACTGGTTGTATTCAGTTATAGTTGTACCTATGTTATACGTGTTTGTATACTTCTAATAAACTATATAGTAATTCTAACAGCATTTTGATTCGAGTGCAACTCGTAACAATATTATTTTCGTAATTCTCAAAATATCCAATATTATTTAAAATCACACGTCATTGTAAGTAATGTAACTACGTCGCTATTTCTTCAATTAAAATCTTTCTATCCCACGAAACGACGTCATTTATTGGCATACAAAGTATCCTAAGTTTTATACCTGGAATATAAGTTAGGTCTGTGATGAGTTTAATTAAAATCCGTTCCGTAGTTTTCACGTGGTAGTATGACAGACAAAAAAGTTTTTAAAAGTTGTATTTTAAAAATCTGAATTAGCCACTGCTTTTTTTCCTCTTTTTAAAATTAATTGTACAAATTCCACCCCAAAATTCCCTAAAAAATACGCCGTCGCATAGCAAGGTGAACGAAATTTTGCTGGCACATGCTACTGTACAATATAATAAAATAATTATTGGTTTTTGTAGAAAATTCTTTAAAACATGCAGTTAGTTACTTAGACCATACAGTAATTTAGATCTCGTGGAAGCTCATAGGCTGAGCGAAAAAAAATTGTATATACTGCTTTAGCATTATGTACAACCATACAAGTAATATTTTATTTATTTATACCAATATAGTAAACTTGAAAATCTTAATAATTTTCTTACGTCTTAAACTCGAATGCTTTGGTCTAAAAAATGTTTTAATTTTTTTTTTTTTTTAAATTAATAAACCGTCGAAAAGTGAGATAAAAGTTACCTGTGCCGCTATCTTCACATGCAACCTTTGAGAGCTTTCAGAGTTGAGTTTTTACTAGGTAACTGTTAGATTTAATAATTTTATGTTTATAATAACAGCCTATAATTTTTCCAATCTGGGCTCGGAACATCTAATTATTAGGGGAACGAACAGTATTCTTGTGCTGCTGGTGCACCGCGGCTTGGCGGATTTGACTCATAGGTTATCCCGATGTCCAGGTATCATCAGGATAACACGTAGTGATTGTAACATTATGCACATAAGATCAAGAACTGCCTAAAAGGTGCAGCTTTTCCATCTAGTATTCGAACCAGCTTTATTTGAGACATGTCGATTGGGTTAACCACCACCATTACTATTATACCTAAATTTAAAAAAACAAAAATATTATAGTTCATGCTGCAACACCTTATCTGTAATGTGGGGTTTCAGATCAGAGGGTAATCAGATCTCCTTAAGGCTCGATTCACACTGTGATGACGTTCACGGTTCAATATCACTCCGGTCTCGGTCCGTTGCCAGTCCGGTCAAATACTCTTATGACTGGTTCCTGTACTTCAAATACCGATCATTTGCCTTTCGATCGGTTTAAATTTGACATTTACATCATACGAGTAATGTGAAAATTCAACAGGTGGTAAGGTAAGCGAATTAATAATAATACTTAGACACCGGCCACTAAACAAGAACGAACCAGAGAATTCTTACTATTGAATCCCTTTTGCTCCGATTAGATATCATACCGGTATCGGTTCGTTGAAATGATTGTACTTGATATCAGTGTTATTTATGAAATGACAAACGTCATTGTCATTTATGCCATTTCAAATAGTCAAGTGACAGCTCATTCATCGAACACTCTAATTTGAGATCAGAAGAAGATAAGAATTACTTGTTTTAATAAGAGAAGTGAATACAAAACTAGAACATTTTACTGAAACGAGATCGGACCTTGTAAAGCCAGTATGAATACGCTTTTGTTGCAACCTTAGACTAGTAGTTTAGACAGTGATTTAATCGGACCAAAACCGGAACGAGATTGAACCGTTAACGACATTATAGTGTGAATCGTGCCTACGAAAATATCACCTGTACAATGAAGAGAAAAATTAACAAACAACAAAAGCCTGCTCCACATCAACACACATTACAACCATCAAGCACGTGCGTAATTAAATCTCCCTACTCATCCCTTACCATTAAAAACAACCCCCCCGCAACCATGTAGGAGCACACCAGGAGAATTATTGTGAACCGCAGACAATACCTCCCGCGAGTCACTTTTGTACAGAATCACATGATTAACCCTCAAGTTTGGTGCTTTGTCGTCAAGTAGTAATTTGAGCTCAACTAGACGCTTACAGACAGTCAGACATTTTAGTATGTTGCGAATATAGAGAAATTCAATTAATTTGCTCATTGAAATCTTAAGACTATTTGTTCGCGGCGTTGCACGCGCGATTGCGATTGCTATATTTTTTTTTATATGTTTACTAGCTGTACCCGGCAGACGTTGTCCTGCCTTTAAAAGATAAAAATCTAGATCCCGATTCCAGCGTCATCTACCGGGACCAAATGTTAATCTAAACTATTCTCAAATACACTTGAACAAACCAAAAAATTCATCACAATCAGGCCCAGTGTTTAGGAGGAGTATCGCGGCGTCACCTACTGGGTCCAATCGTTTATTTAAACCATTCCGGGACAAACTTCAACACATACAACAACAAAAAGAACAACTAAATTCTGGTATCCGATTGCAGCGCCATCTACCTGCTTCAAATTAAAATCTAAATCATCCCAGTAGAAAATTATAAAAATACTAATATCGCTATTAAAAAATAGGGGTTGATCGAGAGGGCTGAAAAAGATAAAAAAAATAAACTTAGAAAAATCTAAAAAAAATTTTTTTTTGGGGTGGACACCCCTTATCACTTAGGGGTTTGAAAAATAGATAGTAGCCGATTCTCAGACTTACTGAATATGCATAAAAATTTCCATGAGAATTGGTCAAGCCGTTTCAGAGGAGTATGGGAACGAACGTTGTGACACGAGAATTTTATATATAAAGATTACACGTTTTCTTCGTCAATTGTAGACCGATTTCAATATTTTTTCTTTATTCATAAGAGTGTACTCCTTAGATGGTCCCATTGTCACCAAGTCACGATATGATGAGTTGGAGAGTACCCTCATTGGAGAACAACCAAACAGCAAACAGCACCTACAGTCTATGAGAGACGGACTCGTATATGCGTACTAGTGTACAATTTTAACAGGCGCTTAAAATATTATTTCTAAAGCTATTGAACTTTCTTTAAGCAACTAAAATGTAGATTTATTTAAAATTGAATTCTTTAACAAAAACAACACCAACTTCAAGTTTAAAACCAAAAATAAATAATTTCTACAACACCTTGACGTTGGTGCCAAGTCAAACATAAAAAATCGACAATAATGAACCGACTTCAGGATGTGGAAAATATTTTTTCTTGTTTGCGTTTTAGTTTGGAGTCGGTTTTGTTTTTGTTAAAATATATTTTTATAGAAAATCTCAAAATTGTCATTAACCTCTAAGAAGACGAAGAAGAAAATATGTTTTAAATAAACAATTTTTAAAAAACGTATTTCATAGCGATTGTTATTGCAGAGTGTGTTACGAGTTAACAAGAACATTCACTATCCTGCATGGCAGTCAGCCGCGTGATGCAGGACTGTGAATGTTTTGACGCTTACATTGCGCCCAGCAAAACCAAACAGCACGCCTCTTGAGTCTCTGCAGTTTAATGAATGGGCCTCTTTATGTTTTGTACTGCGCGATTATTGTTCTCTTATTTTTTCCATGCCACGGTTATCTCTATTCAAAGATCCTCATAATTTTTTTATATGTTTGCTCGTAGGCAAACTGGCAGACGGGTCCACTTGATGGCAAGTGGCTTCCGTCGCCCATGGACATCTGCAACACCAAAGGAGCCGATGTGTAGCCTACCTCTAAAATCGATCAGTTCTTTATACTCACATATACTGTATAAGATTCCTATGGGTTATATAAAAACGTTCATGTAATCTATCATAGTCATTACCCTCCAAAATGTAGACACGAGTAGATGATTTAATCAAATTTAATTGTGGGATAACATCTGCTGTAGCACTCAGAATAATCCCCCTAATTGACCCCTCCCCAAAACCCAACAATTTACACTGATTGCTTTAACACATGACGGTTTCACATTTGTCACAAATATGGTGGTTGTTGTTTCGATTTCCAATTACGAGGGATGGAAATGAATTTATGGGCATTGAAAATATGATCTAGATTGGAAATAATTTAAATATTTTTTTTATTTATTAAATAAGAATATATGATTTAAAAAAATATAGTTCAAAAAAATTCATAACTAACTAGCTAATATAGTAATAATGGTTTTATAGGTAATCGAAATTAAAAGTAAAAAAATATTCTTATTATAAGAATAAAATGATTAACGATAAAATGAATGTCATTGTGGTAAAATCGTGGCTTTAACCACAGTGACATTAAAAACACATTAAACTATAATTTACAAAAGCAAAAGAACACATTTTTTTATTGTATTGTCGTCTCAATGTCTACAAAGACAAAACTTGCACTAAAAAAAGTAAATATTTACTTATCATCTTTATAAGTAGTACCGTATTTTAACAACCGCGCAAACCGGAGAAAAATAATGTTGTTTTTTTTAGTATTAATTTAGAATCTAGATGTATTAAGCGTCAAAATATGTAGTACCTGCGAAATATTCTGTTGCTTAATACTTTTTGTTAAATTGATTATTTATTCGTAATTAATAACTGTTATTTTACATATTTTAAATGGCAATACAAAACATCTAAGCGTCAATATCACTGTCAAGTGTCATACATCAGACAACGCTGTATGGACTCTGTTCCTTTGCCTGACAATACGACGAATAAACCACAAATACATAAGTTATTCGTCAAAACCAATAAATATCGTAAAACTACTGTTCCCATTGTACACTCATAGGTAGAATTAATTGCTTTTTGACAATAAAATTTCACATTAAAACAAGTTTCAAGTTCCCACCAAAAACTCTAGTATTATCGTAATGGACGGTATGTCAATGTCTGACATTTATGACTAAACTCTATTTGTAGCCAAGCCAAGCCAAGCCAATCACACATGGGTTTTAATGAAATAAGCTACCTAAACACATTGTAATTATCCGTGTAGGTGATCAGGAACCCGCCAGTCTCTTTTCGAATTAATCTGAACTTAGTTAAAATCGAGTTCAAAGATTCCGTTAGATGCAAGTGAAACTGCGCGACTCCTGCGATCGGGCCTCCCATTTTAGGGGGGAACGAACAATATACCCACTACGCTTGTCCAAGGGGGCTTGGCAGGCTTGACACGTCTGTTATATCGATGTGCAGGTAGCACCACGATGTTTTCCTTCACTGTTGTTAGCACGTGGTAATTATAGCAATATGCACATTAGATCTACTAAAATAGTACATGCGTTCCGACCAGGATCGAACTCGCGCCTTTGTGTTTGAGACGCGTGCGCTAGCCATTACGCTAAAACGATTTATTATTTAGTATTTTACCTATAGTTCCTATAAGGTGTCCGAGGCTGACTACGTAATTTTTCTTTATATTTTTATTGCAGGAGTTCAGCAGACAGGCAGACGGCCCACTTGATGGAAAGCGGTTACCATCGCCTATGGACATTTGCAACACCAAAGGTGCTACAAATGCGCTGCTGCTCTCTTAAGGGAGACTGGAACCTGGTCACTAGTGCCGGAACACAACTCAGGTTGTTATGGCGACATACTTTAGACCAGGGGTGGTAGCCATCCAGTCGGGCAAATGCCCTACCACCGGGCTGTGGGTTGTTTTGTCGCCTCTTACGACAGGCCGCCCGGCCGCAGGAAATTGTATTCTTTCTCCGTTCCTGCACGGATCACTGGATTGCCATACGGATTGGTTATTTGAGGTAGGCACCAGTCCTCTGGTCTCCCGAAGAGTGTGGACCTCCAGAATGAAGAAAAGAAGAAATTATGTTCTTCAAATTTATCCAAGGTAAATTATCATTTCACAAAGCGGGCCCGAGCAACTTTATTTACTTTTTCATACTTTATCCGTGCAGGAACGGAGAAAGAATACAATTTCCTGCGGCCGGGCGGCCTGTCGTAAGAGGCGACGAAACAACCCACAGCCAGGTGGTAGGATATTTTCTCGACTGGATGGCGACAACCCCTGGTCTAGAGTACGCTGCCATAACAACCTTGTGTTGTGTTCCGTCATTAATGACCAAGTTCTAGTCTCGTTTAAGAGAGTAGCAGCGCATTTGTAGCACTTTTGGTGATGCAAATGTCCATAAGCGATGGTAACCGCTTTCCATCAAGTGAGCCGTCCACCTGTCTGCTGAACTCCTGCATTAAAAAAAAACATTATCCAAAAATATAAAAGATTCAATCAAATGATGTAGGTACTTCCCGTCTTCTCACAATGTTGCGACTTCGTTACACAAAGTTACGAAACAGCCGAAATAAGTCTTTACAAAGCAAACGAAAATGTAAACCAGTATCGTTACCTTGAACCACTATCCTCCCATGCTGGCCTTTATTTCTATTTGCATCAGCAAATTCACTAACAATCAACCCGGCAAGTGTTAACCCTACGAAATCGGTTCCACTGTTTCGCTGCGAAACAGCAGCGTCAAGCGCGAATCCGACATTTCAAGTCAAGTGTCTTTCTTGTTGTAAGTACTGGTTTATGATATTTGTTTCTTTATATTTAAACTAGCTTATGCCCGCGACTTCGTCCGCGTGGAATAGTAAAAAAAGGTTTGCTCTTAGCGTGATAATATATAGCCTTCCTCGATAAATAGGCTATCTAACACATAAATATTTTTTCAAGTTAGACCCGTAGTTCCTGAGATTTTCGCGTTCAAGTAATCAAACAAACAAACTCTTCAGCTTTATATATTAAGTATAAGATTATTTTCATAGTGTTGTGGCGAGTGATAGCGGAACGATCTAGTTGGTTAAAGAAGTTTTAGAAAAAAATTAAAAGATTTTGGAAGAAAAAGACAAGGACAGGACATTTTAGAAAAGGATAGATAATTAACGAAAATTCTAGAATAGAAGGTTCAGGAAAGAAAAGACAGAAATAGATAGATGTTTAGAGAGGGATAGATAGTCAATAAAAGAATAAGGAAAAGAAGGTCGAAATTATGGATTTCAGAAGTTTCTTCATTCCGAACGTCCTTTACCGGCATGATTTCAAGCCGGTAAAGGACGTTCTTCTTTGACTTTCAAAATCTCTTTGCACGTGTTTTATCAATTTCATTAATAAGATGCGGAACCCCAACGCGTGGGCTCCCATCGAGTCGTAAAGCGTTCCGAGCAAGGTCGCAACATCAGCCCCGATGCCGAATCACCCCCATTTGCATGCAAACTGTTCTCCCACCCACTTGACGTCACACACCCTTTAACCGCTCGAGTCGTCTTGTGACGATTTTCAAAGTTCCAACCGACTTCTGGGCATAAAATAAAAGAGTTCAAACAGTTTTTACATTGATACACTTCTTGTGATGTACGACGTGACAGCGAGTCTTTTAACTCGAGGTTAGTATATTATAGACATCACGCCTAATGTTATAAGCTTAGACTCTTAATAGAAAGATGGAGTCTCGGACTCTCAAGGTGAAGCCGGCTGAAGGATGCCGATCGCGCCGCAGCACCTTACAAGATATAATTGAACTAGCTGTACCCGGCAGACGTTGTCCTGCCTTGAAAAATAAAAATCTGGAAAACGATTGCAGTCCATCTACGGGGAACAAATGTTAACCCAAACTTTTCTCTAATCCACTTGAACAAAAATATTTTTTTATTAAAATCGGTACCATCGTTTAGGAGGAGTTTAGCGGCGTCACTTACCGGGTCCAACCATGAATTTAAACTATAACGGGACCCACTTGAACAAACAAACAAATAATGTTTTGATACCGGTATAAACGTAGAAAATTTTCCAGTGGACACATTACTATTTGATTATAATATAGATTGATACACATTAGACTCAAACCACGCTTATATAACATAATTTTACACAGACAAGTTTTATAAAAATGCCTCACTTTACATGTAGGCACTGTCTGTACTTTTATTTTGTCTGAGGTTCTAGTATGTGTTGTATAAACTCTCTTGTTTTTTATTGTCTTGAACTGACGAATGCTGACTCTAGTTACAAGTAACATCAGTTTTCTAATTTTCAATCGATAGGTCTCATTTTCTTGTCCGGAGTGTTGTTGTTGATGGTCATTAATTATTACTGCGATTAGTATATTAATTGAAACTCTTTGTGAAATAAAACCATATACTTTAAAATACTCATTTAAATCAATGGATACAAGTGAAGAATTTATTCGTAGCATAGCTTTGCAAGAAGAGGCAGAAGATTCAAAACAGTGTTGCTGCTAGAATAATAACAAAATTATGTTACCATTTCCAACAATTTAAAGCAAAACGATGGATACTACTTAAGGTATAGAAACCTGACATCCATCAGTAGATTAATAGACGGATGTCATTTTTTAATTAGGAGGCTGATAAACATATAATTTACCCACATAATTAAAAGTGGCTAATGTCGCGTGGCGTTTGCAACATCACGGGGGACGCCAACGCGTTGCCAGCCTTCTAGCATGGGATCGGAGGGACTCAAGGTGAGAATTAGACAGGAGAAATGGGATAGGGAGAGAGGGGAATGTCTGAACTATTTATATTCGTTGTACTTATTTTTGGGACAAAGAGCCCATCTGAAGGTAACATCGAGGTATACTTGTATAATGTGTTAGCATACAAACATACTACATACTACTATAGTCGTAGTAATTACTCATGTAATAATGCCATAATTTAAGAGGTTATAGGAAACTATGTAAATAATTGTATACTATGTATAACTTTGACAGTTGTGAAATAAGTTGTTGTATTGTTATGTAAACTTTGTTCCCGCAAACATTCGCTGTTTAAAGATGGCGCCACTTGAGATACCAACCGTTTAAGGAAATCGGCGAGTTTTAGCACAAAAATATAAAAAGGATGTATAAGTGTTTGTTGGAAACGATTATTCCATCGCGATCTATGTACCAGTCAAAGTCAAAGAGAAGTGTAAAGTCGATGATTGGAATTGTGTGTGTTGGGGTATTATTCACGCTTTCTAATAATTTATTCTTTAAAGAAATAATAAGCACGTCTTCATATAACAGACATTTATTTGGATCTAAATTGACATCTATATTTTTTCTCTTAATACGTCACTTACAATAAAAGAGTCCGTAACATTCCTCCCGGGGGCGGATTATAGAGCACAAGTTAACAAAATAATATTCTCAAAATATTACATTGAAGTCAGTACAATGAAAACAATTCAAACTCAAATCTATGCACATAGCAAAATAAAATAACAGCACCCAGAGAGCGTCTTACTCAACAAAATAAATAAAATCATTCCATAAAACGAATTGGAAGTTTAATTTGCCTACCAAACCTAGTAGACGTAGCTAAAGGGATACGCATACACTTATCTTTACCTGAAGATTCGTCTCTGGGAGTCGGGATGTTATTCAGCCAATCTTGAGACACCGTAGAGAGTTCCAAAGGATATAATCTTTGATAAGGCCTTACCTTTTCACCTGATCCAGTTCGAACTCTTGCTACACGTGAGAACCCGTCTCGCCCTGTGTAGATTTCCATAATTACTCCGACTGGCCAATGTAACCTACCTTTTTCTGTTTCAATAAGGACTAGTTCTCCTACCTTTGGTTCGTTTTTTGTCTCCTGCCCTTTGCTAACAAGTAATGACAAATACTCGTTCTTAAATCTTTTTCTAAAATCTTCCCGTAGCGTTTGTAAATATTTATATCGTATATGCAAATTGTCTTTGTCTATTTTATCGATATCTGGTGTGTTGCTTGTTGGAATTCCCTGGAGAAATAATATGGGTGTAAGAGGTCTTACATCTCCCATTTCTACATATGTAAAGGTCTACTGTTTATAACGACTTCACAATCACATAAAATAGTTGAAAGTTCAATCCAGTCGACTGATGATTTTCCTAAGATCCTACGAAGCATTTCTTTAACTATTCTTATCAATCGTTCCCACCATCCTCCCCACCAAGGAGCGGTTGGTACCGAGAACTTCCATTGGATTCTGTCGATATTTGTAGTCTCTTCGATGGTTTGCCAGTCTAATTCTTTAAGCAAATTGGCAGCGCCTACGAAGTTCGTACCATTATCGGTATAAATTATTCTTGGCCTTCCTCACCTCGCAATAAATCTTCTTAAAGCCATCAAAAAACTATTTGTAGAGAGAGATTCTGTGAGTTCTAAATGTACAGCTCTGTAAACAGCACAAGTGAACAAAACTATCCAACACTTCTGATTACTCCTTAGAAATAAGGGCCCGGCCAGATCAATTCCGGTGACTTCGAAAGGAGCCACATTTTTAATGCGATCAGCAGGCAAAGGCGGTTCTGCAACCACATAATGTTTCGCTTTGTATCTCTTACATACTATACATCTTGAAACGATAGCCCTTACTAATCGTCTGATTCCTAAAATCCAATAATTATTTCTTAAATCTGCTAATAAAGTTTGTGTTCCAGCATGATTCATTTTTCGATGCTTCTCTTCGACCATCCTCTGCACTATTTCATGTTTTCCTGGAAGTAATATTGGATATATAAAATCTCTATCTTCATTGCTCAGTTCTAACCTTGTTTTAACTTTGCATATTCCTTCTTCTTTTATTATAATAAGCTTTTTCCCTGTAGTAACTTCATCTGTCAAACTTTCTCTCTGTATTAGCTTGATTAGAGTTAATTCAGCACTTTTATATTCTTCAAATCCAATGCATTCATTATCTGTATTATAATTTTTTCTGATTCTAAGACTTATTCTTCGTAGTCTAGCTACTAATCTAACTATCTTACTATATTGGTTAAAATACAAAAGCCTGTTGCTAAAAACTTCTGTACACATCTCTACAGTGACTAATATGTTCTTCTTTTGTTCACTGTTTATAATTTCTTCTTCGTTTCCTGTGTAATCAATAGTAGATCTAGGCCATTTTTCTTTTTCATCGTATAACCATTGCGGACCTGTCCACCACTGTGTTTCTAGTAATGTCTTTGCATTACATCCTCGTGAACATAAATCAGCAGGATTATACTTTCCAGGTAAATGAAACCAATTATTCCTTTTTGTATTACTACATATTTCTTTTACTCTATTTGTTACAAATGCTTTCCAGGTATCTTGTCTGTGTACCCATGCTAATACTACAGCTGAATCAGTCCAACAGTATACACTATATTCCCTGCATGTAGCCAGCAGTCCCGATGTATCAACCTCATGGTATAATCTAGAAGCTATAAGAGCCCCCATTAGTTCTAAACGAGGCAAAGACATTTGCCTTTTAATAGGCGCAACTCTGCTTTTCGCTAAGAGTAATTGGACTTTAACTTTACCTTTATATTCTGTGCGTATAAAAACACAACCAGCATAAGCTTCTTTACTCGCATCACAAAAAACATGAACAGTAGTAATGCATTCATACAACGGAGCGTCTGAGATACGCCGTGCAATCTTACACTTTTCAATATAGCTTATATTATTAAGCCACTCTTTATACTCTGTCTCTAAGTGTTCAGGTATTTCTTCATCCCATCCAGTACTTAATGACCATACTTTCTGTATAATTAACTTTGGTACTAGTGTGGTTGGACACAAGAAACCTATCGGATCAAAAATTTGTTGTGTGATTGACAATAAAACTCTCTTAGTAATTTTATTCAATACAGTTTTCAGTTTTAAATTGCATCGCAACTCATCCGTGTTTCTTTCCCATTTTAATCCTAACACTAATACTGTATTCATTTCCTCATTTTTATTGACTAGGTTTGTCATCCAACCTCTTAAGTCAAATTTTCCTTGTTCCATTAAGTCGATTGATTCTTTTATAAACTTTTTTACTTCTTCTTCTGAATCCAGACTTGTAACACAGTTATCAACATAAAATGATTCTCTCAATCTTTTCGCTGTTTTAGTATATAAATCAGTATACCTCTCTAAATGATATTTTATAGTAGCGGCTAAAAGATACGGACTGCACGTAACACCAAAAGGCACACGTGCATGTTGATAAGTTACCATATCATTTTTCTCATTAGGATTTTTCCACCATAACAGTTTAAGATATTTACGATCTTCTGGTGAAATCGATATTTGAAGAAATGCTTTCCTAATATCTGATATGACACCGTATTTTCCAACTCTGAATAACATCAATAGTTTTGGAATGAGCTCTATTAGATTACCTCCTTTCTCTATGCACGAATTTAATGATCTGTTATTTTCATCTTTACATGAAGCGTCAAAAACCGGTCTAATTTTAGTAGTAGTACTTCCTAACTTAATTACTGCATGGTGTGGCATATAATGACCATCATCCATATTATCATTGTGTACTTCTGTTATAATACCTTCTTGTTCCCAGTCTTTGAATACATTATGATATCCTTCCAGCATCTTCATTTTCTCCAACTTCTTTGTAGTTGACCATAATCTTTTCTTCGCTTGGTCGTAGTTGTTTCCTAGCTGTGGACCATCTTTCCATATGAGATTCACTTCATAACGACCTTCTTCATTAACTGTAATGTCGAGCGGAATATTAGATACTTCTTTATCATATGGATCTTTAATACCTAATGATTCTAAATTCCATAAAAAATCTAATTCATTTTCTACATATGGTAATGCTGTGATTAAATTTGAATTGATTACATTATTATATACTCCGTAACTCATCTCTATAGGTCCTTGCAAAGTCCACCCTAATTTTGTTTTAACTGCTATAAGGTTATCTGTTATGTGAACAATGACGTTGTCTAAAATAGAACCTAAGTAGTCTGAACCTATAAGTATATCGATGTCTTTTATATCCGTAAATTCTTTATCCGTATCATTTAAATAGATATTGTTCTTTTGGAGTCTTTGTATCAATCCCAAATTACATATTTTTGGTAAATCACCACAGAGTATTTCTTGCTCTATGCCCGTTATTATTATAGAGTAATTGTTAGCAGTATTACTTACTTCGAATTCAAATACCCTATATGTCTTCGAGCTCTTTTTTACACCACCAAAAAGTGAGTGTCCTAATTTTTCCTGCCTTATTACACGTAGTCCCAGTTCTTCAGCTACTTTCTTCTTTATGTATGTTCGCTGTGAACCAGAATCAAGTAAAGGTCTAGCTTTAATTTCATTATTGTTCCCTGATATTTTTACAATAACCGTTTGTAGAAAAGTCGTCGTCTTGTTATGAGAAAAATTCGTGGAGACTTCTTCTATCAAACCGGATGGTTTGTCTTTATTCTTTGCTTGATGGACTTGGTCATGTAATGTAGGACATAAAATTATGGGATGCCTTTTACCACAAGACAAACACTTAACATATGACTTACAGTTTTTCGCAAGATGCCCTCGTTTTAAGCAAACATAACAACCACCTTTTACTTTAATTGCTTGCTTCTTTTCTTCTAAACCTAAATCTCCAGACTTACTACATTGAAAAGCACTATGTGGTTTGTCACAAAAATAGCATAAAACCTTACCTTCTTTCGTACTAGATTGCCTTCCACTAGTCTTATCTATCAGTTGCTTAGACGTTAGACATGTAGCAGTAGGCTCCTTAGATGAGCAGCTATCTAGAAAGTCACTTGCCAACTTCACGCGTCTTTCTGCTTCCACTTCTGTCTGTAAATAATCTAATAAACTATTAAGCTTTCGTACCCCTACCCCACGTGGTACTTTACTCCATGACAATAGTACGCTCTCTGGTAACGCTGATTCTATTAAAGGTAACAAGATACATTCATATTTATTCTGAATTATACCTAGTGTTTCTAAAATTTGTAAATTTGTAACAATTCTATCATACAAAACGTCTAAAGTTATTTGTTGCCTGCAAGTAACTAATTTCAGCAGTTCCCGCACGTAAATTTCAATGAGAGTTTCGTCCTTAGCAAAGCGGTCTTTTAGAGTCTTGATTACTTTCGGGTAATTTTCTGCAGTTGGTGGATAGCTTTCGACTAAATTTCGAGCAGTGCTACCATCAGTCATCGCTTGTGTTAAATATTGAAATTTTGTTTCTTCGTCCATGCTGACATTCTCGTGTATTTTTTTGTATTGACCCCAAAACGGTAGCCATGATTTGGGATTATCGTCAAATTTCCTAATGTCAATTTTAGGCAAATTCAAATTTTTCAAATTAGAACAGTGTGTCTCTTCTTTTGTCTCTTTCTTGATCTCATCGCATAGTTTAGCTTTTGTTTTGAGCCATCTTATTTTTATATTATCACACTCTTCACACTCTTTTTCATATTCTGCTTCATCAAATTTCTCTGAACTCAACATCTCATTTTGTATTGCTGTGTCCAATCTATTTATCGCATCTATTTTTTCTTTCAAAAATTCGTAGTCTATACTTGAAGAAGCGGCCATCTCGTGCCTTAAAAAAACACGTCTCAATTGCTCCCTTTGTCGTTTCAAAATATTGAGATCCATCGTGAATCAGTTGAAATATCGTTAGATTCTTTGCTGTAAACGTTCACCACTAGGTTTGGTGTCACGGTCGCCACTATGATGGGGTATTATTCACGCTTTCTAATAATTTATTCTTTAAAGAAATAATAAGCACGTCTTCATATAACAGACATTTATTTGGATCTAAATTGACATCTATATTTTTTCTCTTAATACGTCACTTACAATAAAAGAGTCCGTAACAGTGTGAAAAGTGACATAAAGTGTTGTCATCGTGCTTTGTACTTTCCTGAAGCTCATCGTCATACAAATGTATGTATGATATGTTTACAAAAACACTTTCCCCGCATCTGTTTCAAGAGTAGAAAGTAATATATTGCTAAGTTTATGGAGACTATTTCTCGCATACGCAGCAAATGGAGGCAACCATCAAATGAACCTGAGGTATATTTTACGGCCGCACATAACAAACCGGCCTCAGTACTAAAGCCGACGCGAAAAATAATAGAGTGTATTTGGGCATCGAACTAAATGAAAAAGGAAGACTTCCAGGTATTTTCTCCTATGTTATTATTCAGATATTGATTGATTTGAAGAAGAAATGATAATTTTCTTGTAGGTACCCAATCAGCAAATGTTAATTTATTATTAAGAAACTGTCTATTCTTCGTCGTGATCTGTAAATGTCCTGATAATACTAGTTCACTTTTGACATTTAATATGTAGTCATAAGGACTACAAATGGTTTGAATTAAAACAACAAAAAAGTATGCCTGTCAAAAGCGAAAAATGTAACTTTTACCACTTAGCATAACATCTGCAAAAATGTCCGTTTCAAAAATAAATCTCTTTTACTTTCACTTTCAACGTTAATTGATCAATATAAAAGGCTATGGGGATAAAGCGTTTTCTCTCAACTTGTCAAGAATTTTTTGAAACTAATACATAAAAATTCGTGGTAGCGTAATGGCTAGCGCACGCGTCCCGAACTCAATGGACGCGGGTTCGATCCTGGCCGGAACGCATGCACCACTTAGGCAATTTTTTCTAATCTAATCTGCATAGTGTTACAATTACCACGTGCTAACAACGGTGAAGGAAAACATCGTGATGCAACTTGCACATCGAGATAACCGATGTGCCAAACCTGCCAAGCCGCCTTGAACAAACGTGGTGGGTATACTATCCAGTCCCCTATAGTAGGATGCCCGAGCCCAGTAGTGGGACAGTTATGGGCTGTTATTATTATTAATACAATACTTCTTACAGTTGTACATTACAGTTCATTTTTTTTAAATAAGGTCACACGACAAGAATTTGTGATTTTATTTTTGATTTCATTAAACACATAGTATTACACGTAATGTTTTTTATATCTATATTAATGCCCAAAATTGTCTCTTATCAACCAAAGTTGCGTAATTAATATCAATTAATTAATATAAGAATTTAATATAAAATCTAAACACGTAATAGATATAATTCAACTAAGTTAGAAAACTTTTATAGTGAGTTCTCGTGTTAACCAAAATTTTAAACATTAGCCACAGTGCTCTGTGTGTACGTACATTAAAACTTGTAATTTTGTTATGCAAAATGTTGTGTGCGATTTTGTAACGAAGTTCTTGTTAAAATATCACGCTCTTTCTTCTTGTTATAATATCAATCATAGTTGGCGCCATTAGCCTGTCCTCTTGTCTTTATAGAAAAACTTCTAATCAATGTTTTATATTATTAAGTACTGGAAATGATCGCTTTTAGCGATAAGGCCGCCTTTTGTTTTACAAAGTAACTATTGTCTTGTGCATTTTTGTAATTTTTGTTATGGTGAATAATAAAATGTTGTCTATGTCATGTTTATTACTTAAAACATATTTTAATAATTATACTTAGCAAAGAAAGCTCTATTATAGTTTAATAACTTGGCTAGGTCATATTCCCATGTCTGAGAAGACACTGCTTTTAACACCAATCTATACAAATATACAGAAAAATAAAATTGAAGTTTATGTTTGTAATGTTTGAAAAAATCAGGATAATTCGGACTAACAAATTCGGAAAATGCAATTTTTAGTATTTTTGTATGTCTGTCTGTCGGGATGTTCCGGCCAATCTCTTAAACGGCTGGACCGATTTTGAGGGATTTTCACTGGCAAATACCTGATGTTATAAGGAGTAACTTAAGCTACTTCTTTTCTGGGTTTCAACTGCGATCGAGGGGTTACCTAGTGAACTTTCGGAGCGAATATCTTATAACGACGGACTTTGAGTGATTTATGTCATTACGAGTTTCTGCTTTACAGTTTTAAATGTTTGTATTCGGCTGTAATTGTACGAACTGTAAATTCGGTGTGTGTAATTCTAATAAACTTTGTGGTAATTCCAACGGTATTTTAATTCGTGACCCGCAAATACGTAACAATACGTATAGAGTGAAGCGAGTCCTGAAACATACAATCTTCTAAGTTTAAGTAAGCGTGCTCCATCTTAGATTGTATTATCATCTAACATCAGGTAAAATGTAGGTCAAACAGGAACCTATACAATAAAAGAAAAAAAGCTAATATGTATCTCTTCACTCTGCTAAAAAAACATTCCAGTGAATAATTAGAAAACGAATTAACATTTAAACGGCAGGGTCTTTTTAAATAATTCAATCTGACCATCTCCCATGTCAAGTGCGTGCCCTGAAAATAATTTAAGAGGCAAACCCATCCGCAGTAAAAACGCAATTGGCTCTTAAAATCGCGCGCCTGTAAAAAATGGCGGGACAACAGGTAGCCATAAATTTGGACTAACAAAAGGGAAAGATTTCATTAGTGTTGCCATATGTACTTAAAAAGAAATAATTTCACTTTTAAATTGTACAAAAATCCGAAATGAATAACAAATCATTACGTATACTATACCTATTTCAAGAGTAAATATTTGCCCAATTCTGGGAATATACCGTCCTAAGTGTGCGCCACTTATTCCTGCGCTTTTTCTCATATTCTTTTCCTATATATAAAAATGAATGTTTGTCTGTATGTCCTTTATAGAATCGTAAACTATACATTTGATTATGTGATAATGTTTAGCAAAGTTGTTGTGCGTGAGCCAGAGAAGGCTTCTGAGTTGGTTCACAATTGCACCCGGTAGGTGGCGCTGCAATCGGGTTCAAAAATTTTTTTCTTCAGGGTAGGACAACGTCTGCCGGGACAGCTAGTTGAGTATAAAGAATCGAAGACCGTAAATGTGTGTAGTTTCGGAAAATGCTTAAAAAAAAAACAATCTTTATTTAGAAAGGGCTTTGCCGCTTAGCGGCCATGGGAAAATACTTAGGCACAGAGAAATACTGAGTACCAGTCTCATTCTTAAATAGCGGCATACAATTTTGTACGTGTTTTCCATCTTTACGAACCGGCCGATATGATAAATGGGATGCGGCCAACGTGTCCGTTAACAGTTTAGAATTCGATATAGACTATTTCGTTCTATAATTTAGAATTATGAACAGCAGCTAAATATTTTTTATCTTGATACACTTTTCGTTTAATATTACTCTGTGAATTTTAATTAATTCAACGGGATCTTAATTGAAAGTGTGTAATTATTTTTTATTTTGGCCCGAGTGCCCCATAAATCTTCACATGAGCTATATGAATTCGCGACGCGTCCTAATTTACATGAAACGCGCATTGTGGCGATCGCCCGCCACAACTTATTCCGCGCGGGGCTTAATCATTTCCATTGCCGGCGACACTGTGCATGGCAGAGAGCGGTGACGGAGGCGGGAATTAACTTTTCGTGAGTGTAAAAGTAAAATTACACAATCTACATTTCATTCACGCAATTTTTCATTAATTTTATTTTAAAAATAGGTTACGCCTGCGACTTCGTATACGCTAGATTTGAAATTCCCGCCGGATTCCCAGGACACAATGTATCGTAGCATTTAAAAAAGGAATTCATCGTTAGTGAAAATTGTGTCGGAATAAGCAAATGTTTATGTACCGGAACAACTACTAACCGCTCCCGGGAAAATTCTCACGGGCTTCCCGGGATAAAAACACCACACAGTCACAAAGAATTTGCTATCGGTCAGTGAAACATTAAGATTGGAATTCGATTTTTTTTATCTGGAAATTTTAAATAATTCCCAGAAAAGTTCCCACGGGATTCGTAGGATAAAGATTAGCGCATATTTTAAGTGTAACAATTTTCTGTCGATTAGCAAAAACCGTATCGAAATCAGCCCAGTAGTTTTTACGTGAATCCCGAACAAAAAGGCAAACAGATAAGAAATCTAAAAAAATGCATCATGGGCACTATCGTTTATATAATGGTGTATTCCAGTTATTTTAATAATTTAATTTTTAGAATTTTATGATATTATAGATTACAGCAACAACAACATAGTGACATTCACGTAATAGACAAACTTGTAAATTACAAATCGTTGCAATTGACTACATTTTTTGTTAGTTTTGGGACTATGATGTAAAATCATAACATTAGAATTTTTAAAACTTGTGGTGTCTATGGTAATATTAAGGCGATAGTTTGTTAGAACTCTGTAGGCTGCGAACGGCGTAACGCTGTACACGACCGATGGTTTCTTATGAAAATGCTCTCTCAAACGTCTGTAGCGGTGCACATTCGCCATGAGCGGCGTCCATATGTCATGTTAGAGATAATAGAATCTATTTGTTTTTCTATGATCATGGTGATTGTAACAGACTAGTCTACCAGCATAAAATAGTTGTTGGTTTTAATGGAATAAATACGAGTAAACGTATCATTAATTTACTTTCAAAATTCAAAGTTTAATTCAATTTTTAATTATTCAAATCGCTTCCTCCTGTGAATTATACCAATCCTTACATAACAAATGATGGGAGCGGCCCATAAACCTGGCGGGGCGTTGGGCCCAGCCCTGGGCCTCCTCATTACGCATTTTAATTAAGACGCTCACCGACTAACTGCGGCGACCGCATCGTTTGCCCGCGCCCTTATAGTCGGTACTTAGTACTCTAGTCTCAGAAAATGGCGATTCAGAAGGTTTAAGTAAATTTGGAGTGTTTGCTGTGGTTGCGAGATAGCATAATTCTATTTCTCTCTAATTCTTTTTCTGTTTGCATACATACTTTTGAGACTAGAAAATAAAATCAGAATTTACTCATCATTATCAGTTAAGTCTATTACTGCTTCACACTTTTTAGTCCTCGCGTGTTACCTTTATATTTGACCTTCTTCAGTAAACGAATTATCTGTAACGTAAACAAGTGTTATTTTAATAGACTGACAAATTAATTTTTATGAATATAGTTGCTACTGAATTATTTTACGGTATGTAGAGTTTGAGTTAGATATTACAATGCTTAGATTCTTGTTTTTGACCACAATCATCCAAGGGGTGCCTCCTGCTACACATTTGACCGTCTAGTAGTGCATTCGTGTAAGCGAACCCGGGGCCCCAGCCTCACTATCACACTTCCTTATTTCCGTGGCAGTGGTGTCCCAACTATCCTTGTTTCTTGTTTCCTTTCCTCGTTATTCCCTTCTTTCCCATTCTCCTTATTACATCCCCTTCGTGTCCTAAGTATCCCTCCTTTCCTATCCAAACCCTCCTCTAATCTTAGCGGTTCCCACTCCATTGGACTCGGAAGGGTGAGGACGAGTGGGTGCACTAGTTTTCGCGCAAATGCTTGTGCACCTAAATATACCCTGCGCACTTGACCGCTTTCGTTGTACTGGATTTTGATACTGGCTATGCAAGTCACCTGCGTGCGCATGAACGTCGAACATCCACTAACTGAAGCGATCGCTATAACCGAAATCGGTTAGGAAGAGGGTTTGACCACAATATAGTTTAACAGCAAGCTTATACTCTTCTTGAACATAAAATATTGATAGATTGATTGAGGATGAGAATCTGAGTATACAATAAAAATATTAATACATAAACAAGTCACTAATAGGCTCGGGCATTCTTATGTTTTAAGATCCTTAAGGGAAGTGGCACTAGGAACTTGCCATGTTAATCTAAGGCGGGCTTCATATTAGGATAATCTCAATGTTCTCTCCCAATCTTTATATTTTGAAAACCAAAAGTCATTTGGAGCTTTGGCTTCGGAAAGGGGCTTTCTTTATCCGACGGTGTTTAATATATTAATCTCCACGAAGAATTAAATTAGGCTTGAAACCGAATTTTGCAACTTAATCAAGTTGTAATGCTAGGATTAATTCAGTTATTTGTGTACAGGAAAGCGGGCGTGCGGTGCCAGTGCTGGTGGTAGTTGCGCTCACAGGGGTCAAGATATGTGACCCCGAAGACAAGGTCAGTTTGCACTATTCATTTGTTACCCATTCGTCCCTCAGATAACATTTCAAAAATAATAAGCTAAAAATGTTCATTTCTGCCATAGCAAAATTCGTATTAAAATGTAAACGGTAGTTGTATATATAAATATTGATAAATGGGTAATACAATAAATAATACAGGTTTATCAACGACACAAACAGTAGCTATTTCCATATGTTTTTTTAATTATTACCTTTTTCACCTGGTTATTCTTTAATTGGTTTGCTATCTTTTGTTTAAACAAATTATATAATGTATTTTCCCTTCTATCCATGCTTTTACCTAACCATTGTTAGATAATTGTTACTACTTATCAAGTGTATTTTTAAAATTTTAACCAGAAGTTATTATATAGTCTTCTTTTTTATGTGATATAAAATTATGGTTTCATATTATGTTTATGTTAGCAAAACTCGAAAAGTAACCTTGAAGTTTAATAGAAGAGTGTTTTTGTATATGTACTGTATACTTTTTATTCCGAAGTTCCCACGAGAGCGGGAAATTAGTATTTTGCAAGGTTTAGATAAAACATTTTGAATAAATAAAAGTCTGAGTCACGGCCGTATTTAATAAGACAACCGGTTGCTATATCCCAATGGATATAGCAACCGGTTGTCTATGAGCACGTGTGCTTATAGCCGTGTTGTTTGCAGGGCGTGCGCATGAGCTACGCGCTGCGGCGCATTTCGTACGCGACGTGCGAGTCGCCGCGCTCGCTGTTCGCGCTGGTGGCGCGCGAGCCGCGCTCCGACGCCGCGCCCGCGCCCGCCTCAGCGCCCGCGACCGCGCATCACTACTGCCACGCCTTCGAGACCGACACGCCCCAACAGGTCATTCATACACTACTCACTATTCCACTCCTCATATGCTGTATGTGTATACTATCAATCCACTTGCCTTATTACTGATTAAAATTTGACTTTATTTAACATAAATTCCATGTAATATTCATTTCTACTAATAGGGGTGCGGGCAGTCAAATAAACTGACACTTTGTATCTTCTTTCAAAACGGCTTAGTCTCATAGATCTTGTACGAGCGTTTTAAATATTTATAACTTCATAAATAAGTTATTCGCGAATTTCAACAAATTAACTAATGTAAATCGTCATACGGCCCATCCTAATGTATGAGTGCGAAACTTGGACGTTTACCCTCAAGGAGGAGAACCAGCATTAGTAGCGGAAAGGAAGGTTCTCCTTAAGATTCTGGGTCCAACAAAGAGAGAGGATGGTAGCTGGAGGGTCCGAACCTACCTCGAAATTGAGCATCTCGTGGTCGAGCCTAACATAACAGGAGAAATAAATGCTCACCGCCTCCGCTGGCTCGGTCACGTACAACGGATGGGAGAGGATCGCAGCGCGAGGAAAGCATATTTCGACCGATCGCCGACTTACCGGCCGTCCCAAATATCGCTGAAAGGACAGAGTGGAGGCTGACCTGTCGGAGCTACGAGCCGATAATTGGCAAGAAACCACACAGGACAGAGAAAAGTGGCATGCTCTTGTTTCGGAAGCCAAGACCCACTTTGGGTCCTTTTTTTTGGCCAGGGGAAATCCGCTTGAGGACTAAGCCGCGACAGGCACAGAAGCCTGGGGGATGCTAGCGACCTTGGTGAGACAGTGTGGGATTCGCCAGATCGGGGGTGGCACTAGCGCGCCCGGTCAGAACCGGTGCCACGCTACTGCCACTCCCCAGTTAGGGATACCCACTAAAACCCCTGGGTGTTCCGTCCTGCGCCTTATGCCAGGGCTACGGGTGTAGGCTATCCCGTCTCCGCGTGCCTATGGCAGGCGTGGGCCCCGCTCACTGGGCCTCTTGCACTTTGGGTCCTGAGCCAACGGTAAATAAACCAAAGTAAACTAATGTTAATGAGAATTTATTTTTTTGTTCACTTATGAAACAAAAAAATAAATTAGCTTCAAAACAATCTCAATAAACTTGGCAAAAGATAAGTTTGCATAATTTTCACATTTCGGAATTCATCCCAGCAGAATGTGGCCGCTGACCTTTTATTATTAGGATTTAATTAAAACAATGCTGCAGAGGCACCGAGTATTAATATCGGCGAAGATGGACTGGCTTGTGGTTTGCGAACTTATTTACTTTCCTGCGATCACAACAGTTGCTTCTAAATATTGTCGCGCCTGTTTCCCATTGGGGTAGGGGTAGGCAGAGACGATGGATTTCCACCTGCCACGATTCTGACAAACACTTTTCGTTTAATCGACTTTCATTAATCTCCTCATATGTTCGTTTGTTTAAAGTGCTTTCCACATGACCTTTCTTCAAAATATCTTCAACTTGATCATGGTGAGCACGTCGCGGTCAGCGGGCACCGACTCTACCACTCATATTACTGTCGTATACTTGTTTTTTGCAATTTTTTTTTGCTTATACAAGTCATATATAGATATTTACGAGCTTTAAGGAAAGAGGCTGAGAGAGACTGTCAGAATATGCTGGCCAACTGAGACCGTAGCTGTTCTTCCGCCTAGGACCTGAGTTTAAAATTTTGACTTGTGATACCAAAGGAAAATTTGTAGTACTTACCAATAATTTAAAAGGTATATTATGATACCTTAATTATATTGGGGTTGAATGAAGCGGTATAGATATTACCTCAATTAAAAGCCGATTTAGCGAAGCAACGCTCAGTGCATACAGAAACTACGCCTAGCAAATCCCAGTGGGATAACTTCCAACGCATTCGCACGGAGTACTGTTGAACTTGGGCCAAGTAGTTCGAAGTGCTCGACTGTTGCGTAACTATGTTCTATATCTCAGTCTTTCCATCACAACAAAAGCGCAGCGTCGACAGGGAGGAGGGGGTTTTTAGTGGGTATTGAGGTTGCTCGCCCGTGCGGCATCGCTCGGAGTCTCCACACTCCTCAGTGTCAAGCCATCGCGGACGGAGCGCAAACAAAGCATACTATTGCTAGCGCTTTCGCCCTCGGTGGATGCGCGCCGTTTCCTAGTGACGGCCCTGAGAGTGCGTAAATCGGTTAGCATTTTCCCTCGCCTCAAAAAAAAAAAAAGTAGTTCGAAGTGCGGCGAACTTGTGCGCAGCTGTTTCCTATAGTGGGTGGGGGTCTCAAGCTAGACGTTTTACAGACTTGAAAAAATGTCAACCCTGTTTAAAAAATATCCTGAAGCAGACAAATAATATGAAACAAAAGAGTTTCAGCTAGACGAGTTGGTAGGGAGATTCTTGTCTCTTCTTCTCTTAAGATGTTGTGGTCCAAATCCTTCACATGACATAGTATTGACATATGCAGTAGATGTAAAAGAGGACATGATGATTTGTGGTATGACAGAAGACCTATATCAGAATAAAGGACTATGAAGGGAAATGACGTATTGAACCCACCCCCCAAATATTGGGAGAAAGTGAAAGAAAAGCGAGAGAACACGCTGCAAAGCGGTGTACCTAGAATAAGAAAGATACGTAATTTTTAGCATATATTTATGACTTGCAAAAAAACTCACTCTCTCAAAGTTCTCTAGTGAAGTTCAAATAAAAACTTAAATTTTAAATAGAATAAAGAAAAAAATAGAACAAATATATTTCTTTTTAAATCAACAGACAGCCCCAAACACTTCAGATATTTATAATAACAGATGGAGATAATGAAGGCCATAATTAAAAGTGCTTTCGCAAATTAATCAAATTTAAAATAGATTAAGTCTTAAACTAGTCGTTTCGCAATTCCTGAGCTGGACTAGACTGACTGGAACACATTCCTGACTAACAGCCTAAAGCTATACATATTTCTAAGCTCACAAAACAACAAGTACAAATATACCCCATGATGAATTTTACAGAGTTGTAAAATTCATTTAGTTCTTATTAGAACGCCTTTTATGAATGAGTCCATTCTCTCGGCGGTCTTCTTCGGCCTTTGTGACGGCGAGGAGGTTAGGGCCTCGAGGAAATACTTCTTTTCCCCGGCTTCTACTCAATGGCAATTACTCGTCGAGGTTTGAAGCCGTTGGAGCCTTCCTAACGGTGGTCTCTCAACGGGCATACGATAGCCTTCACGGGCTTTGCTTGGTTCAACTTCGTCTGCAGCCTATTGGCCATTCGTTGGCGTTCGGTAGCCATCAGGGGCTTTGGGTGGATAGTATGCCGCTATAGCAACCTTAAGTTTTGGTCCAGCATTAGAATTAAGAATGGTAAGAGCATGCGTCCCAAACTCAAAAGGGCGCGGGTTCGATCCTGACAAAAACGCATGCACCGTTTACCGCGTGCTAACAACGGTGAAGGAAAACACCTTGATGTGTCAAACCTGCTAAGCCGCCTTAGACAAGCATGACAGGTTTACTGTCCATTTCCCTATAGTGGGAGGCCCGAGTCCAGCTGTGGGATATTTATGAGTTATTATTATTATATTCTAATTTAACTATAGTGCCGGTTATAAGGACCGCCTTGACGGTGTAAGCCTCCTCCAAAGATATCAATGGTATTCGCTGGCTGATGCCAGTTTATTTAATTAGTTAGACAGTTCGGTGGACGGCAAATATATTATATCATTTGGATTACGTTATTATAATTGTAGGTGAATACCTTTCTGCATAGGTGTGCTACTCTTTGGCGGTAGCACTAATATTCTGCGACCAGCACTACACGTTATCTTCGTACAGCAGACGGGTGTCCATTCACATGTCGAGTGAATGAAAACGTACATAGACGGATTAGCATCCATTATCTTCAGATGAAACAGCGGCCATCGGGACGCAAATGAATTAGGTATTTACATTGAATGTGGCCTACGTTTTCATTAAGGCGATTCAATGATTTAAAGTTTGGAGTGACTTAAATTAAGTGCCTGTCTTTAGAAGAGACCACCGGAGACCGTTAGTAAAGATTTACATGCAGCTTTGCCTATGTAAACGACGGTTTTAAATTATATTTCAGTGTTATTATCTATCTATACACACATATACGTAAAATTGAAGTGTCTGTTTGTAATGTCAAAATAAAAATGCAAATTTCCGCAGCCCGCAAATGCAACTTTAGAGTTTTTGCCTGTCTGTCTGTCGGTCTATCTGGATGTTCCAGTTAATTTGTGCAGTGGCTGGACCTATTTTGACGGGACTTTCATTGGCAAATAGCCGATGTTAATCACTTAGACTACTTTAGAAATTAGGGATCCGCGAAAAAAAAACCACGCGGACGAAGTCGCGGGCACAGCTAGTATATTATATTAAATATCGTAACTATCAGTTTTGTAGCTAGGAGCTGCTCTTAGAAGTAGCCACCAGGGGCGTAATCCTCAAGGGGGTACATTCACAGACTCTAACGTATATTATTCTTTCTTAGAAAAATTTTTTTGGAGGAGCAAGTTTTTATCGAGCCTTGGACGCTCATGATAGTAGCTACCTTCACCATTGGTGGCAAAGGAACAAACTATGTTACAAAAATAAAAACAGAATTTTCATAATTAATAATTATTATATATAAATATTTATCTAGAGACTCCAGTACACAGAATAACAAGTATAATAAGTTCGAATACCAATATTTTATACAATAAGATAATTACGTTTGGGTCATCAACCGTACATGCAGAAAAGTTCGTCGCCTTTAAAAATTAAAAAAAATGACTACACACAGGTGCGCCCGCGCTCGCGTTTCCCATTGTGCCTCCAAGCTCCAAACGGGTTCTGTGTTTAAAATTTAAATTCAGAATTCTGTCGTCAGTCGCGAGAAAGCTCTCGAGCAGAAAAGACGTACGTCTAGTACACGTGTTTATTCTATGGATGTTATTTTCTCAAACGGTTCGTGTGATAATAGTGTAATCTATGCCTTTAAAAAGTGTTTAGTGATTGTGCGAGGATTGGTGAATGACCTTTAATGAAATAAATAGTATTTTTATTTCATTTTATACAAGATTTGCGGGATTGTACCTCTGGTATGTGTGTGAAATACCTCTGTGTTAAACAAGCTTTGCTGTAAACATAAGTAAGTTGCAATACAGAGTGTGTTTTGAGTATAATTATTTATTAAATATATTATTTACAGGTAATTTAAAATATGTTTCCTTCGTCTGGTTCATGGTCTTGTTACTTATCTTCTCTGAAAAACGATTTTAGAGACCGAATTATATATTTAACTTTCATAATGGATTTTCAGCAGCTTAAGCGCGTTTAAACTTGTTTAGATATGTTTGTTAATTAGATCTAATGTATTAGATGTAAATAAATACAGCTACAACTGGAAGATTTGACACTCTTGCATCCCTTGAAAATGCTAATAACCTACTTGTATAAACACTGTTGGACTAATTATTATATTTTATCATCTGCCAGCGAAACTTCGTTCGCGTCGTTTCCAAAGCGACCGATTAACCGTTCAGTAGTTTCCACGTGACATTTAAACAGACAGACAAAAATTCTCAAAAATGTATTATTGGACGAATAAGCCCTCCTGATTTTTTCTCCTTTTTTAAATTCATTTTACAAATTTGACCCATCTACCTATATAGATTTATTTTATGCTGTGTTGTGTGTACGTATAGATAGATATTAGGTGTTAAAGATTTACAGATTATATTAAAATGACAACTGTGATGAATGTTTTCTTTCAATTATAATCTCACATTCGTATATTTTTGTGGGCAATCTGACCTGCTTAGTTAGGCTGGTTTCGGAACCTGAAAAAAATAGTTAACTTCTTTTTTGTAACTCAAGGGGAAAAAAGACAGGGGGTGGTCTAACTACCTGATGTTTAATTACGCCTTTTGTATGTCATTGTTTTGTTAACATTTTTTTGTTTGAAGTCCCTTTTTGAATTTGCCTGTTTCACACGACTGGTTTTCGTTGTTCTCTATTGATTTGGGATTTAGATAAAATAATGTTGTGTGCATTGATTATGTACTTGAGTACATTTCTAGTGTCGGACATGTTTGACTACAGATAAATTAGCTTCGAGACGTTTATGCGTTTGTAGTAGTATTTGTATATTTACAGGACTTCTAATCTTGAATTTCAGTTTAAATTATGTCTGATATTAATATTTATTATTTTAATATCGTTTAATATTGTTAGTTTCATATTAAGTACTTGCCTATAAAAATACAGTGTAAACTCTATGTAACGTCACGCGATTTAACGACAGACTCCCTTAAGCGTCGAAATCACTTGGCTTTGGTTAGTTAAGCTTGTCTTCCATACAATGATACACTCTATATATCATTATACCCACTCACAATAACAACAACAATTAAGTAATAAAAGTACCTTTAGGTTGCCAAAACTAGTAAAAACTGCGCAGCTGTGTACGTTATTTATCGTTTTATTATTCTATCCCGTAATAAACTCGACTGTCGGCATCATGTATACCGAATTTTCTAAGAAATTTAGAAATATCGAAGTTTCTAAGTACTATCTATAAGTAAAAGTTCAACAAAATTACTGGTTCATCAAAAGACGTCAGACTAAAATAACAGCCTTCTCGTCATTTAACGACAACTCTCTATAACGCCATATAATGCACAGTCCTTTCAGTGTCGTTATATAGAGCTTATAACTATTATTATAATATAACTTAATTAGAAAATGCCTGTCTTAGCGACGATAAGAACTTAACTTGCCAGTTCCTCAAGTTACCATCTGCTTGCATATATTTTATTTTATTGATAGTAGAGCAGGCTTTAAGATAAATATCTGACTACAAAAGCCGTGAATAGCGTTCAGAGTGCCACACGATCAATAAAAACGTGGGAAATGTAATACTTAAATGCAGTCAACCAACATAATACTAGCCCCATAAAAGTATTGTGTGATATAAAAACAACATAACTGATTACATGATTACAGACAACAGGTGATGCGAGAAACGATCGTTCTAAACTGGAATTGTTGCAGTCTCATTAGTGTAAAACCTATATTTTCTTATAGAATAGAATTTTGAATGTGATATTTATTTTTATGTCATCGTGTTTTTGTCGAGTGACAATTATTGTCAGATACACGCATATTAACTATCCACTACCCATTGTTGTGTTTATTACGTTTAAACTATTGAAGTTACACAAAACGCAGGATATTTCTTATTAAAAATAATAATGTCTCGTTCAACGACCACAACAGGAATGCTTCTACGGCTGTCCAATACTTCTTCGCAGGTCAATTACATTCATTTTATTTGTTCTGACCATGCTTGTTTAATTAATTTATTACTTTAGTTCTATAAGTCATTACTCATTATAATAATGTCTGATAGAGATTATTTAACTTTTTATTCTATTTACTTCATTTTGGCTTCAATAAGAGCCATTATTGGCTGATGTGCAGTTATAAAATGTACCTATTTTTTATGAATTTTTAAATAAAATGAAATGATTAACTTTGACAGAAACATGGCGATGAAAAATATTATAAATAAATGCTTGGTACATATTTCGCCTTATAAGGCATACTTTGTACCTATGCCTTTTAAACTTATTCATAATTAACATTGACATTGCTCAAGGTAGTGCAATTTTTTATTCATTAAAAAATAATTTAATAAAATGTACGTAATAAGATAACTTATATAATTTTGTCACTTTTAGAATTAATATCTAAATATAATTTAAAAAAAAATGTCTTAAAAACAATGTTCAACGAAATAGCTATATAATTTAGTTTTAAATGAGCGTAAAGGCAATTCTGACAAAATTCTTGGAATGTTATTAAGTACTCTTGTAGTCCTTATACTATAGTTGTTGTAAAGCCGAGGGATTTATTATCCTAACTTAATATTATAAACATGAATGTGAGTTTATGTCGTAGAAGTGGTGGTAGCCTAATACTACGTTGCGCACGTGTCCCAAACGCTATGGGCGTGGGTTCGATCCTGGCCGGAATGCATGCACCGCTTACTCAGTTTTCTAATGTGCATATTATTACAAATACCACATGCTAACTTTGGTGAAGGAAAACATCGTGATGCAACCTGCACATCGAGATAACCCATGTGTCAAACCTGCCAAGCCGCCTTGGATAAGCTGGCGGGTATACTGCCCGTTCCCCCTTTAACGGGAGGACTGAGCCTAGCAGTGGGATATTTATGAGTTGATATTATATAATATAATGTGAATTTGTTTATTTGTTGCTTTTTACACTAGTAGTCAACTAATTAATTAACATTAAATTTTGCGTACATTTTTTTAATGTAGATAAAAAGTACTGTTCCTGAGCGATAGAAAATAAAGCTAAAGTAGATAGCGCTGCGGTCGTGTTCTTTACGTCATCACGGCAAAATATGTGTTGCCACTATTCCTAAGTAATATTAGAAATGGCCTTGCATACAATATTAGATGTGAACGTGGTTATAATTCGCACAACAACAATGCTGTGAATGTAGTACGTTTGCGTCTTGCACCCCGTTCTGTTGTAGACATAACAACATACAAGAAACCTGATGTTGTGGCCTATTATGACGCGGACTTGCTTTGTTTCAGTGCCATTGAGGCAGCTCGCTCCCTGTACAGAATATCTTATGAGGTTAAGTCTCGGTTAAACAAGTCCCCACACCATTTGGCTCAGATTCGGAACATGCAAGCTTAAGAGAGATTTATGCCTAGGACGTATAGACGTCAGTGATACCGTTCTCATGTAGAACTTTTTTTTAAACTTTAAGTCGAACTTCGATAAGTCGAAAGCCTCCCAAACTCAAAAAAAATTGTTCCCACAACCTCGATTGCTCGAATTTTGAGCCATCTATAAATTTAAATCTTAATTAATCCCTTTTTAGGCAAATTCAGTACTTATTTTCCTTTTTAACCGACTTTAAAAAAAGAGGAGGTTCTCAATTCGTCGGAATATTTTTTTTATGTATGTTCACCGATTACTCCGAGATTGATGATCCGATTTACGTGATTCTTTTTTGTTCGACTATTATACGAATAGTTGCCACTATTCTGCTTCGAACAAAATTAATAAAACTTATTTAGTCCCCTAAAAATTTAACATACTTTGGCCCAGTAGTTTTCATTTTATAAACATTTTAATGAAAAAAAATTCCATTCCATTCCATATGTACACCGATTACGATGAGATTTATGATCCGATTTACGTGATTCTTATTTCGTTTGATGTGGAATAGATGTCATTTGGTCCCCTAAAAATTTAACATAGTTTGGCCCAGTAGTTTTCATTTTATGAACATTTTTTTGTTCCCGTTTCTTGGGACCTATATTTTTCAAGGAGCGCGACACCTTTCGTAGGTCTACCCATACATAGCTAGACACTAAAAAGTAACAAATAAAATAAAAAAAAACCTCGTTTATAAAAACCGACTTCAAAAACTAAAACGTATAAAAAACTTATTAATATACATTATCTAAAACATCTTGAAGTCGGTGCAAAGTAAAACATAAAAATTACTATATTTTGAAAATTACCCTTGAGGTTCGAATACGAGAAAATCTTTCTGGATTACCATACTCGTACGAAGCAGGCAACAACGAGAGATTGTTTCAATGCATTGGTTAAGCACATCAACAAGTTTCACTCTTTGTTGATTATTTATTGAACTTAATTATTTATTCATTTCTAAATTGTTAATTACTCGATGTCAATATATAATGCATTCTGTGTTCTAGTTTTGTTTAAAAGCAGTTGGTCAGTTTGCAAACCAAACTAGTAAAAAGATATCTATTTGTAGTATAAGGAAGTGTCTAATTTTTATATCAAAACTTTAGACTGGTTACGATTCTTGAGACTAATTAAAATTAATTAATGAGAATTGTTTAATTGTCGCTAACTTTCTGTAGGCTAACGAATTATGTCTGACCGTTGCTTTCCTTTTTGAGTTATTACCATTTTTCTTTCAATCCCTCTAAATGTCTGCGAGGTGTCTGTAATCCCTTAAGACTCGTAAAATTACCCATTAACAGGCAACCTAATGGAGTTTTTATCTCGCTCGCACGTTACTTTATCTTCGAAGGTATAAATTTACAGAATTTAATGCTACAAATTTATAATATTATTAAATTCTAAAAATGCCTTGTCTGTAATTAAAGCTTAAATAGCTAACAAACAATTGGAATACACTATATAAGTATAAACGATGGATGTACTCCGTCGCATGCATCGATGTAAACTTTTTTAGATTTCTTGTCTGTTTGTCTCTTTGTTCAGGATTCACGCAAAAATACTGGCCCCAAATCGATGTGATTTTCGCTGATTGACAACAAATGTTATGTAAAAAATACAAAAAAATAGTTTAGTTTTGCAGAAAAAATGTAAAGTAAAATATGTCAAGCGAAAACTAAAAGATAAACTATAAATTTCATATAAAAACATTTAAATTCTAATCGTAGTTTGTTGGAACACGTCCCTGTATGTAAACGCAGTTAATAAGTACAGCAAACAACGAAATCCGGCTAACTCGGTATGTAGTCAATGCGGGAGCAGCAGTTGGTAGGTGTTTGGAAACTAGTTTCCGTTAAGAGTGGAAGTAAACAAACCAGTGGGCTCACTTGACGTTCAAGTCGATCTGTGTCAATCCTGTTCTTTATTTGGCGACTAAGGCAACGTACCACGCTATGAGATTAAAGAAGCCTTAGCGCTCGTGTAGACGGCACCGCCGACACCTGCCTCCACGCTGCCGCTACCGCGCGTCTATTGTATTTGCGAACTTTGCCAGCTTTTCCATACTTTCTACTCTAACACCAAAATGCGGCGGCGGCGTTGTCTTGTACACATATATAAAGTTTTCATAGCCTATCTTCCGTCTGTTTATCAACTCTATGGAATTTTTAATTCTACATGAATTGAAAATTGACACGCACTTGAACGAATTAATGTTCTTTATTGCATGCATAAGTTACACATACATATACATTAGAAGCTCTGACCGCCGATATTTTCCAGGCCACCTTTACACTGATTAAAACTAATTTAAATAAAATGTACTTAACATAGATTGTAAAGAAGGAAAAAGTAATGTCAAAAAATTCTAATATTGATACGCATGTCTTTATGTTATACCTAAATATTTTGATTTTAGTGTGTTTATTTTTTTTAGTCACAATTATATATAAATATGTCGGAGGGAAGCTCTAATTGGACGTATCGTTGACTGGATGTATAACGCACAATATCATTTGTTTACATTTTAATTACTTCTAAAATTCTTAATGTAATTTAATTTGATTTGTTGAATGTTTCTATAACTTAAAGATCGTTCTAACCTAATAAAAGTTATGAATATTGTAATTTAATAAACGACCAATCAGAGCAGAGCATATGGCGGAGCGGGGTCAGCGCCCTCTATACTTTGAGTAATATCTACTTGGGTAGACTGAGGAGTTTTTGTGATACATTTGGTTGGTGGCTACAGGTCGAGTTGGACCTTTGAGAGTTTTAAAGAAAGTATTGAAGTTGAAAGTATGAGCGGGTGCCCTGAACCCGCTGCTCGGTCTAAACTATGTCATAATGTTGATCAAATCTAAATTAAAAGTGTATAAACCGTGGCTGTTGTGTTTTATGCTCACATTTTATCCTGATGACGCCCACTAAACCTGCAATAACTAACGAGGCCGTTCTGCGACAAATATAATATCTAACTTTGTCAATCTATTATATTTTTTACTCTTTAGAAGTGCTTAAATCAAAACATGATACACGCTAATAATTATATACTACAAATCAAGATCTATTATTAGCTTAGACCATTCATGGTCTAAGATTATTAGCATAAAAGTGACTAAGACACTAAATAATCCCACGTGTAAATAACGGATTGTACTGAACGAACTTACTTACTTATACTTACTTTTCTAACCTGTTTTAAATTAAGCAATATTATTTTATTTTTTATACAATCGTGAAAACAATGTGAATTTAATGGGAAAGTAAAAAAAGGAATTGAGAGGTAAATCCGAAAATTCCCAAATAATATATCAAAAAGTAAGACAGTAAATCGCGACTCGGTTGAAAGTGGGTAAAAACATGCGAATTCCGGTAATTTAAGCGTACGTCTTTATTCAAATGAGAACAAAAATGGCCGCGACGGTTTTAACCGGGACGGAAACGCGCGGTTGGTGGGTCGCGCCTCTACATCGCATTATCAATGCACAGGCTGATTGCTTTTGCACTAATTAATACCTTAAGACTAAGGTCAAATATTAAAAGCACGGTTTAACGATTTTAAGCGCGAAATTTTATTCGATAATTATTTCGATGTTTCGGCTACATTAAAGTCAAATATTTTAGTCATCGAATAAAAATTGTCTATCAACTAAATTATAATCTGAATAAACGTAAAAGTGAACACTTATAATTAATTATTTTTCAGTTATTCACACACCTGTAAATTTTTTATTTCACATTTTATATTTTGTTTTTTGAATAATTTTGCAATTCGTAATTAAAGTATCAAGCTTAAGTTTAACCGCCTAATGAGCACTACGTGTTTACTCTCTTATTTATGGTAACATAATTATTAAAACACACATGCCCCATTCACAGAAACTTGAATTTAAATCAATAAACAAAAAGTGCTAATGACAATCGCGGCGAGTATATCATTCGATCTTTTAAATTCCATGTGATATACAGTATAAAATCAATTTTACGACATCAAAATAAAAATTGTGTGTTGTTGCTCTCTGCTTAGTATTTTCGTTAATTACAAAACACAAGACATCTAGATTGTTCAGAAGTATGTCTCTTTCTTACCGCAGTTTGAGGATATCAATAGAATATTATTAATTACACAAAAAGCAGTATATATACACAAATATTTACCATATTTCAACTGCAATGTATGTCATATATTATAAATTGCGGGTGGTTTGTATTTTATCCACTGAAGAATAAATCAGTCTTATTACCGCTTCCATGTTGTTCTATTATAGTAATTTCAACTTGCTAATGCTAATCCAATGTGCTCTACACGCGTGGGTTCGTATACCAACCCCGTCGTTGAAATGACTATAATAAAACAACATGGAAGCGGTAATAACACCGATTTACTCGCCAGTGAATAAAATAAAACTACCCGCAATTTATATACATGACATACATTACATGAACTAGTAAAATCAGCTCTTTTATCACTAGTAGCGATTTATTCCAGACAACGTTCTGGAAATTTTATTTATTAAGTATAAATTGTAACCACTGTTTCAATCTTTAAACTTGCAAATTGTTTTTTATACAATTGACAAGATAATTAATATTAACCTACATTTTGTATTTAAATGTATTTCAAGTATAATTAAATATTTTAGACAAGTGATACACGCTGTATCTGAACTGTGTTCCAGCAAAGATTTACGCACATCGATCGCTTTCCACCCAAATTTATTGCCTTTGCTTAAACAAAGAAAACTTGATAACATTTAAATTACCATGGTCTTAAGTATTCACGGCTTTAGTTAACGCGACCTATAGTTTGTGATTCTAGCAATTCGACTACACTTGTGTAGCGGCACCTTTTTATTACTGGTATACAATAGCAGGTTGACGGCCCACCTGATGGAAAGTAGTTACTGTGGCCTATGGACATTTGTCACTAAAAAGTGCTGTCAAAGGGAGACTAGAACCTCGTCGATGTCGGAACACAATTTCAAAGTTGTTATGGCTGCATATTCGAAAGCAGGGGTGGCAGCCATCCATGTCGTTTCTTACGGCAGGTCGAATACCAGGAGTCTGTAGTCTTTATCCCTTCCTGCACGAATAATATTTATATATGGCAGATGTAGAAGTGTAGTCTTTAGTTTTTTTTGTTTGTATGTTTATTTGGGATTCACATAAGCACTACTGGGCCGATTTCGATGCGGTAGCAAACTCCTGGTTTTAAAATCTCCGGTACTTTAAAGCCCGATAAACCCGCAGGATTTAGAGTGAGCTAAATTATTTTATGACTTGTTTTCTGTACCTGTTGGAAAACTTTAATAGAACAGTTACGCATAAGTCTTTAGTAACATTACTTATTCCGGGTTTTACGAGAATTTCTAGGATGTATGTATTCTCTTTGTAAATAACCAATATTCTTGCTGGAAATAACTTTTATTTTTAAATATTGGTAAAACAACTGTGATCTGTGCTACACGAGCAAACTGGATGATGTGAAAATAAACAAAACAATGATTGCTTTTTTCATTTGCCAAATTGGCTAGGCAACTCTAAAAATATATGTCCGCTATGCTAATGATAACTTAAGTAAAGAATAGTGAGAATAATGGCGTAATTTCTATTCTGCGTTGCAATTAGCTGCTGTCCATCCATAGATCAAGACTTTCGAGGCTGCCAATTACTGGCCATTGAAGCTGCTCGTAATAGCAGCGCTGCTTTGGATTCAATTGAGCCATTATTCAATTTTCTTCATTCAACAAACATAGAATTATATTTCAAATGCCTCAGCCTGCTTATTATGTTATCTTATAAATCTACTATATACAATCGTAGTTTTTCTATATCATATTAAAAGATATTTTTAAAGAAAAATTATACGCCTGAAAAGCAGGCACTTAAACTAAAATATTGTTACGAGTGCGGGATTCGAATTAAAATAACATTGGAACAACTATAGAGTTTATTAGAACGAGGATTACCTTATAAGCAAGATGTCTGTGGAGTAGGCCTACTGGGGATACCATGTAAAAAAAACGCGCCTACGGACTCTACCTCATAGGTGGCGGGGAAAACGGGGGACCTTTTCTACCTGCTTAACATTCGATAAGTTAAATTTGGCAAGTTCTATGGTAAAGAAAAGAGTTAGGAATGCATAAAAAAAAATCTCACTTTTTTGCTTATAACTTCTTTAATTTTTAATTTAGGGCAAACATATTTGTAGGCAAAACAATTTGCTACAAATTATGACTACAAATTTTTGGTCAGACGCATAGTTTCCGAGATATCGCGAGAAAAGTGTTTTCACCCCTTTTTCCAAGGTGGCAGCCGGGGGACAAGTGTGGCGACCCCACAAACTTGAGGTAAAGCTTCTATTGACCCCCCACACATGTCCCAAAAATAAAATTGCGTCCTCTAAAAAATGCAATATTCGGTCCTTAAATTGTAAGATTTCAATGAACTATTTTGACTCTATCTTCTGCCTGTTACGGAGTTACTCAACCAATTCAAAACCGTATAACTGCGCTTAAGAAATTATTTTCACGTACCTAAATATTATATCTAAGTCCGATCCTCAGTTTTTATCTATCTTTACAAATGAAAAAACTTCGTTAAAAAAAACCGACTTCAAAAACTAAAAAACTAAAATGTATAAAATAACTTATTTCTAAAGCTATTATTATTAATATATATTATCTAAAACATCTTAAAGTCGGTGCTTAGTAATTTTCAAAATATTATAGTAATTTTTATGATTTACTTTGCACCGACTTCAAAATGTTTTAGATAATATATATTAATAATAATAGCTTTAGAAATAAGTTATTTTATACATTTTAGTTTTTTAGTTTTTGAAGTCGGTTTTTTTAAACGAAGTTTTTACTTTTATTTGTTACTTTTTAGTGTCTAGCTATGTATGGGTGGAATTACGAATGTTGCCACGCTTCTTAAAAAATATAGGTCCCAAGAAACCGGAACAAAAGAATGTTCGTAAAATCAAAACTACTGGGCCAAACTATGTCAAATTTTTAGGGGACCACATGACAGCTATTCCGCGTCGAACAAAAAAAGAATCACGTAAATCGAATCATAAATCTCAGAGTAATCGGTGTACATATGGAACGAAAAGGAAATATTTTTCATAAAAAATGTTCATAAAATGAAAACTACTGGGCCAAACTACGTCAAATTTTTAGGGGACCACATGACAGCTATTCCGCGTCGAACAAAAAAAGAATCACGTAAATCGAATCATAAATCTCAGAGTAATCGGTGTACATATGGAACGAAAAGGAAATATTTTTCATAAAAAATGTTCATAAAATGAAAACTACTGGGCCAAACTACGTCAAATTTTTAGGGGACCAATTGGAAGCTATTCCGCGTCGAACAAAAAAAGAATCACGTAAATCGGATCATAAATCACGGAGTAATCGGTGAACATACATAAAAAAGCAAAAAAAAAAAGATCCCGACGAATTGAGAACCTCCTCCTTTTTTCGAAGTTGGTTAAAAAAAATTATCTCCATATTGGAGTATTCTTAGAAGTTGTCGGTAGTTATGCTAAACAATATCCGATTACATTTTGGTCGGATGGAATTAAACTAATTCATATTGGCGTCTTTTAAGCACATGTTAAGACCACACAAACTGTGGGCGAAATGCAAAAATCTTAACCAAATTTACGGCATCACTTGAGATATCAACAAAAAATCTGGCAAGTGCTTGAAAGTCCAAACGAAGAGTTCTGTGGAAGTGACAAACTCCCACTGTTTATTTAATTTCGCTATGGAGCCATGAAAAGTATTTAATTGTACGTATAACGTATCTCAAAAACTATTATATGTACTTAAAGTATTTTTTGTTAAATATGACTAATGGCACTTCTAACGACAGTGTATGCTGTTACGTATTGCGAAATTCGAATGAAATGTCTCTTGGAACATCACAAACTTTATAAGAAGTGCACACATAATATGTGGTTCTTACAAACTTAAACAAATATAACAAGTTCAAATCATAAGGGAGAAAATATTAATAAAATAAAGTGTGTCGATTTTTGATTCCCGTTTCGAATATACAATTAATAACATCTCGATCGCAATGGAAACTCAACTAACTCTGTCTCACCAGGCCGACCTTATTCACATAATAAACATGGACTCCCCAGTTTATTGGGGAATTCTTAATCTTGTTGTGCATTACAATGAAAATTGTAATGCAATAAATTATTATTGCCTTAGAAACGATATATGCCTAAGAAAATAATATTTCACTTTTAGATATGTTATTTGTTTCGTTATGTGCGTTGCTACAATGATTTTATATATGTGTCTGTTATTTAAATTACTACTTTATTTCGTTGTTTTTTAGTTTGCATTTCATTTATGATTATCAAACTGCATTATATTGTATATATTGTCCACCGTGACTTCACGTTCTGGTCCCAGGCGGAATAACAGCGCTGCTCCTTTGTTGGCTAGCATTATGCTAAGACTGGGTCCAATTTAGGACTTATTTTCTTTCTATTGTCTTTCTCTTGCTATTTATTTTAACTTAGTTTTAGTTAATTTTTAATAATAAAATTTTTACATTTGCTAGTTTTTGGAATTGCCTATCTGAGATGGATATGACCAAAACATGAAGGCTTTAGTTCTGTTGAAATCTCCACGGTATCCTAACAAAAAAGTTTTTTCCAAGTCACGAGCCACGCGTTAACTCGAAAGTCGGATTCTACTTTTGTAAAACGTATGTTGTATACTCTTCCAGAAAGTTCTGACTTGTAAGAATACCCGCATATAACATTCAACAGACACCCTCGCCAAGGAAGTTATCAATAAAGTTTACGTTACGCATTTGATCAAAGATTTTTGAATATCTAAATAGTAAGCCTGTTTTATGGTTGACTCCAGTTGATTTATGGCTGCTTCTTATATCTTACCAGTCGTTTATTTGCTTTACCATCGCTTAAAATTCGACATGAGCTTAAGTAATTGATTATTCAAAAAATGTATGATATCCACTTTAGTATTCCTCAAAGTCCGCCTCGAGACTCGGGTATTTGTCGTTATTTAGCTTAGTTTATGGGCATTAAAAATGTGATCTAGATTAGAAATAATTTCAGTATCTTTTTTTATTTATTAAATTAGAATGTTATGATTTTAAAAAAGTATAGTTCAAAAAACTAACTAGCTAATATAGTAATAATGCTTTTATAGTTAATCGAAATTAAAAGTAAAAAAATATTCTTAATATAGGAATAAAATGATTAACGATAAAATTAATGTCATAGTGGTAAAATCGTGGCTTTATCCACAGTGACATTAAAAACACATTAAACTATAATTTATTAAAGCAAAAGAACACATTTTTTTACAATACATGTCGTCGGTCTTTGACAAGTGCGCAAAGGCGACTAGCGGTTTTCGGCCTCAATGTCTACAAAGACAAAACTTATACTAAAAGAAGTAAATATTTACTTATTATCTTCGAAGTAGTACCGTATTTTAACAACCTTGCAATATAATATATAATAACAGCCCATAAATGTCCCACTGCTGGGCTCGGGCATTCCATAATTGGGGCAGCGGACAGTATACCCGCCACGCTTGTCCAAGGTGGCTTAGCAGGTTTGACACATCGTTTATCTCGATGTGCAGGTTGCATCATGATGTTTTCCTTCACCGTTATTATAATTAAAAAGTATATTTTATTTTCATTGAACAAAAAATGGCCAAGTGCTTGTCGAATTTGCCCATAGAAAATTATTCTAATCTAATTCCAAAAATCTATACCTAATATTATATAGTTGGGATGGATGTTTGTTACTCAATAACGCCAAAACGGCTTAATGAATTTCGATGAAATTTGACACAGAGATAGATTATAGTCTGGAATAGCTCATAGACTACTTTTTATCCCGGCAAAATGCACGGTTCCTGCCATCCCGCGGGCAAAAGCTAGCTGGCTATACAATAGACAACAGAGTCAGGTGCACGGAAGAGACAATCGTGTACTGGGAATGTAATAAATATTTCCTCCATCAAGCATGGAAGGGAAGTGATCAATATGGGCGTGTGCACCGGCCGATGTGTTCCAGCGTCCTCAGATCAAAGAATGGTCGTCGTCGGTAAAAATAAGTTTTATTGCCTTGTAAATATCCGTTTAGTCGAATGCCGAGGCGCGTTACATGTGACATGAATTTTATGTTAAAAAATAACATGGTTATGTGTCCGTTTTATAGCTGAACTGACGTATTATTAGCCATGGTGTCAAGGAGTTTATCAGTTCCGTCGACAGATTTACTCGTGTGTGGCTTTGTTATTTCAACTATATCTATCTATCTATACTGTTGTTACGAGTTGCAGGACTCGAATTAAAATTCCGTTGGAATTACTATAGGTTTATTAGAACTTGTATTGTGAGTTGTGAGTCTTGTTTATAATAAAGAGGCTATTGCTAATATATCAATCCAGTGTAAAATGCCCGTATCAGAGGCCTGGGGAATGCATGTCCCTTGCAATTGGCATTGGCTCACGGTCCACTGGACGTGTCGAGCGCCGTCCGTCGCCCATCTACATATTAAATTACTTCGATGCACATTTTCTAGAAACCCAGACGCGTCTTGATTGTATTTTCTCATCAGTTATGAATATAAAGACTGGTATTGACTATTTTTATAAATTGTTTTGAGAAAGGTTACATAGTTAGCCTGGAGATAATCGATTATTTATGTACTGTTTGTTAATTTATAATTCATCGTCATCAATTTTTAATACAGAGCTAAATAGGACCTATAATATAATGAAACTGTAGTTCAGGACTTTTAAACTTGGAATTTAAATTTCATTAAATTTTTTAACGAAAATTTAAATATTTATTATTTTAATATTATTATTTTCGTATTAAGTACTTCCCCACAAAAATATATAAAAAGTATTTGTTTATTTATTTATGTGCTGACAGTACTACTTACTACAAACAATAAAACGTCTCGAAGCTCATTTATCTGAATTATAGTATAAAAAACTATTCTACTGTAAATTATTTTTTATCCGTGCAGGGACAGAGAAATAATACAATTTCCTGCGGCCGGGCGGCCTGTCGTAAGAGGAGATAAAGCAACCCACAGCCAGGTGGTAGGGTATTTGCCCGGCTGGAGGGCTACCACCCCTGGTGTAGAGTATGCCACAATAACAAAATTGAGTTGTGTTCCGGCATTAGTGGCCAGGTTCCAGTCTCCCTTTAGACAGCGGCAGCGCATTGGTAGTACCTTTGCTATTACACATGTACATGGTGGCCACTTTCCATCAAGTGGGCCGTCTGCTTGTCTGCTGAACTCATGCAATAAAATAAGAAATATATTACTGTTAATTTTGCATAAGTAACATGTAATAAACCATTTTGGGATGTATTATATTTAAATATTGTTTTCCGATACATCCATTTACGTGATTACGAGGTACAACACTGATACCTATATAGTAGTAGGTAGACGAATGTTTATCTCAAGTAAGAGAATAGGAAACACGGGTCGATAATAGCAACAATCACAAAATTATAAATGACAGAAAGTTACCTCAGTCTGTCTCTGGATATAATACCTACATATTATACTTAGTGATAGCGCTATGCTTTCAAATCTATTAATCAAGCTTGATCATTCTGGTAATATAAATCTTAGATTTTGCTAGGGTCTGACTTTCAGCTGATTAATTCCACCGAATATTGTAAATTCGCATTTAAATTCTTATAAAGGCTTAGACGTAGAAACTGTTATTGCATTGAACCACTTAAGATTTTAGCATTTCGTACTAAAAATTTATGAGAAATAGCGTAATGTGGTAAGTAGGTAGTATATTGTTTATATGTATTTATAGAGACAAAGAATTAAGTTGTTATTGGATTTAACGAGCATTAGCAAATTTTACCACTAGTTCTTTTTACGGTTATGTAATTAGCAAAACTTGTTCAATTGACTTTGAACTTTATAAAAATAAAATGTAAAACATCATTTACTACAATGCCATCTATTTGAAACAAGAATTAAGCTAGATTTGAGAAAAAACTACTTGTGTATAGAAAATTATATTCTTGCATTGATAGGTAGAGAACTTTCTGTACGTTAGTACTTTGTGCGAGTGTGTCGGTAGGCCGTAAGCGGGCTTATCTGGCCCCCACTACGGGCATCTGTTTCCTGTCTTGCACGCGGACGTCGCGGCGGATTTGTGTAGTCTATGGATTGGCTTAACGAACGCAGATTGGCGTTGCTCGCGGCTCACGTGGGGTAGGCAGACATCTAACTCTGATTCTTATCTAATTTGTTCTAATGCAACAAAGCTGAAGAGCTTATTTTCTCGCTTGCGATTGCTATCTTCACAGTGTTTCATTTTTCACTATGTATGTATACTATGTAATGTATGTTATTTGGATGAACAGGAAGAGAGAAATGATGATGTTACGATAAGTTTTTCTACATATTTTTTTAGGATTTTTCCAGTCGAATTTAGGCCCTTTGATACCTAATGTGCATGATCATGATCATCATTTTCATTCAAAATAAGTTCCTTCGTGAATCATCAGAAGAAAACATCTTGATGAAAATCTGCACATCGAGTTAAGATGTGTCAAATTTGCCTGTTTTCAATGTTCACATTTAAAATGTTGCACTTACAAATGACAATAAACTGTGACATTTACGTACTCAAAATTAAGATTTAAAATATTGTTTTTCACACATTCAAAGAAACAAATATTTACCTAGATCTGCTTTAACCATATTGAAACATAACATCTCTAAAGAAAACAAGCTTCTTATCAAAATATTATTTCAAAATTCCCACCCGCAGTGTTTACTCTGTGTATGTTAGTGTTATTACATTGCTTTATATCTAGGAGAACGTAGCATGATTCTCTTATTAAACCCGCAATGTATGTGTAACAAACGGCTTATTTGTGCTACATCAATGTTGCGAATATTTGTGTAGAAGGAATGTTTCATTGAATATCAGTGCAACCTGAAACGTTGCGTTATTATTATACTTATAGTGGTATTTATAATAACAGTCCATAAACGTCCCACTGCTGGGATCGGGCAGTATACCCGCCACGCTTGTCCGAGGCGGCTTGGCAGGTTTGACACATCGGCTATCTCGATGGGCAGGTTTCATCACGATATTTTCCTTCACCGTTGCCAGTACGTGGTGTTTGTAACAATATGCTTAGTAAATCGAAACACTGCCTAAGAGGTGTATGAGTTTGGGACGCGTGCGCTGGACATCAGGCTACCTATAGTGGTATAAGGGTGATTCTACGATAAGAGGTAACTTGTGCGGCAATCCATTTAAAACAGTTATTTTCATTCTATATTTTTCATTTTTACAAAAAATCACATAATTTTAATAAGCTTTATTAAATAATATTACATTTGAATGCCTAATTAAAATATTTTTTTCTAAAATTCCTTACAAAGTCTTAAAAAGTCTACCCTGACCTGTCCCCTTCCCAGTTTCAATAAAACTTTCAAACAATTTATATGTTTTTTTGTAAAAAATTATTAATTCAAGTTTGTTTAATCGGAATTTAAGTAATTATACTTTAATGTTTTTAACGAAAAATAAAATATATTTTAAATTTTAAATAGTTTCATAGTTTCAAATTTTGTCCCGCTTCTACCCTGGCAAATTTTGTTCCACTAATACCAACATAAATTCAAAGACGGCCATATCGGAAGTAGCTGTCAACTATAGCTATCAGCGAGAAGTTAGCCTCACTAAACGTGTAAGCTGTTTGAGCTTTGCCATTTCTTAGTTGTTGCGACGCAACCGTGCGATGTCGTCATTTGGTAAGGTGATTGCGTCTCTCCCCTGGTAAGTCATAAAACTTATAATATTCATTCAATTTGTATAAATTTACTGTCCCAATTAAACAATACAGTAATAATTAAAATGCGATGTACAATTAACCTAAAAAATAATCCGGTCAGTTAATACAATTGGATTTGTCATGAAAACATCTCTCCCCTGGCGTATTTCCCCTGTCAAGATAACTGCCAGGGGAGAGAGTCAGTGACCAGGGAAGATATTATAAATCATAGTATATTGTAATAATCGCAGATTTAGTTATAAAAATTGTTATTATATTAATATTTCAATGCATGTCTTTCAAGACCACCATAAAAATGGCCCGGACTTTTGGAGGGCTTGCGCGGGGCCATGGAAAGGCCAACACGTAGAGGCCTTTTGAAAAATTTAATGTAAATGTGGCGTGACACTGACCGGCGATTATCCCTGTCTACACCATATAATTATGCACCCAGGGACAAGCCCCGGCCAGTGTATGACTATTGTGGAAAAAGAGGACAAAAAGTACCGGGCTATTGGGGTGAACTGCTAGTGGTACTGGGGTTCTGGGAATATGGGGACTATGGCGTCTGACCGTCGCAATGTTCGGGGAACATGGAAAAATGGGCAGACGGTGACTCGCCACTCCCTGCATGAGCCCCAAAAAATGGCATAAAAGGCAGGGGCAACATGGGTATGAGTGGCTAAGGGGTGTAGAGAGGTGGGCTGTAGGTTCACCGAAGCTACTTCTGACGTTAGGCCATTTATCACTTCCACTCCTGGAGCTTGAGTCTTAGCTCTAGCGATCTCCACTCCGTGCCGGCTGGTTAACGCAAGCACGGAGGCGGAGACCTTGCCTTGGCCCCCGGAGTCAGGTACGAGGTGTCGCTACTCACCTAAGGCTTCGCCACAAAGCCCCCCTGCGGGACTTAATATTGTTATTACAGAATATGGCGCCATGGAAAAAAATGAATTGAAGCACAGAGGCTGCGATATCAAAAAATTAAAAATGATAGTCTGATTAATGAATAATATGATAGTCTGATTAATGAATAATATGATAGTCTGATTAATGAATAATATAATAGTCTGATTAATGAATAATATGATAGTCTGATTAATGAATAATATGATAGTCTGTTTAATGAATAATATGATAGTCTGATTAATGAATAATATGATAGTCTGATTAATGAATAATATGATAGTCTGATTAATGAATAATATGATAGTCTGATTAATGAATAATATGATAGTCTGATTAATGAATAATATGATAGTCTGATTAATGAATAATATGATAGTCTGATTATATGTTACGAACAGTATTTAATAAAAGTTGATTTTATTAATTTTATTGATTTGATTAAGTATACTATTGTATTAAATTCTCTCCCCTGGTGCAATGCATGCATGAGTTCAGCAGACAGGCAGACGGCTCACTCGATGGAAAGCGGTTACCATCGCCTGTGGACGTTTGCAACACCAAAGGTGCTGCAAATGCGCTGCTGTTCTCTTAAGGGAGACTGAAATCTCATTACTAATGCCGGAACATAAATGAAGGTCGTTATGGCGGCACACTCTAGACCAAGATTGGTAGCCATCCAGTTGCGTAAATATGCATAATCATATGGGATATTGTTAGGCAGATCTTGAAATAATATAAACACGTACTATTTTAAAAATGTATGTCTTGTGAACTCTCATTAAAAAAACATTGATATGTTTTAACTTACCTGATGAGTTTCTTAATTATACAACACCTGTATTTGGTAACCTTTTAACTCGTCTACGTATCTAATGATTAAACTAATTCCCATAAGACCTTTTGCTCGCGTACATCCCGGTCGTAGCTTCATTTGTATACCCGACATGGCCTTCCTAATTATGCCCTGTTCGGCGCACATGTTAATTTCTGACTTTACTTTGATCCGTCACATCAAACGGGTCGGAGGAAGACGCAAGTATTTACATATATAGTAAAACACGATATTAAAAGCAAGAAACATGCAAGTGTACTTGCATTGTACATTAACAATATGTTTTACTGAATGAATTAAGCAGACAGGCAGACGTCCCTTAATGGGAAGCGGTTTACATCGTCCATGCGCATTTTGTAACACCCAAGGTGCATGCAATGGGCTGCGGCTATCCAAAGGGAGACTGGAACCTGGCCACTAATGCCGGAGCACAAGTCAAGGTTGTTATGGCAGCATACTCTATACAAGAGGTGGTAGCCATCCAGACGTGCGAATACTCTACGACCTGACTGCGGGTTGTTTCGTCGCCTCTTACGACAGGCCGCCCCGCACAGCAAATTGTTTTCTTTCTCCGTTTCTGCACGGATAACTAAAAATTGTCTTCTTATGTAGTACGTACAATCAGCCAAATTTCTGATAGACCATTTGTCTAAAATTTTGGTTTTTACTAAGTTATCTCTATTAATGTGGCTTATAAATGTTTCATTGCTGGGCTCGGGCCTCCTAATTTCTTAAGGAAACGGACAGTATAACCGCCACGCTTGTTCAAGGAAGCTTGGTGGGTTTAACACATCGGCAATCTCGATGTGTAGGTTTTGACACTGTTTTCATTCGTCATCAGTGCGTGAAAATTGTACCAATATTATATATACTACCTTATTTGGTATATTCGAACCCGGGTCTTTTGACTTTGAGACATAAATGCTTTAACAATAATCAAGCTATGGGTTGCCTACCAAGGCTTTCAAACATATCTAAGAAAGTAATTTAGTGAAGAATTAAATTTATAGAAGCAGAAAACAAAGGCATAAGAAATTAACACACTTTATATGGGGTAATAATTCTTCTAGAAACAGTCGATCCGTCCAAAACGGTTTATCTGGCCATCTTAATTGCTTAATTGTTTTTGCGGCGAACAGAGCACCTACCAAGATTAATTAGTCATAGTTTTATCAAAATCAACAAGACAAAGAACTACAGATTGGTATAATTTATTTAACTCTATAACAAAAGCATTAATATTCACTATTTTAATTGCTTAGATTGTAATGGTAGTTAGCTATATCTGCCAGTTCATTTCCGAGGGGCTTGCATTTTATCTTCAAATCTTCTAAACCCTGCAAGATATCTTAATTGAATATATCTATCTACACGAAAAAATTAAAGTTCTAATTTAAACGACTTCCATTAAAATCTGTTGAGCCGTTTTGGAGATTGGTCGATTTCAGCTTTCAGACAGACTATCAAATAAACATGAAAAACCAATCGGCTTATACCAGTTATTTCTAACCAGCTACCCTTATTAAATCTATAGTAATACTATAAGAGGTAGTGTTTGTGACGTTGTAGGGGTAATTTCCGAAACACCTGAACCGATTTAAAAAAAATCTTTCACTGTTCGCAAGCTACACTATCCCCGGTAGAGATAAGCTATATAATATTATCATAAAAATTAGGGATCCTTACTAAAACTCCAATAGTGTAACCCAAGTTGTAAAAAAATTACATAAAATCGCGTGCGCTGCGAAAACTTTTGATGATACAATAAAATAATGTACTACGACTTTGCAAAACACATAATTAATTACAAAAAGTGTCGGGACAGCATAATGTCTAATTATGCTGTAATTTAATTAAAGTCCCACAGCTAGAAAAGGCTTTTTATTTGTATCTTGGTATTCATCCTTATCAAAATAAATTACTTCATATTCAAGACTGCTTCAATACCTTTATATAACTTTTTGAATTATTTAATTCGGACATTCCATTCGAAAGATATCACGACTTTAAAAATGTAAGTATTAAAAAAAGTTGCGTGGGCGCCGCTCACCCTAATCGGCTAGATAGGTTTATGCGATGTAGGCGTCACTGGGGTATGGGCAGTACGGGAGGGGAAATATTTTGAATTCGCTTAGTAGGTAATTAAACTCAACAAAAAATAAAGAGGTAAAGTTTGTGAGTCTGTAACGTTGTGGAATAATCTCTGGATCTAATAAACTGATTTTGAAAAAAATTCACCAGTAGAAAGCTACATTGTTCCTGAGTGACATAAGACACATTTTATTGTGTTTAATAAATAATAAGTATTTTTTTTCTGATGCCCATCGAAGTGGGCATGGGCCAGCTAGTTTGATATAACCTCCATAGAAGTAACGTCTAAATTCAATCGATGGTAGGGCAAGTGAATGAGTGATAATATATTAGGAACAGGCTATAAGTAGGGTCTGTGCAAATGATGATAAATACTTGCTTAAAAGTTAAGTAACTACTTACCTAATATTATTGCAGCTTAAGTTCAATCGTTAATAAACTCAAAATTATTGAACTGAAAGAACACGACAAGTCAATGACATTGCATCATTCAAGTTTGTACTTATACGGATCACTTTGGTTGATTCATCAAAATTGAAAGACGGGAAAGTCTAATATAGGCTTAATGGTTGATGAAAATATTGTTTTATTTAATGTAAAGTATTAACTATGTCCTTAAGCACTTTGTGCTCGTTTAGTATAATAATGTTTGTCCTCTGTCCAGCATGGCGTGGGATAATTTCTGTGCAAACAGGAAATTGGGTGGTACTTGAACTAATATTGTGATACTACTGTTTACTTTGTTCGGCCTGCTCACTGTTAAAGTACATGTTGCAGCAGCCTGTAAACGCATGTCTTTTACATTTAAGGGTATAGCTGAGAGAGAATAAATGAGATGGTTATTTCAAAAACCGTTTGCATTTTTGCTTTTTACGCTGCTATTCGCAATGTATATCCATAAACTAAACAAGGTGACACTTGTGAAATAACGGAAAGTCCGTTGCCAGGATTTTCCACGCCAGGAATCAATTCCGGGGCCTTTGCGTGATAGAGGTAGGCATAGACGTATATGTATATTTTGTACAAGCGTTTAATTCACTTGCAATGGGTGTACCTATGTATGTATGTATGTAAGTTTGGGTGGAATCTTGCAAGTTAAATTTGACCAACTTCCCGGTTTCCGATTGAGCTGAAATTTTGTACGCATATGTATCGATATACATATGCCTGCAAAATTTCAGCACAATCGGAAATCACGCGATCGTGACAATGCAATAATATGGAACCATGGAGCTGATCTGATGATGGAGACGGAAGGTGGCCATAGGAACTTCGTGTTTGGACTCGTTTTACTTGTCTTGGCTAGCACTCTGCGTTCTATATGATATCCAGGATCTCAAAAGCTTGTATTTAAGAATTTTTTTAACAAACAGATTATTGCGTAAAATATAAAAGACGACTTTGATTGTTTCTGTGGTTTATTGGGTCTTTGCCGGTTTAGCTCACTGGAACTTAGAGTCTCTCTCTGGGTTTGATATCTGGAATTGTAAATTTCGTAAACGAACTTTCAGATATTAACTGTGATCTGGATGTCTGGGATCACCCACAGTGTTCTCTGGTATATTACCCACTAGCTGACCCGTGCCCACTTCGCTGGGCATCAGAAAAAAATTATTAATCACAATCAAATATGTCACTCAGGAATAATGTACCTTTCCACTGGTGAAAGAATTTTCATAGCGGTTTAGAAGATCCAGAGATTATCCCTTACAACGTCACAAACTCACAAACTTTACCTCTTTATTATATTAGTATAGAAGTATAGATAATGCAAACGTCACTCGCTCAGTTTAGGGATATAAAATTGGAAGATGGCACACCAACTTGCCAGACTTTCCGTAAAGACATAGAAATGAAATTAATTAATTCTCATTTGAATTAGGGTTTGAACTACTGTTGTTATAGTAAGTATACAAAATAAGGCACAGTCGGTATGCGCCTGCGCATAGTCCACGTGCGTCGTCCCGTTACAAATGCCATACACGACAATATCTGAGATTAGTCTCATATTTCTTGCGACGCGTCACTCAAGTTAAATGTAAGGGATTGAGCACATTATTATCATATTGTTACGAGTTGCAGGACTCAAATTAAAATACCGTTAGACTTATTATAGAGTTCATTAGAACTATACAAACACGTATAACATAGGTATAAATAGAATAACACGCGAAAAGTCCGTCACTAAATAGATTACCGAATTAGTACACACGTCTTGCTTCGCTAGTGGTTCTCGCTTGACTGCCGATCTCTCCATTGGGCATTGCTTAATACTGCACAAATACAATATGTCTCTCGGCCGCGTAGGCTGAATTTCTTAGAATCGCACCTGGCTCATGACTACCACAAAAGATTACAATACGCAAGGGGCTGTTTTTCAAATTACAAGTTTTAAACACAAAGTAAACAAAAGAAGTCCAAATGAAGAAAAGGTAATAAACTGCAGGTGTGAATTGTTCTTTATCGGTCGTAACAATATCATATGTGAAATCCAAAAAATTTGCCTTTTATTTTAACAGTTTATAGATTTTGTGCTGTTTCCCTTTTTATATTTCCTTCGCATATTTAATTTACATGTCTTAATCTATAAATCGTATTTATTTCGGTTCGAATCCTGGCATGGTAAATTTCGTAAACAAATTTTCGTTATTTAATATGGTCTGGGTGTCTGGGATCGGCCCCATACAGGTTTTTTGTATATTATCCACTAGCAGTGCTCGCGACTTCGTCCGCGTAGATTTTTAGAAACCTAATTTTAAAAGTAGCATAATTTACTCCTTATAACATCAGCCATCTGTCAGTAAAAGTCCCGTCAAGATGGGTCCATCAGTTTCAGAAATTACCCGGAACAAACAAACAGACAGACAGAAATACACGTGCGCTTACTGAAATCATAAATTTTGCAGTAAAATCTCATGCGTGATTGACAATCAAGCCATCAATTACACTTGAATAAATTGTAAAGTGGAATATCCAAAAAAACTTAATTATATTATAACTTTAGATAATCTTACACTAATATATAAAGCTGAAGAGTTTGTTTGTTTATTTGAACGCGCTAATATCAGGAACCATTGGTCTGATTTGAAAAATTCTTTCAGTGATCGACAGCCCATTTATCGAGGAAGGCTATAGGCTAATATACGTTAAGACTAATAGTAACGTTGCACCAATAAAGAATGTTTCATAATCGTGGTTTTTTTAACTATTCCACGAGGACGAAGTCGCGGGCAGAAGCTAGTTTGTTACTATAAAATTGCGATAAAATCAAATAAAATTTGAGTTATATTTCGCGAAATATAGTTTTTTCGTAGTAATTAAAAAGTAGATGAGCCTAATGTTACTCGCTTCCGCTAGCTCGTGTGAATAAATCCTGAGCTTGAACACGACTTTTCGTGGGCGGTTGACGCCTGTCCTTCCACCATATCACTTACACCCACTGCACATTACATATGTATATTTGCATCTCAAATATTACCTTATGGGGCTTATTTCGTTACGCGTAAGGTCGGTAATCGATTAACCTTTAATCCAAGAATGCTGATTTATATTTGTAAATATGTACAGATATGTAGATTTGGCTATAGTGTAGTGTCTTGAAGAATTTACGAGTGACATTCCAGCGTGATGAAAGAGTTTCACAAAGTATTTGTAGTAAATTAGTTATTTCATTTGAAACTTGATAATAAATTAATAATATACATTTATGATAATCAGTTTTTTTTCTTGTTGTATATACAACGATTGTAATCTAACGTATTAATGCAAAGAGGGAGTAATATAATTGGCAGTTTTGAGATATTAAAAATAAGATAATAAAAAGCTATAGTCAAAAACATGTTTTGTTACTATGTGTACTAGTGGATAATAAATATTAAAAAAAATATTTTAGTACATTAAAAAAATATATTCTGGTACACGTAATAAAACTATCTTTTAGCGGATTTAAGTTCAGTATTTTATTTGAGTTTTAATCCTACTTTTCGGCTACTTTTCGGTAGCAGGTGATCACGGAAACAAAGGTGTCAAGTGTCAATGAGTAATGTTAAAGTTTTATTTAGCATACCGCCAACTTGTTAATTGTAATTATTTACTTTTAATTTTTATTTATGGTTATTATTTAATTTACGCGCATAAAATAATTAAGTGAGTAATGTCAAATATTTTGCTTATTCTACAATTTGTGCTTAATCAGCATGCATGTGTCATTTTATTGTAGTGTTGTTTTTATTTTTTGATTTCAAGTCAAAAGTGCTTACATAGACAAGAATATAGGTTGAAAGTGTATTGTGCCTGTGGGTTGGATTGTGTGAGAATTCTCACCGAACCAGCGCAGTGTCGAGTGGAGGAGTGCTGCTTCGTCGAGTGTCTGCGGTTTGAGCCGTCTCCATTAAAACTTTAAAAGTTGCAGATTGTTGTTTGCGTAGAATACGGTACAATTTGTTTTACTATAAGTTTTCGTTTGTACATAACAGAATATGAATTAACTTATAGAAGAAGACAGCATAACACTCACCCAAGTCTCGGTCATATACAAAGAATACTAGCAGCGACAATTTGCTGTCTGTTTGTCATACACGCGATTCCTGCACGGTATTTCGACACTGTGCCTCAAATACAAATATATCGTCTATTCGTCGCACATGTCTAAAACAGTGTATTCGATCGGTATGTGCAGAGTTAGCAAGAGGCGAAAATGGGTTCGTAAACGGATTAAATGCAGAGAACAGTTTGGGACTTCCACTACCCTTTTAAAAGAATTGGTTGCAGAGGATTCAGGAGATTACAGAAACATTACGCTGTTACGAGTTTAGCGAGACTGGAATAAAAATGTCTTTGAAATGATTATAGAGTTTATTAGAACTATACATACACGTATAACATAGGTAGAAATATAACCGAACACAACAAATCCAAACTTAATGCATAAGGTCGTAATTGAATAAAACGTGCAAAGTCCGTCTCTATTAGATTTCCGATTGTAGTACACGCGTCTCGCTTTGATCGTGGTTCTAGCTCGACTGCCTCTATCAGTCAGGTCATCGTTTTATACTGCACACATGCAATCTGCCCGCCTGGCAACGTGTGGATCGAACTTCCTAGAATAAGCTTGTACTCTAAAATTCGTAAAACCTAGCTAATGACCACAGCCGCAAGCGGCTGTAAACGATTTCAATAGAACAAACAATAGGCCGCTCTCTAGAAACGTATGCCAATAAATAAGTAAACAAAAGAAGACAATCAAAAAATTACAATAGTTTCAATGTTATTAGTACAAATGCCGACTTATATACTATAACAAATGTGCTTGTACAAATCTGTACGTGGAACCTTTCTTTGTCGGCGCCTAGGTTGTAACAATACGTATAACGGAAGTGAAGATTGGCTGCTTGCAGCGAATTGTCGCGGCGTGTGCGCATTCGCAGCGACTATTCGCTGTATGTGACCAAGGCCCCATTGAGCAACTAGGCCCGTTCCACACTGCAAAATCACAGATGGCGCCACCAGGTCGTTGTTGCTTTTTTCGCAAACTTCAATTGTACTTTTCATCAGACTCTTTGACTCTTATTTTTAAAACAAATATTTTATCCTATTATGATAATTCTTTTACAGTGGGGGCCATCAAACTTTGGAATATGCTGCCTCTTACTGTCAGAGAAGCCAAATCCTTACCGACATTTAGAAATTTGCTCAGAAAACACTATTTGTCCACAAACAGCTATGTCTGATTAACACAATATAATTATGCTAATACATTTATTATAACTTATGTATTTTGAAATATATTATTGTTTATGTGTATATATATGTCTATGTGTTTCTATATATTTATTTCTTAAATTAGTTTCAGTATTTATGTATCCATTGCCTGTTTTTTGCACCACCTTCATCGCCTGATTCAAATTTCTTTGATTTACGTTACCTGCAAGAGATCGCTTTGAGCCATAAGGCCGCCTATTGTATTGCAAATACGGTTTAAATGAATATTGTAAAAGAAAATATTGTAAATACGGTTTGTTTTATAATTTTAATAATAATTTAAATTTATACTTTGGTGTGCAATAAAATGTTCTCTCTCTCTCTCTCTCTCTCTCTCTCTCTCTCTAAATGGTATTTTCATAATTCTATGGTAATTTCTTACGTGACGGCTTTCTCACATACATCGACATATTTATAAGGACCCCTTAATAGGTATTATGTTATATTAATAAACTGTTTTTACAACAGAGCTTACAGTGACTCCTTTGACTAAACAAAATAAAATAAGAGAAAAAAAGTGAAATCGGTCACGAATTGTAAGTCCTGAGATGTGAATGTGATCTCTCGATTGGTTCCAGGCGGAGGAACTGAACTCGCTGGTGGGAGATGCGTTCCGAATGGCGTTCGCGTCGCAGCTGCAGCCCTCCGCACCGCTCTGGGTGAGTACCGAACCGAAGACGCACATGTCATGGCTCCTCCACATTCTCCCGAGTACATATATTCCAAGAGCGCGGGAATACCAATGAAAATGGGGAACGGCTTCTTTTTTAAATCGAAAAAAGATGTAATTACAAGAGTAGAAAAAGGAATATTAAGGTGGTTTGGCCATGTAGAGAGGATGGGTGAAACTAGAATCACAAAACAAGTGTATGCCAGTATTGTGAATGGTAAAGTTGGTACCGGTATACCACGACGTATACGCACCATGATCAAATAATAGAAGTGTTTATTATAACGGATTCAGGTAAAAAGTATCAAGAGCATGTATCAGGAGGTCAATGAAAGTAGATGAAACGAAAGTTGTTTGTCACGATCGTCGCAAGTGGAGATCTATAGTGTCTGCCTACCCCCATGGGAAACAGGTGTCATAATATGTATGTGTGTTTAATATTATTCATTTATGATTAATATATAAACCGCCTGAGACTGTAGTCTCGAATTGTAGACGGGCGTGCCTGGCACGTCTCACTTTAACGTTCTAACACAGCATGCCTAGATGGCAGCACGGTTGAATTGAATCGCGCCATGGTTTGTATTTCGAGAATCTAAGACTCACTCTTAACTCGGTTTACTAGTTACTAGTAAGGTCGTAAACTAACTACGTTACAATTTATATTTTTAAAGTGTGTTTGTCATTTCCTAATTTTGGAATGTTCAATCACATTGAGTGTCGGTTGGAATGGACAGTACATATTCTACATATTTGAAGTGGTACTATTATACTAGAGTGATGTTAGTACAAATGTATTTTGTACTTTTGTACAGGAGAAATGTACTAGCTCACACGTGTACTGCTCATCGTTACTAGCCAGTAGTTGATGTAAACTGAAGTAAACTCCTCCTTTAGTAGAATACGAATTTTTGACACTATCGCAACAGAATGATGCTTTGAATATTTCCGCAACGCCAAGATATTGAAATCGCAGAATTGGGCCCCAGGGGTGAAGCCAGCCAGCGTTTAGTAGAAGATAAAGAGAATGACATAAGTGAGGGATGAGATAGGAGCAATGGGATTAAGGAGGAGATTGCCTTGGGGAATGTATTAGATGTAACTGCAATGAAATCAAATCAATATTTATTATCCTAGTAGCGGCCCCGGCAGACGTTGTCCTGTGAAGTAAAGTTATGCGTGTACATTCGTAATGTCTACGATTCATGATTATTTGATATCGTCTTGATATCGTCGCAGCAGAATAATAGTACACAGAAATTGGTATTGCAACTAGTAGAAACGGCGGCATTAGCATTGAATGCATTCAAATTAAGAGAATACCGAAATTACGCAAACCTACAATTATGACGAGACAGTAATAGCAGAATTGGGCCCCTGATCTGGAAACAGGCATCTATAATGGTATAACTTTTCAATATTTATTTAATACTAGCATCTGCACGCGACTTTGTCTGCGTGGAATAGTTAAAAAAAAGTAAGTTAAAAAACCCCCCCGATTTTGAAACATTCTTCATTGCTGTTCCGCTCCTATTGGTCTTAACGTGATGATATATAAGCCTATATCCTTCCTCGGTAGATGAGCTGTCGATCACTAAAAGAATTTTTCAAATCAGATCAGTAGTTCCTGAGATTAGCGCGTTCAAGCAAACAAAAAACAAACTCTAGCTTTATATATTAGTATAAGATTCGACAGAAATGGGTTGAATTTGTGGTGTCAAAAACTGGTTGAAAACGTGATGCATCTGGAGGCGTCGAGTTCCACTAAATCATCACCGGCGCGAGATGTAGGTGAACGAACTCGCGCGGCTTACATATGTTATTTCCAAATGTTTATATACAGGTGGCTTCGAGAATGGTCATGATTCACAATTGGACCCGTTAGGTGGTTCATAGAAATGAGTTCAATAAAACTGTTGTAGCGGCAAAGCGATATCTCCTATTTTTACAATCTCGATGGCCTCCGTGGTTGAGTAGGCTAAAACTTTGCGGTCTACCTCATTGCTACTCAGAGGCTTCGGGTTCGATTCCTGGTATGTTAAATTTCGGAAACGAATTTTCTCCGTTATTTACTGTGGTCTGAGTCTCTGGTATCAGCCCCAGAGTAGACCATGGCATATTACCAGTAATACAAGCATAACTTGCTTAATTGGAGATATACAATATGTGTGTTTGTCTGCCGATTTATAATCATTTTCATCGCGGACAAAGGTTTATCTTAAAGTAACTTAACATTTATTAAGTATTATTATTAAAAAATATTGAATAGAAGAACTTAATCAAAAATCATTTAAAAACTTTTCTAAAAAAAGACATGTTCAAGAAGCATGCACTTAAAATCCAGACAGCACTATTAATCGAAAACACCCCACGAATAAACAATATTAACATAATAACAGTCTATCAAATAACGCTTCAGAGTTTGAAAAAGAACATTTTTTTTATCAACACCATTCATTGGGTCATCTATCATGATATGGAGTCGATGTTTTGAGAGAAGCACTCCGAACAGCTCCCGTTTAACTATAATATCCGTTTTGAGTCGTTAGGGTTGTAATAAAATAAGTAGAAAATTTAATTTAATGTCTATATATACGTAGGTAGTTGGTTTGGAGTATTGACAGATAGATAGATATAACACTTTATTGTTCACCAAAACACGAGCTAGAAAAAATCAAGACAACAGTGACACACTTGTTAAACAAAAGGCGGCCTTATCGCTAAAAGCGATCTTTTCCAGGCAATTGCAAAGGCAAAAATGACTCACTCAAAGGAAGTTCTTAACGTATCTAATTATAACAAAAAGAAAAAAAATACAATGACATGACAGCAGATTACAATTTGAATTTGAGTAAACTAGCGCATATGTTGTTGAATTTTTAAATATGTCAAAGTTTTGTGGTGATTGATTGTAGAAAACAGTGATGTAAAATACAAAACGGTAATCGGGGAAATCGGTTAAAATGATGGGTTTCTAAAATTTTATTTGCTATTATTTTGTTGTCTCAAAACCCACTATGTAGATTGTATGTAACAAAAATTAAAACATATTTTTTAAATATTATCTATCGCTATCGTATTGGTGACAACTGTATTGGTAGCAATGCTTATAAGTTAATAAATAAATAAATTTAATTCCCTTTATCACGTTTATGATGGCTGCCTCAGTCTATTATTTCTCCGTACGCAGCCGTATATAGAGAAACCTTGCTTACCTTTATTAAAAAGTAAGTAGTTTGTACTATATGTTATGTATACCATTATCATCTTAATTCATTCCTTGCGTAGTCTGGAAGAGATCGCTTTTTAGCGATAAGACCGCCCTTTGTACATAACTAGATATAGTTTTACTCTTTAATTTCATTTTTGTATTGGTGTACAATAAAGAGTTATCTATCTTACTATCAACAATCCACATGGACACAGTAGTTTACGAGTAACATGAAACTCAAACATAAAAAAATATAATAAATGGACATGAAGATAGGTACCTACTAGCCTTGCGATTTTACTAAAATGGCTGCATTACCCTAAAATACCTGTTTAAAAGTGAACCATATACCAAGCTTATTAAAAGTGCCAACCCTACGCTTACTTTCAATTAATGGCACCTCTCCTGACCACATCCCTCCAATCGAACCTACAATTTAAGCATTTTAAACAGTTCATACCTTAATGGAAGCATTCCTGTTTATAACTGTAATTATTCTGTAGTAAACTATTATTGTAGGTGTATTTTAAAAAGCTTTGCATGCAACTTTTGTGTGTTTAAGTACATTTATTGAACAGCCGTACCTGGGTACCAATTTTTATTAAAGATTACAAAATAAGTCAGTCTGTCAATTTATTCAAGATATCAAGCTTTTGAAGCGATAACTTCTTATTGGAGGGTAAAGCACTTCATTACGTAACGTGTTACGGCGTCAGTCTGTCTGGCATCACTTTCTCTCACGCAGACGGCAGCGGTAGGCAAGTTCCTCCTCTCTCACACTAACCCACAGCGCTAGCCGTATTTCGGTAATTAGATTCATTATTAATACTAATAATGTACATACACAAAATTCTTATTCAAGAATTGTAACTCAGATTAAAATATATTTTATAATCAACAAAATATTTTATTAACCTTGTCTTACATTATCTTATTAATATACATAAAATTTAACTATTAACCTAAGCTTTTCTCATGTTAAGCAATTTCAATAGTTCAACTTAGAATAGTTTAAGTTATAACTTCTGTCGGGCGTCCCGAGACGCACACGTTATTTTTTTTAAATATATTTATTAGCCATATAATAATATTATTAACATTATTGCATGGATACGAAGTAAAAAAAAAATCAAAAACCCGATTGCAAAAAGACAATTTTAAAGTAATGCACTGAAAAGACCAAAACAAAATTGAGAAAACATTTTTGTTTTCTTCATTAGTTAGTGTTAGTTTGCTTCATTATCTAGGAAGCTTGTTTCGGCGATTAATTTGATATATTTGGATTTTTAGCTTGTTAGAAAAATGTCAATACCGATGCGTTTTCACGAAGACTTTTTATTTTGGTTTTACCACTCTAAGAAAAATAAATTGCACAACCTTTTAGTGTTGCCATTTGAATAATGGTTTAGCGCCACCCCGCGACACCTTGTGTAGACACATCACTTTAGGTTCACAACTGTATATTATGAGCTGAAAGTCTAAATACCCGCATTAAGTTAAATAGCAAGTGGAACCCATTAATTACGCGCCAAAAATCCGCCATTTTTTTTTCAAACACCTATTTAAAGACACTTGGGGTTTTAAGACGAATATGATGATACTTTAACTGTCGAAATCCATCAAGCCGTTTGGAAAATACGAGGTAATAAAGAAATTTACAAACATACAAGATACGCGCGAAAAACATAACCCTTCCATGGCAGTCGGGTAAAAAACGTTAGCATATGGTAATATTTTAAATTAATTAATATGGTGCCAATAATGATACAGTTTACCTTAACACTATATATATTTTGTTTTAGAGACTGTCGGTGTGCTAAATTAAGATTTACGTTTTAATAAAGTTTGATTGTAATTATTGTTTCTGAGTTAGGGTGAGTTCACACGTGCTCTTAATAACGGGTTTACGCTAATTGGGATTATTATACTATACCTTTGTATCAATTATAAGGTAATTCAGCTTCGCTGTTACAGCTGTTTCATTAAATTTATATATAATTACTTTGCTTGAGCAAACAAAGTATACTGGGTTTTGAGCTGAAATATTTATGATATTAAGTATAACAAGAATAGAAACAACAACAAAGACTAGTATACAACGTATTAAAATAGGTAGTAAAAATTAACTTGCACTAGTATGATGTGTTAGATTCTGTTTGCCCTTTTGAAAGTTTTTTGATCTAGGTTAATAATTTCTTCAGTTGCATGAGTTCAGCAGATAGGCAGATGGCCCATGTGATGGATAGTGATCACCATCGCCTATAGACATTTGTAATACCATTGGTGCCACCAGTGTGCTGCCACTCTCTAAAAGGAGACTGGAACCTGGCCACTAACACGCAATTTGTTGATGAGAGGTTCCCGTTTCGAATATATTGTTACGTACGAACGGGGTACGCACTTATGGATTGGAAGAAAACACCAGTTTTAAATTTAAAAGCTTTTATTAACTTACACAGCCGCACGTAGTACCTCTCTGCAGGGTTGCCCCTATACGCACGACCAACGATGCACAGTCCCGACGATAAGTTGCCACACCCTCAATACCGTCGCCGATATTGCGCGGACCACCTCCAATATTATCGCGCGTAGCTCGCTTCTGGTTTCCCTCTCGAACTACGCTACACACCTCCTTTGCGTATCTGTCCACCAAACTTCTCACTAAATTTACCACTTAGTTCGTCTCTGTCCTCTATTAACGTTCTCTAATATCGCACTTGTCGTTTCACCGTCTTGGACTGCACTCAACTTTAAACTGCAACTTTCAACTCTAAAACTGCCCGGTAGGCGCGCCTTACGCTGCTTATATACCCGGAAGAATTTTCTAGAACCCGTCTATCTATCTCTGTCTTTTCTTTCCCGAACCTTCTGTTCGGGAACTTTCGTTTATACGCCTATCCCTTTCTAACATCTATCTATCTCTTTCTCTCTTTTGTCGTCTATCTCTTTCTAACATCTATCTATCTCTTTCTTTCATTTATCGTCTATCTTTTTCTAAATATATCCGTCCTTGTCTTTTTGTTCTAGATTTTTCTAGATTGTTCCAAAAGTTCGAAAACTAACTAGACGGTTCCACCATCGTTCGCCACAATATGTACACTTAAACTATATCTCTCTCACTCCCATAGTCGACTAGAGCCGAATTTATCCGAACGTACCCGAATGAGCGTTACATAGACGAGCGTGACGAATCAGTTCAATAACCACAAAATAAAGTGCTCAGCGTGCCTTAAGAAGTTTTTACTTCAATAAAGCCTCGATTGCAACTGAGTTATTGTAAATATCGTTTTAATACAATTTCCAGCATTGAGGCGGCGTGTCGTCAGTAAAGTATTTGCCCATGACAACCTTGAGTTGTGTTCTGGCATTAGTGGCCAGGCTCCATTCTCCCTTAAAGAGCAGCAGCGCATTTGTATCACCGTTGATGTTGCAAGTGAACATAGGCGATGGTTACCGCTTTGCATCAGGTGGGTCCTCTGTTTGTCTGCTGAAACCGTGCAATAAAAAAATAAAATGAATGAATTAATTTTCATAGCGTAATTCCTAGTTAAAATAGAAAAGATAAATTCATAGTAATCATAGCATAATCTACGAAACGAGCCCTTATCAAGAGCGCGTAACTTTTATTGTTCTAAAAGGACGAAGTGTTTTAAAAGCAATTAATGCAATTAAAAGTTGCCCACCTTTTCTTCGTAAAAGAGTGAACGAAATAATCAACTAATTGATATAATTGCGAGAGGATCGAGGTGGGGAGGAGGGGAATAGATAAGGCAGATTTATGGGAGGCCTACACTACAGCCGGGCATTTTATGGTACAAAAACACGGTTGTTTTAGGGAAACTGATTGTCCCGTTGCTTGATATATATGGTATTTACGTTAGACATCGTTACTATTTGCCGTTACATTGTTGTAATTTATTTTTTTCTGTAATCGTTTATGTGGTGAACAATAAAGTGTTTTCTATTCTATTCTATTCTATTCTATTCTATTTTGGAAAAATAGAATCATTTATGTACCTAATGGTTATGTGCCGCTGCCCGACTGTCAGTCTCTCTAAATAGACAGACAGAGTGACTGTCTGTCTGAAGTCAATACATTTGACAGTCAGTCTAACCGGTCTGTGTGTCAGTCAGTGTGTCAGTCGGTCCGTTTGTCCGCAAATGTAGCAATCATTTTCCTCGGAAACTACTGGGTTATAAATAAACTTGGACAGGAAGATTAGATAACACAATTTTAAACAATAGTGTAGTCATATAAGAAGAATACTAAAGAACGACAGTCGCGGAATAAAAAACGTACTTCGTGCCACGCTCCAAATAAAACTTCCATCAGCGTACTATCGGAACGCGTCCATAGTCGATGGTTACATAGTCTATACGCCAATTATGTCATTTGTTACATATAGGCTTCACTGTCAGGAAATATGTAACTTAATAGACGTGCAAAGTTTAAAAGTAAAATGAACGCTAGGAAAAAGTATAATGTTGATTGTGTCATTTTAATTTGTACTAAAATTCACAATATTAGATAAAATGAAGCCGCGTTTTGATTTGTTGCCGCGAATCGGTATGCTCGCTACGCAGGACCGAAAGCTTACCGGGTTTTCTGATCCACTCGGTATGTGACGCTCTCATATCGATACCGCTAGGTAAGTTTCGGTACTGCGTATAATCATAAAGCTGTCTAACTGTAATAACAAAATAATATTTTTACTTTGCAACATGAAACATGTCAAAACAAAAGAGGAAACTAAGCAAAACAATGATAACTTTTGTTTCGTGAGTGAAACAAAACAAAACACTTTCAAAATATGGAATCCCGTCCCCATTTCGGCAATTAAGCCCGGAATATGCCGAACGTCGGACGCGCCGCACCGTTATGGCCGTCTCGCACGGCACGCCACGACCTTCGCCCTGTCTCGTTTCCACATACACAAGATTGTCTACCTGTCTCTTTCTCACGGACACAGAAAAAATTGAACAGTGTGCAAGTTAGCAACCACCGAATCACCGAATTTTAGTGTTTTCGGCTTCCGACACATGAAGTTACGAAAGGAAAATAATCGCTTTTGGTCTTGTTTGATAAATTCTTATAAATATGTCAGAAAATTTCATAGATAGATATATAAAATTCGTCACATTAGAATTCCTTTGTGTCTATAAATATACATATACACATATATATATATATATATATAGTCAAATTTCCGAAAATGTTGTTTTTAATACCGAAAGGAAAACGGAAAAATAAATATAAAATTTAAAAGTTGATCAATATTATTTCATCAATCAATTGGATAAGTTATACAAATGTATATAAATTTATTCTTTTTTATTTTTTACATTATATTTATCCGACTTATAATCTGAAAATGTATAACCTAAATTAAACGTTTCTTTCGTTCTTTCAAAATGTACAAAAAAAAACATTTTCTTGTTACAGTTTAATATTTAGGTAAAATAATTTCTAATTTCACTAAACACAGTGTTGCTGAAGATAAATTCCATATTTTTATCTCTATTAAAATTTGTTTGTATTGTTTTTCACCACTGAAAATAATGTACTGTAACGAAGACTTTCAGACGGCAATCCCATTAATCCGAAATTGTACATAAACATGCTTGGTTTTTAGAATTGCTCGAATATTTTCGAGTAATGTTTCGTGTGTTTCGTCTAATTGGGCTTGGCAGAGGTACGTCACTATGTTTCTGTGCTTTTATTGTTTCGACATTTATACAAAATTTCGTTAAAAGTTAGTTTAGGATGATAAGTTACACATTAAGTATACAGCTAAAAGAGATGATACTTACTTACTCCGTCGGCTCAGCGACCCAAAGCGGGACTTGGCCTCCGATATGAAAGCATGCTACTTCTCTGTCCTGCGCAGTTTATTGCCAATTATTGGCTCGTAGTTCCGACAGGTCAGCCTCCACTCTGTCCTTCCAGCGATATTTGGGACGGCCAACCCGACACCGACCTACCAGCCGTCCCAAATATGCTTTTCTTACGCTGCGATCCTTTCCCATCCGTTCTACGTGTTACCGAGCCAGCGGAGGCAGTGAGCATTACTTTCTCCTATTATATTAGGCTCAGCCACGAGATTCTCAATTTCGAGGTTGTTTTGGATCCTCCAGCTACCATCCTCTCTCTTTGTTGGACCCAGAATCTTACGCAGAACCTTCCTTTCCGCTACTAAAAGTTGGTTCTCCTCCTTGAGGGTTACCGTCCAAGCTTCGCACCCTTACATCAGGATGGGCGTATGATCGTTTTATAGATCCTGATTTGGGTTTTTCTGTTTAGAAGCCTGGACACCAGTACTCAGGGCATTTTGTATACGTATAAGTATTTCGTCCTAAAAGAGATGATAGTAAAATATTTTCGTTACAAAAATAATGTTAAACATATTTAAGAAAGACGTAAAGAAAAACAATAGTCTGGGAGAGGAGGGGAAAAATATTTTAACACTTTGGAAATATTTTTGAAATACAAATTAAGAGTATGTACTAAAATTCCTATTCAAGAATATTCATTCACAAATCGGTTTTAGAAACGATAGTCGAGTAAAATGATATGACACGCATTTCTAAAACGCCTCGTCTCGTTCTCGTTTTGAACGTTTAGAATACAGTCAGTCCTAAAAGGCTTATGCTCAAGGCCGATAAGAATACATTGTAAATGCAGTTTAATGTTGAAACAATGAACAGTAGTTTCCACGCCATATATTTTATAACCGAGCGGCGCTCCACTCTCGTCTCGATCTGAAATGCGTGCCGTCGCGGCGCCACCGGCCATTACGATTTAATTATTTCCCCCTATAAACATGCTTAAGTGGCATTGAAATATTTTAAATGGTATTTCTCGACTTTGCTAAGAACACCAGACGCGGTATTGAAGAATATATCAACGGTTTGTTTGTTAATCTGTCAATTACGGTTGTCTAATTTCGGAATTAACACATTGAATCAACGCGCGAGATCAAAGAAGAACGATAATGGAAAAACATTTATGGCCGCTCCTATATCTTGCTTATTATTCATTCACATGCCTTACCAGTTGAATTTTGACATTTTATCGAAGCTTATGTTTAAATATTAAGGCTAATGAACGGTCGGCAATATATAGAAACCGGTATATAAAATCGGAGAAACGAAGATAAGCAAACAAACTGACGATCTGTCGGTCCTATTGTCATTATATTAATACGTGAAACAAAAAAAATTACACCCCTTTTTAAAATTGCGCGGACGAAGGAGTATGAAATTTCGCACATAGGTTATATAGAGAAGGAGTGCAGAATGCTAATATTTTTTTTAATTATGCATAAAAGTACATTAAATCAATAAATACAAAACATCACATACCATGTATTTGACACACACGCATATATATTCTTTTGTTTATTGTTAAAGTAAAATTAACAGTGTAGCCTTGGCGAAATCTGTGGTTATAGAAGTATAGTCTTTGACAACAGAACCTTAATAATGTTCAAACTTACAATTCAAATTAATTATGGTCGAATTTCGACCACTGAGCGACCACTAGTTTAACTAAATCCTTTTTTTGAGGTATCAACCATTACTATTAGTTAAATTCTTAACAAACGTATACAAGCCTCCAGCCTAATAAGTTTAAAATTTAAGGATGCGATTGGTCTTCTTGTTATTCTCCTAAAAATGGATTTGGGCGTGCAGTTCAGCAGCAAGGCATTTGAGACTTAAATTTATTATTATCATATAAAATTGTATTTACTTATACAAGTTATATCCTTCTATCTATATACTGAAGCTAAAAAAATAACTGGAACAGACTATATAAACGATGTAGAGAATACGAATACATTTTTTTTAGGTTTCTGTTTGTTCGAGATTCACGTAAAAACTACTAGGCCAATTTCAAAAAAACTAATTTTTACACTTAAACTCTGCCCTACATTTCATCCCGGAAATCCCGTAGGAATTATTCTGGGAATCATTTAAAATGGCCATATTAAAAATACTGAAGTCCAGTGTGATATTTTTTATCCCGGGTATCACGCGGAAATGTTCCCGGGAGCCATTTTTAGTTAGACACAGATACGACTAAGACTGTTTAAAATGTTGCGGTACTTTGTGTCCCGGAAATGTTGCGGGAAATTTTAGTGAAGCTTAGACGCAGTCGCGGGCATATCCTAGTAATAAATACAAACGGAGAAAACAAGTCAATTCGTACTATTTTTAATTGCAACCGATAATTGTAATCTACGGCGTTCGTGCTTAAAATAATTTCAATATAAGTAGGAATTTAATTTTCTTTTTCTTTGTTTCACCGATAATGACTACTGTTAACGGTTGTTTCATCGAGTTTAGGGACCACGCGTGCTCATAAACGGTTTTATCGTTCTAGTTAATCATGTTTCAACTTTAAGTTAACTGCGGGGGGTGGTCCGAGGTTACTCATTTTACGAGTTAACCTGAAATCCGATCCGAAGCATTGATAATTACTTTTCCGCATAGTGATGAAAATCTTCATTTGTTTATTGTAAGTTATTTCATGTTTTCGAAAGCTGCGCTCTGATTTGTTGGAGCAGCAGCGACGTGGAATCAGTATGCTCGATGTTAACGGTACCGAAAGCTTATCGAGTGGTATCGGAACAAATTAGGTCACGCTCACACTAAAATAGGCTCGGTAAGCTTTCGGGAGCGCGTTTACCGAGCATATCTATTGGTAGCAGCCTAAATTTCAAAATCAAAAACGTATTTCGAAAACGTGAAGTAACTTTACAACAATAATAAACAATTTAAGTAGTGCAAATCGGTCTACAATTGACTGCAACCGCAGTGCTTCTGCACCAACAAGCCAGGAAGCGATAGAAGATAAATCTATATAAAATAAATTCGTTCGTGTAGTTACACCATTTATCTATAAAACTAATAAACGGTTGGACCAATTTTTATGATCTTTATGTTTTTGGAATTTTCTTCGTCCGGAATAGGATAATAAGTAATAATATGATATTCATCCATAAAAAAAATATCATTAAAAACATCAGTTTAGCCATTCATTGATCTTTCCCAGCCGATTTCGGAAATTTTCGTTTGTCTGATTTAGGTGAATTATTTTTATGTGTTCAAGTGGGTCCCGGGATGGGTTAGATTAACGACTGGACTGGGTAGGTGGCGCTGCAATCAGTTTCTAGATTTTTAATTTTTAAGGGTAAAACAGCGTCTGCTGGATACAGCTAGTATGAAATAAAAGAAATGATTACATGTGTTACTTGTAATAATTTCTTTTAGGGAGTTTTGTGTCGCTTCTTCTCTTTAAACAGCGATAACATGTTGCGAAGTGGAGTAAATGAAATCATTGATTTTTTTTGTATGACTTCTAGTAAACGGAACTTGCTTTTAATGAACACTTTTAAATTTGATCTTATAATAGTTTTATAGCATTTTCATATGATCAAGAAGATAAATAAGTTGGGTCATAAAAGTTAAGCACTTGTATATTCTTTATTGCGGTGTTGTTTTTCAATACTTTATGTTTATTTTATAGGGAGTATAAATTTATAAAATTAATTTAATATTTTTAACGTTGTCGTCAATTTTAATTATCGTAGTTTTATAATGGTTGTGTAATAAAAGATATCGTATCGTATATGATTTTAACATGAGTAAGGTTATTAATATTTCGTTTAATGCTATTTTTAAGCAAAGGAGGAGGTTCTCAATTCGACTATTTTTTTGTTTTTGTTACGCGATTTTTTTGTCAATTGTGAACCGATTTACATTTTTTTTTGTTCGAAAGAGTATACTCCTGAGATAGTAGATTCTAAGGGTAACGAGAGCAACCCTTGTTGAGAAGCGCTTGAACTCATCGAAAGGAAAATTTGTATGTATACGCGTGCCAGTCTACAGGCGCTTAAAATATTATTTTTAATTTAAGGAAATAAAAAATAGTATTATTTTATTTTTATCAAAAACAAAACGAACTTCACACTTAGTGCCCAAGTAGTAAGTATGCACTGTTTGCTACAACTCCATTAATTATTCGAAAAGTGATTGTGTAACATATCTCTGTATAGAAATTATTTAAAAAAAGAAAAGTTTAAGTTAATCAATTTTTAGCTAGGCTTGTTGCTGCGGAGTTTTTTGCCGCTTCTCCTTCTTAACAGCAACAACACGTTGCGAAGCTGTATTGACTGATTGAATTGACCTTCAAAAATTGTTCTCCAGTGGAACATATTTGAATAAAAACTTTTGAATTTGAATATAAAAACAACAAAATAAATTGAAGCATTCTTCAATTTATTTTGTTGTGCGCATTCGCACCGGCTTAAAAATATTGCAGAAAATATTAATTTATTACTTTTTTGGTTTAAAATCGGCTTTGGTTTTGTTAAAGAGATTTCGATTGAAAAAGTTTTAGGAATCTGTCAATTTATTGTTCTTGAATACCTACTGTAATCGAATGCCGAATTCCGATTGAATGGCACATCACTAATCGATGCCGGTCCGTGCCGGTGAGCACTAAACGGTCACGGATGTCGTGCCAAATAGCACTAAAGTGGCGAAACGAAACGAATTCTTCGGCTCCGAGCGATAAGCGGTTCGACCGAAACACTTCCCGGGGTTCGATGTACGCGGGTCTTGTTGGCATACTATTTAATTCACTAACCTTAAATTATACCGAATATTATCTATAAACTGTTTTTATTAAGCTAATTTATACGCTGTGAATTGAAAGATTTGTATAGTGCACGGTTCTCACAAATACTTTGTGATTGAGTCGCTACCAAGTTGTGCTGTAAGGCGGACCCGTATAGAGCGGAGGAACGAGATGGAATGCTCCTCCGGGAAGATCTTCCAGCGAGGCTAGAGTTGCTCCTTGCAGGCTCAGGCACATCTGTTACTGTTGAAAATTTGTATATATTCTTTATACCTTTTGCGACCTTAATTATTGCACAGCGCCATCTATTGGCTTGCAAGTGTTCCACTACAGACCCCCTTGCTGAGACTGGAAGGCGATGGTAGACGAATGAAGTCGAGAGTTGCTCACAGCTATCAGTGCTTCTTGTCATATGCCAATTCATGTGTCACTTGGCCGTCATGTGAACTATTCACTAGTAATTTAAAGAAAAACAGATTCCGGCAAACTATTCCATTCTTCGACAGCGAAAGCGTGTTTCCTCCATCTAACGTTGGCGTGGACCGGTGCGTTTGATTGATCGGATGGTGAAACAGGGACGAGAAAACTAGCTCATGCAGTTCTGAGGAACCCTCCCCGAAGTGTATCCGATAGCATACCGGTCTAGCAACCTTGCGTCTATGCTCAAGACTCTGAAAAGTTGAGACCAGCCTCTTGGATTTTTGGCTGAGCGCTCCCAAAAATGAGATCCGTGCTCCATGCATGATCGAACTTCTATTTTCTATGTATAAGTTTAGCAGTAGTGCATGTATCTTCGCGAAATAAATGAGTAAAAACACATAGGCTCTCATAACTTAACCCTCTGTGTGAAAAAGGAACGCGAGACCCCTCCCGTTTGCAGGATGTAATCCGGGAGGGCATGTTGATGGGAAACGTGCGCACGACGAATGATGGCCCAAACCCATCGATTTCAGTCCTAAGGCTGACAATTGATTGTCTCCCAAAATCACTTGTACATATTTTCTTTAATTGAAACTTGTCTGTAATACCAATGCTAAACTGAAAGAGTTATTTTGTGAAGTGTGTGTCAAGATCATAGCAAATGGAGATTGATCGTTCCTGCCTACCCCTATGAGAGATGTGTTTGATGATATGTATGTAAAAGTGATTACAATTAGTGTAAGTTAATAATTACAAGAAAAATAAAGAAGTTAAGAATTTAACTAATAAGTTAAAAAAAGTTTATTCTGCATGGCGCCAGAGATATTTAATAAAGTACCCAGATCAATTAGGGATGATAACATAGATTTGTTCAAAAAGAGGCTACAAAAGATATTAGTCGAAAAATGCTATTAAGACATTTTTTTTCTTAATGACCAATTGTAAATTAAATTTTGACTATATACATAGTTTGAGATACTTTATTATTCTAAAATTTCATTTTTGACATTATATTTATATCGAATAACTCTGCACTTGACATGTTATTTATGATTACTGTATAATTCTAGAAAAAAAGTAAAATTAATGTCTGTGGATTGAGTGGATTACACTATGTTTTTTGTTAATTAGTTTATTTTCGACTAAATTACTATTTGCATGCCTGAAAGGGCAAAAATATGTGAAATAAAATAATATATTATATCAATGTAAAAATATTATATCTAATATTTTTACTGACCGTGTTTTTAAGCAAATATTTTGATTTGATTTAAGAATAGAGAAGCAATTTGTTCGAAGTTCGTTGCAAATTCATACATATTGATAGGAATTTACCATAAAAGTACGCAAAAAATGTATAACTCATAAAAAAAGTAAACTTGTAGTATAAGATCGTTAGAAAAAAACGACACGCGCGTGTTGCGGGAAATGATTAGACAAAGGCATGGCAGCGACGAGTTAAAACTTTTGGGAGTAGCGTAATGGTGAATAAAACCCCTACCATGGGTTCATTGTTTCACTTTACACTATCACAAACGTGTCCAAGCAATTCGCAAATACAAGTGAGATAGTTATAATTTAAAAGTTATCCATATTATAAATGCGAATGTGAGTTTATTTTATTATACGTTTTTTATTGCGGTATAGGTTTGTGTTTGACCCTAATCTTGCCTGAAGTTGAGCTGTGATATTGTTTAGCGCTTCAGCTCCATTACCTATTCGCATGACATTTGAAGGTGGTGAGTTCCATTCTTTTGCGATGTTCATAATGACTTGACTCAGAACAAAAAAAAAACAATTTATATTATCAAAACCATTAAGTAACCATTTAAGTTTTCTTTGGGTTGTTTTTCTTGCCTTACTGCGCTATGAAATAGCATTAAAAAAAAATTTTATGATTTTTTCTATGTAAAAACAATTATAAATCAAAAAATGATATTTTAATCACATTTCTTACATTACGATTCTTAACACTTCTAAATTATGTAATGTTTATAACATTAAACGAGCAATTTTTGTATATTTATTTCGTGTATTTTGGCAACCGCTCTAATGATTTAGATTAAACTTCACATTTAGGTAAGATTTTACTTTTTAAGATTATCTATAATTCTATATATGTTTTATGAAAAAAAAACGTGATTTTACTCAAAAAAATGTCTAATCCCAGTAAAGGAAATGTATTTTTTACCTCTACCTAAAAAAAAAAGAAACGTGTGCGTTTCGGGCTGCCCGACAGAAGTGATAACTTAAACTTATCTAAGTTGAAATATTTAATATTGGAATTGTGTAACTTGAGAAAAGCTTAGGTTATTACTTAAATTTTATATATATAGCGCGTGGGTTAGAGTGAGAGAGGAGGAGCCTGCCTACTGCTGCCGTATGCGTAAGAGAAAGGAAAGCCAGCCAGACTGGCGCCGTAACGCGTTACGTAACGAAACTGTTTACCCTCCCATAAGAAGTTATCACTTTAAAAAAACGTGAACATAGTAGGGGCAAATGCGTAGCATTTAAACCTCAGTACAACATCAGTATGACCTTAAAACACGCGACCATGTAAAATAGTAACAATATCGCTTACGATCATTTATTTATTGGGGTTTTGATGAAAGAAATTCTTATTTATATATAACTGGCTTAATATATTGTAATTATCAGGAACAAAAGTTCTTTTACGACCTTGCTCACGACAAATGAATGAAAACTCCTACTGTTCTTGAGTTTGGTTGAATTTTCTTATTTATTAATAATCGGGCAAGTGCTTTTCAGGTCACACACGCGATGACGTGTGCCATAGAGGTGAAAAACCTTTGCTGTTCGGATATTGGACCAGTTATTACTACATTTATTAAGCATTTAACAGCTTTTGTTCAAACCAATTTTCGTTTTCTTTCTTTCTTTTTCTTTCTAAGTCTTTTAAGCTTCTTGACGTCATTTTTTAATTCTCCACTTCACAGTTCAAAGTTAGAAGTCTAGTCTAATCCAGTTGTTTTTTTTTCAATAGCTCTAACAGACACGGCATGTTTAGAATTTTATAATATTATGTTTAATAAATACAGAGTAAAATGTTTAGTAGTATTACTCGTATTAATGTAACATATTTTTGTTATATATATTTTATAAAGTAGTAAATAAGTAGTAGAAAAGTTAGGAGCAACATTTTGTAAAAGGTTAATGTAATAGAATAAAATTTTGGCAAAAAAATATGTAAAATACCCCTGACAAGCGTGTGCGTCAGTCAGGAGATGGTGAGCAGTAGTAGTTTCCGAAAATATTGACAGTGGATATACGTACTGATTTAGGGACATACAGACAACCGAATGTAACAAATATGTAAGCATTCAGTTTTTTGTCAAAACAGTTATGGCACCCTAAAAAATACTCGTTTCAGGCATACACCTTTCTTATGCCTATGACCCTTTCGTTTAATATCTCCCAAGGAAACCGTGTTTTAGTTCCTCCATCATTTTAGTACGGTTTGGTGTTGAGTGCTTTTTAGTCTGTTCAGAGCATGTTTGCACTCATAACCTAAATGTGCCCTATCTTCAAAGAAGAACATCATTTTTCACTGACCTAAAAACTATAACCAGCCGTGCCATTAACTGAGAAGAAACTTGCTTAACTATGAATATTACGCTTTTTGTAGGAGCCTGTTTAGAAACTAGTTTAAAACCCTGAATGGTTTTGAAAACAAGCATTCACACAAGTTACATTGCATTAAATTTTTGTCTAGATGTTATTCAAATCCGGAAAATTATTACATTTTCCGCGATAGAAAGTATCCTATGTCCATTATCAATATTAAGACTACATATGTACCAAATTACAGCAAAATTGGTGGGTTTTCCGTCAACGAACAGACAGAATTACTTTCACATTTCATAAAATTAGTGAATTTAAAGAAGGGCAAGAAGATATCTTTATAAAATCTTTAGATGAAGTACATTTCTTACATCAAAAATTAAAAACAAATCTATTACCTAATATAATATACGGTGATTGATTTATCATTAAGAAACTACAGAAAAATTTGTATAATTAGACACTGCGCGTTGCTGATTACTAAATGTTCAGCTATATATATGCTATAGCTATATATATATGATTGTACGCCTATTTAGTTTGCTAAATTCGGATGCAAAAATGGTAACAAGTTCACTTAACTAACCGCAAAGTTTTTTAAGTGGTAAGTATTTTGTATGAATACAAAAAAAAAATAAGATAGTATTTTTAAAGTAATTTGGCTATGAGGGTCTGAGGTATCAGTTCATTTTGGAAAAGGGATCTCTTAACTAAAGTAGTTTGGGAATCCCTGCTTTAGCGTTATAGAAAATCCGATAAAAATCTGTGTAGGATAGCTATAGATCCAACACTGTCGAAAATGATTACAAGTGTCTTTAGGCCGAATCAGCGAGTTTAATCTGAAAAACACCCCACTTGGGACGCCATTCAGCAGTTTGCGTTTAATTCTGTAACATATTTAGACCTCCCCGGGGTGCAATTCATTGTTGTAGCCGCAAGCACTTACCGATTTGTATTCTTCACTAGTTTATTTGGTGACTTTGTAATGGCAAGGTTTTCGTGCAGCGGTGGAGAGGTAGTAAGGGCACGTTGACAGCGAGTAAGTCAAAGTCTTGGAGTTAAGTTTTTATCACTTTTTATTATTAAGGTATATAGTTTAACTTTTTACTTCTGGAGTGAGTGGAATGAGTCCAGTATATTGATCACTATTGATATTTTACACTTTGTAACATTAGTTTTATTTAACTTACTTAATTTCGACACGAAGTCTTTCTTGGATATATCTTATAACTGTTCTCTTCTGAATGTTACTTAATACTGTTATCTTCTGGATCGAACTTATGACTGGTTCTTCTGAATGTTATTTAATACTGACTATTTAATTGTGATGTATCTGCTTATATAGGGCTACTTGTTTACATGTTTATGCCCAAATCAATAATAACAACTCATTAGTTAATTGTGCTCTCTTGAGAATCACAAACATACATTTCCTTCATTAAATTATTTGTTACAGATATCATAATCTAAGTGATTTGTTTGTTCCTTCATTAGATAATTACTGAGTTTGTGTTTGTGACCAGTATCCAGTACATTACATTCCTCCCTCCTTAAGAAAGAAAACGATAGTTTTCTTATGTCTCTAAATTTACATTATACATTATATCTTAATTACAATTACATTATTTAACAATCAAATTCTTGTTCAAAATTACATCATTTTCTTATACAACAATTCTTTACAATTTCTTTAGTTGTGCTATACGTGCACTACGTCTTAGTGGTTCAGTAACCACTGTCTCTTCAATGGATACGGAAGGGCTAGATATGTCTTCCATTTCTACATTTACATTACTATTTCGGTTACTAATTTTAAAATTAATACAGTTTGAAATTCGACTACAACAATTTTTTGAATCTTCTATCGCAAGTGTTCGATTACGAGCGTTACATAAAAAATTACGTTTTAATAGATATTTCCCTAACTTATACAAAACATAAAGAGCTAATACTTTTACAATAGATACAAAAATATATGCAAAATAAACATTATTGACTACTCTTGTAAACATGGATTCACTTTCTATTTTATCAATCATTTTATCAATTTCGTCTAATTTATGACTGGCAACACCTAGGCTTTCTATATCTAGATGTTCATGTATCTTCAAAGGTATAAACTCTAAATTAGAAATATTTTTGTCTTTAATTTTATTACAACAGTCGTCTAGAATAACATCCATTGCAGGTAAAAATGAATTATAACTACTCTCTAATGTCTCGATTTCTGTTTGTAAAACAATATTTGCAGTATATAGCTTGCAATCATCTTTAATAGACAATATTCCAGATTCTATTAAGTTAATATCTATTGGTTCTACATTTTTACAATTTAATGTTGCAACAATCTTTTTAGGTGTAACAAACATCCAATTATTTGTATGATACATTTTATACCATTGTTCATTATTTATTAAGCTTACTCTGGTATCACATTCATTAGGAATTTTCATTTTATTTAACATCAATTCCGTTTCACAAATTTTATTTCCATGAACAGAATACAAAGGTGTTTCTAATTTACAAATAAATTTTAATACATTTGAAATCTTTTTACAATTACTCAAATTTTCAAAATTAGCGTAGTGTAGCTTATTACTCGAAATCAAAAAATATTTAAAATTAGGCAATATAAATATAAAGGTATTATCGTTATTTCTTATTGGTACAGGTAAAACATTATATAGATCATAATCGATTTGAGTAATCAATGGTATTTTGATTAAAAATACAAGCTTATTATTAGCATAATATGACACTAAATTACTAAGTAACAATAATTCCGATGCATTCATGATAGTTAGCTCAAGGGGGTATTTTGTTTGTGAAGGTAAATGAGAAACTGTTTTCTTAAGCTCTATTATAAATTGTTCCGGAGTAATAATCAAAGGATGAATAGCGTTATTCTTTGCAAATAAAATAGCATTAATTATCATGGATATCTCATTGTCAATTTCAGTAGTTGTCAGTATTAATAATGATAAATGTTCATCTATATTTTGTTTTCTAGTAATATCAAAAAGTTTTTCATCGACTGCTTTTGTGTGGTTACTTAGAGTTTCTAAATTTCTGTTAAATACCTTTTCATTCAAAGTTAAATCGGTTATACTGTTATTAAAGTTTGCTATAGTCGTTTTTACAATATTTGATTGGGTTTTTAGTAAGGCAAAAGCATCATGTTCATTCTTATTTAATTTCTCTATTTCTTCATCGTATCTTTTTGCGTCCTCAGAGTCTAAAGTTCCGAATAATATTTTGAAAATACTTCCTATTCCATCAACATAGGAGCGCTTTACTCGTCTACTATGACCAGTTAATTCTTCTAAAATCCTTGCCTGTTTGTATAGCTGCGGTATAGTTTGTTCTAAAATAATTAGTGATGATTGACACATCGCTAATGATTGAAACTTTTCATGATCGCAAATTAATTTTGTTTTTATAAATACATCGTCAACAAGATTGATTTTCTTTGGTATGTCCGAGATATCTAAATAGGTAATTAGATTCCATTCGCTATCAAAATGATTTACTTTTCCTATGTGTTCAAAATATATTCCAGATCTGCCGGTTTCGGTAATATTATAAACTTTTCCATTATTTTCAGGTATTAGTAATAAAAATAGCGTGATCCATATGATGAAAGTCATTCTGAAACAATAGCATGTTTCAGTCTATTAGTATGAAGCTTAACTTGTCTTTTACCTAACTGTACTGTAACGTTTACATTAGAATTAACTTTAATAATTTTATATGGTCCTAACCAATACGCAGATAGTTTCTTAGATTTACCTAATTTTGATTGTTCATTACTGACATAAACTAAATCTCCTACATTAAATTCTATGTCCTTACATTTTCTATCATATATACGTTTATTTATTTCCTTACTTTCTATTATGTGGTCTCTAGCTATTTTTCTAGATTTTTGCAATTTTAAAACTAAATCATCAAGATAATTATCGTAAGTATATTTAAATTCAGGTTCATTTATAATTGAGGTTGGTAAAGAAGGTTTTATACCAAAAACTAATTCAAATGGAATAAATTGTGTAGATGTATGTACACTTGTGTTATACGAAAACATAGCAAATTCTAACCAATTATCCCAATTTGTTTGTTCTTGATTAACATAATGCTTAAGATAATCAGCTAAAGTACTGTGACTTCTTTCTAAAGCTCCATTCGATTGTGGATGGTATGCGCTAGTGTTAATCTTTTTCATTTTAAATAATTTAGCAACTTCTTTTATTAAATTTGACGTAAAATCTGCACCTTGATCTGTCAAAAGAATTTTAGGTATGCCAAACTTACAAATAAAATTACGTACAAAACAATCAGCTATGGCTTCAGCATCATGTTTAGGTAATGCATAGGCTTGTGAAAATTTTGTTAAGTCATCTTGAAGAGTTAATATGTATTTGTTACCCTTTTCAGTTAGAGGCAACGGCCCTACTATATCTAATGAAACTTTTTCAAATGCTTCTGTAGACGTCGATGTGATTTCCATTGGTTTCTTATTTTTAGTTCTATTCAACTTGTTTTCTTGACAAGATTTACATTGTTTAATAAATTGTTTAATATCTTTTTTCATAGTATCCCATTTGTAATATTGTTTTATCTTTTTATAGGTTTTATGGAAACCTATATGCCCTGACATTGGATTGGAATGATTTTCCAAAAGAATTGTGGCAATATCTTCCCTCTTTGGAGTTCTGACCGTAGAATGATATATGTGAATGTTTATTTCACTATCTCTAAATATATATCTTAAGATTGTTCTAATTTTATACCACCTTAAACATAAATGTGATATATCACTAAAATGTATTTCCTTAATATTCTCATCTAAAAGTATTTGTTTTAAATTTTTTAAACTTTCGAAAATATCTTCATATGCTACTTTGTCCCAATTATTTAACTTAACAAAACTAAATATATACTTTTTACTTTCCTTTTTTATTACTACTGAATCATAAAGTTTTGGTTTTCTAAACCTAATTTCTTCTGTAAAAGATTCATATTTTATTAAATTATTTTCATTAAGAATATCTAAGTCGCATGAAGTGAATATAACACTATTATTACAATTTTTAGGAAAACTTTCATTATGCTCTTCAATACCATTAAATAATATAGGCTTTGACTGAATTTCTTTCAAAAAGAATGAATAACTGTCTCTATTTCTCGTAGTCAATTGAACTTTTATTTCTTCTGACTGGACGTTCTCTACGTTTTCTCTAGGTTTTATTCTACTCAAAGCATCAGCGTTATGATTTAATTTCCCTTGTTTATAAACTATTTCATAATCATATTCTTCAAGTAATAAACGCCATCGAACTAATCGTGAACCAGGATCTTTTACATTAAATAACCAAACTAGTGGTTTATGATCTGTGAATATTCTAAACTTTCTACCATATAAATAAGGGCGAAAATGTTTTACTGCCCAAATAATAGCAAGAGCTTTTTCTCCGTTGTATGATAATTTATCTCAGCTTTATTTAATGTTCTACTGGCATAAGCTATTGGGAGATCTTCGGATATAGGACCTTGTGATAAAACAGCACCTATCGCATAGTTACTTGCATCTGTTGTTAAATTAAAAGGTTCTGAAAAGTTTGGATATTGTAAAATAGGTTCTTGACAAAGCTTTTCTTTTAATCTTTCAAACGAATCTTGCTGTAAACTGGTCCAATTAAATGGTTCATTTTTATTTAAAAGTTTCGTTAATGGTTTTGTTAAATCGCTAAAATTTTTAATAAATCTTCTATAATATCCAGCTAAACCTAAAAAGCTTTTTATTTCTTTAGGTGATTCTGGGACTGGAAAATTTCTAACTGAGTCTACCTTTTTCGGGTCTGGTTTAACACCATTTTGAGTAATGAGATGACCTAAATACATGACTTCCTTCTTTAAAAATTCACATTTGTCTGGTTGTAATTTTAATTTATGATATGAGAGACGTTCGAATACTTCTTTTAGTTTTAAATTATGGTCTTCTAATGAACTACCGTAAACTACTATGTCATCTAAATAAACAAAACATTTTAGTCCTTGTATTCCCGATAAAACAGTATTCATTAATCTCTGAAACGTCGCTGGAGCATTTTTTAAACCAAATGGCATTCTATTGTATTCATAATGTCCTAAAGGAACACTGAAAGCTGTTTTGGCCTGGTCTTCAGGTTTCATTTTTATCTGATGGAACCCAGATGCCAAATCTAACGTTGTAAAATACTTACTATGTCCTAACTGATCCAAAATATCACTTATTTGCGGTAAAGGATATACGTCTCCTATACTTATATCATTTAATTTTCTAAAGTCTATTACTAACCTCCACTTTTTTTTTTCTGATGCGTCTACTTTCTTAGGCACTATCCACACGGGTGAATTCCACGGACTATTTGAAGGTTTTATAATATCTTCTTTTAGAAGTTTATTAATTTGATCGTTGACTTCACCTTTTAACGCTTCGGGATACCTATATGATTTTGTATTTATAGGCTCGTGTGAACCGGTTGGTATCTCGTGAACTACTGTTTCTGTAGCTGTCAATTTGTCCCCTTCTAAATGAAATATGTGATTGTATTCTTTACACAAATCGATAAGGCACTTCATTTCTTCAATATTTAAGTGATTAGTTCTTAAAGTTTGCTTTAATTTATCTAAACGACTTCGAGCACAATTATCTGGCTCGTGTTTATTTACTGATTTTATGTTTACCGATTCTGTCTCTGTTTCGGTCATTAGCGGTTCTAATTTAATGTTTACCTTATTTAACTTCATTACTTTATCATTTGTATTTAGACAAACAGTCAACGCTTTTGAATTTCTTACTTTTACTATACTAGGGCAGATATATACTCCCTCTGACAAAATTATATGATCTTGAATTATTCCTTCATGTAAATCTGAATTAATTATGTCTACTGATATTACTTTCTCACATCTCGGTTCTATTATTAGAATATCATTTTCATTTTTATTTATTTCTTTTATGTTTTCGTTTAAACTTTCTTTCCCCGTAAATTCTATTTCTTTATTTTTACGTATTTCATTTAAACTTTTAGTTTCTATTATTATGTTTTTGTTCTCATTTTCAACTACTTTATTAATACTTTTATTTTTCCTTATTCCGCTCATATCTATCCGCTCATATTTTTTATTTATATCTATCGTATTTACATAATTATTTTTATTTATTCCCCTTATATCATCATATATATAACTTTCATTTTCGTTTACATCTGTAATATTCGCATAATTATTTTTATTTATTCTTTCATTTCGACTTATACTTTTTCTTTTCATTATTTCAACGTCTAAAAACTCGTTTCTCATAGGAAACTTATATACAATATTATTATCTTCATTTTCTGATATATCTAGTTCACTTTTATTCAAAACTTTATCTTTAATATTCAACTTATATCCTAACAGTTCTATCGTGTTAGTTTGGTAATCTATAATTGCATTTAATGAACGCATAAAATCACTACCTATAACCCCTTCACATTCAATAGGAAAGTGATCTGGTACCACCGAAGTAGTATGAACCACTCTATTTCCTCCTATCTGAAATGATAACGGTGTGTAACCTAGGGTTTCTGTAGGTACAGCGTTTTCATCTATCCCCTTAAGTTTTAATTTTTGATCTTCATGTATTAATGTATTTTCTTTTAATGCCATTGCTTTTATTAAAGTTACTTCCGCGCCTGTGTCTATTAAAAATGTTCCTTTTCCTAACTCTAAGTCTTCAATTTCTAAAGTAACATAACATGATATACCAGTGTCTATTAACATTAATCGGCCTGAATATTTTCCTAAGTCCTCGAACCGACCGCTGTTTTTGGACTTGTGGAGTTTAAATTATCCCCGTCTCGTGATTGGAATTGGCGACTGTTTTGATGACTTTTATTAAATTTCGGAAAATTTTTAGAATTATTACTACTATTATGCCTATTTTCGTACTGGCGACTTGGCCCTGAATTATTGTAATTTCGTTTATTCCAGCAGTCTCGAGAAATGTGGCCCTTTTTGTTGCAATTAAAACAAGTAGGTATTCTATCCGTCTGAATTGATCTAACTGTAATTTTTTTTCTACATTCATGAGTATAGTGATTTGACATATGACAATGTGAACATTTTTTTATTTTATTTTCGAAATATTTTGAAGTCATTTCTTGTCTCGATCGAATTTCCTGTTCTTCGCTTATAGCGACTGACACTGCTTCTTCAAAGGTTGCGGGTTTTTGTGATTTGAGCAAAATGTGTAACTGTGGGTTAAGCCCACTTATAAAAATATTTAATGCCTGATTTTTAAGTAATTCTATATTTGCGTTACGTGCTTCATTACTAAGTTTAGGTTCTAAAGATTTTATTAATTTTATATAACAATTTTCGATTCTATTTGAATAATTTAGAACAGGTTCGTTGTGGCCCTGTCTACATGAATTTAGTTCTAATTGCCACTGAGCAAATGTCCTTTTTTCTGAATAGTTTTCTAATAGATGGTTTTTTAATTCTTCCCAGGAAGTAAAGTTTCTATTTAATAAAGTTGATCGCAAATTACCCTCTATTTTCGATAAAACTACTGAAACGAATGCTATTTTATATATTGGATTTAATAAATTATGAGCGTTATTGCAATTGTCTATAAAAACATGTAAGTTAGATTTGTCCCCATTGTATCTATTAATCATTCTTTCGGCTAAGCCGATGTCTATTAACCCATTTGAGCTAACTGTGGTCGATGCTTCTTGCGTCATATTTATATTATTTATCATTACCGGATAGATTTAAACTTTTCACTTGTATGAGTATTAACTAACACTTATAACACACTCACTTGGAATGAAGTCCTCTGTGACTTGACCGGTTACTCGATGATCAATGCTCGTAGTTTCACCTTCCGCCAAAGTAGTCTTCGTCTGCGCCGGTACGTGGTTGTCGGAGACTGCCCACGCGTTGATACCGATTTGCAACCCTCGACGTACTAATACTGCTTGGCTTGCCTTTTAAACTTGTCCGGAAAGATCCCGCACTTCTGACACCAATTTGTAATGGCAAGGTTTTCGTGCAGCGGTGGAGAGGTAGTAAGGGCACGTTGACAGCGAGTAAGTCAAAGTCTTGGAGTTAAGTTTTTATCACTTTTTATTATTAAGGTATATAGTTTAACTTTTTACTTCTGGAGTGAGTGGAATGAGTCCAGTATATTGATCACTATTGATATTTTACACTTTGTAACATTAGTTTTATTTAACTTACTTAATTTCGACACGAAGTCTTTCTTGGATATATCTTATAACTGTTCTCTTCTGAATGTTACTTAATACTGTTATCTTCTGGATCGAACTTATGACTGGTTCTTCTGAATGTTATTTAATACTGACTATTTAATTGTGATGTATCTGCTTATATAGGGCTACTTGTTTACATGTTTATGCCCAAATCAATAATAACAACTCATTAGTTAATTGTGCTCTCTTGAGAATCACAAACATACATTTCCTTCATTAAATTATTTGTTACAGATATCATAATCTAAGTGATTTGTTTGTTCCTTCATTAGATAATTACTGAGTTTGTGTTTGTGACCAGTATCCAGTACATTACAACTTGATACCATTCATGCTTTATTCCACACGAATCTGTCTTTGTAGTTTTTATCTTACCAATGTTTATGTGATCGCTTCCCTGCTGGTAATTGTAATCAGTAAATATGGTAGAACTTTGTATAGATGCTTATGCTACTTCTTCACGATGTTGGGCATACTTACATCGATTACTACGACTTACATCGATTACTACGATGTTGCATCATCACAATTTCTAATAAGTAGCAAAACATCGTCACAGCAAAATTGCAATATATTTCAACTAAGTCTATTAGGTAATATTACATATTCCACTTACGTATAATCGAAATAAGCTGATGAGTTTTGCTTTTCGATGTTTCATGAAGTCTATTTAGCTATCCTGATATATTTAATAATTGCTAATGTATAATCTATAACGTGACTGTTCTGGAAGGATTAAGCCGAAAGGCCTCGGTCTGATTAAGAAGTCGTACTTGTCAGCCGACTCTTATTCTCTTTTGATTAGCAATAGCAATTTCGGTCTGGAGTTGTTGGGGTTGTTACGGTAAAGCTTTGTTGGACGCTAAGTAGTTTCTGGCCTGATTGGATTGTTCTAATTTATGGTTTTTATCATCTGATCGTCTACTGTAGTGGAAGTCAAGGCTGTTTAGCTTGATTACATTGTCTGGGAAAAATAGTTCTGATTAGGAATGTTGCCTTGAGACGATATTTGCCAAATCACTGGTTTCGATTTGTTTGAAAATATCTCGCGACAAATGCTAAGTACGTTCCAGTTTTAAATGAAAAAAAGTTGATTATTTTACGTGTATTTAAAACAAAATCTAGTAGAAACCCACTTCAAAAGCACTTAAAAAGTAAAAAATAAATATTTTCTACAATACTTTGGATTATATATAATAGTCTAGTTTCCAAGTAGGCATTTAACTCATTTTCATTTGTCTGATTTAGGTGAATTATTTTTGTGTGTATTCAAGTGGGTCCCGGGATGGTTTAGATTCACGATTGGACTCGGTAGGTGGCGGCGCTGAACACCTCTTTAACGGTGGGATCGATTTTGGTGATTTTTTCATGTAGATTCGAGAATGGTTTAGATTAACAATTGGTCCCGGTTGAAGGCGCTGCAATCGGTTTCTAGAGATTTTTATTTCTTAAGGGCAAGACAACGTCAGTAATTATATGAAAAAAAATTACTCGACGAATTAAGAACCTCCCTTAGTTATTAAAGCTAAAAAAAATTAAAGCTGGAAATAGTAATTTAAATGATATCTTCAATCTCATTGTCTTTCAAAACAACAACAAACCAACCAAATCAACAAACAACTGCTAGTATGCAATGAAATGTAACATGTAAATAAAATTATAAAGCTTATATCAAATCGTCAAGAACTTTTATCTAAATTCTAAGAACAATAGACTTCCGTTTGATTCGTGGTACCATTCCTGTTAGTCCAAGTTAATAAAGGAGTTTGGATATATATAAATCAGTCAACATTCTTATTGAAGGAATGTCGTGGTCCTATTATCGGAACTATAACATAAAGGTATAGTCATTGGACTGACAACAAAGCTATTGCTTAATGTGGTATTAACTTAGGAATTTATATGGAGCAAGACAGGTGATTTGTTACCGGTACTCTCTGAACGACTTTATTTATATTTAAGGTTTAAAGTAATTGTTGAAATTTGACTTTTCTGTCTTAGTTTGCTTCATTATGATATGACCATCGCCAATACGAGTGATCTACGATTCGAAAGAGATCTCAGCTGATAAATTTAAATTTAAAATCGGATCAGTATGGCGATCCAGCGAGGAAACGTAGTCAGCCTTCTTACCCATAGAAGACGGTGATCTGGGCTCAGTATTCTACTTATAGTCTTGAGGGACTATGGGTAGAAGACAATACAAATAAGTTGTTTTCTTTTATTGTATTAGGTTATTTATGGCGTTATAAATTAGGAATAAATATCTATGTAAAAAATATATTTTAAAACTTAGCAGGTACTTCCCAAGAAATTTTAAAACATTATTTGACAAACATGTCTTAATTTCAACAACATGCCCTTTAAAAAAATATTAAGCTTAATAAAATTATGTTTTAACGTTTGTAGGCGCGGTAATTTATTTGATTTTGGTTATTACGACGTTTCGGCCGCTTTTCAGTGGCCGTGATCACGGAAGACAAAGATGACAATTGTAAACGAGTATTGTTAAAGTTTTTTTTTAGCCTACCACCAACTTGTTCATTTTAGTTATTTAGTTTTAATTTTGTTTATGGTTATTATTTACTCTATGGGAGTCTAATCTAATTTACCACCGCTTCGCAACATGTTGTGGCTTGAAGAGAAGAAGCGGCGCAAGAAACTCTTCAGCAAACATGCCTAGTTCTAAAAAATTATAAATGCATAAACATCCATTTAAAAAAATTGACAATTTCTAGATTTTGAAATTCCACAGCTGACTGAAGTAGACTATTAGTGGTCTGTATAAATATAAATTTAAAGTGGTTGTGTTTATAGTTTTTGCATTGATTCGTATGATCAAGAGTTAGATATAATGTATGTATAATATTTTTTATTAACTCTAATTGTTATTTCTTTCAGAGCAAAGAGTTGAGCTCGGAGTGCAGCGGTATGGGCCTACGGGCGCCTGACACCTTGCCCGGCCTAACTCACCATTATCCTCATTGTGCAGACAGGTAACAGATGCTCTTTAAATATAATCTTCTATGTATTGCTTGTTATAATGGCAGAGAGTTTTCTACAATCATATTTTTCTTCCTAAACACACAGTCCAATTCTTTTGAAAGATAAAATGTACGAAAGTGTACCCTGGACTCCTATGTGACACAACCCACAACCAAGTGACAGAGTATTCAGCCGTCTGGATGGCTACCACCCTTGATTTAAAGAATGCCGCCATAACAACGCCTTTGTAGCACCTTTGGGTTTGCAAATGTCCATAGGCGATGGCAACCGCTTTCCGTCAGATTGGCCGTCTGCCTGTCTGCTGAACTAATGCTATAAAAAAGTCAATTTATGGTGGTTATTGTAAAGGTTTATTCTAGAAAACAACAAGTAAACCGGGACAAATCAATCTATGTTCTCGTCAATATCATAAGAGTGATTAAGAAAGTCCCTAAATACCTACAAATTATTACTTCTTTACAGTTAATTTTCTAAATCATTTTTTTCCATTTTTTGTTTTGTATTGTTCATAATATAATTAACCCATTTTTAGATTACTTTTATAATATGCGTACTTTATGACATATGTGTGAAGGTATGTAGTGAAATTTTCGTGTGTGTGTCTTCATTACGATACCTTAAAAAAATTAAACATACAGATAATAAATAATTAGTTTAGTTTAACCACGTTCCAGGTCTCCAGCGAAATGCGACATGATGGGCGTACAGAAGTTAGTAAACGAGGTCAGCCCAAGCAGTTCCGAGGAGTCCAACTCACCCACCGAAATTAATTGTTACCGAAGACTTGGAGACAGGCAGCCGCTGATGAAGAGGCTGGCCATGGGTCTCAGCGGGGCGCTGCTGCAGCCCTCGGATGATGACTCCACACCTTTAGTCGCTGATACGCCTACCACGTAATTATCTTAGTCTGATATCTTGATGATGAACTCCAAATAATTTAATAGTGCTTAAGGTTTTATGATAGCAAACATTTATTAGGGGGATATTCCATTAGTCACGTGATGTTTTATAGCAAGTTTTTTAACCCCCCTGCTGCTGATACGTGGTGAGGTCATAGACAAACAAATAGATAAAACACTATATATAAAAATTATTTCCTTGAAAAATGATCATAAAATGAAAACTACTGGGCCAAACTATGTAAAATTTTTAGGGGACCAATTGGAAGCTATTCCGCGTCGAACAAAAAAAGAATCACGTAAATCGGATCATAAATCACGGAGTAATCGGCGAACATACATAAAAAAAAGCAACAAGAAAAAAAAAAGATCCCGACGAATTGAGAACCTCCCCCTTTTTTCGAAGTCGGTTAAAAATAGATGAGTCTCTCTAAAATAGATGAGTCTATGTAATATTTGTACACCCTATGGGTAATGACATGTGAACTCATATATGTAAAACTTAAGACCTGTATTTTTATGTACCATGTCATATGCAAATAAATTTCATTTCATTTCATTTCTCTGGAATAAAATATAATTTACCCTGTCCGATAGATGGCGCTATATTCCTATATATAACAATAGATAGCGCTACAATCGATAATTCTACAAATTTCACTAGATGGCACTAATAACTCATAGTTATAACTAATAAACTATAACGTATAAAAATTTAAAAACTTCGTTTAAAAAAACCGACTTCAAAAACTAAAAAACTAAAATGTGTAAAATAACTTATTTCTAAAGCTATTATTATTAATATATATTATCTAAAACATCTTAAAGTCGGTGCTTAGTAATTTTCAAAATATAGTAATTTTTATGTTTTACTTTGCACCGACTTCAAGATGTTTTAGATAATATATATTAATAATAATAGCTTTAGAAATATGTTATTTTACACATTTTAGTTTTTTAGTTTTTGAAGTCGGTTTTTTTAAACGAAGTTTTTAAATTTTATTTGTTACTTTTTAGTGTCAAGCTATGTATGGGTGGACCTACGAATGGTGCCGCGCTTCTTAAAAAATATAGGTCCCAAGAACCGGAAACAAAAAATGATCTTAAAATGAAAACTACTGGGCCAAACGATGTCAAATTTTTAGGGGACCACATGACAGCTATTCCGCGTCGAACAAAAAAAGAATCACGTAAATCGGATCATAAATCTCAGAGTCAGAATCGGCGAACATACATAAAAAAAAGCAAAAAAAAAACAAAGATTCCGACGAATTGAGAACCTCCTCCTTTTTTCGAAGTCGGTTAAAAAGAGGAACTAACTAACATACAGTAGTCACTTTCACTTTTTTATGTATTCACGTGGGGATGGAGTGATTAGTAGAGGTATCAAATTATCAATGAAAAACGCCTATTCAAGTTTTTAGTAATGTAGCCAGAATCTGGAGTTACTCGGATTACCAATTGTAAAGCAAATAGTAAGTTCGATTGCAAGGTGCTTTTTTGGAGTCATATGAAGCTAGGTTTGATAAATATGTCTTGAACATTGACAGAGATATCTTTAAGCCTTTCGATGTATCAACAATGTAGCTGAATATATAATGTACTCCTAATAATCTCCTAAGATCAATTCCATATTGAACTGAAATACATGTGTCAATAATTTCCAGGCCCACGAACATGCCGCTGTGCATGAACGGCGGGTACATCAACGAGGCGTCGGAGGCCGAGGCGCGCACGCGGGAGAGCAACCGCGAGCACGCGCCGCCCACGCCCCGGAGGAACGACAACCTCATGCAGACCGACCTCGACGTGGACTTCCGGAGATGTAACAACATCAAAACTGGGTATGGACTTTCATCGTTATTGTATATTCCATGGTAGCTAAATAACAATTTTACAAACACTACAACAACTACTACAATTTTAACAAAATGACCTAATTTGTTCTGTTTTGTTCCCGGATTACATAAAAAATTTTATTGATCAGTAAAAACACATTGTTTTTTTAATGGCTACATTAAATCATTGCAAGAAAATTCTCGCGGGATTCCCGGGATAAAAATTAGCACAAAGTTTTAATCTAAGAATTTACTGTCGATCAGCGAAAACCGCATCGAAATCGGCCCAGTACTTTTTACATGAATCCTGAACAAACTGACAAACAGATAAACTAACAAACAGACAAGAAGTGCACTTTTTTCATCATTTATATAGGCTATACATTTTTTTAATAGCTTTAATGTATAGACACCGTGGTCCCGGCAGACTTTATCTTGCCCTGGAAAAATAAAAATTTAAGACTCGATTTCTACTGATTCAGATTGTGACTAAACCATCAAATACACTCATAAATTTCATAAAAAAATTGTAATGGTTTAGGAGGATCCTAGAACTCGTTTCCAGCGCCACCTAGCGCTTCCAATTGTAAAACTAAACTATTAAACACACACATTTTTTTGTTTTACCAAGTAACTATTGTCTTGTGCATTTTTTCGTAATTTTTGTTATGGTGAACAATAAAGTGTTGTCTATGTCTATGTCTATTTTTTTAAATCAAAATCAGTAAATTCTTTCTCAAGTTATGGCGTGACCAAGGGAAACAGGGATTAATTTTTATGTATATGGACTATAACAAGTTTAAAGTCAAACTATTGCTTAAAGAATAGCGATGATTAATGCTATCTATCATAAAATTATGTAAACTAAAAGATCAACTTTGTTTTTTTAAAACTTGATTTAAAAACTAGATGGCGTTAATTTTTTGGTTATGAACAAATATGATTGGCTTAGTAACTATAACGTGTACTTTTTTCAATTGCGAATGTTGTGCAAGAGTGATTATGCAAGTTTAGTAATTTACGGTTAATCTTTAAAGCATTAGTCTATCATCCAGACTTGTAAGTAAGTTTGGGTATTTATGGCTGTATGAGCATCGTCACTTCTGAAACTTTGCGTGCTTAAGGCGATACAGGTTCGAAAATGGTCGTCGAGCTATAGATATGTGTACATGTTTCTATAATTAAATTCCACCTTTACATATTAGTGCGGATGTCGTGTTCCAGGAGTCCGTCGGCGGCGTGCAGCCGCACCACGTCCTCGTCGTCGGGCGCGTCGTCGTGCGGCGGCGGCGCCTCGCTCGCGTCGGGCAACAACAACGCGACTCGCGGCGAGCCCGAGCTGAGGCACGCGCCCTGGTTCCAACACGGGATACCTCGGGAAGTACGTCTCGTATGAATTTACAATTATAATTTAATCAACTTATTTAGATTTCTGTCCGCCTCTTACTCAATAACAGTCATTTATCTCAGAAGCTTTATATGATGAAGTCTATGGTGTGTATATGTGGTAATCTGTTTGGCTTTATAAAGTTATTTGTATGGTGATATCTGGAAAACAATAAAGATGGTTGTCGTCAAACATACATGTGACTAAAGGTCATTGTGAAATTGACACCTGTCTAAATGTACTAATAAGTGCACTGCGTAAGGTTTTACGTGTTTCTAAAAGTGTTACTGCGAGGAGCACAGTACAGCCGTCCTTATATATGTAAGTGTAGAAGGGCTTGGGAAACTTCTTTTTTGTTAATGCGTTGGTAGTGCATTATTCTACGTAGTAGGATTCGAAAACAGGAAAAACTTTATCAACCTTAATCAATTCATGGGAGCTGCATTCGTCTAATAATTGCAGCGGACAGCGAACTATTGGCTTGCGCAACGCGGGAGCGCACATATTAATAGTTGCTCTATCTCGCTCGCATCATTCGTCGCGCTCACATATTGTACTATATGTTGTACAAATTGTTAATATTTTTACTTTAGGTTGCCGTTTCCAAAATAAATTAGTTCGCTTCAGTTCACATCAGTACTTTACAATTACATTACTCTCCACGTTTATTTGAATAGTCACAGTGATATGTGTACAAAGGTGTCAAAGCCAGGGAGTTTCAAATAAAACATCCAGAAGAATGCAGACAATTTATTGCATAAAACAAAACAAGTGTAATGATGTCAGCGATGTAATTCGCCTGTGACAATGTATAATAAGAATAATGGTGAAAACGTGCGACGCGCGCAGATCGCGCTGGAGGTGCTGAGCGGGCAGGGCGTGGGCGCGTTCCTGGTGCGCGGCAGCACCACGCAGGCGGGCTGCTTCGCGCTGTCGGTGCGCGTGCCGCGCGACTTCCAGCCCAGCGGCATCGCGCACTACCTCATCCTGCGCACGCCCAAGGGCTACAAGATCAAGGTGGGCCCCCACCTTCCTTCACCTCTCAAACTATGCTCAATTTCTCCTTCACTCAACTGCCCACTAGATTCACCACTGAACTGTTCAGTAAACTTCCTATTAACTCTCGACTAAACTTCCCAATAACTCTTCACTAAACTCGTGTTTGTCTTCTATTTAACTCTTCTTGCAACTTTCTCGTATCGCACTCGCTTCGTTGTCTTCGACTGAACTTTTGTATTTTAGAATTTCAATCTTCGTTTCGTTATTCTTTCGTTCATCATCTATCCCTTTCTATAATGTCACTCTTCTTGTCTTGTCCTTCTAGATTTTTCTACCTTTTTTTAAGTCTCGAGACTGGCTTACGTTGCCAAAAAGTTTTAGCTTCGGTCGCATTAATATGTAACTATCTGCGTCTTAAAAGAAATAATATAAAAAGTGGTAATGGACACTTTTAGTATGAATAAATCCTAAATAAATAAATAATATAATATAATAATCCTGAATAAATCCGCGCAGGAACCGAGAAACAATTCCGGAGTCAAATTGTCACAAGGTGACAAGACAACCCACTGAAAGGTGGAAAGGGAATTGCCCGTCTTGTGTCTGTCTATTAAATCTAGTCTATAAAAATGTGTAATATTCTCGTACCATTTTTTTTAGAAAATGACTAAAATTAAAAACTTCAACGGACTAGTGGAAAAATGGATCGCAACGGACAAGTAAAAAAAACGAATCACAACGGACAAGTGGAAAATTTTCAACTGACAAGTGACAAAATGAATCGCAACAAAATTTTAACTTGAAGTTTTACGGGCAGGTTTTTAGGTTGGACAAGGAAATTAACAATCATATTCAAGACTGCTTCAATACCTTTATATAATTTTTTGAATTATTCAATTCGAACATTCCATTCGAAAGATATCACGAGTTTAAAAATGTAAGTATTAGAACACGCGGCCGCGACGCCTTTTCGTGAGCGAAAAATGGTAAGACCCCGTCTATATAGAAGTTTAACTTCAGAAATTGACTAAGATAGTAATGTATGGCACGGTAGGGTTTCACGAAGGAGTTCTCGTCGCTGAGCGCGCTGGTGACGCACCACAGCGTGATGCCGGAGCTGCTGCCGGCGCCGCTGCGGCTGCCGCGCGCGTGCGCCCGCGCGCCCGCCGCGCGCCGCGACCACGCCGACCTGGACGCGCTGCACGCGCACGCGCACGCGCACGTACCGCACGCGCACGCGCCGCACGCGCACGCGCAGACCGCGCCGCGCCCGCACCGTCTGCTGCCGCAGCTCGACGTCTGAGCAGATTGCATATCTAAAAACAAACCATTTGTTGGTTTACCTAGTACGACGACAGACATCACTAATAATGCAACTCTTAAAAGAAATATTTTCTCTTTGTCCCGTACAAAATTAATTTCACTGATACAATATAAAATCTTAAAAAAATAATGCTTCAAATATTTTGTTGCGCTACTACTCAGTGTACTACTCGCGCCTCAAATGTAAGGCCGCAAATTCGGAACGGCGGGGCGTTCAGCGGAGCGTTGTTTAGAGCGTGTAGTCAAGCGGCGTTATCAGTGTTTTGGCGTTTTAACGAGCGTTTACAAGTGATATTTTGTTCAGTGTGTCAAGATTTGCCAGGAAAAGAAGTGGTGTGTTCAAAAGTAATATATAGAATGGGAAGATATTGACATATTATTAGAAGAAAATTCATTTTTAAAATGTGAATTATTTAATGAAAGAAAAACTATAAGTAAAACAATTGAACAAAGAAATTGTTTAGGAGAATTTGCTACATTATATCAAATATTACGACAATCCGAATCGTATTTTGAAGGTGTTCAGTTTGATTTAGTAATATTGATATTCGTGCTGTATGGTTTAGTTCCTTTGCCTGACATTTAGCAAAGTGAAGTAAAAACTTTGTCCCTTAGTATCATTAATCTGAGGTTTTACTTACAAAGGTAATATGCTTACTTCTTTCGATATAATGCACGTATTTCGTAATTAATTGTATTGTTTATTAATTTTTTGCCTAAATGATGGCTTACCGATGATTTTGGTGTCGTTATTATACCATAGCAAACCATATATGTAAAGTCTTTGAATACAAAAAACGCGTAATTTTCAGGTTCCGTGTTTTTGCACTTTTACCCATTGTGTTTAGTACTATCCCGGAAGGATCGCATTCGTAGATTAAACAAAACAAACAACAACAATTATACACGAATGTCTTGACGTGATGACACTTGCCCTTGAATGGTGGCCTCCGATTGATCAACGTACTTGGACGCTCCGCTGCACGCCCCGCCGTTCCGAATTTGCGGCCTAAGAGGGACGGGACGGGGCATAAGCTAAAGTAACGCCTCTACGGATATTCACATGACAAAGAGGGACAACATGACATGTACGACTGCTAGTAAAATGAGGTGACCGAGGCCGAGCACATCCGATTCTTAACGAATATTTCAGAACTAGAAGTTTTGTACGGAACGAATGAGGGAATAACGCTCCCTGCCTCACCGGCCTCATTGTTTCAAATTTACTGCCGCGGTATAAACCATACAAATCTCATCGCCTCATTTCAGTGGTACATTGTACTGGTTCACTACAAAATGTCATTTTACTTTTACAAACTCATTTTAAAATCATGTACTATCCAACTCCAGCACATTTAACACCTAATCCCGTAATTAGAAATATATAAATTGGTCGATCACAACGCCATCTATTATGAAAAAAAATAAGTAAGAAAATACTTACTAGTTACGAAAGCGTAAACATTTTTTAATAATTGTATGTACTTGCTTTAATGAATAAATTATATAAAATGTTAAACATGAAAATGAATTATAAAAACGTTTTATATCAAAAGTAATATCGTCGAGGGTTATGTCGTATTTAGTCAAAGTTAAGTCATAAATTATTGCATGTTGTCTAGTAAACTGTTGCTAAGGTTAGTTTCATTTTACATGAACTATATTATATATCAGTAAATAACGTTTCTGGGCTTTGGTCGGTGTAATCATTGACAAAGCAAAAAAAACATTGTATGCATTTTTCAACAAATGATTTTAAAAAATGGTAAAAAAAGAGTTGGTGTAATTAATACGATAGTTGCTCCTCTAATGAATTTGATACCTAATCTAAATAAATTGGTTTGCATAATAAAACTACGTTTTAACGTTTTTAAGTGCGGTAATTTTACTTTTATTTTTCCGTCGTTTTGGCCACGTAAATTAGATTAGGCACAGGCTATATAAATAAATAGAATAAATAATAACCATAAACAAAATTAAAACTAAATAATTAAATTGAACAAGTTTGTGGGTAGGCTAAACTAAACTTTTTAAAATAATCATTGATACTTGCCATCTTTGTCTTCCGTGATCGCGGTTACTGAAAAGTGGCCGAAAAGTCGGAATAATAAAAATGAAATAAACTACCGCGCTTAAAACCGTTAAATCGGAGTTTTATTATGTATACTAGTGGCGAAAACTTAAGAAAATATTATATAAGCAAGACTCTTTACTTGTAGAAAACTGTTCAGTAATTGGTTTTGTATAAAAACTGTCTATGCCATCCATTACTAACTAAAAGCGGCTATAAAACATAACTTCCGACTTAAATACTTGATGTATTTTACTTTCTTTAAATGTTTACAATACATATTTCGTTCAACGATTTTTGATCAGAATAATTGTTCCAAAAATGTCTTTAATTTTATTCCACTAAATTCTATTATCTTTGAATCAATATCACAGTAATTGTGATAGATCTGACCTAAGTCCACGGAACGAAGCGTATATTTAAAAAATAATATTGTGATAACTATGATTATTTAGATCGTGTACGCCATTTGTAAAAATATTACAATTATATATTTGTAAAGAAAATAATGAAATTTGTATATGATTTTGTATAAAAAATGGTTTTGTGTCATTATCATTAGGTTAAGGTAGATATAAGCTGTATCGGATGGAATTGCGCATTTTAGTTATGGCGCTTTTAATTTTTTGTGTAGATTTATTCTAGTCTTATGAATTGTACAGCAAAAAGAAACAATTTTTGGCACATGAACCTCATAAAATATGTATTATAATATGATGGATGTCCTAGGTTATTTTGTTTGGTATGTTTTAAAATTTTAGATACAAACAGTGCCATCTATTGGTTATTAATGAAATCAAAACTTTATTGAGCAGATAATGGTATTATAATATAATTTTTTGAACAATAAAATTGTCTTTAGTCGTCTAGAATGTTTCGACGCTTTGAGAACTTTGTTTAGTGTGATTAATAAGTTTAGTTCAACAGAAAATGATATAATGCTTTTCTTATTGAAATACGATGTCAACCAGTATTTTAGGGTGTCAATCATTTGTTACGTAATGCAATTCAGAATTTTGGTATTTTATCCAATTAGTAATCATTGTGTGACAATTAAAATGGTGTAATTTTGAAAATGTATGATTGATAGATGATTTTAAGTAACGAGTTGCCTTTTAGCGAGTACACTTTGGCTTCGCATTTGCGATGGACGGATTTTTCGGTAATTTACAAATTGTTAATATGTATATATTTTTAAATTCAAAAGTTTTTATCCAATATAAGTTCCACTGGAGAACACGTTTTGAACTTTACTTTGATTCTATGTACACCGCTTCGGAACTTGTTATCGCTGTTTGAGGAGAAGACTCGGCAAGAAACACCCCAGCAACATGTCTAATAAAAGATTTTTTATTAAAAACAACTTAATCATTATAACTTCAGTTAATTGATCAAGTTTTATTCTCAGAGGTATAGATATTATTTATTTGTGAGCCTAAAAACTTGTTGTCCGTTGAATAAAATTATTGTAAAATTAAAAATATATAACAGAGCGAGGTATGTACTATCGAATAGCTTGCTAATGTCGATTCATGTAAGGTCACGCAAAATGTATACAAGCACATGTTAAGAGTTGTTAAGCTGGCTTTAAATTATTTCTTTAAAGACAAAAACCAAAAAATATTTCTTATACATAAGTGTTCACATATTTCGAGTATACATGATGGTCGTTACAAAAGTTAAGTTGTATCATATTTGGCCAGCGACACACAAAAAATTATAACCATTAGAATTAGAATCTTAAAATAACAAAATAACAAAAAATTGACTCGTCACTAAAATATCAATATACTTGCAGAAGTGGTAAGCAGTTGCGATTAAGAAACAGTTGTAACCAGCTAACTTCTTAAAGGAATCATTGTATTTAAATGCAAAAAATATTTGTAAAATTGTAAGAATAATATATTAATAGTTGAAAAATCTGTCTATCGCATAAAATGTTGTTACACTGCCTTAGGATGAGATCGTGTTTTGTATGATATAATTATATTATATGATATATGCGAAAAGATGTAATATCAGTAGAACTAGTATCTGTTGATGTTTAACAATAATTATTTATATAAGTATTGGAACTTGACACAAATTATTTTACAATTTTTATTTGTTTTCAAATTTATAAAAGAAATCGTAATTCATCTTTTATATTATAAAAAGTAAGGAAAGAAAAATTCCATATTTTTTTTTAAATTGTTTTAATTTTGTACGTATCTATTGTTATAGGTATATTACGTAGAAACACCGTCACATATTTATGGTAGACCGTTTTATTTCCATTTCGCCTCGAAACTTGATCACTAAGCTATGTAGATTTCATCATCTCAGTGACAATTATAATTTATTTACATAATAAATGAAATAAAACAACTGCAACTAGCATTTTATTTCAATAAAATCCTAAGATGAGAGTAGAGTACATAAACCATAGAAAGAAAACGATTTCGGTTAGTACGACTGCAGTGAAATAAATATCACGACAATATTTACAGGTTTGATAGCAACTGTGGTTGAGTGAAGCCTTTGCCGTAGGGATGTTCATACAAAAAAAATATCGATATTATTTTCGATATAATATATCGTAATGTTGTATCGATACTTTGCGATATATCGTAGAAATATATCGATATCTTCGATATATCGTAACAAAATGTAAGTTTCTTATTTAGTTAGTTTTTAATATTAAGTATTTGATAGGGATCAGGTTGGTATAAGTAAAAATAGCTAGGAATAAGAAACAAATCAAGTTTAATTATTTATAATTCCCAATATTTTTTGTCAAGACCTTGCTCAAACAAAATTTTAATTAAAATGTAATATATAAAACAGGTAATCAATTTATTGCCACAGCTTGCTTCTTCTATACAATTGAATTGTAGCCGCTTTTATATATTGTGCTATTTATTTATATTAGTTAGATTTTATATAACTGTATTTACATTTCGTAAAATGTATCAAACAAAACAAAACAGATAGCTTTTATTTGTAAGTTATTCTGTACTGAGACCGAAACGAGTACCCACAGACACAGATTATACCATTTTTAATACTAGTGCTGCCCTTACTAAGAGTAGGAGTAGTATGTTGTTTAGCGGGGGGCGATTATGACTAATGTCATAATCGAATTATTTTCGAATATTAATATTGAAAATCGATTATGAAATTAGTAGCTTACTTATTTTATAATCGAATCATTTCATTAGTATATCTCATAATCGACCAGCGCTGAAAAAATAACAAAAAAATAAAACTGAGAGTTTATTGGAGAAACTCAGAAATCGCTCTTTAGCTGTTGAGACGAATATACATTGTAGCTTAGATATGTAGTGGAATTTAATTTGAAGTCATTTAGAGTACCTATTTTGTTAACCACGAAACTTTCGTTACTGGGAAGGCTAGTTATTCAATAATTCAGGGTTTTACGTTTTATTTTTACTCAAGTTACCAACCATAAATCAGTTTAAAAAAGTAAAAGTTTGTTCTATAATTTCTACCGATATTTGATGTATCGGATAAAATGTATCGATTGTACATATCGATACTAGATTATTCGATAATATCGGGTCGAATCGATATATCGTGTACATATATCGATATTTTATTCAATATCGATATATATCGTGCACTCCTACTTTGCCGACTTATTTCAGCTCACCGAAACGGAGAGAGGTGGTAAATTAAGTTTTCATTGTTTAGTGCCGTCTCTATGTTTGGGGTCGGCCGTTGCTATGCCATTGTATATTATCCGTAACAGAAGCACAACATGCTTAGCTTGGGGATATTCAACGTGTGTGTCTGTCTACGGATTTTTATTATCATGGGATTAAGTGACCGGGCCTTTATGTAGAAGATATTTGATTTTACATGGCGACATTCACTATTATGATGATGGCAAATGATTCTCACTTCTATGAGTGCTGTCAACTAGAGTATATGCAATATTTATGTACACTTTTAATTATGATAGTTTGTAGCATTGAGAGGTAGAGGTTAAATGATGCTTCAGATGGCAGAGAGTAATATTCACTGTTGAGTTTTATTTTGGAAACGGTAATCTCAAGTACAAGTATCAACATGTCGTACAGCCAGTGCAATACATAGTACAATGTGTGAACGAGACGGATGATGTGGGAGCGAGATGCTAGTTCTTTCCGCTACTATGAAAGGATGTATGCAGCTCCCATAAGTTAAATAATCAGTTGTATTATATGGATTAAAGTTAAGGAGAATAACTAGACAAATGTGTTGTTGAAAACCTCCTATATTCTATACGGTCAGGCGTACATGGCGCCAGTGGCCAGTGTCCAGGTCCAGAAGAATCTAGAAGTGGTTCAGAGGTACATTTTTTACAGAGCAGTTGTCATGCTTAATATTCGAATGATCATAGTCAGTTAACCAATTTTACGCAATATATTAGATATATTTAGGGCCGTTGCATAATGTTGCTTAAATTTATTTAAGAGACACAAAACGTATTTAACACCCTTAAATACAATTCGGTAGTTGTCAATTTTTGAGAAACAGGTTTATTTTGAGCCTTATGGTCTAATTTAGCCAAAATATTAATATTTCAGCAAAAAAACAACATTAACATATTTAATTTAGCAATTTTATAAATATTTTGACATTTCGTCACAAAAACGCGTCAAGCTGTCATGGCGTATCGCATGACGTCACAGCGTGCAAAACAAACATCTGTTTCGTTGAAGTGTTATCTGAGAAGTCATTGATAACTTCTTGTGTTTTGCACACTATGACGTCACGCGCTCTGATCGGCGTTCATTGTCACGTGGCTAATGGCTGCAATATAGGTAACAATTTTATTTCTGCAAAATATCAATTAATATTTTAGTTAAAACAATTTATTTTTGTCATATTTAGATCGTAATATACGATATATATTAAAATCAGCCTGTATTTTTCATACTGTCAACTACCGAATTAGCGTCTTGCACAACGCAAAATTTGCCGCTAAGTATGTTTAAAGAACTGTCAGTACGTTTTGTGTAAAACGTATTTAGGCACTTTAATATGATTAACTAATTTTATTTAAAGGCGATTGTTATGCAAGCGGCCCATACAGAATATTTTATACTTATAGCGACATCTAGTAACTAATTTTATTACTACATATTCAAACGAACTACGCATTACCTATAAAGGTCAACCACACCTTCAAGCTGCGATTGTTTTTGTAGAGTTTGTTTATGTGTTCATAGATGGCGTGGTTATATTTTAAAATTATCTATAATAATAAAAATAAAGGATTGGTCGGGTTGTTCTATATACGCCCGAAGATCTCTATATACATACATTAAAATTAATGTTTCTATGTTTGTCCTCTAAGCGTCTGCGATCTGGTTGTGTTTAAACTTTGGTGATTTCGTTTGCATATGGCCGCGAAGGTTCCTGGAACAAAAAAGTATATATATATCCAACCAAAAGGAGGAGTAGTTTTTTATAGGTATGTTTGTTACGAATTTACTCTGTCAATAGTGTACCGATTTTTCGAAGTTTTTCTTCTTTATTAAAAAGAGTGAGACTCCTGAGGTGGGCACTATGTCACCAAGGCGGGATCTGATGAGGGGGTCGCAGGGAAACCGAGAGCAACCCCTGTTAACGAGCGTCTACACTGAAGATTGAAATAGCAACCTGTAGAGGGGCATTTTGGTGTGCAAGAAATGAAAACCAGATAATAAACTGTAAACAATATACTTCGTCATAATTTAAGTACATGGAAAATAGAGCAGTGCGCACAGGCATTGCTTACCGACATACTTAAACGACTAAACGACGGGGCGGCCGGCGATTCCTAAGAGGACGAGAGGGGCGGGAGGCCGTACCATCGGTACCATCTCGGCCAGGTGGCTGGCAGGGCCTGCGAGGAGGAAGGGCGCGGGAGGCCGTACCATCGGTATCAGGCGACCGAGCAGGTGGCCGTAACACGTGAGGCTCGACTGGGATAACGTCGCGCGCTATAACCTCCCCCTCCAAGTCACAAGTACGACCCGTTTGTGACTTGGGATTAGGCGGTCGTCCACGACGACGTGGGTGAATGACGGCATCGGATGAACCGGTATAACGCGTTAAATCACTAGAATGATACTTCCCCTTAGGAACACCGGCACTATCAACAATCATATAAGAAGTTGGACTGATGACTTGCGAGACACGATACGGGCCTTCCCGTCTAGGAGCAAATTTACTTGTAAAACCCTTAGATGCGCTGCTCGCCATATGAGTCTTAACGAGCACTAAATCTCCTTCAGTAAAAGGTAAAGATTCACGTCGGTGCTTATCACCTTCGGACTTGCGCTTATCCTGTTGCTCCTCCATACGTTGCTGTACATCTTGCAAGGCACGAACAAAGTCCTTCAGATAGGGTGTGATCTGCGGCACGAAGTTCTGCTTCGAAACGATTGCACGTAGATCAGTGCTCACTGAGAGCGGAGAACGCATCTCTCGCGCGTAGGTCAGGTAGGCAGCTGAATGTCCGGTTCCCTGATTGTACGCACTGTTAAGTGAAAAACGCACCATCGGTAGAACAGCTGGCCATTTACGGTGTTCAGGACCTACGAGTATAGCAAGTCGCGTTTTTAATTCACGATTTTTACGCTCAGCTGGATTAGCTTCGGGGTGGTAGACTGGAATCAGAGATTGCTGCACCCCTAATACAAACAAAGCTTTTTGCATAACAGCCGAAACAAACTGCGTTCCATTGTCGGAAATAATCCGACGAGGAAAACCATAACGCAGAAAAACCTCCTCCAAAAGAACTCTCGCACACGATTCAGCAGTCGCGTCACACAAAGCGAATAGCTCTACCCAGCGACTGGCGACATCTTCTATAAGAAGGATCCACTTCTCGCCACCATCGCCTTCAGGCAAGGGCCCAAAAAGGTCCATAGCTAAAACCTCAAATCTCTGCTGGGGCACTGGAGTTTGAAGCAACCCCGCAGGCTTCAAATTTGACGATTTGTATTTTTGACAAGGGTCACATGACTTTAAATACTGAGCTACATAAGAACGCATATTCTTGAAATAATAATTTTGTTTGATCTTCTGCAAGGTACGCTCTAAACCCCAGTGTCCAGCAGTGGGCGAATCATGGAGCTCCTTCATTAGCTCCGCCCTTAATGACTCTGGTACCACTAATTGAGGCTCTTCGGATTCTCCATCCGGATCGCAGCGATACAATATACCTTGTGAAAGATAATATCCTCTGTCCGTCCAGCGTAAAGATGCTTCTGGATTATCAAATTGTGCTTCAAAATCTGCAATAATTTTACTAACGTCAGGATCCTTCAACTGAGCCTCTCTAAGATCCTCAGGCTTCTGACGTGGCAGATCTACAATTACAGGACAAATATCACACGAACTGGAACTCAATACTTCTGATTCGTGGCTTACCGGGCGGCTAAGCGTATCCGCAACCACGTTAACCTTTCCAGGAGTATAATCAATATCCAAATCACCTTGCATGAGCACTGCTCCAATGGCGTACGCACTGGCATCTGTCCGTAGAACAAAAGGCAGGTCAAAATCTGGCTGACGAAGAATGGGACTGGTGGTGAGCCGGTACTTAAGCTCCTCAAATGCTCGTTGCTCACTCTCCCCCCATTGCCAGCGTCTGTCCTTCTTGGTCAGATCCGTCAAACTACGCGCTACGTCGGAAAACTTCGGAATGAATTTCCGGAACCAGGAACAGGTCTGCAGAAACGTCTTTAACTGCTTCAAATTCGTCGGAGGCTTCATGCTGGTTACAGCTTCGACTTTCGTGGGATCTGGCTCGATTCCACGCGAAGACACAACATGTCCTAGGTAATTAATCCTATCCCTAGCAAAAATAGTTGGTTCTCCTCCTGGAAAAAAAATGTCCTCATGGGCATTCAGGAGTGTACCGAGCTGCTCACGTTCGTCCGACCCAAGATGGGAACCTTCATCCTCACGAAGACCCACAGACGAACAGCTGATCAGCGGCAAAGAACATGACTCAAATTCAATGGGTTGCGGCGTCCGATCGTGTCTCACAAACCATTTATTACAAGAAAAGTCCAATACCATACCTATTTCGTTAATGAAATTCATACCCAATAAACTATCCGTCGCGTTGGGTAACATAATGAAATCTACCACACATGTTACCCCTCGCACGGTAACATTGACACTAGCTATTTCTACATTTTGCGCACAAACGCGGCCATCGGCAAATTTTAACTCTGTAAAAACATAGTGAAACTTATGACTATTCTTAACTAAAAGCGTTCTTAAACTAACACTACCGATACTATGTTTCGCGCCAGTGTCCACTAACACTTTACCACTTGCGCCATAAATTTGAATATTGAGCACCGGGCGCATACGCGAATTATTATTAACGGAACTCACAGACACTGATTTGAATGAACTTTCAGATACTACTGTAGATTTTTCTTGTTTACATGTCGGACAATTTGTACGAATATACCCCGGTGTCCCACAACCGAAACACGTTATCGTACTCGCTCGCGGTTCAGCCTCCAAAATATCATCTTTTACTCTCTTCTGTTTGGTAAGTCTCTGACAGGCATCCCTCACGTGACCATACTGCTTGCAGTAATTACACTGTGGCCGTGAGCGGGGTTTCAAAACTGTATTAGACTCTGAGCGCTCCGTCCCTGACTGCGCTAGCACGGTAGAAGAGGTGGAAGGCTTGGTTTCCAAAACCACTTGCGGCTGACATTCTTCTAGAATATCCTCGACACGGCGCGCCTGCGCCAACAATTCTCCAAACGTAACAAAAGAGGAACGCGGCACCTTTTCCCGGATACGACGGTGCAATAACCCGTAGGTCATATCCAATTGCACCACTTCGGTGAGTGTAAAAGGTGGAAGCTGCGCGATTAATGCACGAATATGGCATATAAATAAATCCGTTGCTTCGTTATTCTTTTGCTCTCTCTCAAATATAGCACGATAGATTTTGTGCGGCGGTAACCTGGGTCCAAATGTTTGTATCAAAGAGTCGACCGCTGCTTGCCATGTTAATGTGGTATCCTTAACTCCCTGCCACCACGTAGCAGCAAGTCCCGTCAGTAACATAGGCAATCCACGCAGCGCAACATTGTCGTCTATACCTACGCAGGCTTTATACGTCTCAACTGCGTCGACAAAGGCTCTAACATCGTTCGATTTACTGCCGTCGAATCGTGCCGTACATTTAGCAAAATGGCCTGTATTCTGCTGATTAGTAAAGTAAGATTGCGTACCTGAGCTGTTGTTATGCATACTACTTATCAGAAGCATCAGCTGATCATTCGTCAGAACAAACTGTGGCGTGGCAACACCGACGGGCGGGGCAGGCGGCGTGACAGGTCGCGTCACGTCCGCGGCCGCAGCGGCAGCGCCCTGCGAGGAAGACTCCCGCATCGGCACCGTAACAGACGCTGTGGCATGTACCGAATCAGACCCCGAAGCAAGTGCCATACCGGGCACCGGGGGCGGTACCATAATCCCCTCATCAACGATGACACCGGCTTCCGCCGGACTCGCAGCACGAGTTCTCGTCATCCGTCGCGACATAATGAAAGCCACCCGAATGTTCCAGAATACGAATCACTATTACGTACACAACATTTACAGTTTATAACAAACAAAACAAAACTGTCATTGCACACCAAACTTTTAAATATTATTTACGAAAAACGTTCATTATTTTTATAAAACACAACAGTTTCTTCACGAGTATTGGCCGAACGTTGGGCGTCACTTTGTAGAGGGGCATTTTGGTGTGCAAGAAATGAAAACCAGATAATAAACTGTAAACAATATACTTCGTCATAATTTAAGTACATGGAAAATAGAGCAGTGCGCACAGGCATTGCTTACCGACATACTTAAACGACTAAACGACGGGGCGGCCGGCGATTCCTAAGAGGACGAGAGGGGCGGGAGGCCGTACCATCGGTACCATCTCGGCCAGGTGGCTGGCAGGGCCTGCGAGGAGGAAGGGCGCGGGAGGCCGTACCATCGGTATCAGGCGACCGAGCAGGTGGCCGTAACACGTGAGGCTCGACTGGGATAACGTCGCGCGCTATAAACCTTGTATACACGTGCCACTAGTACTACTAGTATTTTTACAGGTGCTAAATATATTATTACTAAAGCTATTCAAGTACCTATTTGCACAAAACTGACTTCATAATAAAAAGCAAAAAACAATAATAAATTTGCAGTAATTAATTTTAGTGATTTCTATGTTTTACTTGGCACCGACTTCAAGATGTTGAACAAAGTAGTCGAAGAAGTTTTTGTTAAAAAAATAATTATTTTTTGCACTATGAAATCTATAACAAATAGACACATAGTGTGAGAATGAAATTTAGAATGTCCATGCTTCTCACATGGAGAACTATGTGCTTTGCATAAGGATACGTTCTGACTTATTTGGCTTTAAATATCGCAGTTTATAATTCCAATTCCTTTATTGACAGTATGTTCCAGTGGAAACATATTGAAGGTCTGTGAATTTAAAAATTAATCTACTTCCTATCCTACGTATATAATAGTGTACACCGTTTCTCAATGTGTTATCTCTGCTTAAGAAGAAAACTCCAGTGATATGTTTACAAAGAATGTACAATAGTCAGCGTTTACAAATAAACAACTGCGGTCTAACGCTTAACAACACGTTTATATTAATATATTTTCAGTAATAAAATCAGTGTCATTACAGCGTTCGTGGGGTTTGCTATTTCGTACACTTACCTTTCCCTTCTATACTTAAACTGTATACACACTCACATTTTTGAATACAGAGTGGTTCCAGGAATCAATCAACGCCCACAGCGTGTTGCAATCGTTTGAAGCGCATTTCGGGAAAACTGATTGTGTTTTAAATGCTGCTGGACTGCTACTAATTATTTTCACTTATGTTGTTACAAGAGGTTTTTTATGAATTCCTTTTTATAAGATTTTCTATATATATTTCTTTTTATGAAGTCTATAATTAAAACTAGTTTAGTTAATGAAACAGCGGAAGCGAATTAAAGAAAGGTAAGGCAAAAAGCACCTAGAATAGAAGTGCATCTACCTGTGAAGAGATTGATGAAAGTAGATGAAGTGAAAATTGTTTTACAGGATCTTTGTAAGTGGAGATCCATAGTCGCTGTCTACCCCCATGGGAAACATGCGTGATAATATGTATGTATATGTTAATTAACTTTGCAGCGATATTGATTGCTTTATGATTTGTTTGATTACCACCTGGGTTGCCTGGAAGAGATCGCTTCAAATGATAAGGCCCTTTGTTCAACATTACTGTATCTCGTTTTAAGAATATAGTTTTAATTTTTGGTGAAAAATAAAGTGTTTCATTCATTCATTCGTTCGCCTTCGCGGGTATGTACTCACAAGAATAAAACATTTTCCTGTAGGTAAATTTTCTATGCAAATAAATTATATTGTAAGTTGCAATGCAAAGCACTTCTTTAAACGCTATTATTTTAATGCACTGTGCTTATTACAGTAATTGAAATTTGTTAAAAACAAAATATGGTCTATTTTTTTTATTAATAATACATCTATTTTTCCAATTTATATGTTTTATTGTGGATTCCGTGAAACAAGGATATTAAAACCTTAAGATTCCAACAACCTGCACATACTCCCCCAATAAAGAAATCATTCATTATATCTATTAAACATATTAACTGTGTTTATACAAAGGCAGAATCGTGTTTAGAGCACCTTAAGTACGCGGCAAATGAGACGCGTCTAGGAAATGTACTTCCGCTGTGTGGCGGTAATGACGTCATCACCCTCCTACCACCCCTGGTGTGTGATAGTCACCCTCTCAAATGTGTTTAGCAGACAGTCTGCTCGCAGGCATCAAAGGAAAGAGCTGAACAATTAAATTACAAGCATTTCTTATTCAAAGACTTCTACAAACCTCTAAAAGTAAAACCTTATAATGGAAAATATGAGCTTCTTTTTGTAAGACTATTGTGGCGTCACGTCTCAGCCACCAATTTATTGATGTATGATTTACCGCAATTAAAGACTGGTCGAACGAACAGTGTAGCCTTGGCGAAATCTGTGATTATAGAACTATAGTCTTTGACAACAGAACCTTAATAATGTTCAAAGTTATAATTTAAATTGATTATGCAGCAGATCCAGGCACCCACCATGTGCCTTATTTATGGCGCAAAGAAAACAATATAACTTGAAAGCCATGGGATCTTGTCATATTTATTTATTTCGTTTTGGTGGTTTGTTCGCGACACTGCGTCCTGAGCATCCTCCAGTTTATACGCTTTCATGATACCAAATTACTTTTTCGTTTTAAAGTTTATCTATCACCATCTTAAACACTATTAGTTTGGTTAACTGTTACTAGCTTAAAAAGAAGCAAGTTATATGAAAGTGATTTAGCAATTCGTATATAATTTAAACTTTTCTTGTAGTGTTCAGAACACAGTTTCTTTTAACTCCACGGGAACTTTGGAAGAACTAATTTCTGTTATGAATTTTATAACACGGCTTTTTGAATTTCTAGCGAGAGCTGAAGGTGCGAACTTAAATAAGTGCCTTGGTTGGCTCTCTAGGGCTGGAGGTGTCTTGATTTTATATATGTATGTGCTATTTAAACTATTGCTTTTATATCGATTTTAGTCTTAAAATTATTTACCTTTATCTAACTGCATTATACTGTACCTATATGTACTGTATAACTGCATTATATGTATATTGTTGTTGTTATGTGTTTTGTATTGTCGACCGTGACTTCACTTTATGGTCCCAGACGGAAGAACAGCGCTACTCCTTGTTGGCTAGCGTTATGCTGAGACTAGGTCCAATTAAGGACTTATTATGTTTCTATTTATATTAACTTAGTTTTTGTTGTAAATAAAATATTTTTCTTTATTTCTGTTTCTTTTTTCTTTCTTATATTTCTTGAACATAAACGCCATTATCTATTGGGTATTGTTGCGTTACGTTTCATCCACCAATTTATTGATGCATAATTTAGCGCAGTTAAAGACTATTGTTAATACATGAATATGATGCTATGTAAAAACAGATTATTATACGAGTAGATATCGACAATAGTTTCTTTTATAGCCGTGATCACGAACACAAAGATATCAAGCCTCAATGAGTAATATTAAAGTTTTTCTTTATCCTACCTCCAAATGTAAATTTGAGGGTAGGATAAATACTCTAAATTGGAGACGACTAGTACGTAGGTATTATGTACTAGTTTCCAAAACTTAAGAAAATACTAAAATATAGTATACTCTAAACATGCGGAAACAGGAAAGAATTCAATTTCCAGCGGCAAAGCGGCCGGTCGTTTAGCCCGGTGGTAGGGTATTTACCCGCCTGGATAGCTACCCTGGTTTAGAGTATGCAGCTGTAACAACCTTGAGTTGTGTTTTGGCATTAATGGCCAGGTTCCAGCTCCAGGTGAGCGGTAGAACCTTTCGTGTTACATGTGTCCATAGTAACCGCTTTCCATCAGGTGAGTCATCTACCTGTCTGCTGAACGCATGCAATAAAAAAAGTTAAAAATTTTATTTATAGAAATTTCTACACATGGAATAGTCTTATTGTGTCTTTGCAAATACATTGTCACAGTGCGATAAATTCAGTAAACGCGATCTACAAATAAGGATAAGTAAGTAATGCAATAGCCCGACAGGCAGTGTAGGGGCCACAGTATCTTACAGTGGTGTAAGTAAAACCATCGCATAGATGCGTAATTTAAAAAATTAGGTTTTGTTAATAGGTTGGATGGCTAATTATTAGGTTTTTTTTGGAGTACAGCGGAGAGGCTGACGCATCACCTGATAGAAAGTAGTTACCGCCGCCAAGGTCCTTATAAAAATTGCGACACTGGGAGTGCCGACGTTCTGCCGGTCTCGAAGAGGGTACTGCAACCTGGTCATTGGTGTTGGAACACCCGTCAAAGCGTTATGGCAGCTTGATTCTAGACCAGTCATTATCCGCGGGGGACCAGGGACGTTCGAGGTTCGGCCAAGGGTATTAGTGGGTATCCCAAACCGTGGCCAAATAGCATTTCCGCGGGGATACTAGTTCCAGTCCGACGAGGCGAAGCCTATACATCGGGCGATGTTCCCCCTCGAGCGGATGATGGTCCTCAATCGAATTTCTCTTGGAAAAAAGCGGCAGTAGCTATCCAATTGAGCAAATGTCCTGTTGTGCGTTGTTCTGTCGCCTCTTACGACAGGTCGCTCGACTACATAAATTACTATTCTAATCAGCAATATTCTTGCCTGGAAGAGATCGCTTTTTAGCGATAAGACCACCCTTTTTACACAATTAGAATACTAGTACGTAAGTTTTTTTGTAATGGTGTACGTTAAAGTGTTATCTATCTATTCTTACTACGTCTCTGCGCAGATAATAAACCTTTGATTCGAGACAAACGCTCCGAATGCAACCGGGAATTAACGCTAGGATGATGAATAAACACACAATTCTATCCTAGGATGCTACGTAGATATTAGAAATGTTCAATACGAATTAGTCTATGGCACTTGATGATTGGACATGATAGAGCCCGGTTTTGGAAAGAGAATTACTCCGATAATAACTAATAACAATTATAAACTACCCATAAAAACTAGCAATAATTTAACATTAGTTACTTAACTGTTATGAAGGTATGCAACGGTAAAACAATATTTATATTTCTCTTAACATAAAGACATTACCAAAAACCAGCCGGCACGTCATGTAGATCTAAGACTCAAGCGCCAGGGGTGGAAGTGATAAATGACCTAATGTCGGTAGCTTAGGTGATCCTGCAGCTCACCTCTCGATACCCCTTAGTAACTCACATCCGTGTTGCCCCTTGCCAATCTTGGCATGTTTAGGGGCCCATGCAGGGAGTCACTGTCTGCCCATTTTTCCATATTCCTTGAACATTGCGACGGGCAGACGTCATAGTACCCATAGTTCCAGATCCCCAGTTCCACTAGCAGTTCACCCCAATAGCCCGGTATCTTTTGTTCTCATTTCGTACAATAGTCCTACACTGACCGGGATTTGTCCTTGGGTGCATTTTGATGTGTTTTAGACAGGAATAATCACCATTCTGTGTCACACCACATTTACATTAAATTTGTCAAGGGTCCTCTACGTGTTAGCCAGCCCATGTCCTCACGCAAGCCCTCCAAAAGACCGGGCCATTTTTATGGTCCGCGGTTTACAATTACGGTATCTTGAATTATTTTCACAATGAAACACACTAGATATTATTCTCAGAGTATTGTTTAAACTCGAAATATAAGAGGATTCTTTGCCAAGCATGGTGAATACACCATTTGTTTATTACAGTCCCTCAACGTTACCTTGAATCTATTCATCATAATCCCAAATAAAGTAACAAGTAATTTAACAAGCATGCTTTTCTCGTATCCCGATCCCTCCATCTGTTCTACGCGATCAAGGCAGCGGACACGGTGAGCCTTTACCTCTTCAATTACATAATATTCAATTATACAGGCTCGGCCTCGAAGTTTTCTACTTCGATGTTAGTTCGAATACTCTAGCTATCATATCCTCTTCTTGTTGGGCCCAAGATTTTCCTGAGAACCTTTCTCTCTGTGACTAACGAACGGTTCTCTTCCAGGCTCCACAGACGTAGATTAAAATTGCTCTTATGACAGTTTTGTAAATGCGAATTTTAGTCTTCACCATTATTACACACTTTCCCATCACACGATGCAATATGGTTGTGCCGAGGAACACCTCCTTATAAATTCTTCCTTTGCATCCCTGCCAAGACGAAAAGAATAAACTTTCAAATGAAGTATGCGCAATACAAGACGTTCAACCGAGTGTCAGTGCTGTCTCCGCAACATATAGAAATAGTGAAATTGTTAGAACATAAAATAGCAATAAACCATTATAATTCAAGTGTGTGAGCCCCCGGGGGACGATTGCAGTGTGAACTGGTGATGAGGTAAGTTACTCTTCCCTTGCTTCTTCTTCCACGTCCCTTTGCCTTCTCCCGGCCTTCATCATCGCATCACACCCGCACAATATATTGTCTTCTTTCCTTTCTGTTTGTATCTAAAACTATTTGAGCTTGGAATATTTATGTCATAAAAGGTACACCACCAAATCCGTATGAGTTGATCAATATTAAAGGGGCTGAAACAAGTGAGCGATCAAAGCAGGCGGCTGATCTCGTGGGAAATCATTACGCGCATATTAAGTTGACGCGGCACACGATTGATCCAAATTTTACGATCGCCAAAATAAAACTGACTTTTGCAAAATAGGCTTAATGGATATTAAATTATTTACAGGCCGTAAAAATGGCATTGCAAAGCAATTCACTTTAACTTGAATACTTAATCGTGTTTGGCTGAAGCTTAAGTTTTAAATGTATAATATGAAGTAGCACCGTTTAAAAATACCATCTCTAAAAAGCTTTTATCTCTAATTCAGTGTTTGTATAAGATAAAATAAAGCTAGAACATACAATTTAGTACTTTTAAAAATCCACTAATACTTTAATTTAGTTTAATCTTCACTTTATAGGTATTAAAAATGTCGTTTGCTTTTCATCCCTGCTTTAGTTATCCAATTTTAAATATGTGTAATACACCTTTTTAAAGTAAAAATCAGAAATCAAAAGTTTTAACAAATATGTCGGTAATGATAACAAATCCATATTTTAAAGCGTTTCTTTTAACTTGTGTCATATGATATATGCACGATGCAGCCATTTTAAACCCTCGTTTATATACTGTCAAATGTTTAAACAAGCTGCGTCCACATACTCGCGCTGCCCACTTACCTCGCCATTTTCCTGCTTACTATCATGAAAGTAAGCATAATGTAAATGAGGCATTAAGGATGGAGAAAACTGACGATATTTTTACTCTTTTACAAATGAGGGAGTAAATTATTCAAATTAAAAAGTTTTTTGGAGCTCTACAACTTCTGTTCTTTTCATATTTTTCCAATTCATAGTTCAAAGGCTATGTATAGGTCGGTATAATTATTACGACTATAAAAAATTATTAAGGAAGTAAGTTATGAGTTTTAAGATATGGCGTGATGATACCTACGACTATGCAGGTTGATTAAAAAATTTTGAACTCTTAGTTAAGTGTGTTTCTTTTATCACGATTTCACTACACTATTTATTGCGTAGCGGCAAATATATTTTTATCCTAAATTGCACATTAGTAGACCTATTAGTTTTGAAAAAAATGATTGCCACTTGAAAAGACCGATAGACAGACAGACAAGACGACAATGTAATAATGGATTTTGTCAAAATTGATACTCTAAGACGACGCAAAACTCGCCAAAACTACCCCTAGCTAGGCAGAACATTAACCTACTGAATGGCCTCCACCCATCGTCTAAATAGAATATACCCCATAACTTCCTTCATGTGATTCAGCATTAATACCATGCTCTTACAGAATATCAGCCAGACACGGTTAGCCATGAGCTAATTGTGTTTAGTTCGCGATGAGTGAGAGTTCCGATGCCCCACTTCTCTCTCCCCATATCTCATACTCTATACCCTATTTTAAAGGCTAGTAATACGTTGGCTTCGCCCCTTATGTAGCAGACGTTTATGGGCGTTGGTAACCACTTCCATGAGTTAGGTCCTCTGCCTGTTTACCAACGTCGCAATAAAAAAAATAGGTTCCAGTCCCCCCCTTCAAAGCCGAAGCCTTTGGTGTTGTATTTCTCCGTAGTCGACTAATGTTGCGTGATTGGCTATTTTTTTGGCTTCCCTGCTATTTTGCACTACACTGTGGCTCGTTTCAATTACAGCATTCCTTCCACGTATCGTGGATAAACGGTCACGTGTGCGCCCCTGCGCCGGCTCGGCCGCGCTTTGCGCCCCGCTGCCTCGCACACGATGGAGTTCCGCCTCGTTTGAATTACAACTGGATTAAGTAGGGACTAATGTGTCTGCAACTCTGGAAGTAAGAGTATAGTTGATTATTGACCTGAATTTTAAAGAGTCTGCCACCACGAATACTAATGACGGACCTGATTTGGCAGCGCACTCCGTTCGCTTTTTGAGAAATGAGGTTAAAGTAACTTTTGCACCTAAAGTAGGCTACGTGTTCAGTGTATTGAAATTAATAGTTATTCATATAATCTACACAGATAAATAAAATTGAAGTGTCTGTTTGTACAAAATAACAGCTTTTTACTAAATGCATATGAAAGTATATTCGGTACTTCACTAGGAGATGACTGATGTTACAAGAGGTAATTTAGGCTACTCAAAAAAATGAGGGTTCTGCGAAAAAAAATCCAAGTGGACGTAGTCGCAGTCACAGCTAGTCCTAACTAATATCATAAATGCTAAAGTGAGTTTGTCTGTTTGTATGTGCCCTTTTCACTCGTTAACTACGCAAAAAATCCTCATAAAGATAAAGATAAAGTTTTGCATACAATTTATCAGGCGTATAAAGAACATAGGGTACTTTTCACCCAGGGAAAAAAAACTCTTGTGTACAGTTTGTACATTTGCTCTTGCTTGTAGTGCTGATGCTTTCTTGTAGTAGGCTGAAGAAAATACACCTTCTCGCTTTCAGGGATTTATTCTCGTAGTAGTTTGGCTTGGATGCTGATCCCTGGTTGCAGCTCAATAGCGACTCGATCACAATATATTTGTGAGCGTTATTTATAGTGATGTTATTATATTAAAGTAGCCAAGAGTAGGCTGCAGCGTCAGCAAAACGCTGCACGTTTATGGGGCAAATAAAGAGGCAAAGGGGCAAAATACGAATATTTCCGAAAAGATGGTGCTCCAATCGCGTTTCGCTGGCGCCGCTGTTGCAATACACCAACAAATAGAAGCCGGTTTCTATATCTTACCGATCGTTTGCCTCACTATGGGTTAAAATTTGCCATAAACTCCATACAAGTAATGAAAAAATTTAATCGATGGTGTAGGACAAGTGAATGAATCCTCTCATGGTAAGTGGCACCTTCGCTAGACAGCATGAATTATGAAGAAATTAAGTTTGTTATTTTTAAAGAAGGCGTATGGGACTCGGAATGGTCGGTCCTCCAATCTGTTTAAAAAACGAGTGAAGCCACGGGCAAAAGCTGGTTTAATGTTTATTCTCAACTGACTATATGTACGTATAAAGACTGGTTTGTTTGTTTACGGTTTGCTTCGTTTTATTACTTAACTTATATTTATCAACCTATTTTTTATCTTATTTATATGTAAGCGATTCATTGAAATGTCATGGTCAAGAGTGATAGGTTGTCAATGTCACTCTAACGAAGCGTCGTGTCTATGGAGGCGGGGCGGCCATATTATACTATTTCGAAGCGTTTATTTCACTTTTGACAGACATTGTTTGCGAGATAATTTAAATTATCGTGTCTCATTGGAAAATGGATCTGCGTCGGGACCAAACCCAGGCCTCCGCGGGCTACTACTCCACCACGACAACGCGCCCGCCCATAGCGTGATTAAAACGAGGGACTACCTGGACAGCACGCCGGTCAAACTCGTAGGTCGTCCTCCTTATAGTCTGATTTCTTTTATCAATACAATTATATACACAATTTTCGTCGCAGGAAGATGCGTTGTCAGCGTTCGAGCAAGCTGTAAATGAGGTGTCTGCGGCAGACAAGAAAAAGTGTTTCAAAAACTGCTTCAGATGCATGAAGCTTTAAATAGAGGCTGGTGGAGAATACTTTGAAAAGATTTAATAAAAAAATATTTACCTATAGAACCTTTTTTTTCGGTAAAAACTTTCTGAGTTTTTCACTTATAAAGCAATAAAATATTCACAAAATACGTGTGTTTACCTCTTAACTGTGGAGTTATATGAAAGAGATAAATTTTTTAGAAAAGCCTTTAGAGCATGTTGTTAATGAAGATAATTTCACGTAATAAATAATAGTAAACACTCTCATATATCACGTTTATAAACAATAGGGTTAGAGAAAATTAATATCTGAAAGTAGGCGGCTCAGTGGCACGCGTGTGGGGCTCCGGGCGGTCGTGGCTCATGTGCGCCATCTCGTGATAAATTCACTGCACTAATTGAACTACGCACCTTTCACTTACTTTGAAAATAATATTTATTTGTTGCTTATTCTGTATCTATTATGATATGTTTCAGGTTTGTATAGTATTGTTACATACCAACAAAGAAATGCGCACACTTGCCCGTCGTAAAACGCCTTTTATTGCCTTCTTTGATTTAGGAATTCTTTTGTTTACTTTGTGTTTAGAATTTTATTCCAGAAAAACATGCTATTGTTATTGAACTTGTTTTATAGTCGTCGATTAGCTCGGCGTGATTAGCTCGGCGAAGGCGTTCCTTTGTTCTATTGTACAGTTTAGTATATAACAATGCCTGAACGGAGGGGTGGGGCAGTCAAGCGACGACTACGATACGAGTAAGACGTGTGTAGTACGTTCGATTAGCGATACAGTGACGGACTTTGCGCGTGTTGAATTGCATCGAATCTTGCAATGTGAACTGATTGCATCCAGTTTTATTTGTACCTGTTTTATACGTGTTTGTACAGTTCTAATAAACTCTATAGTAATCCAAAGGCATTTATATAATTCGAGACCTGTATCTCGTAACAGTATATAAGCTCGTCAAAGCCGAATAACTTCAAGAAGGCTTTATTCATCAGAATTCATCATGGCATGGCATGATGTATGTGGTTACATTTATGAAATTAACATCTTTAGTGAATATGTATAGTTTTTTTAAAATAATGTTTCTATTCTCTCTTGATATTAACACTGATCACTTCGTAATTTACTTTGATTGAGGCTATGGATCGCGATTCGTCAAACACTTGGTGCGCTGAAGACCATTCTCTAGAAGAGGTTATATATCTTTTTTCTTACGGCCACCTCGCTTCCTTGACTATCTATCTATCTTTATTATTGCTGGCTCCAACGCCTTTGGCATTGATTTTGCCAATGTCATAGTAAAAGAAACAGGTGTTAATAGATGCTAATATAGCTGGCAGAATGAAGAAATTTTGGTAGTCGGTAATCTTTTTCCAGAAACCTGAGGACAAGACAGCACAAACGGTTATGTTAAACTAACTACTTTATAGGAATATATTGTTAAGAGATAAAAATTTACATAGAGTTAATATATGCTTACTATAAACTAAGATCAGGGGTAAATTAATATTAATTGGGCGCGGGATATCTTGGGGAAGCATATCATATATGGGTGAAACTAAATTTGGACAGTAAAATAAAATGTGTTCCAGAGAACCTTCGGCAAGACCGCATTCACACAAAGAATGATCGCGCACCCTGATCTTAGCTAAAAACACTGGGGTGCATATAAAACCTAGTCTTAAGCGAATGATAACTGAGGTAATTTTTTTGGGGAGATTACGGGATCGGAAAAACCAAGGAGATTGAGCCAAATGAGGTTGAAGTTGTCCATAATATTTGCCTTTAATTTGACGGGATTGGTCCCACAAATCACTCCACGATTTAAACATTCGGGATTTAGAGAGGGTACGAAGGTCCCTAGGGAAACACTTGTTGAATTTTTACAGCCTGAGTAGACAGCTTGTTTGGCACAGTTATCAGCCGTCTCATTTCCACTAATTCCTGAGTGGCCGGGAATCCAAGCTAGGACTACTTCTAAGCCCATGTCATGACAGCGGTGAAGGGTAGCTTTAGTTTGCAATGAAATGGTAAATATATCCTTAGATCGAAAAGGGGGCTTAGCAATGTCTTGTAGGCAGCTCAAGGAATCAGTGAAAATAATTGACTTTCTAATCTTGTGTGACTCTATATAAAGCGTGGCTTCAAGGATGGCAATTGCCTCACCTGTGAAAACAGAACTGTAAGGGGAGTTTATAGTTAAGAATTATTTTATATTTAGGTATCCATACAGCAGCACCCGTAGGACCATTTGGAGATAATTTCGAAGCATCAGTAAATAATGGGAGCCAATCAGGCCATTTTTACACGCTTTATATTAGCTTCACTTGTATGTCAGTATGTCTGTAACCGACCCCTTTGAGCTCGATTTTGTCCTACTTTGAACGATCAGATTTAATTCATACTTTGCACACCTGTCAAAGGTCGATGACAATGCAATAATATAGTATCATGGAGCTGATCTGATGATGGAGTGGGAAGGTGGCCATAGGAACTCCTGTACTAAACAAGATAGACCCTTCGTGTTTGGGCCCGTATGTTTATATCGCGTGACAATGCAATAATATGGTACCATGGAGCTGATCTGATGATGGAGACGGAAGGTGGCCATAGGAACTCCTGTACTAAACAAGATAGACCCTTCGTGTTTGGGCCCGTATGTTTATATCGCGTGACAATGCAATAATATGGTACCATGGAGCTGATCTGATGATGGAGTCGGAAGGTGGCCATAGGAACTCCTGTACTAAACAAGATAGACCCGTCGTGTTTGGGCTCGTTTTACTTGTCTTGGCTAGCACTCTGCTGCTACATGATATGCAGGATCTCAAAAGCTTGTATTTAAAAACATTTAAACAAAAATCAACTAAAAAATGAAAAATAAATAATAGTTTAAAAAAACTAAAAAAAACACGCTTTTATAAAAAATCCAACTAAAAAAACAAAAAATAAAATTTAATATAATATAAAAAAGCGTGGGGTGTATTCAAAGCGCTTTTTAAGATATTATATTATTAATTGAATACACCCCACGCTTTTTTATATTATATTAAATTTTATTTTTTGTTTTTTTAGTTGGATTTTTTATAAAAGCGTGTTTTTTTTAGTTTTTTTAAACTATTATTTCTAGTAAATTACTATTAAATAACTGATTGTGACTGGAGAATGTTTTTTGATACCAAAATCAAATATAATTCTCGGGCGGAACATTAAACATTTAAAATCGGTTTCAAATAATGAGTGTTTGTAATTTTGAAAAACGTTACAGGAAAGGTTTTTGAACTGGTTGAAAGAGTTAACTAAAGGTGGAATGCTCTTGTGATTCCAATAAGAAGAAGATTCAGTCAATTGAGATAGTTTGTCAAGATTTTCAAAGATAGGGTGGTCGGATAGCTGTAGAGCTTTATAGAAGAACCTGTCAGCAAATAGCTGCCTACGCAAAGTGAGAGGAGGTTCCAGGCATTCAACTTGAAGAGCATTGGTGGAAGACGACCTCATGGTGCCGGTGATGATTCTCAAATATTTTGCTTGAATGCCATCCAATTTAGATAACGTAAGTTTATGACAAGGTTCTAAAAGAAAACATCCGTAATCAAAATGGCTCCTGACTTATAGCATTATAGAGGAGTTTTTGGTTGTATGGATGTGATCCCCATTTTACTCCAGAGAGAGCTCTAAGGATATTGTCATTTTTTTCCGCTTTCTCACAGATATATTTTAGATGAGGGATGCCAGAGAGCTTTGAGTCTAGAAAAACTCCTAAAAATTTCACAGAATCAACTATTTGGATGGGGCAGTTATTCACTTTTATATCAAGAACAGGGGGGACTCTTTTACGAGTAAAAATAACTATGTTACTTTTTGTGGGTGAGAGTGACAAGTCATGATCCAACAACCAAGAGTTAAGGTAGTATAAAGCGGAGTTTAAGCGGGAGCTAGCGTCCGAAAATGAGTTTGAAGAGGCATATAAGGCGATATCATCCGCATATTGCAGTATGTTGCAGAAGCATTTTACAGAGGTATCTAGGTCTGCTGTGTATATATTATACAGAATGGGACTGAGCACAGAACCTTGTGGGAGTCCCTTCCACACAAGCCTTGGGGAGGATAATTTACCATCAGGAGATCGAACCATAATGGACCGTTCCATGAACATCTCGCAAATGATGTTTATCATTCTCACAGGTATACTCAGCTTAAGCATTTTCTGCCTGAGAATGTGGAGGTTAACACTATCATAAGCGGAGGTAATATCTAGAAATACCCCAACAACATGTTAATTACGTGAAAATGCAGTTCGTATGTTAGTGGTAAGAAGGCTTAAGCTGTCCATAGTCCCTCTTCCTCTTCTGAACCCGAACTGGCTTCTGGGTAGTAGGTCGCGGTTTTCGATGATCCATTCTAGCCGATTTTTAATGAGGTGTTCCATGATTTTTGACAAGGTAGAGGATAATGTTATAAGACGATATGAAATAGGATCTGAAGGGCTTTTTCCAGATTTTAATATTGGAACAATAATTTGAATTTTCCAGGAAGAGGGGGTAGAACCGGATATAAAGAAGTTATTAATTAAATTAAGAAAATATACTTTAACAGAGTCAGAAGATTTAGAGATAAATGAATATGGAATTCCATCAATACCTGGAGTTGAATCACGAAGTTGATCTAAGGCACAGGACAATTCTGCAAAAGAGAACTCTGAGTTCATTGGGTCAGGAATGGAAGGTGCGAGAGTTGGTAAATTGGGATTAGGATGAACATAAGGGGGGGCAAGTTTATTGGTAAATTCATGGAGCCATGAAGGGTCGTTTGTTGTGGAGTTTGAATCTATTTGAGATTTACGGAACATTTTAATTTTTCGCCAAATCAAGGTCGAACGAGTTCTAGGAGATAGGGTCTCACAGAATGATTGCCACCCCTAGCGTTTCTTTTTACGAAGCAGGCGTTTAGACCGTCGACGATTTTTTTGAAATCTAAAAAGTTGGATAAGGTCGGGGTCATAATAAATTTTGATTCTGCAAGCTTACGCTGTTTCACAATGTTGGAACATTCAGAATCCCACCATGCTGGAGAAGGAATTTTGGACTGGGCACAGTTTTTTAAGGGAATTGATTCTGCTGCTGCCGAAGAGAGAGAAGATATAAATTCAGAATAAGCAGATAGAGCATTTTGTTGAGAAATTGCCGGGAGAGAATTAAGTTTACTTTGGACCGAGGAGGAAAATTTATCCCAATCGGCCTCATGTAATCTATATTTTAGAAGAGGGGCGGGAGATAGAGCTGGGGCAAAGAGTCTGACAAGGAAGTTAGGACAGGGAGGTGATCACTGCCATAAGAATGAGAAATAACTGACCATGATAATCTACTTGATAAGGAAGGAGAGCAAAGTGTTAAATCAGGAACACTAACATTTTGTGTGGGTGAAACTCGACGGGTTGGAGTCCTATCATTTAAAATGCACAAATTTAGTTTATCAAGGATTTCAATAAACTGAGGTGAGATAGAATCACACAATGGTGCACCCCATATAGTGTGGCGTATATTGAAATCTCCCTGGATAATCAAAGGATTACGGAGTGATGATAGGATAGATGATAGTTCCTGAAGAAGGTTAATATTGGGATATGGAATGTATAGAGACACAAAAGTAATGTTAAATGATTTGGTATGAACTGCAACAATGTTAAAGCCAGAAGAATGAGGGGGGAGGGTTAATTGTGAGAAACATACTTTCCTGTTCACAAGGATAGCACATCCTGCACGTCCATCGTCTCTGTCGTCCCGCTGACAAGAGTACCCTGGCACCCTAAATAGGGAACCAGGTTTTAACCATGTCTCAGAGACAGCGAAGACGATGGGTTTAAAGGTATTTAAAAGGTAAATAATATCATGTTTTTTATTTGCTATGCTGTGACAGTTCCATTGAAGAAATGTCGCCATTTTTGGTGTGGGAGTTTAAAAGGGTAGTAAGAAGTGATTGTGAAGTTTGGAGGACGTTGTACGGTATCAATTCTCCGAACTTGGAGAATATATTTATTAATGTCAATGACATAAGTTCGGCTAAATTTTCATTTTGTAATATATCTTGAGGTTGAGGGCCTAGAGGGCCTCACAACCATTGGACATAGAGGAGGAGGGAGTAGCAGTTATATTAGCATGAGATTGGACATCATAGGATTTCCCTAGGGCAGGTCTAGGGCGTCGCTCTATAAATACTGTCTTTTTATAGGAGGAAGATGGAGTTGATTGATGGCATTGATTAGAAGAAATCGAGGGGATAGTTGGTCGAGAATGGAGGATACTTTGGCCAGAGGATCTTAGAGGATGGGAGGAATTGACAATATCAGCATAGGGGGTACGGACTGCAGGGAATGCCCGTGCTGCTTCACTATAGCTAACATTATCTTCGGACATTGCATTTTTTTATTAATTTTTGTCGAGAGTGTTCTGGGCACTTGGATTCGGTGGCTAAATGATTCCCTGAACAATATAGACAAGAGACTTTGTCATCCGGAACATTACAGGTTGTAGAAACGTGGGGGCCAGCACAGCGAGAGCAACGAGGAAGTGGCAAGCCTGGCCGACATTCTGTGGTTGACACTAGATCTTCAAGGGGGATCAAGTGGGATGTTACGTGCAACAACCATTCGAGTAACATGATAGCGGGGGATGGAAGCAGAGAGGTCATGGTTAGATAGCAGTGGGTTGGACACAAAGGAATTGGCATCTTGAAAGTTTTTGAAGTAAACAGATGTTTTATTCCTACCAACATTGCGGATTTCGTCAACAGGGACATTGTTATCATAAATTACACGGGCAATTTTGAGGGTTTTCATTGTGTTTGTTAGGTTTGGCAGATCATTCTCAGTAGTACGAGATACCACAACGATGAATGGGCCGCTATCATTCTCTGTGTATTTGAGATCAGAATTTGGTTCATAACCAGGCCGAGTGTAAGAGTGCTGAACGGATGCAGATGCGGGACATACAGTAGCGCGTTTTTCTAGAATATCGTGTCTCATTGAATCAGCAGAACGTTTCGACCCGATTTTATCTGGTATTTGGCTTAAAGCAGCCAGTTCGTCCAATTGTAAATCAAGAGAGCGCCGCCCCTTACCAGGGGGAACGTTCTCTCCTACGGAAAAAGACTTGGCAAATAATGTTAAAACTTACAAATACTTAAATAATACCACCACCAACACAAAAAGACAACACAAGTCCTTGTGATTTAGAGAAAAACGATTAAATATCGCGAAAAAGTTTCCAAACACGTGTTAGTTACACTGAGGCACCTGTCACTTTTTTTCCGCTTCCTTGACCACGACGCTCCGCGAGAATGACATTGACAACATCACTCTTGACAGTGTGACAGTGACGTTTCAATGAACCTTGTACAAGTATATAAGTCAGTCTATTTTTATTATTGTATTTACTTATATTTGATATTATTTGTCTACGCACTGTTGTTTTAATATTTTCCTTAGTTTTAGGGGTTGCCTAGAAGATCGTTTTAAGTGATAATACCGCCCCCTTTGTTCAACAATTATTGTAATTAGTTTTAAGTACATAGTTTTAATTTTTGGTTAACAATAAATTGTTTTCATTCATTTATACATCAAAATATATATAAAAGCCGTGGTAGCTTAGCGGTCAGCGCATTTGTGACCCAAATTCAAAAGATACGGATTCGAATCCTTGCCGGAAAACATGCACCACTTCCAGCTTTCTGAGCGAATGTATATATTGTTACAATTACAACGTGATAACGATGAAAAAAAATCGTGATGAAACCTACACCTCGAGTTAACCAATGAGGCTCTAACCCGCAAGTGATTGAATAGTGAGATATAGGAAACAGTCTAAGCTGAGAAAGTCGGTCAGGTATTAATATTTTTTTCAAATTTGTTTTAAAAAATCTACATGGTAGAGCCAGGTGGTAGGATATTTGCCCATCTGGATGGCTACCACCTTTGGTCTAGAGTATGTAGCCATAACAACTTTGAGTGTACCGGTGTATAAGTGGCCAGGTTCCAGTCTCCTAAGAGAGCAGCAGCGCATTTGTAGCACCTTTGGTGTTGCAAATGTCCATAGGCGATGGTGACCGCTTTCTATCAGGTGGGCCGTCTGCCTGTCTGCTGAACTCATGTTATAAAGAGACACAAAAGTAAGTTGCTTAAGTTGTGGATATACAATATGTGTTTGTCTGCCGATTATTATTTTCAAAAAAGATTAAACTTATTTATAAACAAAGTAAACTTTTATAACAAATTGAGTCAATGAAGGTGGATGAGGGGTTACTCCATCCAGCCCAACTCCTCCAGGAAGCCCACCAGTTTCTTAACCGTCGCTGAAGACTTCACGGAAGTTACCTGGGGCGTCCAGATACTTCGCCCTGTGTTGGGCCACCTCTCCGCATTCAAGCAGGACATGGGCGGCTTTTCTTCTGCCTTGGCAGGCTCTGCACAGGGGGCTGTCAGTGTCACCTATATTAAAAGATGTCTGTTAAACTTGCCATGTGCTGCAATCGAGCAGTCAAAGTAAAACAAATGCTTGGAAAGGGATTGGGCCTGCTCGATCGACGTGAAACTACGCTCTTACAGAATTTCGGCGTAAAACGGTGTTTCGTTCGATGAGTGAGACTTTTTTGTTTTTGTTTATCGTATCCTAGGTTAGCAATGCGTTATCTTCGCCTCTGGTGCTGCAAGCTCCTATAGGCGACGATAACCTAATCGCGGAACCCTAAAAAAAGTAGCCTAAGTTAAGTAAAATCAGTCCAGCCGTTTCAGGGATTAACCGGAACAAACATCAGACAGACAAAAAAAATAAACATGATTTTTTAATATAAATACCGGTTATACTTTCATATGCATTTAGTAAGAGTGTTATTTTGACATTTTTTTTCTTTTTTTATTAACAATTCTACGAACTCTAGTTCCGTACCATTTTTACAACTTGATTACTGTTAGAGTTTTTTGAGTTCATACACGCTTATTGTTAATTTTTGTTATTGTGTGTGACATTAATTTTGTGGTTTTTATGTTGTGTTGTGTACCTTAAGAATAACTTATATATTCTTTTTTCTATTTTTAATACTAACCTTATACTAATGTAGAGTGTATCTGTTACATGCTGGTGTTGTGAGAGAGTGTGCCATGTATGTTGTTTTTCCTTTTTGTGTCTAGGTTATTAATTTTTAGGCTCTTTGTGTGTGTTGGTATGTTTGTGAATTGTGCGTGTAATGCAATGCAGTGGTAGTGCGCGTTGGTGTGAGTAGGTGTATAAGTTTTGTTGTTGGTTGTGTGTTTGTGACTGATTGATTTTGACGTTACAAATAGTTACTTTAATTTTATTCATCTGTATATATAATATATCAGCCCATAAATGTCCCACTGCTGGGCTCCCATTATAGGGGGAACGGACAGTATATCCGCCACGCTTGTCCAAGGCGGGTTGGCAGATTTGACATGTGGGTTATCTCGATTTGTAGTCTGTTTTCCTTCACCGTTGTTAGGACATGGTAATTGTTACAATTTATCTGTAGCAAAAGATAATTTTAATTAAAGTCTAGACAATTTCGAGTCTAGCTAGACACAGACAAATCGTTAATTCATCGATAGAGTAGTTAACAGCCGCTCCCGTGATTAATTGCTTCGAACGTTAATCTCCACGAGCGCCGAACACCCTTCTAACGTGCTCTTTGAATAATGTCAAAACTTGCTACGTTAGTACTTCGACATTTTGACATTGTGGCCTTTTTTCTAAATACTACGCAATAAATTTTCCAATATATCTATTCTATGTAGTGAAAATGCGAGGAAAGCAAAGATTAAAGAAGGCCACTGTATATGTTATGTATTGGGTATGGTTAGTCAGTTTTGAAAACTTGTACAGATTTTATGAAATAAATTTCTCTGTTAATTATGTCATGCAGTCGTAAAAATTGTGCCTTCCTCTAACTTTTTCACTATAAATATTCTGAAAAAAGAAAAGGAAATATTTATTATTATTATTATATGGGGTAGGTGATTTTTTTTATTTTCATAGATAAATGTTGATTGTAACATTTTGCGAACATACATTTTAGCAATAATTTATTCATTCATTGAAAGCTAATAATATGTGAATGTGTGAAGCCGGTCTTCACCAAGAACATCTTTCCATAAAATAAATCTATTAAGTCCAAACCTTTCACTCTGTGTACTTTATTATTAGAACATATTTTGAATTTATTATATACCAACATAAAAATATTTATCTGTATATATTATAATTATTATAAGTTGGACAAACAATTCAAATCAAACAAACTTTTCTCGCCTTTGTTTCGGCAAAATTATTTATCAAAATATCCATAGCTAAAGATGATTACAGTTTTTCTAGATTTTCTGCCTCTATAAGCAATAATGACAAGTCTGCAAGTCGTTTCTGTTGGCCCAGCAGTTATTCACAAAAATGTTAATAATCTATAAAAGATTGTGAATAACATTTTAAGAATTTTGTTTACACACTTTCGGGGCCCTGTGGCCTGATAGCCCCGTATCATTAATCAGCTACGCTCCTGGTGACCGGTTAGTTATATTGCTATCAATGTTATTATGATAATTTGTGTAAGGTTGTCCTAAATAGTCTGTGTAACAAAATAAAATCGCGGCCATTCCACCTTGGCGCAGGCACCTTCGCCCTGCGGATAATGACTTTCCGATTCATTATGCCCCCGTACGCAGTGATTAGCACAATGGGTCCGCCGCCGTCGTGACACCCGCCATTGTTCCACTCCTCGCTAATGAGTTTCTTTGCGACGAAACTTTTTGCAAGATCAATTTCGGCGATTGGTAACCACTAATCACACACCTGAAGCAGGTAAGCCCATTTCAAGCTTTTTTGGAAACATTGCATGCCAGAATTGAAGTCTAATTATTGTGAAGGCTTTTTTATTCTAAAGCTAGCAAAGGAGAATTCACCCTAGCTCATGGAAAGTGGTTACCCTGGCCTATAGAGGTTTGCAACACCGGAGGCGAAGTCATCGCAACGCCAGTTTTTAAGATAGGATAAAGAGGAGGGATAGGGTCTGAAAAATAGGGGGGATAGGAAGAAGGGGAAGTGGGTCGTCAGAACTCTCACTCATCTCACGAGATATGATTATCTCAAACAAATCATTTGCCGTCGACATCATGTGAGAGCGTGGTATCACACCAATCGTGCTGGCCCTAAGAACTGTATTTAAGTAATGATTCTAACATAATTCAAATTCAAAAGTTTTTATTCAAAGTAAGTTCCACTGGAGAACACTTTTTGAAGGTCATACATATAGGTTGAAATTTAATTTTACTTCCTAGTCTATGTACTCCGCTTCGCAACGTGTTATTGCTGTTAAGGAGAAGAAGCGGCAAGAAAATCCCCAGCAACACGTCTACCTAAACACAATTTTTCTTTATATTTCTTATTCTATTTATCTTAAGTTCTTTCTTTATAAGTTGTATACAGAAGTATTTTACAGAGTTACTTTTTGATGAATTAATGGAGTTGTAGCAAACAGTGCCTACTTAATAAGACCAAGACATAATAAAAGGAAAAAAGTATTATAGTTATAATAATGACATGGCGTACTAAAATGTTATTTTATATTACATTACTCTGTTTGTACCTAATGAATAACGGCGTTTAAGTTTAAGAAATATAAAACACGTAAAGAGGTAACCAAGGCAGTTATTTAACTTCGCACGTTCAGGTCTCACTATAAATTCAAAGTGCAGTGTTATAAAATTCATAGCAGAAATTAGTTCTTGCGAAGTTCCCGTGGATGTAAAAGAAATTTCTCCGAACAGAAAAGACAAGAAAAGTTTATATTACATAAGAACTACAAAATCACTTTCATGTATCTTAATTATTTTCAAGTTAGTGATAGTTAGCCAAACAAATAATGTTGAATATGGTAATTGATAAAAGCTTTCAAGCAACAAAGCAATTTGGTATTATGAGAATCGAGTTGGCCTTAATCGCTGTACTCAAAATAATAATAATTTCAGCATGGCTCTACCTCGAGAAACCTGCAGCATTTTACTCAAGACAAATTACAGCAGATACAGTATAATTGTTAACATATTTAAAAAATAAAGTAATATAATGTTGTCCCAAAGGGATCATCAATCTCAGCATAATGCCGGTCTGTTAAACCCAGCGCTGATCTTCCGCTGTGCCCTTAATCTCCCCCTTAAGGGGCCAAATTTAAAATTATTTTTGTCCATAATCTGGCAGCTGCCATTAAAATTGCCAAAACCAAGACAATCATACCGTCCTTTTTATTGTAATACAAAGCATCAGCGTCAAGCATCATTCAACGTTCGTTTTAATTATCTGTATTTGACTACAAATTTGTGGTGCTTCCCAATTACCCGTGTGTGACAGTTGGAGAACAAATTTGTGGTGGTTCTATCTTAAAAAGTTAGGGTATCATCACTGTCACACACACGCACACGCACACGCGCACGCACGCACGCACGCACGCACGCACGCACGCACACACAGAGAGAGAGAGAGACAAAGTACATACACGATAGATAGAAAGAGGGAAACTAATACGTATTTAAAAAAAAAACTGAAACGATATTACAATTAAATTAAATTAAATGCCACTTGTATCATGTATAAGGTCGCGCTGTGAACATTGATGCACTTTTAACAATATTTTTAATTTAGTTCTAAGCCCATTAAGACATTACAAATTTCTAATGGGTGGTGGATTAATATCATTCCAGCACCTTGATGCTGCGCAGCGAAAGCTCCCGCGGAAGCTGGCTGTATAATGGCGCTCAGAAGTGAGTTGTATCGCACACGTCCTAGAGCTGACCATTCTCCGGCTTGATAACCAGGAGAGCTTCTCAATAGAGGAGGATCGTGCAGTGAAGAAAACCTATCTGGGTCTATCGACTGTACGTCGACCAGTTGGTTGCCCCATATATCGCTGGTGTCACCTGGTTGAGGTTCACCTGCGTAAGCGTCAGGCCTGTAATTGACAGTAGCGGTGGGCAGGATGGAGTGGCGTATTCTTGTTAGCGAAGGCCAAGACTCCTGTTTGCGGGTTTTTGAACCGCAGTAGATAGTTTTTTTTTATATATCAGAGTAGATAACATAGGTAGGGTTATAGTAGGGCAACCTGTTGAAGGAACGTACGTGCATTATTCAGGTATTTGTTATTCAAAAATTAATTTTATATCTAGCTACCAGCGTGCCATACCTTCGATTAGTGGCATTTAATTTCGTATAATAATAATAACAATCCATAAACGTCCCACTGCTGGGATCGGGCCTCCCACTATAGGGGGGGGGGACAGTATACCCACCATACTTGTCCAAGGCGATTGACACATCGGTTATCTCGATGTACAGGTTTCACCACGATGTTTTCCTTCACCGTTCTTAGCGTGTTGCAATTGTAACAGTAAGCCCATTAGGTCAGAAAACTGCCAAGTGGTGCATGCGTTCTGGCCAGGGTCGAATCCGCGCCCTTCGAGTTTAGGACGCGTGCGCTAGCCATTAGGCTACCACGACATTTATTATTAATTTCTGATTACTCTTTAATTGCTGTCTAAAATAACTTCTAAGTTATGAAATTAATTACACGTCACGTATTTCACTTACTTAGATTTTAATTAGAATCTACTTGCTAATTATTATATATTTATAAAATATTATGAGACTTATTTATTACTTGAAGCGAGTAAGTATCCTTGTTCACATATCGATATGGTAATTTTATATATGGAAAACGGATTTAATTTTGCTTTTTAAGTTTATCTAAATATAAACGAAAACATGTTCTCAGAAAAAACGCGATTTTACGCAAAAAGGGCGAAGCTTGGTCGTTTTTATATTACAGTATTTTATATAATATTTTGAATTATTCATTTAAATAGACAATTTAACAAAGATATTGCCACAAATTGGGCAACCTGCACGCCTATTATTATATACCAACAAAGAAATGCCGCGCACCGGCTTTATTGCCCCTTCGGCATTTGGAATTCTTTTTGTTTACTTGGAATTTAAATCTGCAATTAGACAATAGCCTATTGTTATTGTTTTCGACTTTATTGGCCGTTCGCAGGAATAGATAAGCAGGTGTCCAAAGTACCTTTTCTCGGAAACTCCAGTCCACGCGGTCGATTTTTTTGTACTGTATAGTTGGTATAAAACAATGCCCGAACAGAGGGGTGGGCAGTCAAACGACGACTACGATACGATTAAGACGTGTAGTACTTTCGATTAGCGACATAGTGACGGACTTTGCGCCTGTTGAATTGCATTGAATCGTGCAGTGTGAACTGGTTGCATCCAGTTTTATTTTGTACTTTTTTTACGTGTTTGTACAGTTCTAATAAACTCTATAGTAATTCCAACGGCATTTATTTTAATTCGAGTCTTGTAGCTCGTAACAATATATACAATTTATCTCATCATATAAATATTTTCACAAATTTTACATAAAGCTTAAGACACCATCCCCGTGCCTAATTAAATATTTATACAAACTCAATGTTACCTACATAAAAACAGATAACACATTATTACTGCAATGGCAAACAAACAACGTGGGCGAATTAAGTACCTTCTTTTTTAAAGTCGGTGAAAAATATTGCGCCGATGTTTCCAAAGCTACATAAATATTTGCTTTGGTCGTTAACAAAGCGGTCTGAAAAGTTATGTGTTTTTAAAATGTAAATGTTGTTGTAAACAAAATATAAATTGTCTGAACAAGTTCCCTTTATGGGAACGGGAAGGAAGTGGCCGGGTCACCCTCCGCGAGCATACAGCCCGGAACAACGAAACGGAAACCAAGCGCGCTTTAAAATATTTGTTCAATGTCCAAACTATTCCAATTGTTATTCCGTATACCTACTGAAAACTCAATTGGTTCAACAGACAAACGGACAGATGGGCATATATGACAATTTTTTAAAGATTTCGTGTTTGATAAAATAATTATGAGTGAAATGACCAAGTTATCGAAAACTACGAAATAAATTAAATTTTCACTATGAACACAATATAATTCACAAGATGTATTTTTAGAAACATTAATGTCAGAAAAGTCACTGGAAACAACAAACAAATACAAATGTAGGTTAATTATCTATTTGCTTTTTTAAAAGATTTTTGATGTATGTTGATTAATAAGTTTTTGTTATTACCAAATCCACTAAAAAGCCAAAAGGTCTTATTCATGTTGAGTTAGAGAAAGTTTTAAGGCTTCTTTACCATTCTAAAAGAATAGTACAAACTTATTCTAACAATGTGAATAAGACCGAAAGCACTTACAATTTTTAGTTGATTCGCCATACAGTCGAGCAGACCAGTCCTGGAGTGGAGACCGCGTCTCGGTACACGTAGTGTCGAACGCCCTCCAGCCCGATGGACCGACGACCTACGCAAGGTCGCCGGTAGGCGCTGTATAAGGAAATCGGAGGACAGGGATGAGTGGCCGTCTTGGGGAGACCTACGTCCAGCAATGGGCGACGACGATACGTACATCTATGTTGATAGGGATAATAAAGTAATTGTAACAGCAAAGAGCAGTAGGAACATGGTTGTGCATTGCTCTGATTTCTGACCCTTGTCAAGGGGTGACCATTGTAGGAGCGACGCTGAACTTGCGCAATTTCAGTTTAACTTTTGGCAAGTCACGACGTCAGAATGCTCAATACATGCCGAGCAACACTTGATTCAAGTAAAGTTTAAAGTGCAATACTAACTTAATCATCGTACCAGTAAAGTTTGAGAGAGATATCTCTTTTGTTTATAGTTAAAGTCAAAATTAACAGTGTACCCTTGGCGAAATTTGTGATTATAGAAGTATAGTCTTTGACAACAGAACCTTATTAATGTTCGAACTTATAATTTAAATATGGTCAAATTTCGGCCACTGGACGACCTCTAGTAGAGATAATTGGCTCGATATCAAAAGTAAAGGCAACAAATATTCTGAATACCAAGAAGCATCATGAGACCCTAAGCTGTCTTACTAAAAAATACCCTTAACTCTAAAAAAAGCACGCGTCCCGAGCTCAAAGGGCGCGGTTTCGAACCCCAGCCGGAACGCATGCACCTCGTAGGCAGTTTGTCGATTTAATGAGCATATTCCCAACACCAAAGGTGCTACAAATGCGCTGCTGCTCTCTACAGGGAGACGGAAACCTGGTCCCTAATGCTGGAAAATAACTCAAGTTTGTTATGGCGTTATAATCTATCTGGACCAGGGGTGGTAGCCATCCTTTCCTGCACGGATAAAGTGTTTCACTCTACTGGCACATATTCGGCTTCTAAGCGTATTGTTGCAACTGTGGTCCTGACAAAAACAAAATCCACCTGCATATCTGAAACAAAGCACATTTATTACCTGTCGGCATTTGAACTAATAACATTAAAAAAAGTTATGGTCATCTTCTTTTGTTTACTTTGTGATTAGAAAAAAGCCCATTTTCGCATTGTAATCTTTTATGGCAGTCATTAGCCAGGTGTGTCGGTAATCTAAATAGGTAGGTAGGACTTAATAGTCGACTTAGATACAGGGACTTTGCCGTTACGCAGTATAAAACGATGACCTGATGGGGGGGGGGGGGAGGCAGTCGAGCGAAGGAAGACGTGTGTACTACAATCGGGAATCTAATAAGTGACGGAGTTTGCGAGTTTTATTGAATTACAAGCTTCTGCATTACGTTTGGATTTGTTGTGTTCGGTTATATTTGTACCTGTGTTATACGTGTTTATATAGCTCTAATTAACTCTATAGTAATTCTAACGGTATCTTAATTCGAGTCTCGCGACTCGTAACAGTATTAAATCTATGGGTATTAAGATGTAAAATTTAATGCATTACTCCCAGATTCGCTACAATGTGTCAAAATAGAGTATATTTAAATTGAAATTCAATACTTACACTGTTGCTCGCAGTTAATCCTATATTTTATCCGTCTTTTATGGTTCAAGTTACAGTTTTACGACGTGTGAAGTTCTATGTAAAATATTTATTTTATATATCGAGGGGTGAAAGGCTATTTGGTTTAAGCGACATCTAGGGCGATATTGAGTTATATACATATTCGGAATCAGCGAATTTTTCTCCGTCGAATGATGCCGGATTCATTAAAATCAGAGCATTTTTTTGGCGTTTGAAACAATACTATTTTTCTGTTGTTTCCAAAGTAGCAGTGTATTATACGACGTGGATTTTGCATATTTTTTTTTGTAATATACTTGAACCATATAATTATATAAAGAACCGAGACATGAACCAATTACCCTTCCTCAGATAAATAATTCAATAAGAGTTAAAGCGTTTTTCCTATTTTAAATTTTTATTAAGGTGTAACTTGAATCAATTTGACTTCCACTAATTACACGGTGTGATGTTACTTAAACCATTTGTCCGTCACCCAAATACGACACGGAGCGTCGCTTAAGCTCTTTCAGCTGCATCTATTTACCACGCAGGGTGCTACTTAAACCAAATAGTCGTTTTGTTTCCACATATTTTGTTTAGTTGTTGAAACATTTTGTTGCTATTATTTTTTTAATTGGATGTCACTTAATACAGGCGATAAAATGAAGTGAAGAAATTTGAAACATTTTTTAAATTTTAACTAAAATACGAGTCGGTCGTTCAATCATTAAATTTTAATATGATACATCTTATTCATGTCACATGATACCATATTTATTTAAATCTGCAACACTGCAATTCTAAAGATGTCCTACTGGATACTGATGTAGAGGATACAGTCGAAGAAAATGATAAATAAATACGTTATTTCCAACTGCGTTATGATTATTATCAAGCATTGACTGTTTTATAGTTACTACAAATTTTCTTTCTTGATTTTTATTTTAAGCAGGGGACATTCTTGCTAACCCACAAGAGGTTTTAGCGCGATGGACTGAATATTTTAGAGAAATGTATGATAATATCTCGGATGCTGGCACCACGACTGAGTCTGTGACCGACTTCGAGGAGTCAGCATCCGAGATCACTTTGGAAGAGATCGAATGGTCGATAAGAAGTCTGAAAAATGGAAAGGCAGCAGGAATCGATAGTGTGTCTGCTGAGATGATCAAATATGGTGGAACCTGCGTCAGGGACGCTTTCCTGTCCTTCTGCAACTTGTGCTGGAGGACGGGAAAGGTTCCCAAGGACTGGAGGCGCGCTGTCATCGTGCCCTTGTATAAAGGCAAGAGGTCACGTATGGAGTGCGCCAGCTACAGGGCCATCAATTTGATCAGCACAGCATCTAAAGTGTATGCGAAGATTATTGAAAGGAGAATGAGAGTGGTATCCGATGGATTACTGTGGGATGCACAAGGGGGCTTCAGAAATGGAAGGGGATGTATGGATCAAGTTTTCTCGCTCCGCAATATCGTGGAGAAGCAGCTGGCTATGGGCCGGAAGGTTTTCTGCGGTTTTGTGGATCTAGAGAAAGCATTTGACAGGGTTGTGCGGAAGGACCTCTGGGACATATTGCCCGGATATGGGATCAATGGCCAATTGCTGCGTGCTGTGCAGTCCACTTACGAGGACTGTATGGCATGCGTGCGGGTGGACGGCAGCCTGTCGCCCTGGTTTGACGTCAATATTGGCGTCCGGCAGGGCTGCGTGCTGTTGGCTTTGCTGTTCATCCTATATCTGGACAACTGTCTCCAGAGATTAAGATTGATGGATGTTGGGGTGCGGATGGGTGATCTAGTTGTTAGCACTTTGCTTTATGCGGATGATGCCGTGCTTTTAGCCGAATCGCCATCGGAACTGCAAACACTTGTCACAATGATGAAAGATGACTGTCAGGCGAGAGGCTTACATTTGAATGCGAAGAAAACAAAGGTTATGGTGTTTGAAAGAGAAGAAACCAGAACGAATGCAAGGATAATGGTCGATGATGATATGCTGGAACAAGTGAATGAGTTTGTATATCTTGGATGTGCTTTTAGCAGGGATGGAAGGTACACCGCTGACATAGAAAGAAGAGTAAATTTGGGGAATAGTGTGAATGGAGCGTTAGGTAAACTTCTAGGCGCTAAGAACCTCAGCCACAAGGCCCAGCTTGCCATACACAACGCGGTGCTGGTACCTACGCTCACGTATGGAAGCGAGAGTTGGTTATGGAATAGAGAGCACGAAAGTAGAGTAAACGCGGTCGAGATGCGAGCACTGCGCAAAATCTGCGGAGTGACGCTCGCGGACCGCGTTCGTAATACCGAAGTAAGAAAGAGAGTTGGTCTGAAAGAGAGTGTCGGGGTGAAGGTAAGGAAAGGAATGCTCCGGTGGTTCGGACATGTGGAAAGAATGTATGATGAAAGAATGACTAAACAGATATACAATGCAAAAGTGGATGGATGCAGAAGTCGCGGAAGGCCACGACACACCTTCCATGATCAAATTGATCGTGTATTAGCAGAAGGTGATGTCAGGAGCCTTAAGAACAGACGAGCGTGCATGACAAGAGCTATGAATGTCAAAGAAGCAAGTGAGGTGTGTAAGAATAAGCCTATATGGCGCTTTGTTGTTCGTGCCTACCCCGCAAGAGACCTGGCGTGAAGTTATGTATGTATGTGATTTTTATTTTGTTTTTATTAGTTTGAAGTTTAACAATTATTGGTTGTGATTAATTATAGTTTTAGTAAGTTTTATGACAGCTAATCATAAGTGATACTGAATAAATAATACCTAATTTTATTTGATGTTTCCACATTGAGACTGTTCTACTTAATTATTATTCTACATAAATACTTTTACTGATGTATGTATTCCTTTATTTATTCAATACTAGCGGCCCGGCGCGGTTTCCGTGGTTATATAGTGTCATGTTGTATAGCCTATAACGATATATCCAGGTTGTTTTAAGAGCCTTTGATAGTATAAGACGTAAAAAAATGTAATATAAAACGTTACATTTTCAGTACTATAAAGTCACATAAGTAAATTAGGCTTCCAGTCATTTTAATCTAAATCGGTAATTGAGATAAATAGCTTGCTACTATTATTTTTGGGCTACGTCACTTCATACTTTTTGGCTTACTCTGAAAATATACTGCAGTGTCGCTTAATTCTTTTTTCCTGTATTCAATTGTAGTTATGAAGTCACTTAAATCTTTTTTCCATACTCTGAAAAATAAGGGCTTAAGGCAAATTGTATAAAGCGACATTTATCTTTGTAATTAAAGATCCGTTTTATTTGGTATGAGCATCACCAACACGATGCTTTTAATTGAATTTAAATAAAGTTTACTCCATTCAAATAGCTGAAGAAGGTTTTTTGTTATGTTTTTTTTTTCCAAAATTTTAAACTTTAGATGGCTCTCCTGTAAAGTTGCAAAAATGTCGCTTAAACCAAATAGCCTTTCACCCCTCGATATTATCTTATATTAAAATTTATATGTCAGTTTAAAAGCTAATTCATTTCAGCGACTGTACAAGTAGGGAATGGTGGCTTTACATCTTTAATATTGTTACGACCGACAAAGACTAATTCACACCTGCAGTTTATTACCTTTTCGGAATTTGACTTCTTTTGTTTACTTAGCGTTTAAAATTTGTAATTAGAAAAACAGCCCATTGTGTATTGTAATATTTTATGGTAGTCATTAGCCAGGTGTGATTCTAAGAAATTCAGTCTGAGCGGCCGAGAGACATATTGTAATTGTGCAGTATAAAGCAATGCCATAATGGAGAGATTGGCAGTCAAGCGATGACCACAAGCGAAGCAAGACGTGTGTACTTTACATATAGTGACGGACTTTGCGCGTGTTATTGAATCGTACATTACGTTTGTACTGGTTGTGTTCAGTTACATTTACCTATGTGGACATTGAAACTGTTTAAAGAAAACAACTGGAATAAACTTTATAAACGACGGAGAACACGGTGCAATTTTGAGATTTATTATCTGTTTGTTCGGGATTCACGTAAAAACTACGGGACCGATTTTGATGGGGTTTTCGCTGATCGACAGCTAACTCTTAAACTTAATCTCTGCGCTACTTTTTACTCTGGGAGTCCTGCTGAAAAAATCTGGAAATGATTTAAAATTACCTTATTCCGATACAGTTTTCACTCAAACGACAGCTTACATTCATTTTCAAACGCTGTGGTATTTTGTGTTTCGGAAATCCCACGGGAATTTCAAGTCAAGCTTAGACGAAGTCGCGGGATTATCCTAGTATAAAAATATAATGTTGATATTAGATGGATCAAGAAAGTTTTTTTTCATTTATTTTGGCATCACCCAGATGTTTACTTTTCATCTTAAATTAACAGTACCTAAAAATTGTTCTTAAAAAAAAATTATCTAAAAATGGGACAGAAAAACAGTGATAATGTATGTTACACAACTTTTTTTTTCACTACTATTAACAGGACGAGGGCAATTAACAGGAAGAATATTATAAAGAGGAGTAGCAATTTTACGGAAAAAGATAATTATGTTCTGTAGAACCTTCGGCCAGGCCACACTAGCACCGAGAACTATCACGAATCCTGAGTTTTGCTAAAAATACAGGGGAACAAACATGGCCAAGTCGTAAACGAATTATGATAGATGCAATTTTTTTAGGGATGTCGCGGAAACGGAAAAACCAGGGAGACGAGGGGATAAAATAAAATTCAAAATATTACAATACTAGCTGACTCGGCGAACTTCGTACCGCCTTATTCAAATAAATTAATAAACAAACAAATCGAGAAAACATGGCAAAGGGCTCATAGAATTTGAAAAATATATATAGCCTATAACCATCTACGATTAATTCCACGTCGAATGGTTGTGGTTTCATGTTGATCGGTCCAGTAGTTTTCGAGTTTACCTCGGACAAAGAAAACAAACTTTGCTTATATATATATAGATAGATAGATAGCCATAAACCATCTAGGAAAAATTTCGCATCGAATGGTGGTAGTTTCATGTCGATACGATCAGTGGTTTAAGCGTGATTGAGCCTCAAACGAACACCATTTTCATTATATATATATAATAATAAAGATAGATGTCTAATTGATTTTTTATTTTCTTTTTAATTGTGTACTTGTCGTAGGTCGCATAACATTTTTTAAAATATTCTCAGGCTGTGTTCTATATTTGTTTTTTTTTTTTAAATAGAATCCGCGTGTTCCTCGGAAATGATATATAAGGAGAAACAATCCACGATTCAGGATGCATTTAACTGGAGTAATCCTATAAACATATCTATCTGACAGCTCTACTCTCATATAATCCTGCCATCTGAAGAAGGAACTTAAAGTTTTATTAAAAGAGAGCTTTGCAGTTCCGTGATTCTTCGACGCTATCACGCAGACCAGGACCATCTACTCCAATGGGCCCTTTTGTGCTGGCTCAATATCTTTCGCGTCCTGCCAGTCCCCCTGAACGGTGCCCCCTGCGGATCCTGCTAGTGTCGCCATACTCCACCTCGTCATCGGTTAGTAGCCCAGCTACCGCCGCCCTGCTGCTGATGAAACGTCTGCAGCCGCGGCCCGCTGCCGTCACGGGCCTCCCTTATCTAGAGCATCTGTGGTGACACAGGTTCTTCTGTCAGCAGTTTTGTGCTCGGGCAACTACGGCGCGCGTTCGGCAGTCTTCCCCGAATATGGCGATAGACCGGTCTTGTCTCGTGGAACACATCAGTCTACACGTTTGGACTTAGCGCGTGTAGAATTATATATGTGTACATTTTGTTTTTGAACAATATGACCAAAAAACTTAGTTTGATTTCTCTCACACTCCAAGAACACTCTAATAAGCAAACTTCTGATCAAATATCACCACATAGTGATATAACCACCACAGGGCCATAAACCCCACACATCGAAAGATTCTGGACTAGTTTACTACGTTTAGGGCTACGATAGGTTGATTCAATTATATTATAATAGGAAAGCGCCCAAATAAATATTGTAAGTGGAACACGGCTGTTTTATTTCACTACATCACTTTGGTCGATTTATCAAAATCGAAAGACATGAAATGAATTGTCTATTAGTTGTACAATTAATTGGTTTGTTAAATAAAACTATATACATAATTCTTTTTTAAATATTACCAATACAATATTAAAATCCGTACAGGCAAACCAAACTTCGTCGGAGTGAAAACCAACGTTTCGAAATAGCAAGTTCGCAATAAACTTGTTAATCTTAACCAGCGTTTAAGTGAATAGAACTATCCAGACATAGCGAACCAATCTAGTGTAACAGAAACTTACACAAGCGCTATCTGATAGAATTTGTCGGCAAGTTTTAGGAGCAAAGACATGGTAGTGTGTTCTACGAGAACCAACTGTGAGTTTAATTTTAACACTTCTATTTGCACTGAATAAGGGTTAAGCCCTGATTGTTGTAATTAAAAATGGGCGTTTATTGATGATTATCGTCGTCATATTTTTAAATTTATTAAAAAAAAGAACCTGAGATACTCAAATATGAAGGAAATAATTTTAGCTAGTGTGTTGTTGGGGAGTTTATTGCCGCTACTTCTCCTAAAACATCGATAACACGTTGCGATGCGTTGTACATACATAGAATACGAAGTACATTTAAATTTAACTTATATGTATGACCTTTAAAAAATGTATGTGTCCAGTAGAACTTGTTTAAATAAAAAAAATGTGTGTGTGCAGTTCACGGGCAGTAAAAGCGAAGCTTCAGAGAATATATTCACAGATAATTCTTCTCAAACTTTTATTAAAATAAATATACTGCCTTTAACCTACATCAGTCAACATATTATAATTTAAAATAAACTTTTTATATCACTTTCAAATGTTCACTCTTTAGTCTAAAAAATATTATTATCAGATTTAATTTGGTCCAAATTGGACCTAGGTTTAATCATCAGTCTTATTGACTCTCTAATATGTGCTGCACAATGTAAAACGTATCTCATTCTCTCGCAAGCTTAGTCCTACAGATTTATGTGTTTATCTCTTTTTAGTGTCGCTGTTTCGTTTCATCGAGTTTCAAATCACAACGATTCTAAAGAAGTTGAAAAACTTTTGAAATTGGATATGAATATCAGTGTATGAAACTTCATCCGCGTTGCTACGGCTATATATTTGTTAGTGAGCTGTGGTCGCGTTCTTGGTGATAACGATGGCACCAAATAATAAGCGCACTTTCCCCCATAGAGAGGGACTCTCGTGTTATTCCATTCCTCCTATCTTACTCCTCTATCCAAAAGGTTGGCAACGAATTGGCATTGCTCTTGGCGTTGCAAATATTCATAGGCGACTGTGACTACTGTCCATTAGTGGGCCGTCTGCTTGTTTGCATAACTTGCACAGTTAGCAGCTAGGCGTCGGACCGAACGTGGGATATGGAGGCGGCCTTGGAGGCCGAAAATACTCACTTGCTCAATTGCTCAGATACATATGGCACCAATACGCACCACTCTACTCTCTGCCATTCATCCCTGTAACAAGTCTAAGTACATTTTTAACTTAATTGTAAACAACGCTCTATAATAAGTCATACAGTCGACATTGAGTTTTATTTGGAAGAAGCAACTGCCACCAATAGTATTCATTAAAAAAATGGCGCCCAACGTTTCGCTTAGAATAAAGGTAATAAGAGAGGAGTTTAATCGCTCCGCTCATGAGCATGTCCCCTGCCTGAGCAGCCACCCAGCGGGTGCCTTGTCATCTAAGTTAGACATCGCCCGCCTAATTCCATTGTGCACCTGACTCGGCACGTCGCGTTTGCCGCTATCATAAATCAAACAGCACGCTTCTAGAACAAATTTGCCTTATACCTCAATATCGTTCTTATTCTAACTAAATGTGCTGAAGACTGATTACTTGGCTTGTAACACTACAGATCGCACATCCATGCGCATACGCGAAGAAGATATGGTCGAACGGATAGATCAGTTTAAGTACTTGGGGTCTGTAGTTCACGCGTCCAGAGATAGTGATTACGCCGTCATGTGCCGTATCTCAGCACCTTGGGCCAAGTGACGTAAGGAAACTATTGTCAATGCTCAAAATACCGGTTAATCTAAAAGGACTAGTTTCTAAATCTTTGGTTAGACATGTCCTTTTGTATGGCAGAGAAACGTGGCCTGTACTTAAGCGACACAAGCAAGAGCTGCGTCTCATGGAGTTCACATGGAAACAGCAGTCCTTCCATGTGAAATTCTCACCTCCTTCTCTTTCTTTTCCTTCCAACGCGGGCTGGAAGACTCCCATTTGCGGCAGCTTCCATTTTCGTGACATAGCGGATAAACTGCAAGAGTGTCGCCTACATTGGTATGGCCAAGTTTTACGGCTTCTTATTTGGGGAACAAATATCTGGTCATGGTGCCTCCGCCAGTTCCCGGTCGAAGACTACAAAGTGCTGGCGTTCCAATGATTGACCATTGACACACACAGTGATGTCGAAGAATCGCAACGGACAAGTGGAAAAACCTGAAGTTTTATGGGAAGGTTTTCAAATTGGACAAATACAATAACAATCTGCCCGTAAAACTAAAAAAAAACCAAAGACTCCTCTAATTATGCCGGATCTCACCACGTCTACTCTAAAAGTATGCCGCCCTTCCACGCGGCCATAACACTCTTTCGTGACATACAAATCTTAATACCCCCGTCTATATAGAAGATTCACTTCAAAAGAGTCCAATTTCCACTAAAACACGTAAGGAACCCTAAAAATCATACTTGGAAATAATATGTAATCGTTCGTTGGACAGTATAATCTGCGTCAGCTGCGAAAACATTCGCCGCTACGTATCCAGGGTGCCCTATATTTTGTTAGGCCGCGTCATTTTAATTTCAAAGGCTAATATTTTTATAGGTTATCTCAACTGTTACACATAATTAAAACTATTCTATTTACTTCAGTTTCATAATACATTATCACATAGTACATATAATATTTATAACTAGTGGTCGCCAGTGGTCGAAATTCAACCATAATAATTAATTTAAATTATAAGTTTGAACATTATTAAGGTTCCGTTGTCAAAGACAGCTTCTATAGTCACAGATTTTACCACGGCTACACTGTTAATTTGACATTAACAATAAACAAAAGAGTATATATGCGTATGTGTGTGTAATGTTTTTTTGAAGTTATAACTTCTTATGGGAGGGTAAACCGCTTCGTTACGTAGCGCGTTACGGCGCCAGTCTATGTCGCTTCCCTTTCTCTTAGCAGGTTATCACTTTTGTGGGGCGTCCCGAGACGCATACGTTTTTATTTTTTATTAATTTAATATATTTTTTATGCTAACTTCTAAAAAAATATTAGCTATTCTACACTCCATCTCCATATAAACTGTAAGTTTAGAAGCGCAATTTCACACTCCTCCATCCGCGTAATTTACGTAAAAGGGGGTACAACGTTTTTGCTTCACGTATTAATGTATAGATAACTATGTGGAGAGTTCGCATTTGTACAATGAAGTATTTTCTCTAGTTTTTGCGATTTGTACACATAATAAAATACGTTTTAACGATTTCAAGCGTGGTACTTTATTTCGTTTTTATCGTTTCGGACGTTTCGGCCACTTTTCAGTAATCGAAACGTCGGAATAATAAAAATCACATAAATGATCGTGGTTAAAATCGTTAAAACGTAGTTGTACAATGAATTTCAAAATGAGGGGGCTAATTTGGATCAGGATATTTCAAAAATCCAATATTACATTCATATATTCAACTAAGTCTACAGGACGTGCCCGCATCTTTGCCATTTCTCGGAAAGATTCTGGTTTCTGGCTCCAAGCTATTCCCTCCCCAAATATAAGTACATTGATGGATAATACTTCCTTTTCTTTAGCTATGAATCTGCGCTTAGGTTCTCGCATATGTGTACCACACACATGAGTCCGTGGAACAGAGATAATCAACCCAGGATACCACGATCTTTCTTACCGCCGCAGTGCCGGCAGATGGTCACACCACGCGGCCTTGAATGATGTCTTACGGAGGGCGCTGGTGCCGGCTTTATTGGAGCAGAACGGTAATGCACGTGACGATGGTAGGCGTCCTGACAGAATGACTTTAATTCCCTGACAGTGTGGGGACCTCCTGCGTGGACACGTTGGCCGCATCCCATTTACCAAACACGTCTAGATCAGCCGGTTTACTCAAGCGGCGTAAATATGCAACCCTCAATGAGAGTTACATTATTATTTTTGTGCTTTTAGACGTTTTGACCGTGGGGTCCTGAGACCATGAGCATCTACTAACATTTATTAAAACGACTTATTGACTGTTCAGATGAGAAGGCTGGTGCCTACTTCAGCAACGGATCATTATGCTGATCCAGCGAGGAAACGTAGCCAGCCACCTGAACCTGGCCTCCTTACGCATAGAAGGAGGTGATCTAGCCTCAGTATTCTACTTATAGTTTATGGGTAGAATATAATATAAATAATCTTTTATTGTATTACATTATTTATAAATATCTTCATTGTACTAGCTTTTAATTTATGTAATAAAGATATATTATATGTAAAGAATATGAAAAAAACCAATTCCTACAATTTTTGTCTGTCCGTTAGAGCATCACGTGAAAACTACTGAACGGATTTGAATGAAATTCTACACAGAGCTAGCTCATGTCCCGGATCTACATTTGGGAAACTGTTTATCCCGATAAATGATGTAATGTCCGTGGGATAGACCAATGTAGACAAAAAGGTGATGCTGCAGTCGCGTTTCTTTTTGGTGGCTGCTCCTCATGGCAACGAGAATAGCAACGTCGCAATGTATTGCTCTTATGGTTAGTTCCACCTTCAGTAGATAGCGTTACAGATATCAAGAATGTATATTTCACTCTAAAATGTTGTCATGCCAACGCGAACGAAGTTTTGCTAACTCTCCTACACCAGCGGCATGCTGTGATGGTTGTTTTGACTTTGGCCCGCCCATAACATTTCGTATAATTTTAATTTAATAACTACGCTTATAGGACCAAATTGCTGTTCTTAATGATCAATAGTGATGTGCAACAAGTCACAAAGTTTATCGAATGTATAATTTTAGGACACCAAATTAATTGATTTAAAATATTAACAATTATGAAGTTTTCTTGTACTTTTTCTATCTCTTTTTGTATATATTTGTTTCATATGTGCAAATAAAGTTCGTCCATTGTAATATTCAGTCTATTATAAATATTTATATATTCGTTTTATTAAAACTTATAGATGCGACGAAAAAAGTTTCGATTTAATACCGAAAAAATGTAACGAAGTATTATATTTTTTCGATAATAAATTGCCATACTTCACATCACTATTGTAAAGTGTCAGCATAGCCATTGTAGCGTGCCACTTGTTAGTAAGCAGGTACAACTTTACAATCAATTGACGTCTTGTACCATTAATTTTGTATTGTTGCGAGTTGCAGGACTTAAATTAAAATGCCCTTGGAATTACTATGGAATTTATTAGAACTATACAAACACGTATAACACAGGTACAAATATAACTGAACACAACCAGTGCAAACGTCATTCACGACACAATAATATACGCAAAGTCTGTCACTAACGTCTTACCCCGATTGTGACCATCTCAGCCTCAATCCTCCGTTCGGGCATTCCTTTATACTAAGCTATACATTTGTCTCTACACAATACTCGACCTCGTAAAATAATTTCTAAGAATCACACCTGGCTAATGCCTACCATAAGGATTTACAATACACAATAGGCTGTTGTTCTAATTTCAAATTTTAAACACAAAGTAAACAAAAGAAGTCCAAATTCCGAAAACTGCCGGTGTGAATTGGTCTTTGTCGGTCGTAACAGTATAATAACAATAATGTTCTTTCATATTTCAAACAAAAACACGTGGAATATGAAACAATGAGGAAGGTAACTGTGGCTTTGTCCCAGGGGTGTTCTGCGGCAGCATTCTGACCGGAAGTGGGAAGATGTCTGTCTATCCCCCCTGAGCTTCCGGCGCGGACGCCCTTCCGGCCGCGACTACCGCATTACCACTTTAAAATACTTTTTGGATTTGTTATCTCGTCTTTTATATTCGTCTAAATGACAGAAAATAAATCATAGTTAATTTTTTTCATTGCGACGCTGGCAATTAGACAGACGTCCCATCTAATGGAAAGTGGTCACGGTGTGTAAACGTTTGCAACACCAGAGGTGAAGCCTTTAGGACGGAATATTAGTAATGGGACAGGTGGGATAGGAGGTGTTTCCTATTGACGCAATTTCTTCATTTCATAAAACCTCACTTCATTACTACATGATATTATTATAAATCATACATGTCACTCACATTACATACGTCTAAACATCAATACCTAATAAATTCTATATAAAATATTACTACATAAATAGCTTTGACATCACAAAATACATAAATACTAATCGACAGCAAGTTTCATTGAATTGAATACCAAATCAGCGGGCATGGGATAGAGTGAAATGGATAGGGCACGGGTTAAAGGGCATGGGATAGGGGGAATGGGATAGAGGGAATGGGATAGAGGAAATGGGATAGGGGAATGGAATAGGCGGGTTGAAAGCCAGGATGTTAGCTATCATCAATATTACGGTTTCATAAGTTAAGTTTCATACATTGAATAATATTTACTTCATGATACTAGAGTTAGAGTAAAAAAAATCTTGTAAAAATCAAATTCAGTTGTAAGTTCAAAGTATTTTTGGCCGTGGAACCCTATTTTTTTTAAAAGTGGCTTTATTTACTGGTTATAACATCAGCTACCTGCTAGTGAAATGCCGTCATAATCGGTCCAGCCGTTTCAGAGATTAGGTGGAACATCCAGACAGACAGATAAAATTTAAAAAAATGAGTTTTACTTACTACTTTTATATGCACTTAAGAAAAAGCTGTTATTTTGACATTAAGAACAGGCTTCAGTTTCATTTATCTGTATAGAAAAGTATTTTTTTATCATTTTACTGTATTTCTTTGTTGTCTTTCTCTAATTATAGTATTTTTTTACTATTCCTAATAAACAATTAGTCCAATTACGTCCCATTTGTTATTGTGAAATATTATGAAGTCAGTTATAATATGTAATTTTTTATGGTAATTTGATTACGCCGCCCCTAAACCATACAAAATACTTTTAGTAATTCTGTTTTTACGTCTAAATTTTGTTTTATAGGTGCACTGTCAAGAGTAGACGTAGTTTGTTGGGAGGTTATATTGAGTTTAATTGAAAAAAGCGTAAAGCTATTTAGGGCTGTAGCCCACTGTGACGATGCAACTAATCGAAAGTTTTCACCTTTCATAACTTTACGATAGCTCACAGTAATGAAACAATATAGTAGTACAAAACTGTACAGACAAAGTACGCGATTTCTTGCGTCGACGATGTTGATCGTTCAATGAAAATTAATGACAAGCTTAAAAGTAATGCTTTTTTAAAACAAGTTATTAAGTACTATCAAGTGCAGTATGACATTATAAGGTTTTTTAGACTCTTCAAACACATAATGTTATGAATAATATGTAAATTTTAACGAGAGATTTTTTATTATTTGAGACAATATTTAAATACCTTATATTATATGATGTAAATATTTAGCATGTAAAGTGTAATCACATGCTTTTGAGACGCAAAGACAATTGAATAATTGTTTCATTAAGTTAAAAAATATTCATAATAAAAACATTTATGTTCTTTGCTAATGGTAATAGTTGCTTTTTATAGTTTTGGTATCCAAACCGTATCGCTTGGAATGTAGCTGCCTTATGAGAGTCGTTAAAACCAATAGCTCGAGGTATTTTTGAGACATTATTCTCTGTCAACATCCAACGACATCGCGCCGTGCGCTCATTTATTTTTAATCGACTTCAAAAAAGGAGGAGGTTCTCAATTCGCCGGGATCTTTTTTTTATGTTTGTTCATCGATTACTCCGAGATTAATGATCCCATTTACGTGATTCTTTTTGTGTTCGACGCGGAATAGCTGTCATGTAGTCCCTAAAAATTTGACATAGTTTGGCCCAGTAGTTTCATTTTACGAACATTTTTTGGTTCCCGTTTCTTGGGACCTATATTTTTTAAGAAGCGCGGCACTATTCGTAGGTCTACCCATACATAACTAGACAGTAAAAAGCAACAAATAAAAAATAAAAACGTCGTTTAAAAAAACCGACTTCAAAAACTAAAAAACTAAAAAGTATAAAATAACTTATTTCTAAAGCTATTATTATTAATATATATTATCTAAAACATCTTGAAGTCGGTGCAAAGGAAAACATAAAAATTACTATATTTTGAAAATTACTAAGCACCGGCTTTAAGATGTTTTAGATAATAATATATATGAATAATAACAGCTTTAGAAATAAGTTATTTTATACTTTTTAGTTTTTGAAGTCGGTTATTTTAAACGAAGTTTTTATATTTTGTATTAATCAAATCATTATAATTACTTGCCGTGCCAATAAATTTTATTAAGTGATAGCTCTCGAGTGAAACCAAAGTGCCCTGCGCTGTTTCCGAGTGCAACCTGAACCGAGCCAGGAGAGAGGTGATCACAAGGTTGTATCTCTCTCATACAGTCCTTAACAATCGAACCAGAAAACTACCCGTGGGCTACAGTGCCCCACAATATATATTATTTTAGGTATCTGTACTTAAATTACTGCAGTATTAAAATTATTTATAAATGAATCTAAAAATCTGTAAATGAAAAATAGATAATACAAAAATTCAACGAAGAACGGTAGTATAAAAAAATTAAAAACTTCGTTTAAAAAACCGACTTCAAAAACTAAAAAACTAAAATGTATAAAATAACTTATTTCTAAAGGTATTATTATTAATATATATTATCTAAAACATCTTAAAGTCGGTGCTTAGTAATTTTCAAAATATAGTAATTTTTATGTTTTACTTTGCACCGACTTCAAGATGTTTTAGATAATATATATTAATAATAATAGCTTTAGAAATAAGTTATTTTATTCATTTTAGTTTTTTAGTTTTTGAAGTCGGTTTTTTAAACGAAGTTTTTAAATATTATTTGTTACTTTTTAGTGTCTAGCTATGTATGGGTGGACCTACGAATGGTGCCGCGCTTCTTAAAAAATATAGGTCCCAAGAACCGGGAACAAAAAATGTTTGTAAAATGAAAACTACTGTGCCAAACTATGTCAAATTTTTAGGGGACCAATTGGAAGCTATTCCGCGTCGAACAAAAAAAGAATCACGTAAATCGGATCATAAATCACGGAGTAATCAGCGAACATACATAAAAAAAGCAAAAAAAAAAAACCGACTATTTGAGAACCTCCTCCTTTTGTCGAAGTCGGTCAAAAACAAATACCAAACACATAACTAAGAACTAAAAATAAAATATTACTCCTCTGTTTACGATTAGACTATGTACACGAACAATGAGGTGGTACGACGAGCGAAATTAAAAAGTTAGCCGGTGGTCAGGGCCGACGGGATTATTGGTCCGGGCCCCGGTTCCGGCCGGATCAATCGCCCCACGAAGCCAACCCGGTTAAATTGTTTCAACAAAAATGCCGGCGATTCCACATAATTTTTCACGGAATTCACCGCAGAACTCCGTTCAATAACTACAGTACCTAAACGCTATTAATGCATTCCAAACCGAATATTTAGATAATAATTGCTGCACCCAGTATGCGTCGCAATGCCGTGTAAAGTATTGTTACATGCTGACAAAGTGGATGCACACCTGGTTTATTACCTTTTCCGCATTTGGACTTATTTTGTTTACTTTGTATTTAAAATTTGTAATTAAGAAAACATTCTATTGTTATTTGTACTTGTTTTACGGCCGTCATTATGCAGGTGTGTCGAATTAATTCTTGTTGTTATTGTTTTACGTCGAGGCATATTATATTTGTACAAAATAAAAGGAATGCCCGAAGGGAGGGGTGAGACAGTCTAGCGAGAACCACGATTAAAGCAAGACGTGTACCTACATTCGATAAGCGATTTAGTGACGGACTTTGGGCGTCTTATTGAATAGTACAGTTTGTACTGGTAGTGTCTAGTTATATTTGTACCTATGTTATACGTGTTTGTACAGTTCTAATAAATTCTATGGTAATTCCAACGGCATTTTAATTCGAGTCCTGTCGCTCGTATCAGTATTTTTTTGTGTACTCTGTTGTTTTTTATCTTCAGGACACCCAAACAGAGTTTCATCACAAACATAATCTGATCAATGGTTTAAAACAAGGCATCAAGGACAAACGTACAATCATTTATTTCTATTTATATGTACAACATGAGCTGTTGTGATGAAAAAGTAGGTCTTCAGGTGACTTAGGTACCTGTTACGTATAATCTTATAGGATCATATCTATAAGATTAGTATTCCTGTTAGCATAGTTATATTTTTGATTAAAGTAAAATTTAAGAAAGAAATTGGTAGTAGTTTGTATCCACAAATTGTGGCTTTTGTATCGAAACTCTGGGGCTATGGGGTCTGTTAATGTAGTTGTCCAATTTGAAAACCTGGCCGTAAAACTCCAAGTTAAAATGTTGTTGCGATTCGTTTTTCCACTTGTCCGTTGAAGTTTCACTTCTACAATGAGTCCCAGCACACATTCCGATTTTTCACAAATCACACAATTTGGTTTACTGCAAATTGTGATTTGCTTAGGTTAGGTACATTTTAATGAATGCATTTTTTATTTAAACATATTTTATTTTATCAAACAAAATTCACTCATTCATTCATTCTACTCTAAAATTACACGCCTTTCACCTTCAAATGTTAAAGAAAAATGTTAAAAATAAAGCTGACCTTAGATCCTGTTAATCAAAGACCTTGACAATTTAAGCCGTCAGTGTGACTATTTAAACTAAAAAATGTACCATTTTAACATATGTAGTCCCATTTCAACCTCTACGAGCGATTTAATCATAGTTAATTGAATGGTATTGCTTTTATTCGCTGCATAAGTGCTTATTATTTCTGTTTGCATTTCCTGAGTTTCCGGATGTGTTGTTTGTTTGAGATGTTTTCCGGATAAGCGAAATTAAAAAGTTAACACATGGTCCGAGCGAACGGGATTACACTAGTGTTGGCTCGATTATTCGGTTTCGGTAACGAATTTAAAATACATAAAAAGTTGAAGAAGAAGGTTAAGAGATTAGAGAGAGAGAGAGAGAGAGAAAACCATAGAGAGTTATGATCCTCTTTATTATAGCTTGATTCGATCCAGTGTCGCTCCGTTTGTATTATTGACGTTTCGATACTAACAGACGGCTTATAATTCCTCATACTTACGACCTTTGTGTCCCTCTGCACGTTGTATCGTCTTTACTTCTATGTATAGTGGATTATATGGTGTAAAAGCCTCATGTTCATAATCGTACCGCTCCCAATCAACATAACGCTCGCCCTCATTACCTTGAGCTACCACGGTCAACTGTATAACAATTTTATACAGTGTTTTTCAACATCAATAATGATGGCAAGATAATCCTGGCAAGATTTTCTGTGCGACGGCATGGGGTTATTTAAAAAGGATGGCATTTTATCGAGACTGACAATGTTTTGGCTACGCTTCTAGTGTTGTAAACATTTTCCATCAGACGAGACATTTTCACGTTTGCGTTCTTTATACAATAAGATAAATATCGACTTGATGTAAAATAATAAATTATATTTTCAATTGCAAAACTAAACGTTTGTATTCAAATTAAGTTTTACATTGTTTGAAGATGATACAATATACATAAGTTAAAAATTAGATTTACTATCTTATCTGTGTACGTCCCTTTGTGATCCTCAATCAACGTGCATGACCGAAAATTCGATTTTTGTTAAAGTCGAAAAATCGAGTTTAGTTGTACTAGACCCTCACTCGTACTGCGGATTACCGGGCGTTTGGGTATTGGGTGGTACGACCAATCGACGGGAACACAGCATTCAAACTGTATTATGTGGAATTGTAAATATTTGCCCACAACTGGCTAGTTTCCGACACGAGTTTTTGTGTTAAACGAGGTTGGATTGTGTGGATTAACCACGCTTATAGTTTTGGACACAAAATATTTTCAATTTTCTGTTTTAACAATTTGCATTCCGAACTTGCCTGTGTAGCGTAATGGCTAGTGCACGCGTCCAAGCCTTTATGGGCGCGGGTTCGAATCCTGGCCGGAACGTATGCCCCACTGATGCAGTTTTTTGACCTAATGTGCATATTGTTATAATTACCACGTGCTAACAACGGTGAAGGAAAACAACGTAATGAAACCTGTATATCGAGATAACCCATGTGTGTGGAAGGCCCGGGTCCAGCAGTGAGACGTTTCGGGCTGTTATTATAGATTATATATGTACTTGCTTGTGTATTTACATAAATGTATTCATTAATTAATTGAGTTGTTATTTGTACAAAAATATTGCTATACTGTAGTTTATAAAATAGTTTACGTTAACAGCGTGTGGAAACAATATAATAGTAATAACAGCCCATAAATGTCCCACTGTTGGGCTCGGGCCTCCCATTATAGGGGACGGACAGCATACCCGCCACGCTTGTCCAAGGCGGCTTGGCAGGTTTGACACATCGGTTATCTCGATATGCAGGTTGCATCACGATGTTTTTCTTCACCGTTATTAGCACGTGGTAATTGTAACAATATGTTCTTTAGGTCAGAAACAATATGATTATAAATAAATTGTATAAATGATTGGACTGCCGCCTAACACGAGGAGGTCCGTAAAGGTAAAAAATGACCCTGTTTTCCAAATAAATGTCCATAAGCGATGGCAACCGCTTACCATCAGGTGGGACGTCTGCCTGTCTGCTGAACTCATGCAATAAAAAAATGTAATTGATAATACCCCATATCTTAAAAACTACTTAATGGTTTAGGGATAAGTTGTGTTGCCGGAGGAGAAGCGAGCTGGATTGTTCCTCAGTCTCAAAGGAAGATCTTCCAGCGACACTGTTGTTGTTCCTCGCACGCCGAGGCCCTTCGATTATTGTTGGAAAGGATAATGTCCAAAAATTTATGGAGCAAAAACCCAGAATCGATTAAAACGATTTATGTGTGGCAAGATAGAGTATACATTTTATATCCCAAATCCAATAATAGTTCTCGAATAAACCATCACCAAGTAATAAAAAAATCGTAAATAATTGACTAAACTTTTAAAAATCTATGATATTTAAAGCGGTTTTACAAACGATATTGTGACGAATTGTGCGTAATATTGAGAGAGATTTGAGAGTAAACAACATTATACGTATTATATAAATATAAACTACTGATTATATAAATATAAAATATTATTTATATACATATAAAAGTGATTGCGGATTATTATATGGCTATTAACTTAATAAATGAAAACAACTGAATATTTGCCACGTTCTTTTATTGATTTTAAAAATGTTACATATTTTCTAAATCTAGGAGAACGCTATCAAAAAACGCCGCTGACTGTTGAAGCCCTTCGTGTCTTGCAAATGCAAGGTACTATAACATGCTTATTATATGAGCACAACTGCCTAAAGTTCGACGACCATGAATGCATGAACAAACGTATTCTACAATTGCGTTTGTGTTGTGATTCAGAGTGTATACATGATAGCAGTATTTTCTGGATCAAACAAGCCGCGACTGCATGTGCCCTCTTAATAAAGTTTTCTCACCTTGTTATATGCTGCTGGCCTGTTTGGTTATGGTTTTATGCGAAACGAATAGCGATTTTATGATTTCTTACTTAAGGTCTATTTTGTTGTTATTAAATTATTTTAATCGACTCTGGGTTTTTTTTGGGCATCCTTCTTTGTATATATTTTTTTACGTGTCGGTAGTCGTTTGCCACCTCAATTATTGCACAGCGTCGTCTATAGGCTTGTAAGTGGTACATTACTATGGACATTGTACAACTTAATTTCAGTTAAAAAACTTTGAAACCTTTTTTTTATTGCCCAAAGCGGGGAAACAGGCAGACGGCCCAAGTGATCGAAGGCGATCACTGTCCCCTGTGGACATTTGCAACATCCGCGGCGATGGCAACGCGTTACCAGCATTTTTGGGGGGAGAGATGTTGGGCTGGAGAAGCTGGCACAGGGGGAAGAGATAGGAAGAAAGTAATAGAGACAATAAGATAGCGGCAGGTAAAGTACTGCAGATGGAACAGGAGGACTAAGTTACCTCAAATTTATATAAAATTCTACTATATATTGAAAAAAATAAGCCCTCAAACAAACAAACTCGTAAGCTTTATATATTAGTATAAGATATAATGCTGAAGAGTTTGTTTGTTTGTTTGCTAGAACGCGCTAATCTCAGGAACTACTAAGATTTGAAATTATTTCAGTGTTAGCCTATTTATCGAGGAAGGCTATAGGAGCACCAATGAAGAATGTTTCAAAATCGAGGGGTATTTTTAACTTACTTTTTTTAACTATTCCACGCGGACGAAGACGCGGGCAGAAGCTAGTAATATAATAAGTTGTGGAGAAATAGATCTGGAGCCAGGAGATACCACCGTCTTCTTTAGCATCATCTGAATTAGCCGCTTCCAAATATTCCCTCAATTTTTTTGCTATTGCTACAATCTATTCTATATCCAGAGATCCAGAGTAGCTGTATCAGTTGGGTCATACCGTTTTCTTGCCATACACAATATCACAATACATGCACGTATAATGCTGGAATAACAGTCACTTGTGCGTATAATATGGGAATGGTGTACATGAGAAAGGTGTTCATAACGTGTGCTGGCATAATGCGCCATTGAAATCAGTTCCGGCCAGGCATTGGTGCGAGGCAGTCGCAGATGCCCTGTTCTCCTGGATTTTGCAGTTTTTGTCGCGCCTTTTCTTTCCAAAAAGGCGATAAATTGCGAATATAGTTGTGTAGTGTCAGTGTACAGTGATATCTAGCTCGATTCCGGCGCGAATCGCAGTTTTTTGGCTCGGGTGAGTGTTTTACTCTCTTCGCTTGCTTTCGCGCGCTTTAGCGCATATTGCGCAACATTTAACGGTTTATTTTGTACATTAAGTACACCCGCGCGCGTCGCTGGTTTCGCACAGGGAACGGGCATCCAGCAATGGATGCCCAGGACCCAAAACCACCCCCTGGGCTTTCAGGTGCGCCTTGCAAGAGAGGCCACCTGGAGGCCAAGGACGGTTGGCAGGCTGCGGAGATCGGCGAGACGCGTAGGAAGAAGGTCCCGTCAGCATCGTTCGCCCGGCGCAGCAAATCTGCCGCCGGGCCACGTCCAGGCTGCCCGGCTGCTGCCGTTATCACGGCGGCACCTGAGGCGCCTGTCTTGTTAGGCAGGGCGGCGTCCGTGGTGGACCTCACCGTGGATGCCCCCGCTCGTAGGACTAACGTTATGGGGCCACCGGAAGGTCCCGTGACGCGTAGGCCCCCATCCAGCCGTGCGGCAAGTAGGGCCGCACACCTGGATATAGCTAGGAGCTCGTCGCTCGGGTCGCACTCGGCTATCTACCTGGCCGTGAGCGACGCGAGCGACATAGACGTAGGTGCCTTCGGGACGCCGTCGACCTCTGCATGGGCCTCACCTGTGCAGGGGAGCGACGGGCACGAAGGCGGCTTTCGTACGCCGCTGTCAGGTAGCACTCCAGAGTCTCTGGATAGTGCGCTTGACGGTGCCGTTCGCGCGTTCGACTATTCCCGCCCTGCTTCGCCTGCCTGTGGACAAATCGTCTACACGGCGGCCGGAACAGCGACGGTGGGGGGTGGTCGCCCCACGACGACGGTGGCCTATAGCGCGCAGGCCTCACCTGCGCCTCTGCCACTGGCTTGCGACCTAGCGGTTCGCAACGTCGGGGACGGCCGTCCCACGACCCCGGTCGTCGCGCGAGCTTCACTCGCGCTATCGACCGAGGTCGCGAATAGGGAGTTTGTAGGCGCGGCAGCGGCGACCCCTTCGTCTTCCTTCCCTACTGGGATGGGAGTCGCTGTCGCGAAGTCGGTGCCTGCGTGTGCAACGGTTGCGGCGGTGACGGCGACGGCGGCGGCGTCCACGTCCTCGTCTTCGGCGGCTGCAACTTCGTCCGCGTTCGCGTCCACAGGTTCGTCGTCTTCGGCGGTGGATCCAGTGATGCGAGCTTCGTCTTCGGGGACGTTTGTGCCCCCTGTTTCGTGTGCTCCGGTATTTGCGGCCGGATCGGGGTCACGGTTCTGGGACCGGTCCCGGAGCAGCGACGCCGATTCGACCCCTACGTCGGGTGCGTCCACCCCAGCGCGCGCGCGCTCGCCTTTGCGCCCCGCGTGGGGCGCAACCGAATCGACCGCGTCGGCCGCGTCGGTTCTCGCGGGTGCGGAGGCCTTCCTCCGCACTGAGGGGGGGGAAAAGGGGCGCAAGGCGCGCAAGGCAACCAACGCCAAATTGGCCGCGGCTAGCCAGTGCGCCGCCCTCGTAGAAGACATCACGGCCCTCGGCCCCGGGGAACTGCGCCTAGCGGCGAGCGCCCAGGTCGCCGAGATCCTTCAGATCGCCCAGACGTCGGGCAATCTGAAGGGTGGCTACGTGCGTCGGCTGAAGGATGCCGCGAACAGAGTGTCGGACATTGTCGACACGCTGGTCACGCGGAATCCGGAAACCGAGGCGTGGAAGCTCGGCAACGAGAATGTGCGTTTGCGCATGGAAGTAAACTCTTTGCGGGAGGAAAATCTCTCCTATCGCAAAGAGTTTGAAGAAATGCGCAAGGCCCTTAAGGCCTCCGCTCCGGCCGTGGAGCCGGCGCCTGCCGTCGTGGCGGCGCCGCCCCCCGTGCCTGTCAAGCGGAAGGCACGGGCGGTCGCGGTGGAGGTGGCGGCGATTTCGGAATCGCCCGCCGCGCCCGTCGCGACTAAAAAATCGCGTCCGACCCCCGCCGCGGTGGCGGGGTCGATACCGGTTCCCGCCGACGGGGCGGAGCCGGCCGCGGCGCCCGCCGACGGGGCGGCGCCGCCGTCCGTCCCACTCGGGCGCGGCGGCGTTGAGTACGATGCGTTCGTGCGCGTCGTGCTCGATGCCGTGGCGCCACTTATCAACGCGAGGTTCGCCGCCATAGAGGACAGGCTGGGCCCCGCGCCGACCCTCCGTCCACCACTTGCGGCCGACGGAGGCAAGGCGCCGGTGCCCAGGCCGACTCCCCGCGCGTCCGTCGCGAAGCCCACCGGAGGGCCCAAACCGGCCACGGCTGCCGCTGCAGTCCGCCGGGGTCTGGGGGAAGCAAGTACCCCGGTCCCGATGGAGGTAGTGGCGGCCCCGGCCGCCGGGGTGGCAGACTCCCCACTGCCACCGACCCCCCCCGCGAGGAAAAAACACAGGGGGGGCGTGAAACGAACGCTCCGAAAGCGGAGAAAGGCGGCCCGCGCCGCCGCCGCTGCCTCGGCGGCCTTCGCTTCGGCGCCCGCCCCAATAATTTCGGCCTCTGGGCGACAAATGGCCCCCGCGTCCGCGCCATCAGTGGCGCCCGTCCCGCGCGCCCGTCGTGCCACCCCGTGTGTGGCACCGTCGCCGGCGCCCGTGGCGTGCGCCCGCCGCGTCGCCCCGTACGTCGCGCCGCCGCCGGCGCCCGTGGCCCCCGCCCCCGCCCCCGTTCCCGAGGGGGGGGCGTGGTCCACGGTCGTAGGGCGGAAAAAGGGTAAGGGGGCGAGGGCAAATGAGCCCCCTCCCCCCCCCCAGGCGCAAGCTGCTGCCCCACCGACGGGGTGGAGGCAGCAACCGCGGAAGCAGGCCGCGAGGCCTGCCGTCGTTCTCCGCGAGCCGAAGTCTGCCGCAGTCATTATTAGACTGCTGCCGGCAGCGGCCGCGAAGGGTGTCGGCTATCGCGAGGTCTTCGCAAAGGCCTCGACGGTGGTCGACATCACCGCCATGGGCCTCCGCGAGGGGCTGAAGGTGGTGCGGACCGCCAGGGACGCGCGTCTCCTCGAGTTCCAGCCGGGACCCGAGAGCGCGGCCAAGGCGGACCGCGTCGCCGAAGCCCTGCGCGGGGCCCTAGAAGGGATGGCTGAGGTCGTCCGCCCCGTAAAGCGTGGGGAGCTTTACGTCTCAGGGCTGGACGACTCAGTCACGGTCGATGGGCTTCGTGACGCGATCGCGCGCGCAGGTAACTGCCGGCGCGACGACGTGCTCACGAAGCACATCGGTGCAGGACCGGGCGGATTGGGCGCATCATACGTGCTGTGCCCCGTCGCTGCCGCCAAGACCATCGTCGGGTTGGGCTACCTGCTGGTCGGCTTCACCTCGGCGAAGGTCGAAGCACTGGAAGCCAGACCGATACGTTGTTACAGATGTTTCAACGTCGGTCATGGCACCCAAACTTGTCCGGACACGTGCCCGGACCGGACTAACTTGTGTCTCCGCTGCGGTAAAAGCGGACACAAGATGCCGGACTGCACGGCACGGAAACCCCACTGCGCGGCGTGCGCGGCGGGGGGACTGAACGCGGCCCACCCCACGTTGGCGAGGTTCTGCCAACCTCCCTACGTGAGGGGCCAATTCGTCCACTCGCGGGCGAGACCACGTACCGGCAAATCGGGAGTACAGACAATGGACACCTCCAATGCCTAGTACACCCGTAACGACGTTCTTTCAAGCTAACGTAAACCACTCCCCCACCGCTCAGGACTTGTGCCTGCAGGCGATGGCGGAGTGGCAAGCGAATTTAGCCGTAATAAGTGAACCTTATTACGTCCCTCCTTCAGGGAACTGGGTGGGCGATCTCGATGACATGGTAGCGGTGGTGGCCAGAGCCGGGTCCGGCACACCGCTTACATGTCTCGAAAGAGGAAAGGGCTATGCTGTGGCGGAGAGCGGGAGCATCGTCGTCATAGGCGTTTACTTCTCGCCCAACCGCCCCCTGGCGGAGTTCGAGCTTCACTTGGACGCCATCGGGGCTGCCGTACGCAGACTGTCGCCTAAAACGATTTTCGTGATGGGCGACTTTAATGCAAAGCACCTTTCCTGGGGAAACGTTTTCACGAACCCTAGGGGTCGGGCGGTCAAGGATTGGGCTCTTCAAGCCGGCCTGACCATACTGAACCAGGGGTCGGTCCAGACCTGCGTGCGCGCGCGGGGTGGATCGATCATCGACCTGTCATTCGCCACTCATGCGGCCGTCCGCAGAGTGACCGGATGGAGGGTGCTGGAGGAGGTGGAGTCGCTCTCTGATCATCGGTACATCAGATTTGAGCTCACGACCCCCTCCTCCGGTCCGAGCCCTGTTCACCGTCGCCCCCCTCTCCTCCCGCGTTGGGCCCTTACCAAGCTCGAGCCGGAGCAGGCCGAGGAGCGGGCACTCTCGGAAAGCTGGGCCTACCCAGCCGACTTCGCGAATCTGGATACGCAGGCAGAGCACATGCGCAAGACCCTGACGAGGGTTTGCGACGCTGCGATGCCACGCGTCTCCAAGCGGCAGCCTCCGTGCAAGCAATCGGTCCACTGGTGGACCGAGGAGCTGGGCGAGATGCGAAAGGCAGTTCGCATCATCAGCCACAGGCTCAAACGCTGCAGGGCGCGCCGTCCTCCGGACTTCGTCGCGGAAAATGGACTCGTGGGCGAGTTTAGAGAGGCCAGAAAGGCCCTTTCGATTGCAATATTGCGATCGAAAGCCCGGGCTCGGGCCGAGCTCCTCGAGACGCTCGATCGGGACCCTTGGGGGCGCCCGTACCGTGGGGCCCGCAACAAGTTGCGGCCTTGCACATCCACGGTCACGGAAACGCTCGAACCCGAGGTGCTCCGGTCGGTTATCGATGGGCTCTTCCCGGATCCGGGGAACTTCACTCCCCCCAGTATGGGTCCACCCATTCCCGACACCCCCACGGACGAGGAGCCTCACTCCATCTCCGAGGGGGAGCTAGACGTCGCCCTGGACCGGCTCCGGGGCAGGAAGACGGCACCGGGACCCGACGGGGTTCCAGGTCGACTCCTCTTCCTGGCTGCAAAACACCTACGCAGCCAGCTGCGGGACCTCTTCGAAGCCTGTATTCGCGCAGGTAGGTTCCCGTCGCAATGGAAAGAGGGTCGTTTGTGCCTACTTCCAAAGGGAGGTCGGCCTCCCAACGATCCGTCCGCCTACAGGCCCATAGTGCTGCTGAACGAGGTCGCCAAGGTCTTCGAGAAGATCTTGGCGGAGCGGCTTGTGAAGCATCTAGACACTGTGGAGCCGGGGCTATCAGATACGCAGTTCGGGTTTCGGCGGAGGCGCTCCACGATGGACGCCTTCGAGACGCTGCGAACGTTGACGGACGAAGCCGTCCAAGCAAAGGACGTCGTTCTTGCAGTGTCGCTAGACATAGCGAACGCCTTTAACAGCCTCCCTCATGAGACGATCAGGGAAGGGCTCCGCGCGCACGGAGTCCCCCCGTACCTCACGAGGCTGTTGGGCGAATACCTGCGAGATCGGCACATCCTTTGGGAGGGTGGTGAGTCCGCCAACCACGTGCTAGGTCGGCGACGTGTCGCGTGCGGCGTTCCACAGGGATCGGTCCTCGGGCCTATCCTTTGGAACGTAGGCTATGACTGGATCCTTCGGGTGACGGTCCGGCCCGGAGTAGGGCTGATCTGCTTTGCGGACGACACCCTACTCACGGCACGCGCCGCGTCTTTTGCGGAATCCGTGGACGTCGCCAACGACGGGTTGGCGATCGTCGTAGATCGAATAGCTAGGCTGGGCTTGAAGGTCTCCCCCGCGAAAACGGAGGCCGTCATGTTCCATAGGAAATTCCGGAATCCACCCCCGGACTTGTCCGTTACAGTTCAGGGGGTGGCGATCAGAGTAGGGCCCACGATGAAATATCTTGGGCTAGTTTTAGACGGGAAATGGCTGTTCAAAGCGCACTTTGAGCAGCTAGTTCCCAAACTTGTGAATTCCGCGGGCGCACTCTCCAGGCTTCTTCCTAACGTGGGGGGGCCGGGGGGTGCGACGCGGAAGCTTTATTCCGGCATCCTGAGGAGTATGGCACTCTACGGTGCGCCCGTCTGGTCCGATGCGCTTCACCGCCACAACCGAACCCTGCTGCACCGCGCGCAGCGGGTTCTGGCCGTGAGGACCATACGGGGGTACCGCACAGTGTCGTGGTTGGCGGCGACCGTCTTGGCAGGCGAGCTGCCCTGGCCTCTCCAGGCAGACGTCCTGTCCAGAGTTCGTCGCGCCCAGCAGGATGCCCTAGCTAGAGGACTGACCTTCTGTCAAGTCGAATTAGAGACGGTCAGGAAGCGGGAAACTCATTCCTGCCTCGTCGCCTGGTCTCGTGACCTCGAACACCCTGTGGCCGGCGGCTATACGGTGGATGCAATCAGGCCGCAGCTGGAGAGATGGGTGACCCGCACCAGCGGAACCCTGACCTTCAGGACGACTCAGATACTGACCGGACACGGTTGTTTCGACCAGTATCTGTTTCGCATTGTGGGCTGCTTGCCTTCCCCGGACTGCCGCCAATGCGGCGCACCCGATACGGCGTTACACACGCTTGTTGAGTGCGCTGCATGGACGCCTCAGCGTTTCGAGCTCGAGACACACGTAGGAGCCGTCCGATCGCTTGGCGACTTGGTAACGGCCATGTTGCACAGCGACGACCGCTGGGAGTCTGCGGTTTCTTTCTGTGAGGCTGTAATGTCTCTAAAAGAGGCCGCAGAAAGGGATAGGGAGCGAAGCCCTTCAGCGCGTGCCGCTAATGTCACCCGAGGCCGCCGGCCTTCAGCTGGCACTCGACGAGGCAGGTACGCGCATTACTTCCCTCCCTGAGTTAGGTTCCGGTACGAGGGGCCCCTTGCTACTAGGCAACGCAAGGGATTCAGCCCCCGTTTCGAAGTGGGGTGTGTTCTCCCAGGGCACACTCCAGGCACTTTATTGCGCTGGATCGACTGTTGCGTAACTATGTTCTATATCTCAGTCTTTCCTTCACAACAAAGCGCAGGGTCGACGGGAGGAGAGGTTTTTTAGTGGGTATTGAGGTTGTTCGCTCGTGTAACATCGCTCGGAGTCGCCACACTCCTCTGTGTAATCCATCGCGGGCGGAGCGCAAATAAAGCATACTATTGCTAGCGTTATCGCCCCCGATGGATGCGTGCCGTTTCCTAGTGACGGCCCAGAGAGTGCGTAAATCGGTTAGCATTTTCCCTCGCCTCAAAAAAAAAAAAAAAAAAAAAAAAAAAAAATGCGCCATTGAAATGTTGTTCGGCTCATTTTTCATCGGCGCCGGGGGAAAAGCCCGTTTCGGTGAAGCTGGGGAGGAGGGCGTAACCTATGTGGTGGCCACATTTTATTCTTAAACAGAAATTATCGGAAATTCTACGCCCAATACCACTAATGATCATCTTAGTCTAAGCATTGACCTGCCTACTTCATTGAAACGCGGGGGCTCAAAATTCGTTTTCCTATACTATTGGTTAAAATTTAACATAAGCTCCATATGAGTAATGTCAAATATAAACGTTGGTAAGGCAAGTTAATTAATAGTAAGATACAGCAATCAGACATAATACTGGCAACGCCGTGGTTGACGTGCCTTAAAATGTGGGGCTCGCGCGCGCGCAGGGCGCGTGGCGCCGATGATGAGCCGATCCGGACTAGTGGTGGCAAATATAACCATTAACCAATAAATTTATCGGTAAAAAAAATTAACACTTCTATTCGATAAATAAAATTAAGCAAAACGGTTAAAAATACCATTTAACAAATACACTGCGTGTAGTCGCGTAGGTAATTATTGGAAATTATATACATGCAAGTTTCAACTCTATAGTCCTCAACACAAGATTTATTTTCGCATTGCAGATGTTTTCAACTTATCATGTAAATATTGAATTTTGAGTATTTGATTGTATGCTCTATGCCCCTCAAAATAAAGCACAATATTTAACTTGGTGTTTTTTACACTTAATCGTATTTTTATTTGGTAAAAAATTAAAATGAAACGATATTTTTACCGATCGCGAAGATGACGGGATTGGTTGATTTTTTAAACGTAATATATTGTTTGGTAATTGATATTACGGCGGGTCAGTGCATATTTTCTATTATTTTGGTAAAGTTGTGTTTTTGTATTTCAAGAGATTTGTACTTTGTGTATGACGGAAAGTTCATTGAATCAAAAATAATATAGGACACTCAACCATTCGAGTTAACATTAGCAGAATTAATTTTTCAACGGAAAGATTTACAGGTATTTTCAACCAATAAAAATATCGGTAATTTTTTTTATCAATTACCAATTAACAGATAAATAAATTCAACCATTAAGGCCATCTTTAATCCGGACTAGTTGCAGCGCGGAGACGGGGGCGGCGGCCGGTCGTCGGCCGCATGACGTCACGCGAGCAGCGCGACCAAATACGAAGCCTGTAATTTACTCCGGTCTGAAAGTCTGGGATCAGTTCAAGAGTTTTTAAATTAACATTAATCTTATATAAGTACCACCAAGTATCACCTGTTTAGGATCCGATCATCAAAACTATTAAAACTCAAACCCAGCAGAAACCAACTGCCCGACATCAAGACTATGTGAGGTTTTCTTGTGTGCACTGGAACACAATGCAACTTGATCGATAATTTCCTTTTATTTTTCCTTCCACCCATTTCAACATTTTATAAAATTATTAGAGCTAGGCATGTTTGCTGAAGAGTTTCAAGCTTAGCATATTAAGCTTGTGTTATAATTGTAATAACACAAACTGGCGCCAATTCTAGTGACAACCAGACTGAACATATATCGGATGACAGAGTATATTACAGATAGGTTTTTGGCTTAATTTAACCTGTTAAAAGTTGAATTCACGTTCTCTGAGTTATTTAAAACGTGAATCTAAATGCTGAGACCACAGACTGAATTTTAATCGGACACATCTATTGAGTTTATTTTTAGTTTTTACATTGACTGATAATATCGTGGCAACATTAGTGCCAACATAGAAACAAGCACGTAAGCGCGAAACCAATATTAATTAATCTGTACCAAGTAAAACAGCGCGCCGTTTTATGACAGCGCGTGCCCATTCTCGATTCTCTTGGCGCGTAACACTTCAGCCATAGTCCGACTCACGCCTTCAACGCGGGCACACGACTCTGTGCTCGTGTACAAACGTCAGTTTTTGCGCTTGATGCTTGCCTTCACATAAATCCTTTTGAACTGTATTATAAAACATGAGTGTGTGTGATTAAAAGTGTACGACGCAAGTTATCTTTCATTGACCCGTACACCGCTCAACGGCCGCAACCAATCATACCTCATCACACATCCCCTCAATATTATAGTATTACGGGATTCTAGGTAAAATACAATATAAATTAAGTTTTATTTTATTGTATTAGTTTAAAATGTCTTAATTTAATAAACATCCATTAAGGCTCCTATTGCTACAAAAGGTTGAGAATGGGGTGTAAACGAAACATTTTTTCGTTGGTAATTGCTGATCAATAATTAACCAGAAATTTATCATAAAACTCCACAATATCAGAGGTAACTTGGTTATTTCATATTTTTTGTATAGTTATTTTAAGTTAAGAAAAAAAATCACCATTTCACCTCCAAATTATTGACATGAAACGTTTTCACTCCTCCAATTTTTATCAAAACAATATAAAATCTTATCTACATCTTTATAAAAGAGAGATAAATAATAATAATTTGGTTTAATTATTTTCTTAAAATACTACTTACTCTCTTTTATTTACAATAAAATAATAATTCAACTTTTAAAACGATCACATCTATGTACTCCCCGCTATCGCTCGAAAAATTGGAATCGAAACGTGCTCGAGGACATTGGCGTTGCTAGAAGCCTTATACTCCAGTCAACGAAGCAAAAATAGGGTAAAAAATTCGTGTGGAAGCGAATTTTGGCACAGTCGTAGAGGAAGGCGTCCTGAACAACTTACTAAAAGTACTGATGGGTAGGGGTGGAGCTAAGGGAGGGGGTGGCCCATAAAGGTCCTTTTTTTCAGTTTTTTGCGAATAACTCAAAAATTATAATCGACAGCAAAAAGTATCATATGACTAAATTAATCTACATAAAATTCTCTACAATAAATATCATGTAAAATTTTCGCTGAGATCAATACTTAAGGAGATATGGAGGGGGGGAAATGGGGGCAATTAAAAAAAATCAAGTTTCAATTATGAATGAACTATATTCAGACTACGTATTAGTGAATTTGAAGGATACAAGTGTAATCGGTCATGTATAGAGGAGGAAGGAAGCAGAAGAGAAGGAGACGGAAGACTCGAGACGGCACCGGCGCGGGGTGGCCTTGCGAGACGCGAATGCGCTTAGCAGATTGATGTAAACCACTGCTGAACCAGCACCGATTCGTGAGTTAGTTACTTCATTTTTAATGTGTAAGTCTGTAACTATGTTTGAGAAGTGTTTTATTTGTCAGGGTGCAGTTAATAATGATTTTTGTAAAGTTGGAGAAAAAGGAATAGTTGGGTTAGTGAGTATAGTTATTAACAAAGAAACATTTTTGGTAATCTTTCTGCCATTTATTAACTCACCAACTACCAAATGAATAGGACACTATACACACTGCATTACAGTATGGTTTCAAAAATAGTCAGAAGCCAGGCTTTGTTTCGTAAGAATAAAATTTGAGACCATTGTATTGCGACTTGGTGGGTTTCACACTCAATTTCGGCTGCTACATATATTGAAAGTGTAGCTCAGCTGGCTGCTAAAAAGCTGAGTTAACTTTCAAACGTGAGATGATACTTCACTGCAGAGCAACTGTTCAATCTTTACTGTGCTCAGGTAAGATCTAGCATGGAGTACTGTTCTCACCTTTGGGACGGCTCTGCCAAAAACCAGCTTGAAGCGCTAGAGTCAATTGAGAGAAGAGCCAAGAGTTTGATTGGTAGCGACCAGCTTGTAGTACAAGGCTTCAAAGCCTATAGAGCATCGACGCCGGGTTCCTAGTCCACCGGTTTTTACAGTATTCCTTCCGGAGAGTGTGCGGCACTGTTCGACCTGATTCCCCCTACACTATTCCATCTTCGGACCACAAGGGCTCTGGTCTACGCCATCGTTTCACGGTGGAAACGCTGCCAGTGCGTACTAAACGTTTCGCCTCCACATGCCTTCCACGTACGGCAGAATTGTGGCATGTACTACCAGAATCCGTGATTCCCGAAAAGTACAATCCAAGGGTATCTTCAAGTCTCGTGTGAATAGGTACTATCGGGGTAAACGTGCTCCATCATCGACCATATCATCGTGATTGTGGTCAAACGCAAACCTATTTAATATAAAAAACACACCGTAATGCAATAGGGTACACTTGCCACATAATGGATGGATCTGGACTGAAAGATGTATTATGCCATGTTGTTGCTGCTAATTCAGTTGACAGGATATTAACAGGACACGCCTACAGTCAAGCTATCTCGTTCAAACTGTTTTCAGGGCGCGTTGTTCTGGAACCCAGCCGATGTCTCAGACGAAAACAAGAGAGACATTTTGACTTTACTGACAAACATAGAAGATATTACTCCAGACAAAGTTGATGAGGATGATTCTGCGGTGTCTTTGTGGTTCTGTGGAACTTTGACGAAATCTAGAAACAATTGGAAACCCTTAAGGAGCATGGCCCTACCGCTGCTTTATGAGCGCAGTACTCTTAATCACACCAAAACCGGTAATTTGATGGATATTTGTTTTCTTCTCCATCGCATAAAGTGGAAAGCATCCTCCAATATATCATCAACTTGCCATCAGTACATAGCTTATAGTGGTCTTTGAGGAACAGCACAAAACGAGATCGTTTTGTGCTGTTCATGTCGCAATATCCATCAAATTGAATTTTATGACAACTATACCTTTTGTCCAACTTTACAAAAATCATTACTAACTGCACCCTGACAAATTAAACACTTCTCAAACATAGTTACAGACTTACACATTAAAAATTAAGTAACTTACTCACGAATCGGTGCTGGTGCAGCAGTGGTTTACATCAATCTGCTAAGCGCATATCTCCTTAAGTATTGATTTCAGTGAAAATCTTATATGATGTTTATTGTAAAGAATTTTATGTAGATTAATTTAGTCATATGATACTTTTTGATGTCGATCATAGTTTTTGAGTTATTCGCAAAAAACTGAAAAAAGGGACCTTTATGGGCCACCCCCTCCCTTAGCTCCACCCCTACCCATCAGTACTTTTAGTATGTTGTTCAGGACGCCTTCCTCTACGACTGTGCCAAAATTCGCTTCCACACGAATTATTTCCCCTATTCGGCGTTTTCGTGTCTTCGTTGCTTAGACTATTAATTAATGTTGTGATGTATCATGTCGTGTTAAGTTGCACATTATATTAAATGATTACGTTGTTTCTTGATGATTTTTTTAAAACGAACTTGGCAACACCTCCGAGCTCTCGAGTACAAGCAGTTATGCGAAATTTGCGGGTGTTTTCAACCGACCCGGAAAAGAGGGTAGTTTGATTTATTATAAAACCGACCGCGTTATTAGTTTTGCGGACTTAGTTTTCGGTCAGCGGACATATTTATTCGGCACACACAACTTGCACAACTATTTAACACGACAAATGTGCTCCAAATATATTCGAATGTTGATAATAGCAGCATATTTTCGGGATAATTGAATTTGATATTAATATATTTAGATTTTGCAAAAGCATCTAAAAAGCACTACTTTTTGAGTCTATGGAAGTCGACAGCGCATGTATGTAAAATCAATTTATTTGAACGTTTGATACTCGCGATGCCCGCAAGCAAGTAGGGGGAACTTTCTTCTTTGGAAATATGCACAATGTATGGGAGTTAAATTATATTTTCTATAAAATTAAACTAATATAGATTACAGTTATTTTGCACGAGGTTAGAAAATTACGGGAAACATAAAAGTCCTCGATTATATTGTTTTAGTATCAATTGGGTCAGCCTCAACACATTTTTGTTTATAGTACCCACATCAAAAAAACTCTCGGGAAAATTTTCCTCAGGATTTGCAGGATAAAATTAGCCCAGATTTTAACTCTTTGCTGTCGATCAGAGAAAACCGCATCAAAATCGGCTCAATAGTTTTTATGTGAATTCCGAACAAATAGTCAAGAAATGTTTATAGTATAGTACATTTATATAGTATATTTAATTTTTTTTAATAACTCCAATGTACAGACACGGTTTTTTAGATTTTATAAAATGACTAGTTTCTGCCCGCGACTTCGTAATAGTTTAAAAAAAGGAAAAAAAACCCCTCTGATTTTGAAACATTCTTCATTAGTGCTCCGCTCCTTTTGGTCTTAGCGTGATGATATATAGCATAAAGCCTTCCTCGATAAATGGACTATCTAACACTAAGAATTTTTCATTAGACCATTAGTTCCTGAGATTAGCGTGTTCAAGCAAACAAACAAATAAACTCTTCGGCTTTATATATTAGTATGGATTTATTAGTTAACATTTTTATAATATAAATTTATGCGTTACTTCAACTACTGTAGATTAAATTGTATAAATTTACATCCATATTTGCAGACCAAATATATAAAAACGAAGGCTACTTCATATTGTGTTTCGGAACAATATGAAATTGGTTAATTACCCATTGTTTTGTAAATGTCTTAAATTCATTGTTCAAATAATAATTATGGAAAGGTTAAACTTTAATAAACAATAAGGTTTTCATTCTTAATTTGTTACTAATTAGGAGAATTATGTTAATTTGAGTCTAAATGAAGAGGAAAGAAATTACTATAGAATAATTTTGATTGACGAAATACATACGACTTTCCATGCACAATCGTCCACTGAAAATTCAACACCGTAATGTTTGTACAGTCTTGGCATGAAAAGGTTGGCTAGTTTTCAATTTGATCCAATTAACGTTCTGCAAGCACATGTTACCTTTTCAAAATAAGTCACAGAACAGACTGTTCCTCAAAACAATATGTTTATCTATTTGACAATAAAGTTTAAAGTTACTTAGATCAAAGTTGTTTGATTTTCTAGCTTGTCTAAGAAGATTGTTTAGAGATGTGAAACCCTTTTATTGGTTTTAATATTTACGATAAGCGTAATGATTATATCTTCTTTGTTTCTGACAATTAAAACTATTGTTAATCTCGTCATCATTATCAACATTGCAATGTTCTTTTTTCAGGTTTCTATATTTTATAAAGGGCAAAATTTATTATATTGTTGGCAGTACTGTTTCTTGTACTCTGTACAAAAGTCGGCCTTGGTGACGAAACTTTACATACCGCGACTGTTTATCGCAGTTATCTTATATCGGACTTTTTACAACGATGTAGCAAAAATTAATGTTATTGCAACACCAAAGGTGCTACAAATGCGCTGCTGCTCTCTTAAAGAAGACTGGAACCTGGTCATTAATGCCGGAACACAACTCAAGGTTGTTATGGTGACATATTTTAGACCAGGGGTGGCAGTCATCCCAGTCGGGCAAATGCCCTACCACCTGGCAAAGAGCACACAATTTTCTGACTTTAGAATCCAATCCAACGATGACATCTATCAAATGAAATTATGTTTAAGAAATGTATTGGCCAATCAAGGTAGTATGTCTTTGCGAATGTGTGGAAGCGACATTACAGTGTGAATATGGATGATACGTAATAGCAGTACGACTTGTTAATATTTGTACTTAAGGTTACCGATTCCAAAATAAATTAGTAATATTACTCTCTGCCATCTGAAGTATCATTTGACCTCTACCTTTCGTTGCTGCAAATTCTTTTCCTTAATCTTTGTTATATATTGCAATTTTCGTCTTCTGCCTCTAACCATACTATTCTATTCTGTTTATAAAAATAATATAAATCATGTGTATTATTAACCGTATATATATATATATATATATATATATATATGGTGGAACCATCTAGTTAGTTTAAGAACTTTTAGAAAAAGCTAGAAAATTCTGGAAGGAAGAGACTAGGACGTATATATTTTAGAAAGAGATAGACGATGACGAAAGACAGAGATAGATAGATGTTTAGAGTTGAGTTGTGTTCATGACGGCGAAGCGACAATTGCGATACTAAAGAGTTGGAAGAGAAGTTTAATAGAAGACAGGGACGAGTTAAGTGGTGAATTTAGTGACAAGTTTAGTGGACTGTTAAGTGAAGGAGGTGTGTATCGTAATTCGAGGGAACAACCAGAAGCGAGCTACACGTGGTAATATCGGAGGTGAGCACTGCAGTAGCAGGAGGTGGTCTACGCAATATCGGAGACGGTATTGTGAGCGAGACGACTTATCATCCGGACTGCGCATCGTTGGTCGTGCGTATAGGGGCAACCCTGCAGAGAGGTACTACGTGCGGCTGTGTAAGTCAATAAAAGCTTTTAGACAAAAGCTGGTGTTTTCATCCAATCCATAAGTAGTAGTATAATCCATATATAGTATATATAGTATATATATATATATATATATATATATGTATATATATATACTATTTTTAGTATATAACAATAATCGTACAATTCATTGCCATAATGATGTCTGTCTCGTTGTGTGATGACCAAATAAACGCTTTTTCTTTCTTTCTTCTTTTACTTTGTATTTCTTTATCTCAAGAATTTTTTGTTATAAATATACAACTTTGTCATACAATTTCTTTTAGAAAGATATAATAGAGTTATAGCAAACAATATATGAATGACAGTAATACCCGACCCAAAAGTCTGGTAAGTAAAACCCGCATAAAAAGGATATAAATGCACTCTGCTCCGACAGTATAAATGCGCTATAAATTTCCAGCAAACAAACTGTTCTACTCCTTACGTGTTGCAATTTATCATGCGAGCATGTTGCCGGGGGCTGTCCGTCCGTCACGCGCTGTCATATTCTGAGCAGGGGTAAGTGGCTAGTTTATATCAGCCGGACGCCGGACACCCGAACGTTGTCCGAAACCAAGGGTTTCACTTCAGCGGTGAAGGGTTTTATTACGTTGTTTTATACGTAATTCATACCCCATAGTTGCAGTGATATAGGTAGCTGCGAAAGATTAATTTTCACCAAAGCATACTTTCATTCCATACTCGTACATAATGAATATGTTTTAGAAATACACACACCTAATTTACAGTTCACAAAACATACACGGTGAACAATCAATTACAACAACTCCAAGTTGATACTGAACTAATTCTATCTCAATGGGCCGACCTAATATATTTGCAAAATAAACATTCCTATAAGCACCAACAACTCTTTAATTTAAAACATCATGACTTATGAGTGTGTCCATACACGATGGTATCCACTTTCCATTAAAACATGTTAAAACCCAATGGTAGATTCGGCTTAACATTTATTGTCTATGTACAAAAAGCTTAATTCACCAGTTTTGTAAGATAACTCGCATCTTAACTAATGCAAATGTCATTTTGAGCTTTATATTAGAACAATTCATTGCCTTATCTTAGTCACAAAAAAGGCTATTTGATTTAAGCGACATTTAACGTAAAATTATTAAAAGGCGTCTACTTATAATATTCGATTCAAATATTTAAAAATACCCTCAATTATGAAAATATGACATAAATTTGGCGACCATGTACTTAGGGAATCCTTTTGTCTACGTACGTTTTGTTTACGTACAGGCATCGGCAGGCGTAAACTTTTACAACCTTGATAATCCGAGTAAAGTACGGCAGCCAATGGATGGTATCAAGGCCTAAGCAAAAACGATGCTATAAAACGTCGTAATATTTACTGTTTTACCCTTCAAACCCACCCACTCCGATCTACGTGCGAACGATGTCGAACGGTAGAAGGCTAATTGTTTCAAGCGACATTTGGAAAAGTATCGGGAGAATAAAGTTTCCAATGACCAAAAAAACTATGTACTTTAATTGGGAAAGAAGATCAGGTATTGTTACATGCCGGCAAAGGTGAAGGCACACCTGCCTGTCATAAAACTTGGTTTATTACCTTTCCTGCATTTGGAATTATTTTGTGTTTAAAATTTGCAATTAGACAATAGCCTATTGTTATTGTACTTGTTTACCCGTCGCAGATTACGGTTTCTCGGAAGTCTCAGTCCACGCGGTCCATTGTTGTATTATATACATCGATGCGTTATAAAGGATAGCCCAATGGAGAGATCGAGTTTCAGTCAGTCAAGCGAGGATTACGATACGAGCAAGACGTATATTCGATGAGCAATATAGTGACGGACTTTGCGCGTGTTATTGAATCGTGCAGTTTGTACTAGTAGTGTCTAGTTATATTTGTACCTATGTTATACATGTTTGTACAGTTCTAATAAATTCTATGGTAATTCCAACGGCATTTTAATTCGGGTCCTGTGGAGCTCGTAACAGTATCCTAAGTCTATGACAGCTAATATAATTTATAAAAAAAATATGACGCCACATTGTATGTTGTAGCGATCCATTACCTGAAGACTTTCGTAATTAAAACTATATTTAAGAAATATCGAGGTGTTTCATAAGGTCTGACTAATGATACTCCATATGACTGTGCAACCTAAAAACTTTTGTAAACACTTAGTAACGTGTATGGCGGCCACCTCTGATAAAATTTTTTCAAACTGTCGTTATAGTGTACTGGTGTATTAGTTGCATGTCATTCATTCATGCATATCATATTCCTACTAAATTATATCCAAATATAACCAATGGTTTCCGTGAAAATTACTGTGATACACAAAGACAGGCGGACAGATTTGAAGAGGGTTCTGTGTTTACTAATCTGGTTACGGGTTACTAAAAAATAAAATTCAAATTAAAAGGTTTTTATTCAAAATAAGTTCCAATGGAGAATATTTTTTGAAGGCCATACTACAATAACTATTCTATTAACATTACTTTACAACGTGCTATCGATATTCAAGGAGAAGAAACGGTAAGGAGTTGCGCAGCAACACGTGTAGCTAATAATCAGTTACTTCATTAAAAAATAATAATGCTGAAGTACAGCAGACACGCTGATGGCCCAACTGTAATTGAAAGTGGTTACACTTTGCAACACTAGGTATTACCAAGGTGCTGCTTTAATCGTAATTGGGACTGTAACAGGACTACTACTAATGTCGGAACACAACTGAAGGTTTTTATGGCGGCATACTCTAGACCAGGGGTGGTAGCCACCAAGACGGGCAAATATCCTACCACCTGGCTGTGGGTTGTTTTGTCGCCTCTTACGACAGGCCGTTTCTCAGTTCTTACACGGTTGACACCATATTTATTTATTTATTAGGCTAGTTTTTTAATATATAAAGAAGTATGGAATACATGGAAACATTATTGGAAAGCAGGTTATTTATATTGCCTTAAGATTGAGACATTTGGATGAACACAGCTTGTGACAGCCTTAACATGATGTCCTTATATCATGTTAAGGCTGTCACAAAATGTAGATAGAAACAAATAGCCTTTCATCTATCGATACACTAAATCCGTCACACAACTTTTGTTTAACATAATAATACAAGCACCCATAAAAGGGTTTAAAAATAAAATTACTTTCTTGTAATAGTCTATGTAAAGTGATGTATATTGTTACGAGTTGCAGGACTCGAATTAAAGTGCCGTTAGAAATGCTATAGAGTTTATTTAGAACTATACAAACACGTATAACACAGGTACAAATATAGCTGAGCACAACCAGTCCAAACGTGATGTCCGTCACTAAATAGATTACCGAATGTACACAAGTCTTGCTCCGCTAGTGGTTTTTGCTCGACTGCCTCATCTCTCAATTGGGGCATTGCTTTACACTGTACAAATACAATATGTCTGTTCGGTCGCGTGGACTGAATTTCCTAGAGTCACACCTGGCTAAAGACTACCATAAAATATAACAATACACAATGGGCTGTTTTTATAATCACAAATTTTAAACACAAAGTAAACAAAAGAAGTGAAAATGCTGAATGATGAAATGATGGTAATAAAATGTCTACATGTATGCAGGTGTGAATTTGTCTTTTATCGGCGTTCCAGTCGTAACAATATTATTATTAATAGAAGACATACAACGTACATCACGTGATTTTATGAACTTTCATATGCCTTGAGAAATAACAGGTTACCCAAAAAAATCATCTCCTATTTTACCCTTTTCAAGATTTATCGCCTTGTCAAATTTCATTAATATGAATAAAATACAATAGAAAAATATACACAAAAGAACTGAGAACTTCAATTTTGAAATCGGTTAACAAACAGTACAGTATAAAATGGTTGACCTACTTTTTGTATTTCAAATGCATTTACGCGTTGTAAAAGCAACTCATAACTTTTCCAAACAGCTTAATTGGAGCGGTATACTAGTTTTACAATTCGGTTTTGTAATTTTAGTTTATGGTGCGAATTATGTTCATTTCTCGCATGCTATATTGTATAATAACTAGTGTTTCTAACTAAGTACGTACCATTTATGTGTGTAAGTGATGAAAGAACAGCCAGGTGATAGGATATTTGCTACTTTGGATGGCTACCCCTGGTCAAGAGTATGCCACCATAGCAACCTTGAGTTGTGTTCCAGCATGAGTGGCCAGGTTCTAGTTTTCCTTTAGAGAGCAGCAGCGCATTATAACGTCTTTTGTGTTGCAAATGTCGATAGGCAATGGTAATCGCTTTCCATCAGGTGAGCCGCCTGCCTGTCTGCTGAACGCGTGCAATAAAAAAACAAGTATAAAACATTTACTACTAGACCAGGGTAGATAATTTTTGAAACCAAAAAACAAAATAGTCGGATGAAACTCATTGGAAAATAAATGTCTTAAATAACTTAAACCACTAAGTTAGATATTACTGTAAAAAATGTTTTATGTCTGATTGACATCTATCTAAAGACTGATGATGAATGATCTAAAGACAAAATTACAACAAACAAAATACACAATAATAATAAAAATATAACAAAATTAACTGCAATTTTATTCAAAAACTTATCTTGTAAGAAAAATAAGGTGTAGGTGAGCTATACCGGAGCGAACAAAGCAACGCTCTTGATTTCACAGATAAGCTTAGAAATTCGTGGTAGCGTAATTGCTAGCGCACGCGTCCCAAACTCAGGGGCGCGGATTCGATCCTGGCTGGAACCCACCCACCACTCAGGTAGTTTTCTGACCTAATGTGCATATTGTTACAATTTGTGCTAACAACGGTGAAGGAAATCATCTTGATGCAACCTGCGAGATAACCAAAGTGTCAAACCTGCCAAGCCGCCTTGGACGTCTGTGGCGGGTATACTATCCGTTCACCCTATAACAGGAAACTCAAGACCAGCAGTGGGACATTAATGGGCTGTTATTATTATATTATATAGTTGACCCATGCCCACTTCGCTGGGCAACAGAAAATAAAATAAAAATACCTATTATAAATCACAATCAAATATACTATTTGTCATTCAGGAATAATGTAGCTTTCCACTGGTGAAAGAATTTTCAAAATTGGTTTAGTAGATCCAGAGATTACCTGCTACAAAAACTCTCAAATTTTATCTCTTTCTTTTTTGTTGACTTTAATTACCTACTAAGCGAATTCAAAATATTTCCCCTCCAGTACTGCACGCACCCCAGTGACGCCTACATCACATAAACCTATCTAGCCGTCTAGGGTGCGCGGCGACCACGCAACTTTTTTCTGATATTTAAACATTTTTAAACTCGTGATATCTTTCGAATCGAATGTCCGAATTGATTAATTCAAAAAGTTATGTAAAGGTATTGAAACACTTTTGAATATGAAGTATTTTATTTTGATAAGGATTAATACCAAGATACAAATAAAGAGCCTTTTCTAGCGGCAACATTTTAATTAATTTTTAAAAATAAAAACACATTGTTTTTTTTATTGCAGGAGTTCAGCAGACAGGCAGACGGCACACTTGAAGGAAAGCGGCATAACTATAATAGTTAGACATGCTGTCGCGACACTTTTTGTAAATAATCATGTGTTCTGCAAAGTCGTAGTACATCATTTTATTCTATCATCAATGGTTTTCGCAATGTACGCGATTTAAGGTAATTTTTTACACCTATTGGAGTTTTAGGAAGGATCTCTATTTTTTTTTGAAAATATAATATATTATATTAGTATAGACATAGATGTGTTGATCGAACAACTTTTAGCAGATGTTTTAGTAACCTTATCAGTATTCTGTAGGACATAAGAATCAATGTCAAATTTTGCAAGCATCTAATGGCGAGCATTGGTCCGTGGTTCGTGACTTTGGCGGAGTTAGCTGGACCCCAGCGCGCGACCACCTCATTATGAACTTTCCTATTTTTGCTTTCGACGCTGTTTCAATTTTAAAGGACATTTGGTTTTAGAAGTTTTCATTGGGGCTTTTAAGGTGGTTTCAATTTGTTTTTGCGTCACCAACATTTTAATTTTTGTTTCGTTCATTTGAAAAGTGGCTTAAACGTCCAAATTAAATATCGCGCTGAAAACCGTAAAAACGTAGTTGTAATGAAATGTGAATTATGTTAATCAGTTCGGGTTTTATTTCTATCCCTTGGTCCTTTTGTGTACCATCGGCAGCGTGTCGTATAAATGTTCATGATGATCAGCTGAGTCCTTAAAACGTGAAAGCGTAACAAACAAACAAACAATTCACATTCATATTTATTATCTAATAATATTAGTTAGGAATTTAAATATACGGGTAAGCAATTTTACCTGTGTAGTATTTGTATATTTATAGGAATTTTAAACTTGAAATTTAAAATTTCGTGTACAATCAGCAAAAAAGGTTCGTTACATTTTGAAAGTCAACTAAGTGAGGTCTGACTATTTGGGTTTAGTTTGATAATTAATTGATTTAATTTGTGGTTCATTCTTGTTATTTATTGTGCATATGTTTGTGAAGACTTATTTTTAACGCTGCAATCCAATTGTTTGATTTCGCTCACACCTCTACAAGATCATCAGAAAGTTGTATGAGTCTTAGATGTGTATCTAAAGAACGTACAACGTTCTGATGAGTGCTTAACATCATTACTCCACAGTGGTGACCCCAATTTGAATGATATCTTTGTTATGTACTAAAACAACATTGTTTAGCTTGAAGCTGTTTGGTTTTCACAATCTATCAATCTATACTATAATAAATAAATACATAAACGGTTCGAGTTTGTACAATGCGTTTAAAAATGTGAAAAAAAACTTTTGTCTGTCTGTTTTTGTGTCTCTCTGTCGTTTTGTTCGTCTTCCTGTTAGAGCATCACGTAAAATCTATTGAACGTATTTATATGAAACTGTGTCATATATGAAACATATGTGGATTTATATGAATCCCAATGAATGACGTCATTTCCGTGGGATAGACGAAAATTGCGAAAAAGATGGCGCTGCGATCGCATCTTTTTTGGAAACTACTAAACACACGAATAAAACTCGGCACAGAGTACCTATATCCCGAGTTAACACTTAGGATATATTTTATCCCGACAATTGACGTCGTTTCTTCAAAATAGGCGGATTAACAAAAAACAAAATAGATTGCGCTGCAATCGCTATGTAGACAATCATTGCTGTAATTCCATAAACACGTTGTCAAGTTGTCCACATGTTCATTACGCATTAGGTACTTCAAATCAGGTTTGGTTGCGACTGTTCTTTGTTTTGCTTTGCAATTGTCTACGCTATTTTGACTTAGTTTCTTTAGTAGTATGTGGTTTCTTTGTGATTGTAATGAATTGAATTGAAAACTAAATTACTGAAGGTTTATGTATATAAAATACCTAATTATTTTTTTATGTACGTAACATAGAGCTACTTACTACCTAGGGACTTTCATACGGCGTAGCCGCGGGGAATACTGTAGTGTTTTCATAAAGAATTAATTCGTGCTGAACATGCGAAGTGTAACTAGCAATAGATATTTAAACGAAAAGCTTGATGTTTTATATAATTTATTCAGAAAGTTCCGCTATGCAAGAGGCTTTTTTTTTAAAATAAACGACTGAATAAATAATATTGCCCACCTAGGCATCCGTATTAGTGTTGTTCCAGCATTCCGTGATCTTTATTTTTTTGTTTGTGAATATTTTATCCGCTAAAGGGAATGCCAATGACGGCTGAGTTTTCCCAACTAACGCATTATTAATGGCGACACAGTGGAATACCTTTCGATTGACGTTCAACAACAAAGGAATGGAGCGGACATTTTATTCAAAAGACTCGGTCGAAATCAAAAGAGGGAAAAACCTTTTTTTAAGATGTTTTTAAGTCTAAACAAGTAACATTTGCGTGAACCGATCAGTGATACAGAGGGCTCGGGTTTGTTTTATGGGCTTTGTCTTGTTCATATATAAAAATGAATGTTTGTCTGTATGTCCTTTATAGAATTGTAAACTATACATTTGATCATGTGATGATCTTTAGCAAAGTTGTTGTGCATGAGCCAAAGAAGGTGTCCGAGTTGGTTTACAATTGGACCCGGTAGGTGGCGCTGCTGTCGGCATATCGATTGAAGCTTTTCCGGGCAGGATGACGTCTGCCGAGACATCTAGTAATAAATATATTGAAATTTTATTGTAACTAGTGGTCGCCCATTAGTCGAAATTTGACCATAATGTTCTGTTGTCAAATACTTCAACAGACACAGATTTCGCCAAGGCTACATTGTAAATTCGTAGTAGCGTAATGGTTAGCGCACACGTCTCAAACTCGAAGGGCGCGGGTTCGATCCTGGCCGAAACGCATGCACCACTTAGGCATTTTTCTGACCTAATGTGCATATTGTTTTACCACGTGCTAACAACGGTGATGGAAAACATCGTGATGCAACCTGCACATCGACATCACCGATGTGTCAAACCTGCCAAGTCGCCTTGGATAAGTGTGGCGGGTATATTGTCCGTTTCCCTTTAATGGGAGGCCCGAGCCCAGCAGTGGAACGCTGTTATCATATGATTTACACTGTGAATTTGACTTTAACAATAAAAAATATGCGTGTGTATGTCAAATACATGGTTGTGTGTGTAATGTTTTTTTTATGGATATAAAGTATTTTTTAAGCATAATTTAAAAAAAAATTAGCATTCTGTACTCCTTCTCTATATGAACTATAAGTGTGGGAAATTTTGTACTTTGCCGTGTGCGCGATTTTAGTAAAAAGGGGTACATAGTTTTGGCTTTAAATTTACTTTTAAATTTTTTTTTTTTTTGTGCTTTATTACTTTTAATGTGTTTGTTTTACTTGTATATGTCTTAAAAATAAAACCTGCTTTCTTTCATTTAATAACATTTTGCATACATTACATATATTTATTTAATAATACAAACCTACTTTGTAAAATGTAAATGTAAAGAAATATCTAATTATCGCATTACTGTGTATACGGTATTTAAAAAGATATCACATCCTATCAGACACTTGGTTGAATGTTACAATCAGAGCCGATGCGTGGCATCCATACTTAAAGTGAAAAATCCGTGCCGCGATCACCTGGAGATTTTAAACTGCTTGTTTATTCTTCATCAGGGCTTCCAACCCGAGGCTGAAAAGTGCGATCGGTTACTTCTGAGCTTCGACATCTCTTTGTGACAGGACTTATGGTTAAGGAAGTAAACGAAGTGAAATGTAGAAGAAATTTAAATAAAATATTTTTCATTTAGGTATTTTTCTATATTTAAAGGATTGTTTCAATTTGAATATGTCACTCCCATTATTGTGTTACAGTTATTTAGTAGCATAGTTGTTCTTGTTATGTTTCTTTTTGAAGTTAATTAATTTTATTATGCACCCTCTTATTTCTAAACTATACAATCGGCTATTTCCTTAATTGAATACTAATGTTATAACTGTTTTTAATTATTCTGTGATTAGCACCTGTTTTATATAGAGTAAGTATTTCTCTATAATTTAACATAATTTTATGTATTAATGTTAGTCTCTAATGTGTGATAATTGTGTACAAATTATAATTAAAAATATCTCAATTGTGTATAGACGGTATTCACTACATTTTATTTTCATGTTGACAGGCGCGATCAATTTATACTGTGTTCGGTTTATTTTATAACATGTAAAACTTTAAGTATAATATTTTATATAATATCTTGTATATAATATTGTTTAAATTTCCAATAAATAGTATATTGAATTCTTTTCATTCATAACACTTTATTTAAAACAGTTTATCGATGACTTCAATCCGCTATCGGTTGTGCCTATTTACTAAGTTTCATATACTGTTAAATTGTTGAAAGGATGGTGAGGTGTTCTAAAAATGCTTGTAGAGTGTGAAGAGTTTGTGTAATAAATGTGTTAAAACCGTAAGGTTCTCTGATTATAAATATGTGACCAGTTGTTGTTCTTTTATTACCATACACCTTCTGAGTTGTTACAAGTATTACAATTGCTTATGGGTGAGCTTCGGATAATAAACATATTGATAGATATTGTATGTAGAGCAGACGCCACGAAAAAAATCCAGTGAAAAAGTGAAGGAACTAAAAGTATCACGTCCGCTATTTGATACAATTCTATGTGTAAAAAAGCCAAGAAATATATTTAGAGATTAAATGTATTTCTTTCTATGGATTATTTTGTACTTATTATTCAGTAATTACCTCATCAATTTACGGATATGCAGATAAAAATGGCCCGCACTTTTGGAGGGCTTGCGTGGGGCCATGGGAAGGCCAACACGTAGAGGTCCCTTGATAAATTTAATGTAAATGTGGTTGGTGTAACACTGACCGGCGATTATTCCTGTCCCTGTCTACACACTACATAAAATGCACCCAAGGACATAATATAATAAAATAACTATGTTTGCCCCAAAACTATCAAAACTCTTTTCTGACTTATAGATAGTAGTAGTGAGAGGGGAGGGGAGATAAGTCTAATCCAATATCACGGAATTGGGGATAACCGAAGCGCATAATGGAAAAATGCCAGTGTAAGGTTAGGCGGGCATTCGGGAGGCGGGTAGTGTACGAAATTTAACTCGGGCCGTCTCCGGGCGCTCATTAAAGTGCCCGAAACAAAGGAAAAAACTGTCAACTCGAGCCAAGTTTAATTGCCTTAATAAATCTGGAGCGAGAACCTTCTGAGGGCCCTACACGAGCGGACGACGTTAAAAACCTTATGCTGTTAATGAACCTGCTATGCTGTTATTTGTCTAGCATATGGCACTATCTAGTATATTAGGAAAAGGTAACTACAAACAATAAAAAACAAAAACACATCTAATTATAAACCTTTTCCTTCTTTTTTAAGTCGATTAAAAACCAAGCTGCACTTTTCGAAGGAATTTATTTTTAAAGGATTATAAGATGGCGTATACGTCGCTTTGCTGCAAAAAATCATAACTGATATATTATTTAATATTATAATGACAATCAGTATGACCACTGCATTACGATTCAATTATTTCATATATTTTGTCTAAATGTAGTTTAAAATCTTTATTTTTAAAACCGAACATAAAACGAGCGGAGCGATCACACTCAAGTAAAATACATTTTTGTAAAAACAGTAGTGACTTTACAACATTGATATTTACCAAATTGATACGTGATACTTAATGATACGTGTTTTTTTTTGCCCATGGATATATACAACACTAAAAGAGCCGATGCAGTGCCTACATCGTTGAAACTCATAAAATCTATTCACGCTTTTTTAAGAGCTCTGTATAAGACATATATTAATATTACTTTATTAAGGCGTATTTTATTTTTATTCACTTAAAATCTAACATAAATAATTATCTAAAGGTCGCCCGGAAGATACTGCTTTAAGCAATAAAGTTGCCTAAATATGAAAAATAGTATATAAATTTATCATGTATTTTTTTTCTAGAATGTTAGTGTTAAATAAGAGTATTGCCTTGTATTGTATCGTATCGTATTGTATTCCTATTGCATTGTATTGTATAAGTAGTAATATTATATTTTTATTTGTCGCGAGTTTAGCGGCCCAACTAAGAGGGATCTCAGTCACAGGCGAGATGCAAATGAAACTCTTTGTAACGAATCTTAAGGGATTTATTCGTAAAAATTCCCGACTGGAACGAGGGCGACGCGACAAAAGAAAATAAATTGGGCTCTGCGTAAGTTTGGGAATATGCCTGGATTCACACTATGATTTGTGTGAAACCAGGCAAGAAGTCAAGGCACGCATAGTGGTCGTTACGCGTTCGCAGGTGTTATACTGGATGAAACTGCCCTTAGCAATGGACTGTATTTATTTATAAGTGCTACAACAGCAACAGTTATGATCAGCACTACTGTACTAAACGGCAAGTTCAAGGTCAATCAATCAACACAAGTTAGCACTTGAACCCGCATGTTCCACTGAACACAGGTAGCACTAATTGCTTCGATAACGATCCTCGTATCCACGAAAGTCACGGTGTTGTACAGTCCAATGGTTGTAGAGTCTTTCTTGTGTGTATTACTTGACCGACTATGATATGTGAGGATGTACTTGACCATTGACCATGCCGGAGGCTCGTACCGCGCTTACTAAGGTACTATTTAAAAGCAGACGCTGAGCAGCTAACCGAGCTAGCTACATATTCGCGGTAAGCGGGGCGTGGGGTACGGGATTTCCGGGGGAGAGGTCAGGGGGATGATTCTGTCCGCAACAAATAGAATATAAGCCACCTGGTGGTAAGTCTGCAACATTAGTTTATCAAAATGTTGTATACCTGTATAAAAAAAAACCTGTATTTTTTACTATGGTCTGGGTGAATATAATCGTTTTTTTTATTGCAGGAGTTCAGCAGACAGCCAGACGGCCCACTTGATGGAAAACGGTTACCAACGCCTATGGACATTTGCAACACCAAAGGCCACAAATGCGCTGCTGCTCTCTTAAGGGAGACTGGGACCTGGTCACTAATCCCGGAATTCAACACAAGGCTGTCATGGCAGCATACTCTAGACCAGGGGTGGTCGCCATCCAGTGAAGCAAATACCCTATTACCTGGCTGTGGATTGTTTTGTCACCTCTTACGTCAGGCTGCCTGGCCGCAGGAAATTGTATTCTTTCTCCATTCCTGCATAGATAAAAAATAATTAAATGTACATAATAAATATATGCACTAAGCTTATCTGAAAAGACAAAGAAATGACATTCAAAGTCAATTCACATAAAATTTTATTTAAATAATATTATAAACTGTTATTTAATGCTAATTACTAGTCAAAAAACTATTTTTATTTGTTATTCGCAGATTTAACTATGTGCCGCTTAGGTCGCGTTCCACTTGAATTCTCACATACTGTTATACTGAACATTTATGTATGCTGTCCTTGGTAACAATTTCTAATTGTATATTTAATTTTATTACATGGATATAACGATTTTACACGGTTTGGACACGCTCTGCGTTGCGGTGCGGTAGCAGTGGCGACTGTAGTACACCGTGTGACATATAAGATAGATAGATAACACTTTGGTGTACACCAAAACAAACATGAATTTAAAGACTAAATTTATATCTAGTTATGTCCAAAGGGCGGTCTTATCGCTAAAAAAATGTATTTCAGACAACCCCATTGATATTGACATTGATATTTGTACATAAAACAATGCCACGCCGCCCCCGTAACGGATCGTGTGTCTACGTCCTAAAAAGCGTTTGGTTTACATTTGAATTTTTAAATAAGGAATCAGTGTCTTCGAAAGTGATTAATTATTAAATATTCAAAATTAGAATACAATTATTATGATTCAAACAAAGCTTGGACGGTAATCCGCAAAATTGTTTAAAGAAATTAAAAAGTTCCCAACAGCCTTATCCGCATTATCCGCAGCTTGCGGATAATCCGCGAGCGGCGCGAATGATGGATGCGTTTCGGATAGAAGCCCAAATAATTTATAACACAAATATTTATCATCGAATTAATTGTTAATCGAATTCTCTGTAACAAATATTTCTGCTTTAATTATCTACTCGATTGTTAATTAGGTCAACGAGATTCGTAACGATTTGATTAATTAATTGATTTCAAATCTATTAACGTTGATGTTTATTTATATTAGCAGTGTTATTAATGTTATTTAAAAAAGAAATACGGGGAAATAAAATCAGATAGTATGATTGTGAAGTATGTACATCTATGAGTATAAAGTTTGCAACATAAAAATTAAATGTAAGTAGAAATATGTGTGTGTGTGTACACATATAGCTATGTTGTGTGCACTTATTTCTGTGTTGTGTGTTTTGGTGCTGTGTTTACATAACATCCATACACATTTTTTTTTAAATGATACAGAGACATCAATTCATTGTCAGCAATTTCGTAAATTTCAGGAATAATCTTATAGGCCAGGGTAGATAAAAAAAATATAGTAGGATCGCATCCATTGGAAAAGGAAGAGAATATAACAAAAATGAAAAAAATAATAATTTACGTGCGATTGAGGTCGGGATGTGGAAGGGGGAGGTGAGTTTTAACAGTGAAGAATGGTTTATCTCGATTTTCGGTAAAACTACAAGTTCTATGGAAAAAAGTTAAATGTCAAAGTTGTAGGTAATAAAAAAATCTACAACCAAGTCTTTGGTTTTTTATTTTTATCTTTTTGGGTAGGCGCCTTATGCCTTATATTACTAACTTTCCCCCTCCTTCCCGCAAATCCGCATGCTGGATAGAGACATGTGCCACCTGTCGGCCAACCATGATTCGTGCCGATGGGCGGACCAGTACGTCGACGGCCTCGCGATCACCGCACGCGCATTGAGTGCAATCATAAGAACGATTTTTACCTTTTAACCCGCTCCAGTTGTTGGTGTGAATAATACGCAAATTTTGGAAGACGCGCTGAAGAGTCTAAGGGACGAGGATGGGGACTCCGCAGGTGAGTGCCGCTTTTATCTACCCGGCTGTGGATTTTGCCTCTTTTTACCACCAATAAATTTTTACCTTTGCCACCCGCACCACCACTTTTACAAAAAAAAATGTATCACGAAATTTGGTGAAATCTTGCTTTTTTATGTCCCAAACACACTGTAATTTTATTGATTTAAAATATTTATATTTTCACCTTATTTTGACTTAATATCAAAAAAGCACCCCAACTTTTAATCGAAAATTCTCGCGTCAAAATATCAGTTTTTATTTAAAGAATTGGCAGGTTTTTTGTTCGTTGAAATCTCTTCTTGCAGATGTGTAAAAAATATACATTACTATGGTAAATGTTGCCCAAACCCTCCTAGCCCCTTCCCTACTTCTCTATGAAATACATTTTGGTGGGCAAAAATTTTCCGTACGTCACTCAGGTATATAAGTTATCTTAAAATAGCAATAAATAGGATATCTACTCATAAATTATACGAGTGGGTAGAAGGGTGGGTGAGAGGATAGTCGTGGGGGAATGGTGGAAGGATTTTTAGAAGAGAATAGAATAGAATATACTTTATTGCATAACATTCAGATACAATTTAAGAAGTTTAACTACAGAAGACAATAGGCGGTCTTATCACTAAAAGCAATTTCTTCCAGACAACCTTAGGATGGATTAGAGAAAATTGTGTGACATGTGGGTTTTGCATAAATTAATAGACACAAATAAATAATAAACATAGAAATAATGTATAGAGCTATGTAAGTAAATATGGGAGGGAATGAAGATGTTATTCGAGACAAGACTATTAGAGCCTGAGGTAATGTTTAGGTGGAAGGATTTTTAGGTGGAGGGGAAGGATGTTATACTTTATTTATTTATTTCTATTTCTAATTTAGCAATTCTCTTATGTCTATTTATGTCCTTATGTGTTTATTACGGTTTCTTATAAACTCTATTGCCAAATTTCTTATATGATGTTTCCAACTATTTTGTCTGCTGAACACATTTACGAGGGTCATCATCACACACCAGGGGACCATAGGAGGCTGGTGACTGTTGGGGGCAAAGAAGACGAGATTAAGATAAAACGAGAGGCTTCCATTGTTACAAGATATATTCAGAAGACTTATGTCATTGGTGGCACAAACAACTCATAAAATTGACAGCAGACAAACAGACAGCAATCCATTCCACAATGTCAAAATCAAATTTAATACTGTTACGTGCGAGCGGGGGTACGCATTAAGGATTCGAAGTACCACTACTTTTTTCAACGAAATAGTTTCGTTAATTTACACAGCTGTAGGTGATTTTTCTCCGCAGGGTTTCCCCTACACGCACAACTAACGTCGCACTGTATGGACGCTAAGATATCACACTCACAATATCGTCGCGGCTATTGCGTAGACCACCTCTTGCAACTGCTGCCAGAAACTGCTCGTTTCTGGATCTCCTTTTAAACTATACTAAACTCCCCACTAAACTCGTCATTTGTCTTCTATTAAATTTCTCTTCCAACTTTCCGTATCGCACTTGTGTACTCAATCAACTCTAGTATTTCAAGTTGATTTTTCACTGAACCATTCCAAAGGTGTGAACTACTTCATATATGTTCCTTTTTGTACTTTTTTGAGTATCAGAAGCAGTTGGGGCGTAACATATTATATCGATGTCTAATAGTTGGGAGAAAGAGAAAAAAAGAGCGAGAAAGGTAGCCTTTCGTAGCTGTTTCAAATCAATCACCGTCTACTGAAACGCCAGTGAGTCCAGGCCGTCGTCAAAACGGGCCCCGCGACGCTTGTAATTGCCGTCAACCATTCATTTATTATAATTTGATTAATCAATTTGCAAATTTTGATTTGACACGACGTTTCAGTGTTTTTAATTGGATTCATTTAACTCGCCGGTTTTACATGAATGCTTTGATTTTTGTTTAAAATCTTTCATGAGAATAGTAATTAGAATTTATTAATTATATAACCATGATTTGCCTAAGTGGCTTCTTAAGTAATATAATTGATTTTTTTTAAACCACGTGAACACAACTATAATCGCCTAATGTTCTATCTATAATATTGTTACGAGTTAAGCAGGATTCGAATTAAAATGCCGTTGGAATTACTATAGAATTTATTAAAACTATACAAACACATATAACATAGGTACAAATATAACGACACTAGTAGTACAAACTACACGATTCAATAACACGCGCAAAGTCCGTCAGTATATCGCTTGTCGAATGATTACACACGTCTTGCTCGTATCGTAATTCTCACTTGACTGCCTCCTCCCCCACGTTCGGCATCGTTTTATACTAGACTGTACAATACAAAAAAAGAACCGCGTGGACTGAGGTTTCCGAGAAACCGTAATCTGCGACGGGAAACAAGTCCAACAACGATAGGCTATTGTCTAATTTCAAATTTTAAACACAAAGTAAACAAAAGAAGTCTTAATGCGACAAAGGTAATAAACTGCGTTTTATGACAGGCAGGTGTGCCTTCACCTTTGTCGGCATGCAACAATATAATAAATATGTTGGGCGTATAGACTTTGTACAAAGCGTTTAAAATTGAGAAAAAAGTTTGGAGGGATAATTCGGACCAGATCGATTCCCGGTGGGGTTTTCTTAAATTAACTTTATTTGCTTTGGTCTGGGTGTTGTATGGATACCCAGGCGTGTTCTGATCTTTCGGTATGTTATTATAGTGGTTGTAAAATATTTTTATTTATTAATATCTACAACTTTACAAAAAATAAAAGGTATGACAATTTGCTACCCATACAAGTGACGCTATTTAAACTAGATCCAATTCTATATTTTTAGCTCAACTTTTATCTTAGTCTAATCTTTTTATTTTATTTTTATCATTTTTTTGGGTTTAGTGTTTTTGTGTGTTTTTTATTTTTAACCAGTCAGTTATATATTTAACGTAGATGTTCATAAGTTTTAACACTATGTGCATTTTAGCTTCTGAAAATCTCGACTGAACACTTAAATAAGACTTTAGATTAAGCTCAGTGTGAATTGCAGAATAAATTATTGGTTTTCATTACGAATTGTTAAATCTCTCGTCCAATACTAAATCCTTAAAGAACGATAACAAAGCATATGCAAAATAGAATAAGCATCGCCCGTTCTCCGTCCACTTTAATATTCATCGCTCGCTGAGAACACAACTCAATAAAACGGGTTTACGACCGGCAGCCGATGTAAAGCGAAGCGGGCCGCTATGAATTGCTAACGTGCCATCAAGAACATCATGATACAGGTGCAATGTCTTCTATATAGCACAAACCTTGCAGATTGACTATAGTCAATAGTTGATATATAGACAGATAGTATTTATTCACGCAGGAACGGAGCAAGAATACAATTACCTGCAGCCGAGGGGCCTGTCATATGAGGCGACAAAACAACCCACAGCCAGGTGGTTTGTGGTAAGAGTATTTGCCCGTCTGGATGGCGACGCCCCTGCTCTGGAGTATGCCGCCATAACAACTATAAGTTGTGTTCCGGCATGGGTGGCTGCCCTAGCACGAGTGTAGACCCCCTCTCTTGGCATTACTGGCATTTTATCTTCCAATCCCACTTCTGACACCCACATGTTACGTGCTAGCGGAGGTACGCACTTATGGATTGGAAGAAAACATCAATTTTTAACTAAACGCTTTTATTGACTTACACAGTCGCACGTAATACGCACGACGAATGATGCACAGTCCCGACGATAGGGTGTCTCGCTCACCGTCGCCGATATTGCGTAGACCACCTCCTGCTACTGCAGTGCTCACCTCCGATATTACCGCGTGAAGCTCGCTTCCGGTTCGTCTTTCGAACTACGCTACACTCCTCCTTCAATTAACTGTCTATTAAACTTTTCACTAAAATCACCACTAAACTCGTCCCTGTGTTCTATTAAACTCTTCATCCGACTCTTTCGTATCGCACTTGTCGCTTCACTGTCTTGAACTGAACTCAACTCTAAACTGCCCGGTAGGCGCGCCTTACGCTGTTTATATACTCGCAAGAATTTTCTGCAACTCATAATTCGTTACCCATCAATCGTTATTCCTTTATTTACTATCTGTCCCTTTCGAAACATCTATCGTTCTCTGTCTTTTCCTTCCCGAACGTTCTGTTCGGGAACTTTCGTTTATACATCTATCCCTTTCTAACATCTATCTATCTCTGTCTTTCGTTCATCGTCTATACCTTTCTAAAATATATCCGTCCTTGTCTTTTCCTTCCAGAATGTTCTAGTTTTTTCTAAAAGTTTTAAAACTAACTATATGGTTCCACCATCATTCGCCACACTATGTTGATACACAATAAGAAGAAAGATTCAAAGTGATATTATCAAAAGTCTTTGATCGGTAGTCGATATCTCCTGTAATCCAGTGGACAAGTACTACTTAGTAACGAGTCTCAAAGCATTATACGTACTAGTATAGTCTAAATATGACTATAAAATCTATTCCTTTGATGGGGAAGTCGAAAAAGCGTGATAAAGAGATGCTGGTCATTTTATGGCCTTGTAAGTTTTATTCACGTAGAAGCTGCTTTAAAAGATACTCTATACGTAGAAGAAGTAACGGCCAGAGGCGACATTTCATGCAGATATAGAACAGTAGTAGAATAGATGTGAAAATAAGCCACAATTTTTAGCACAATGACTCGAATCTGATTGTTGAAATGTTCGAAAAACCTGATTTATATTACCAGATAAAATACATATACATAGAAATACTTGACCTTAATGAGTGACTGACTGACTATCTAACTTATCAAACGCACAATCCTATTTTTTTTTTGAGCCAGGGGGAAATACATCAACAGCGGTCATTTCGTCAACAGGGGTTTGATCCTCCGTTCCCCAGATGCTGGAGGACCTCTACAATCCTAATTACTGGGGCTAGGACTATAAAAATTTGCATGCGGTCTCTTTCTATTTATTATGTAGGTGCGCACTAAGAAAGGATTTTTGAAAAGCAACCCCTAAGCGGCTGAAAAAGGGGATGAATATTTGTATAAAAATTAATCATTCTCAATCATCTGTTTATTAAAAAACGTGTATCTGAGGCGTTTTGTGAAGTTTAACTCATGAACGATCCATTACCTCGGTGTTCTCAAAGACCCTATTGTGGTCATCATCTGAGTCTGGAACGGAAGGAGAGGCCCTCTGAATATTAAGCTGATCGCAAGAGACGTGTGCAGCTCCCATAACGGGATAGGAAGGAGCGAAGGAATGAAATGAATGGCGCGTACAATATGCGATAAGCATTTTATATTTTCATATTGTTACGAGTCGCGAGACTCCAATTAAAATGCCGTTAGAATTACTATAGAGTTTAAAAGGACTATAGAAACACGTATAACACAGGTACAAATATAAACGAACACAACAAGTCCAAACGTAATGCAGAAGGTCGTAATTCCCGATCAAAAGATTCCCGATTGTAGGACATACGTCTTGCTTCGCTCGCGATTATCGCTCGACTGCCTCTACCCTCGCTCGGGCCATTGCTTTATACTGCACAGATGCAATATGTCCGACTGGCCGCGTGGACTGAATTTCCTAGAATCAGTTTGTACTTTAAATCCGTAATACCTGGCTAATGACTGTCATAAAAAATTACAATACAACAATGGGCTGTTTTCTAATCGCAAATTTTAAACACAAAGTAAACAAAGAAGTTCAAATGCCGAAAGGTAGAATAGAATAGAATAGAATAGAAAACACTTTATTGTTCACCACATACACATAAAATAAACAATTTACAGTATTTACATTAAAAAGTAAAAGTAGGAGCAATGGGCGGCCTTATCGCTTTAGAGCGATCTCTTCCAGACAACCCGGGCTCTGGATTTTATGAAATGGAATTTCAAGTGTATGACGGTGGTGTGCTAATTAAATACACATATAATAGGATATATAAATATCACATAATACACATACCTAAAATGAAAAAAAAAGAAAATAAACAATAACACATATTAATATTATATATATACTAATATATACATCATTAATATGTGTATAGCAACCGCAATAGCTATACAATATTAATAATAGTATTAATACATAATATATTAATATTATATATACCTACTAATATACATAATATTAATATACAAATACACTAATAAATAAACATACATGTAATATGGTATTAAATATTATTATAAGGTAATATAATATATTCTTACAGGTATGCAGGTGTGAATTTGTTTTTGTCGGCGTCTAGGGCATAACAATGTATATAACTATATATTACAATAGATAAATAACTAAATGTTTAATATATGATGATGTGATGATGTATATGAAACGGAGCAAAATTTTAAACAGTTTTAAGGAATGGCATTTCTTTTCGAATGTTTATTCAGTTGTTTCCAAAGTACATCGTTTTAAAACAGCGCTATAAAGCGCGTTATGCTCAAAGTGCAGTAAGATTGGTGGTGCGCTCAATCTTGGTTTATGGGTGGTTACATTTTTATTGATATTATACGGTTTTATACGGTGTCCGAATTATGAGTTTGTATAACAACTATCCACTGAGAAAGATCGTTTGGTTTGAGTGTATAGTAAGTTCTAGAAGTGGAAACTAATTTAACTATGCATGATAGGTGCGTACTAGTTAAAGCCTTATTTATAAAGCTGATTTATTATTACTATTACTTTCACTAAATTAAAAACTAAATTGAAAAGTATCTTGCTAAAAAAAGGATACTCCACTATTGAAGAATACTTAAATGACAAAACTTCATTTACATAGCAGCTCGCTCCAGCCTCTTATACCATATTTTGTATAACGTTTTTATCTTGCCATTCTCTTTTCTTTCACCATATCCCAATTAAATAGGGTCGGCACAATATGTATTTTCCTTCCACACTCTTCTATTCTGATATACATCTTCTGTCACACCACAAATCATCATATCATCCTTCACGCAGATTTATATATTTGACCTTTTAGTTTCAGTGGCATTAGTTTGTCGCACGTCACACCGGTCACCTGTGTCCACTTTAGCCATGCTACATTTATTCTTCTCCTTACATCCCTCTCTATATCACAATCTTGCCAAGCTTGTAAGGAATTTATGGAGATATGTTTCAACATAACATTTTAGATATTACGTCAATATTAATGTTATTTTTCTGTCCTTTTATTGTGTCTTTGTCTTATTGATTATGCACTGTTTGCTACAATTTCATTAATTCTTAAAAAGTCATTCTGTAACATACTTCTGTATAAAACTTATAAAAAAGAACTTGAGATATAAATAGAATAAGAGAAATATAAAGAAAAACAATTTTAGCTAGACGTGTTGGTCGGGAGTTTCTTGCCGCTTTTTCTCCTTAATAGAAAGTAAAATTAAATTTTCACTTATGTATAACCTTCAAAAAGTGCAGACAAAACGCGTTTATCATACGAAACTCAAATTCTTTAATGATATTGTTACGAGTAGCGGGACTCGAATTAAAACGCCTTTAGAATTATTATAGAGTTTATTAGAACTATACAAACACGTATAACACAGGTACAAATATAACCGAACACAACAAATCCAAACGTAATGCAGAAAGTCTTAATATAATAAGACGCGCAAATTCCGTCACTATTAGATTACTGAATGTATACACGTCACGCTCGTATCGTAGTCGTAGCCCAACTGCCCCCTCTCTCCATCAGCCCGTCGTTTTATACTTCACATATACAAATATGCCCGTATTGTAATGTCGACACAATCCGCTTGTCATCGTAATCCGAAACACCTGGTTAATTATGCTAATGAGCGAATATAATAACACAATAGGCTATTCTCCACTAGCAACGTATGCCAATATATAAGTTAACAAAAGAAGACGATCATAAAAGGATTCCAATTAGTTCAAATTCCGACAGGTAATAAAAATGTGCTTATACAGATTTGTACGTTGAATTTGGCTTTGTCGGAGCCTAGGTTGTAACAATATACATATTTCGGATTTCAAACTTGAGATGCGTATTCAAGATGACTTCGAACAAATGAGCAGCATTATGAATCCCAAAGACTTAGATGCCCTGTTAATTATAAGGTTTATATTTTTTTCTTTAAGTTTACTAAAAACGATGTGTCCTTATTTCATAAATAATAAAAGAGACGACAAACTGAACACGCTACACTTTAAAATTCAATATTTCAACAACGTAACAAATGGCGCTGGAATTGCAGAGAGCATTTGCAAAAGTTGGCAGGGAGATACTTTTACCGGTTGGGAAATAATATATTGTGGACAGAAGATAAACAAAAGCAACGAATGTCGTATTCATTTCTATATTATAAAAGCAACTTAGAAAATGTTATGATTATTAAACCTAATTAATTCATATTGTTACATAGTATTTCATCTGTAAGTCTTTAATCTTACTACTTTGTTGTTTGGATGTATGTTTGGTGCTCACTCACGCTACAACAATATAACTGATGATATGCGTGGAGGAACGGAGTAAGAATACCAATTCCTGCGTCGAGGCGACAAAACAACCCACAGCCAGGTGGTAGGGTATTTGCCCGTCTAGATGGCTACCACTTGGTTTCGAGGATGCACTCATAACAACCTTGAGTCCCATCTACAAGTCTGGCAACACATTGGTAGCACCTTCAGTGTTGCAAATATTCATAGACGACGGTAATCACTTTCCATCACAGTTTAGCCGTCAGTCTGTCTGCTAAATTCATGCATTCAAAAATGATAAAGAACTGGATGAAATTTGGCACAAAGATAGATGTGAGTTTCAAATCACAACGATTGTAAAGAAGTTTCACTTCAAAAAGTAGACACCAGCCCGGATCTTCCGTGACACCAGCTAAACGATCACCTATAGAGTTAATTAGACATTTTAAGAACTCTTTGTACGGTCTCATGGCCAAGGCCTAAAGGTCTCAACAGCAAACGGCGCAAACAAATAATTCTAATCGAGAGTGGCGTATTGGCGTCGCTTGAGAGATTAATATTCATTGGGATACGTCCTGTAATGCAACAAATTTCGTTTATGTTTTATTTTAAATTATGTCGTAGTGTTACGAGTGTGGGACTCGAATTAAAATGCCTTTGGAATTACTATAGAATTTATTAGAACTATACAAACATGTATAACACAGGTACAAATATAACTGGACGCAACCAGTACAAACTGCACGCTTCAATAACACGCGCAAAGTCCGTCACTATATATCTTATCGAATGTACATGTCTTGCTTTGATCGTGTTTTTCGATAGACTGCCGATCTCTTCATTGGGCCATCGCTGCACTGATACAATATGGCTGCCAGCCCGCATAGATCAGATTTCTTAGAATCAGTTGGAAACACCTGCCTAATGACTGCCATAAAAGATGACAATACATAATAATAATTTACAAACACAAAGTAAACAAAAGAAGTCCAAATGCGGGAAGGTAATAAACTGCGCTTTATGACAGGCAGGTGTGCATTCCCCTTTGTCGGCGAGTAACAATAGGTTTAAAGAAACATTAATTTGCGCTGGCGTACTCGCCCTATTTACTTTCTTTGCTTCATTCCTACTAGCTACCGTGGTTGTGGGAATAATGTACAACTCATACTATTATAACGAAATTATATTTCTAAGTATGTGACAGTGAGCCAGCTAGATCGTGTCAGGCCATATGCGAACTAAGTCATGTAGCGTGGTATGCCCGCTATGGACTGCAGTTTTACAACACTGCTAGGCTGGGTGTACATTGTAATAACAATATGTGTCCTACACAATATGGGTAACAACCACATTGATAAGAACAATATGGGTATGAACAACATGGGTATTTTTTATTTCTGAGCTGGACTGTCAGCCTGTCTTCTGTATACAGAGAACCAGCTTATAGTCCAGCTCATGGAAAATAGTTACCGTTTAACTAGTACAATCGGCGGTCTTATTGCTTACAACGATTTCTTCCAGACACCCTTTGGGAGACAATTTCATATTCCTAATAGTGGGTCGGTATTCAGTGCGCATAGTTTAAAATACATACAATCATATATACACATATTAATATTTATATACAAATATATGAACATAGAGTTACATACTCATACATAAATTACTGTTTACAACTTTAGATAGTGATCTATGACGATTTTATTAAAATATAGTAAGTGACTTTGCACTTCTGATGCTCATTATCTGTATATCTGATTATCTATATATTTAAATAAACAAAGCAATAATTCCACCATAAGTATGTTAATTTTAAAGTGATCTTATTCGGATGATGAGTTTATATTTGATGTTAACTTTTTCATACTTAAAATATTGAATCAAGCTTAAAATAAGTAAAATGAAGAGCTAACCATCCTTTGTCAAACCTCAGTTGTGTATTCACAACTGAGGTTTGACAAAGGATGCTGCATGCAAAGCCATAGCAAATTAGATTAGGCTCCCATAGAGTAAATAATAAGCATAAACAAAATTAAAACTAAATAATTAAAATGAACAAGTTGGCGGTAGGCTAAATAAAACTTTAACAATACCCATTGACACTCTTTGTCATCCGTGATCATGGCCACTGAAAAGTGGCCGAAACGTCAGAATAACAAAAATAAAAATCAAATAATTTACCGCGCTTAAACCCGTTAAAACTTAGTTTTATTATGTGTACAAGTCGCGAAAACTTAAGAAAATATTAAAGTAGTTAGAGTCACGTGTACTAAATTCTGACAGTCTGTTCTAGGCTTTAAACTTTCTGCCCGTGGCTCAGTGAAGCGCTTTATGCAATTTGCAACGAAGCCCGCACTCTTACCCGTCTAATGGCAAGCGATGGAGTGCTTACGACGCCTCCGCTTTTCTAGATGCGGTCTCTTCAGCTATGCAGTTCTGTGAATTGCAATTATTAAATATTACATCATTCAAAAAATGTTTAAAAAGAGAATTTATACGAATAAATTACCTAATATATGGGGATTGATTTTATGTTGCGTGGAGCGTCTATGACAGCTACCCCGTTGGATGGGTTGACAACCACAGGCGACAGCCCATGGCTCAATCGCCCAGATGGGAGTACAATATAATAGGACGACGAGTTGTTTTGGTTGTTTGTAGTCTTGTAGTACATTACTTCCTAAATTGTTTCTAATTTAGCCTAAATTTTATATATTTACAGGTTATGAAGTAAAATGTCTTACGTGACGTAGCACACAGATGTGGTGATACTCATACAAGTTGTTATATTTTATATTACTTTTGAAGTAACAAAGCATTTTATTGTTGGTTTTATTAAAATTAATTTGTTTTACTAATTAATATTACATAAGTAGAATTCGTTTTATTGTTTAACAAAATTGGGTCGTTTTGGTCTTACGCCAAAAGGAAGGTTTGCACTGAAAATCAGCGATGTGTCGAAGATAATTCCGACACAGCAATATGCTGAGTGCAAACCTTGTTTGCTGAAATGCGGCGTACAAATGAATGTAATTACGTCACTATTTCTTCAAATCAAATTTTTCTTTCTTTTTATATATACCGACAAAAATCTTATTGCTTACATGATGTGCACATCAACTTTCTAATTATTATTAAATATTATACGTTTTTTGAGATTGGATATTTAATTATGTACGTAAATCTTGTCTCATCCGCAGTGCTAACAGCGACATCTATTATCTGAACTCACTTAGCATCAAGATCATGCATTGACCATAGTCTTTTACTGTGTTGAATTAATTATACATCAATAAATTGATGCATGAGACGTGACGGCACAAATACTCCCCCCCTTAATAAAAATCTCCCCTTAACAAGAAATATTTGCTAAATTAAAAATTATTGGGGTCTTGTTGATAAAAATCTTGCTAAAGAAATGTTTAATTCTTAGGTTCCTACTGAATTCTTATCTTGTTTACATTTATAACTGCATGCTTAGGTTATGGGTAATATACAAAGGGCCTATCCCAGCACCCAGACCATAGTAAAAAGTGGAAATTTTGTATAAAATTTTCCATGCCAGAAATCGTATCTGAAACCTGTACGGTCCTGTGAGCTAAGCTGGCACTTAACCCACTCAACCACCAATGCTCACATAATAGTCATGAGTAAGTTCGATATACATGAACGCGTTACAAGCCGAAGTTTGTAAGCGGCTTAATGTTGCTTCGGCGGTGAATGCACTAAGTACTTAAGTTACTTACTTAATAACTAAACAGGAAACAATGTGTTGTTTGTTTGTACAGCTTTGGTCATAAATTTGCTTCTATATATTATAAGTGAAGGCTTGTTATTTTATTTTTCTAGGAATCCGTAAGTAGGTTGTCACAAACCTTCTTCTTCTTCAAAATGGTTTCCTCATTGCTGAGGGTCGTGACTTTGATGGCAATGAATAATTGGTCTCCTTCACCGAGATAGATTTTGAGCAAGGTAGAGGACAGAATATACCGATATGTATAGCTTGTGAACAACTTGGTCAATCCACTCAATTAGAAATCCACCACGAGATCTTTTGCCTTCAACGTTTCCAGTAACCACAAGTCCTTCCGTGTTGTCTGAGATCTTGCAGGTTAAGTGGCCAAAGTACTTCAGTATCCTTACGTTATGTAGAGTGTATTTTTTATTGCATGAGTTCAGCAAACACGCAGACGGCTCACCTGATGGAAAGCGATGACCATCGCCTGTGGACATTTGCAACACAGAAGGCGTTACAAATGCGCTGCTGCTCTCTAAAGGGAGATTGGAGCCGGATACTCCAGACCAGGGGTGGTAGCCATCCATACGGGAAAATTCCCTACCACCTGGCTATGGGTGGTTCTATCGCCTCTTATGACAATCCGCCCGGACGCAGGAAATTGTATTCTTTCTCCGTTCCTGCACGGATATCATAATATTTTATAACATTTCCAAATAATAATGTATTAATTTCTTGTCATGCTTAACCCTTTAATTAAAATAGTTTATCAATGACTTCAACTCGCTATCGGTTATCCCAATTTGCTAAGTTTCTTATACTGTACAATTGTTGGAGCGATGGCGAGGTGTTCTCAAAATGCTTGTCGAGTGTGAAGAGTCAGTGGAATACGTATGTGAGCCGTAAGGTTCTCTGATTATAAGTATTGTGACCAGTTGCTGGTCTTTTATTGCCATAAACCATTCTGAGTTATTGTAAGTATTTCATTAAGTTTTCTTTTACTGTTTTTGATCATTTATTGTACTATAACAGGATTAAATAAAGATTTAATATGCGTATTGTTACGAGCTATAGGACTCGAATTAAAATGCCGTTGGAATTACTATAGAATTTATTAGAACTATACAAACACGTATAACACAGGTACAAATATAACTGGATACAACCAGTACAAACTGCACGATTCAATAACATGCGCAAAGTCCGTCACTATATGCTTATCGAATGTACACGTCTTGCTTTGATCGTGGTTCTCGCTAGACTGCCCCTCTGCGCATTGGGTCATTGCCTTATAATGCACCGATGCCATACCTGGCAAGCTTCGACGCAATTTCCCAGAAAACATAATGCGCACATGTGCGTAATTATGCCTGCGGTACGGCCCTAAATGGGTACAATATAATAGGATGTTTTTCTTAGTTACAAAATTTAAACACAAAGTAAACAAAAGAAGTCCAAATGCGACAAAGGTAATAAACTGCGCTTTATGACAGGCAGGTGTGCCTTCACCTTTGTCGGCATGTAACAGTATTATATCAGAAAATTGTCTATGTGTTGCATGCTATTTCGACCAGGAGTTAAACCCAAGTTCTTTGAGTAACACAGTTTCTTGTAATGTATAGTTAGGGCAATTTCAGTGTTACTTAATTATTTCTCAAATTGGTTGCAAATAGAAAACTGTAGAGAGTTGATTGAGTGCTCGACCGGCATCGGGAACCTCTGTTTTTCCTCCCTTGTTTTCCTATTTCCGGGGAAAATAAGTTATTAGTTTCGGACACCATAACAGAATTAATACGTCGAGAAAATCTTGTTTTATTTTCATTTTGATAATGTAACTATATTGCCAAGTTACGCAATAATATCCATTATCTGTCTTTTTCATTATCCTATCCTACTTCATATTATAAACGCGAAAGTTTGTAATAATGTATGGATGTTTGTTAGCTACTCTTTCACGCAAAAACTACTGAATGGATTTTGATGAAACTTTACAATAGTATAGCTTACACATCAAAACAATACATAGGCTATATTTTATAAATACATAGTATGAATTATCCAAAAAATAACGATTTTCCATCACCACGCGGGTGAAACCGCGGGACGCAGGTAGTAGATTATATAAAAAAGAAAGTTAAATTTCAATTTTCAAACGATTATACTCGTACACATGCGTACTGTATACTCTTTTTTTCGATACATTTTTTAAATATTGCTTACAACATTCAGCGTATATGTACAGTCGTGGTATGAAAATGTTCTCCAGTTTTTAAATTGATTCATTTAACGTTTCGCGAGCATATGGTACTTTTTTAAACTAAACCGCAACACAGACTGTTCTACATAAAATTATGTTTAACTATTTAACAACAAAGTTTAAAAATAATTAAATCAAACTTGTTTGTTTGTTTCTATCTTGTCTAAGAAGATTGTTTAGATAGGTAAAACCTTTTTATTGTTTTTAATATTTTTGTTAAGCGTAGTAATTATATTATGATCCTCTTAGTTTCTCATCATTAATCGCAGATTCAGTAATTGTCAACATTGCAATTTCCTTTTTTCAAGTTTTTTTGCATACTTAATATTATAAGGAGAAACAATTTGTATCTTTGTATGTTCGTAAAGAATAAACTCAAAAACTACTGGACCGATTTAAAAAAAAAAACTTTCATCATTAGAATGTTACGTTATCCCTGATTAACGTAGAATATATAAAAATTCCTACTAAAACTTCATCAATATAACCCATCAATCTAAACAAAATACTTGGCGCAGGAATCGGTATCTACGATATCGATGAAATTTCATGTGTGTTTTAGTGAGTCCCGGGGTGGTTTAGATTCAGAATTAGACGCGGTAGGTGGCGTTGGAATCTGATTCTAGATTTTTAGTTTTTCAGAGCAGGACAACGTCTGCCGATATAGCTAGTATTTTATAAACGTGACATTTATTAAAACGTTGGCAGTATTGTTTCATGTTCTCGTGCAATCAAAAGTGGACTTTAATGTGTCTAACATTTTCATTCCGTACTTACTGTATTTATTATCTTAAAATATAATTTTCTGTTATATCTAGTTTATTTAACAACATTAGTTTACTTTAGCCAATCCTAATAAATGATACGCAAGTACTAAATTAATTTCGAAATTTCAAAACATAACAAATACAATGTATATTAATTAACAAATTTTAATTAAGTTAGAGCTCTTATTAAAATATTCTAATTTTTTAAAATTACTTGAGAATAGACATAACTAATGTGAAAAATTGTGATAGCGTAATGGCTAGCGCACGCGTCCGAAACTCAAAGGGCGCGGGTTCGATCCTGGCTGGAAAGCATACACCACTTAGGCAGTTTTCTGATCTAATGTGCATAGTGTTACAATTACCACGTGCTAATAACGGTGAAGGAAAACATTGTGATGCAACCACATCGAGATAACCGAAGTGTCACACCTTCCAAACCGCTTTGGACATGCGTGGCGGCTCTATGTTCCCCAATAGTGGGAGGTCCGAGCCAAGCAGTGGGACGATTATATCCTGGTATTACAACTGATGTGCTAGTTTGGTAGTTAAACATACTAGTATCATTGATGTAGCAATTGCTACATCAATGACTAGTATTCATTTTAATGACGTGGGTGTGAATTTTAGATATTATTTCAATATTTATTTTAGTTATCCCCTTTTTTTAGATAAATATATATCTCAGGGTGATAAAAGTTTAAATCTCATATTTATATACAAAGTTGTTGGTATTTTGTTATATTAGACATTATCAAGTATCATTTGATATTTGCGATAGGAGATTCTCGTAAGCTGAACAACTCTAAGGCCACTCTTTTTTTAAATTTATTGTCCAAAATACTGACATTCATATAGTTACCTACATTAAAAACTATGACACAAAAACCTTACGGGCATATTCGTGCCGCAGAGAGTCGTGTACACAATATTATTATATCAAGAAATGGGAGTAGAGTCGTAGCAGTAATTGTTATCATCATTCTAGTGTTTGTATTAGTTTGTTCTGTTTTAGTCCCAGATCTGAGCGTGATGGTCTTGGATGATCCTGATGGGAATCAATATAGAATCTTTTCAGATTATATTTGATCAAGTTGTGGTTATTTTTGTACTTTGTTTTTGTTTTACCTGCAGTGGTATACCGTTAGGCATTACTTCACTTCAGAGGGGAAGAGAGGGATATTTTTTATCCTTTCGATTTCGTCACGAGCGTTTTTGGACATAATTTTGGTTGTCACATTGTTGACATTGTGCCAATTTTCTTCTTTTTGTAGCGTTATGTCCAAAATTGTACTAGATGTTATTTTGGAACCTACATTTGTCTGGGCTATTCTTTTCTTCTCTTCCCATGTTTCGCATTCTAAGATAGTATGCGCCGCGGTGTCCACTATTTCGCAGTAAGGGCATGTTTCTGTACCTACTTTTCCAATCCTGCGCAAGTAGTCCTGGAAGCAGCCATGGCCAGTTAGCACCTGCGTTATGTAGTAGTTTGTTTCGCCGAACTCCCTCCAGTACCATTTTCTTATGTCGGGAATAAGTTGCTTTGTCCAGCTTTCTTCTACTTCTTCCTCCCAATCTTTTGCCACCCGCTCTATAGTTTGCTTTCTTATCGCCTTTTTTCTTTGGGAGGCTTATCTTGTGTCATAAACCCTTCGTCACCCAGGAGAGTTATTTGAATGGTGCGGGCTATTACCATGCTCATATTTGTTGAAATGATTCTGTAATTTTGTATTTTGATTTGGTGTCATATATTCCTTGCGCCTTGTCCCATACACGTTGGTATATTTAGGAATAATATATTTACATGCGTCAGATATTGGTTTCATGTTCTTAAACACCCAAACCAGAACAAATATCTGAATCTGCTGGTGTTGTCCGTGCAAAAACGAAGAAAGAATATAATTTCCTGCGGCCGGGCGGCCTATCGTAAGAGGCGACAAGATAGATAGAGTAGTTGCCCGTCTGGATGGTTACCATCCCTGGTCTTGGGCATGCCGCCATAACAAATATGAATTATGCTCCGGCATTAGTGGCCAGGTTCCAGTCCCCCTTTAGAGAGGAGCAGCGCAGTTTTAAGTGTTCTTAGATGATGGTAACCGCTTTCCAGTTACGTGGGCCGTCTACTTGCTTGCTGTATTCCAGCTATAATAAAATAATTTCCGCAATTAAACTGATATTACTGTGACTTGCTAATAAACAGAATGGGTTGTTTTAATAAAAGATTATTCTGTTTGCGCTTTGAGCGCTTTAATCGGTGAGTTTCTAATAAACACGGCCATTAGACCGCGACGACACTCTCTCCAGTTTCAATATTTGGTGTAGTTTAATTTATCTCAAGTGCCGAGTACACTGATTCCCAGGCCTTTTAATAATACGACTTTCAAAGTGTAAATTTCCGGTCTGTTTTAGCTACGGTTGTAATGTTCAATATATAGATATTGTGCTTTTTATGTAGGGTAAACTAAAGTCAATTTAATTAATAAGTATGGGACGCGTCTTAAGTCGATACTCTGGCGGCGTCCTATCTTTCAGCAACTAGCATGTCTGCCGGTATAGCTGCTGCACAACAGAATGCCGTAAATATTCTGCCATCGGAAATGGATACATATTTTCGGTTTTTGAGGTTGAGACCCTGGGACCATGAGGGCTTAAGGCGCATAAACTTTATCAAGCAACAAAAGAAAGACCTGGTAGATGTCTGACGTGACCAGACGACTGGTCTATATCTCGGTCAACGTATTAGCGTTGCCATTCAGCGAGGCATTGTGGCCAGTCTTTTGGGCACATTTCCAACTGATAGCGGGTCTGGCACTAGATTTTATAGTTTAATTGTATAATTAATATTCTAATCCTGTCTTAATTAACAATACTTAACACTGAAAAATTTGCTTCATTGATCAACAAAGCTTTTCTAAGGAATAACTTTACAAGAACAATTTATACGGCTTGAATTTTTCCATTATATTGTTACAACCTAGGCGCCGACAAAGACAAATTCCACGTACAGATTTGTAGAAGCAAATTTATTACCCGTCCACATTTGAACTAAGAACCAATAACATTGAAACTATCGTAATCCTTTTATGATCGTCTTCTTTTGTTCACTTATTTATTGACATACGCTTCTAATTATTATTGAGAATAGTCTATTGTCCATTTTACTTGCTCATTAGCATCATTAGCCAGGTGTTGCGGATTTATTTCACTTTGTGTAGTATACGACAGCCTGGTGGTGAGGAACATAACGGCGGTAGTCAAGCGACGATTACGATACGAGGGTGACGTGTGTACAATCGCGGATCTATTAGTGACGGACTTTACACGTTTTATTGAATTACGACCTTCTGCATTACGTTTGTATTTATTGTGTTCGGTTATATTTGTACCTGTGACATGTTTGTATAGTTCTAATAAACTCTAATGTAATCGAATTCAAATTTCATATCTTCTAATATATTAATACATGAAGCAAAAACACAGCAAAAACCTTGTACCCCATTTCACGGGAATTGAGCGGACGGAGAAGTATGAAATTTCGCACACTTATAGTTTATATAGAGAAGAAGCGATGAATGCTAATTGTTTTTAAAATTATACATAAATACAGTAAATCGGTAAATCAATAAAAACATTATACACACTACCATATATTTGACACACACACGCATATGTACTCTTTTGTTTATTGTTCAAGTCAAATTAACAGTGTAGCCTTGGCGAAATTTATGATTATAGAAGTAGTCTTTAACAAAAAATTGTTATGGACCACGGGCGACTACTAGTAACACTAAAAACATAAGAATTCAATTAAAGTATTTGTTTTTTGTATTGCAGTGTAAATTCCCAATTATACGGTCGCATTTGAACAATGCAGGTGCGAAACAGTTTATCTCCACCTTCTTATATATAATTTCGACTCTGTTGCACTACGCAATAAAGATCATGGTTGCTTAAAAGTGAATTTAATTAAATTCACAACTCGTAGCGCAAATCGCAATCGACAGATAAATTAACAGATCATCCGTTTGAAATTATCTTGTATTGTAATATTACGTACTGCGACATAATAGTATAGGATCCCGCTATACAACGACCTTCACCTAGTGTTTATTTGATGAAACCTATTTTATATGTAATTAAAGTTTTCAATAAATATATTGCATATGGGTTGCCTAAAAAAATCAGTCCAGTATATGATTAATTAATAATTAAAAAAAAAATTATATTTCACCTGTTTTTTACGGTTATGCATATACATATGATATATGTATGCAATTTTAATATCGAGAGTGGACAAGGGATACTTTTTATCTCGGATAACGGGATAGATAAACTTTAGGATAGATTTATGTAAAGGTTATCCCAGAAAGTAGGATTGGTTTTATTTGTAATTCTGGTTAATTTGGTCATTTTGGCAATTTTAGTGATTTTGGCCATTATGGTCATTCTGGCATTATGGTAATTTTTGGCATTTTGGACGTTTGGAAGATTTTTGGACTTTCGGTCATTTTTGGAGTATTGGCCATTGTTGGCACTTTTTCATTATTGTAATTTTTGTAATTTTTGGCATTTTCGTCATTTTGGCATAATTGTCGTCTTGAAGTCATACATAAAAATTATTTTAGTTTGAATTCGGTTTTGTTTTTGTTAAAAAAATGAATACAGGTGTGGTGGGAAGCGTAAACAATTAATCAGCAAAATGAAAGCTAAGTGAAGGAAGTAAATTAACATGTCATAAGCATAGTAAGAAGCGTTAATTACTCAAAGTCAAAACAATAGGCTCTATTAAGTTATTAACAAAGTTTACGACATTCAAACAACGCGAAGATGAGAGGCTGGATTACGTGTGGTTTCAAATGGAGATGTCAGGACTTAGGAAATAGACGTACGTATATCAAGGTTTATTTCAAATAGAAAGGTATGTGAGAAATTACGTAAATAGACAAATTTAACATGGTGATTTTAAGTTGCTGAAGCACAGCAGACAGGCTGACGGCACAACTATGATGGAAAGTGGTTAGTGTCAACTATGGACATTAGCAATATCAGAGTTCCAATGTGCTTCCGGCTTTGAAGGAGAAACTGTAATAAGAAATTCTGTAATTTTTTTATAACTTTTTAAAATTTAAACAATAATAAACTTAAAAATCAAAACAATCCAATTCTGAAAACAAAGTCATGATGGAGGATGAAGGAAAATCTCACACGATATATCAAAGTTACATTTCCTAGAGTACCATTAACCAAATGTAGAGATTACAGTGAATACGGTCTCGTGGAACGTGTCGTGGTGAGCTGAGTCGCCTTCGAACGACGCGCGAGCCTCGCCCGGGCGCCTCTTGTCGGCAGACTGCAAGAGACCGCACTGATAGGACTGCCCTTAGTGTACATGGAAAGGATTCATCTTTGCCCAAAGCTTGGAAAGCGATTAAAAAACGCTGGTTACAGCGTTTACGTTGTAACCGGTTCAAGGAGGGCATTTCCTTTTCGGTTTTGTTCTCACAATTAAATGGTTTGTCAAAAGTTGGTAAAACAAAAATCGTTTAAATTAAACGATTTTTGTCATTGTTGAATAGACTTATTTATAGATTTTATTAAATTTACCGTTATAAACGACTTCCAACGACTTCGAAGCCCAACCATGTGGTAGTTTTCAGTCGCGCCTAAACCCATGTTGTGAGAGATGAATTTCCTCTTCGTTTATATAACACTTTCTTTGAAGTTTATGCTTTGTTAGCAAAGTAACACTTAATTTATGACAGGAACTCTGCTGATGTTTAGTTAATAGAAATGTTTCGAATATCTGACAAAATTCCTAGTGGTAGAACTTGAAAATACTTCGAAAATAATTGTTTACATAATATCCATTGAGTAGTAGTATATTATATATTAGGGTAGGTCAAAAAAATATTTTTTCTTTACAAGTCACACGGAGAAATAGGTCGCTAGCTCTGCATCGCATTTTTTTCTCAGTCCAACAGAAAAAAATTCCTACCTCATCATACAGAAATTTGTAGGAAATTTAATGCTCTATAAAAAAGGTACTTTATGTTTTGACGATTAAATTAAGCGTTCAAAAGATATTCATCATCAAAGATTTAAGTTTGATTATTATAAGACAAATTTCATTTTTGTTTATGAATTTTAAAACTCGACAGTAAATGACTAATATAAAATGCGCAATGCAAATTTTTGTAGGAAATTAACTGCTTTATAAAAATGGTACCCTATGTTCTGGCAATTAAATTAAGCGTTCAAAAGATATTTATTACCACACTTTCATGTGTACTGATCAAACGAAACGTCTAATCAGTTTTTAAACTGATTTGACGTTTTGAAAACGTGAACAGTGAGGTTAAATTGTCACTACACACACACACACACACACGCACACGCACACGCATACGCACACGCACACGCATACGCACACAGAGAGACACACACAATTAACATCAAGCTTCTTTATATACATTATACATCTTTTTAAAACTCTGGATATATTGTGTTATTTTGACCCCATTTATGACTAACGATTCCCACATATATAAAGTATGTTAAACAAATAAAATATTTTTCACTATGTAATATTATAGGTCCAACATTTTTAATTAAAACTACTAATAAGTAGATGCAGTGACTCCTCTTCGCATTAATAGTTAACCGATGGCAGGCGATGGCGGCTATGAACCGCGACGACAGCACCCCTTGCATGCACAGACGACACTTTAGCTAGGTACATAATAGTTTCGCCTCCTACAAGATCCTCCTATCTAGATTCTTGAAATGTTAATGCTGCGTTTTCATTATGCCTACCCAGTTGCAGTTAGCAGGAAAGTGACGAGTTTTCCCCACTTCCCTGCTTGCTGCTAGTTGGGTGGGTATACTGAAAACGAGGTGTTAGATACAAGTGATAAGATTTTTAAATGGTAAAAGTTTTTCTTTAACAGGGCCTCGATGTAAAATAAAAGGGTAATTAATGTATGTTTTACCTTCTGTTCTTTGACCTAATTTATATTTGCATTACTTAAGAGGCGAGTCATTGGAATTAACAGACTATTGAAATCAGGCAAACCTACGGTTGAGACGATAGAGTCCAACGATTTTGATGAGAGAGCAATAGTAGAATTGAGCACCAGGTCAAGGATATGCCACGGTAACAGTAATTCTGGCAGCACATTATTAACATCTGCGGCAGTAAACATAGGTTATGATAATTATTATTGCTTTCCATCCTTTGGGCTTAGAATGTAAAAAAAGGGCACACGTATACTACTATAAACGGAAAAGCGTCTTCATGTTAACCTTCTTATATAATATATAAAATTCTCGTGCCACAGTGATTGTAACAAAAGTCCTCCAAAACGGCATGACCGATTTTTATAAAATTATTTGTATATATTCTGTAGGTCTAAGAATAGGTCGTTAATTATTTTATATACCCCAAGTGATTAGGGTGGCCCACCCCAAAAAGGTTTTTTAATTTTTTGATTTTTTTTTCACCATTTTTATCAACGGTAATAATCTTTAACTCTCATTAGTCGATAACTGATCAATTATCAATCGATCTGTTATCCCCATCAGGCGTCTACCGGTGTCACTTCTCACCGAGCAAAGAGCACGGAGTAGACATAAGAACAATAAGTTAGTTTTTCTTATTTAAATACTAAAATATTTACTAAAAATAATTTATATGGCAAAACAACGTTTGCCGGATGAACTAGTAGTACTAAGTAAAGCTAGTAATCTGGGACATATAACCAAAATTACAATAACAAAACTATTGAGCCAAAAAAGTGTGTTATTTACATAATTGTGGCGGAGTGGGTCGTTTACCGCAGCCGCCGCACATCATCGCCGTGTTATGGATTCCATTCCAGATTTACTGCAAAAAAACTCCTTTAAAAAACCTCGGGGGGAAAGAGAGCGTTTGTTGAGAGACCTTGTGGATGAGGGATGGCTTTACGCTCCGTGCTTTCGTGCATTCGAATTGCTTAGAGTTTTTAGGTTGCTTAGAATTCAAGATAAACCTGTCTTTTTCTTACTGATAGACAGAGGTATTTCTGGCTTCAATAAGGTTTTCTAATCAGCCGTAGTAGCGTGACAAACTGAACTAATACGGGTTCGAATCCCGAGCTGAAAATCATGCCTTTTAGGTAGTTTTCTAAGCTATTTTGGATATTGTTACAGAAGGGTGAAGACACAGATATACGTTACAATAAATTAAAGCAAATGAATTTAAATGAATAGGCGTTAAAATAACATCCTCTTTCAAATTAATATGGTACAAAATAATTTCAAACAATAATTAATACACTGTTTAACTTCTTCTATATGTAAATACGTTACACGCCGACAAAGTGAATGCCTGCACCTTATTACCTTTCCCGCATTTGGGCTTCTTTTGTTTACTTTGTGTTTAAAAATTGTAATTAAGAAAAATATCCTATTGTTACTGTACTCTTTTATGGCCGCAGGTGTGCAGATTACATTTTCTTGGAAAAATCAGTCCACGCGGTCGATTGTTGTATTGTATAGTTTAGTATAAAGCGATGCCTGAACGGAGATATGAGGCAGTCAAGCGACGATTACGATACGGGCAAGACGTGTGTACATTCGATAAGCTATATAGTGACGGACTTTGCGCGTGTTATTGAATCGTGTAATTTGTACTGGTTGTGTCCAGTTATATTTGTACCTGTGTTATACGCGTTTGTATAGTTCTAATGAATTCTATAGTAGCAATACTTATAACTTCATAAGTTACCTAATCTAGTAAAAAACTTTATGAAATAAAGGTATATTGTTGGAGAGTTTGTTGCGGTTTTTCTTCTCCTTTAACAGTAACTTAAATTGCTTTGGAAGCGGTGGTAAGCTCGTGACTTTTGATAAGTAATCTATAAGATTCCATTTTGACATAAATGCAATCATTTTCATTATTCATGTATACCCTCACTGGCTCGCGCGACAATTAAATGCTAATCTAACTCGACTTGGACACGCGTGGTGGGTGTACTGTCCGCTCCCCGTATAATGGGAGACCCGAGCCCAGCAGTGGGACATATTTTAGTGGGCTGATATTATCATTATATAATAAGTCTATTCACTGCCGGCGATTTCTTCCAGACCACCTTTACAATTATTAAAACAAATTTACATAATATAAAATAAACGAACTCGCGGGTATATCCTAGTTAATAATAACATAATTTTCATATCTGTATTTTCAATATAAAAATAATTATACATAATCTTGTAAAATTTTATTGGAACCAAAATTCTCACGAATTAATTAGTGTTCACTTTGGTTAGTGAAACAAACGAGTCGTTGAAAGTTATCCAATAACACGGAGCTGGATACCACCTTTAAGAATTTATTTTGGGATTAGCGGAATAGCTTCGCGCTCCAATAGAGTCTAATTAAATTAAACACAGACTTAAATGCTGCAGCACGAAAATGGCGATTTGTTTACTTAAAGATTTTAGTCAGATAGCCTATTCAGACACAATACGCCAAGTTCGGTTCTGGCTCCAACACCTTTGGCTTTGTGGATAGCAACAACAACAACGTCGCATTAACAGTGACAGATAAAATGTCACCTCACTAACTTATTATGTCACTTCATTACATACGTTCAAATATTCCAGCGTAACGATTATTGTGAAAAACCGAATTATACGAATTTATACGAATAAGCCTATCATTTTGGATATCCTCCGTACCTGCGTCTACTAAGCCAAACAAAACTGACTTTAAAAGTAATTGTAAAACAAAAATACTTCATTTTGCAAAGTTATTTTATGATTTACTTGTTATCGACTTCAAGATGTTGTAGAAAATATTTACTGTTTGGTTACTTTTGAAGTCGATTTTGTTCTTCGTAATTTATTTTTATGTTTTAGTTTTTTTAGTTACCCAAATACTTAAACAGCTTTAGAGAAAATAAGAAATGAAACAAGTTGTATGTGCCTACAAAATTCAAAGGTTGGTCTCCATTACCCTGAGGCCCACTCATAGAATTCTGACTTGGTGACAATTTTATTACTTATTTCTTTATGAATTATGGAGCCATCTGGCAAAATTTAGTTCTGCTATTACTCTTCCATAAAATGTAATAAGACTAAATTGTTTTTTATCATCGCACTCATACGTACAGTATACTTATCAACACCTTATCCGTGCAGGAACGGAGAAAGAATACAATTTCCTGCGGCCGGGCGGCCTGTCGTAAGAGGCGACAAAACAACTCCCAGCCAGGTGGTAGGGTATTTGCTCAACTGGATGACGACCAGTCTGGTCTAGAAAATGCCGCCATAACAACCTTGTGTTGTGTTTCGGCATTAGTGACCAGGTCCCAGTCTCTCCTAAGAGAGTAGCAGCGCCTTTGATGTTGCAAATGTCCATAGGCGATGGTAACCGCTTTCCATCAAGTTGGCCGTCTGCCTTTCTGCTGAACTCCTGCAATAAAAAAAAAAACTATTTTAATGGCCACACTTCAGTGGAATGGTACAAGTTTTATACTATTCGACACATAATTATTCGTATGTAAATATCTAAATTCAATCCATTAAAAACTTGAGAGGTGTCAAGGGACACCCGGATGGAACGAAGTTCCTTTCGATTATTTTCAAAAAACCTGTATACACTCAACAAAAATAATCGTCGCGACACCACACTGTTCAATGCGAAGTGTAATAGTCAATGAGTAAGTTTGAATCCTATTTACTTCAATATAAGAAACAATTTAAAAATCGAATCACATCCTGCAATTCGACTCTTGAAACAAATTTAACTTTAAACCAGATTCGCGATATTGCTCCTTATTTCAATGACATTAAGACTCTATATGTCCGCAAATGCTATCTGTACGTCAGCAACCCATGACATTTAAAAATAATGTACTCCAAATTAAACTCTAACTGCGTGGGCATAAAGCTGCATTTTATCTTGGCAAGTTCAAAAAGTGTCGGTGACAACTTTTTCGTAAGAATCATGACATTTAAAACTCTAACTGCGTGGGCATAAAGCTGCATTTTATCTTGGCAAGTTCAAAAAGTGTCGGTGACAACTTTTTCGTAAGAATTTTTTCCGTCTAGCCCCCATTCGTACCGCGCGATAAGGAACTACGTTCCAATAAATTTTGGAAATTTAAATAGGTATTAATATTAGAAAAAATGTAAAGGTTAAGGACAGATCGAATTTAGCTTCTTTCTCGATTGTAACAAATCATAACAAGGATTACATTTTGATAAGTATATTTGTTAAGGCGGGTTTCAAACGCCGTAGGCTGCGTACGGCGTGACGCTGTACGTTACTGACAAAATGCACAATAATGGTCTCTCACCGACACGGCGTTCATAATTCAAGAGTCTCAGAGGGACCATTACAGTGCATTTTCGTGTTAAGCATTCGTCGGTTGCGTACAGCGGTACTTAACCGTAATACCGATTCATCTTTGTTTTTCAATTTGGATGAAGCAACCAAAGTGAAAACTTAAAATTTAGTCATTCAATGTCTTTGAATACCGCGTGTTCTTTTCTTTCAATTCAAGCAAATTAATTCAATTTGATTAGATTCGTCTGATATTAATATACAAGAATACCGAACTATTAACAAATATTCTTCTTTTGTTAGATGTATTAGAAAGCCTTTAATAATACATTCTTAGTAAATGTTGGTAAACTTGTGGTATACGCCCGTCTGGACGGCTACCACTCTTGGTCTAGAATACTGTAAAGCATGCCGCCACAACAATCTTGATCTTGGTTTCAGTGTTCCTTTAGAAGCAGCAGCGCATTTGGAGCACCTTTGGTGATACAAATGCGCTCAATGAACTCAAGCAATAAAAAATACTTCACTTACCCTTTTAAAGACATTTTTAGTTCAATAAAAATTATTCATTAATCTAGAATCCAGTCACTAGATACTAATTTGACAGGCCTACGACGGTATTCTTGAAAGGCATTCTCTTGCTACCTTTTACGTGTTCCAGAACAAAATTCACAAATTACTTTTGAAATATAGGCGTTGGTCTCCGACAATTACTAATAACTCTCACAGTATCAAATAGTGCTCAAGAGCTGAATATTATTTAATGATGTCATTAATTCTCTCCTCTCACTAATCATCATTAAACTGGATACGTCATTATTCACAATACGCGTTTATACGCGAAGCGTATTTGCACCTAATACGATTACAAATTAATAATCTATTGCAATAAAGATGTCTATTCACTTACCGATTAATCTACGTGATTTTATGTAAAAGTAAACTTAGTTTTGTTTTCAAACGACATAGTACGCCAGCATTCAGAGGAAGCTTCTGGTATGCAGCAACAAGATGTTGGTTTATCTCCAATTTCATTGTTTAGGATCAAACTCAAGAAATTTCTTAATGCTAATCAAAACGCATAATGCGATATTACGCATGACATAAGTGCTACATTACTTTAGGAGTTTATTATAATTTGGTGAATTTATAGATATATGTTATTTATTTCGTTGTGTGTGTTGCTACAATGATTTTATATATGTATGTGTTATTTATTACTAGGTCAGTGAATATAATACATCAGCCCATAAATGTCCCACTGCTGGGCTCGCGCCTCTCATTATGGGGAACGGACTGTATACCCGCCACGATTCAATCAGTGGTGCGGGTTCAATCGCGATGTTTTCGTTCACCGTTGTTAGCACGTGGTAATTGTAACAATATGCACATTAGATCAGAAAACTGACTAAGTGTTGCATACGTTCCGGCGAGGATGGAACCCGAGCCCTTTGAATTAGGGACGCGTGCGCTCGCCATTACGCTACCACGACTTTTTCAGTCAGTCAGTTTACGGTTAGTGAATAATTTTCTTTATTATTTGAGGGTCTATCAGCGCGTTGGTGTATTAAATTAATAACACGTTTCAGTGATCACCAGCAGACGTCTCGCTTTACACGCGGCACAGAACATGTTAATTGAAACATCATAAATACAATGATCCAATATTGAAAATTAAGTTCATCATGATTATTGAAGCTTTAAGCCTCCTTAATTGGAATCTGTCATATTCTTATTACGCCCATGATCCATCTGGGATAATGTTATATATACTGTGGAACTTCCTAAACATTCCTTGCAGATATTGCGACCGAGTCCACAAACAAATACACAAATGCTCATTAATAATTAAAATGTTATAAAAGAATAGGCATCATATGCGATAGCAAATTAACTTTTGGTCCTCTTAGAGTCAGCGCAGGACAGAACGGAGCGCAGCGGAAAGGATTTTGTTAACGCACTTGAAAATAAACTTTAAAATTATTACAATAAAGTGCATAAATGCTTGAACCTGACAAACGCGTCGAAGATACGCGGGAATCCCCGCTCGGCGTCGAGTCGGCGCCCGCGTCGTTCGCGTACTTTCAGTGTTGTCACTGAGTTTAAAGAGGGACGTAATTTTTTTTTATTTTTAATCCGAAGTACCTACGTAACATATCCACAAGCATTCGAAATATTTCATAATCCATTTTATAGTAATCGTAAAACAAAACTCCTTTCGATGGTAAAGTCGTACACAGTGTATTAAATTCATTAAAACTACACCTTTCTTACCAACATTCCTCGACCCATGTTCTTCGTCTAACTCTTTCTTTTCTTTCTTTCTTTCTTCTTTCTAGAGAGGCTTGCGAGATCGCGCGCAAGCTCGAGCATACGCGATCCTTAAAGAAAATGCCCGAGACCGCGCGGGGATTATTCCTCTTTGTCTGCGCTGACCTTTATAGGTCATATCGATTTGCGTAATAGCTTTAGCTTTAAAGTACCGAGTACATGCCCTCGAACACCTATCACACCCCTGTCCGCCTATACTTGGTGCCAACTCTCCCTTACCTAGAATATGTAAAGTAATAAACCTTTTATAGTGATATTACTGATCAACATACAAATTCATATTACGAATTTCGTCGAATTATTGCATCTCACATTATTAATTAATTTCTATTTTTTATATATTTGAAACTTAATAGCTATATGCCGTCTGCCTGTCTACTAAATTCCAGCAATAAAAAAGCTATTAAAGGCTTATAATTTTCTTTCTTTTTTGAATTAATTATACTATAATTTTTAACAAAATATTAAATTGCATGTAGTGTTTGTAAGATCTTGTTCGGGCTATTGCTAGCCTAGTGGACTGTAGGAATAGGTAGGCTCTTTGCTTGTCGGTATTTTTTACTAAGGCTGCGCTGTTGAAGGTCCTTGCCGGCCGGCTGGCCTCACACCATAAGAACACGCACACGTCGCGTTTATCACCAGCTATCCTTGTAAACACAGTAGTTAATCCGAAATAATGTACTGCCGCCGCAATTAGACACACGTCTGATCAAATGTCTTATTAACTCCGCCGAAATGATATGCACGTGTTTCCTCGTTCAAGGCCGCGGGAGGACAGGAGGCGGCGGCGCGAGCGCCGCCTGGTTATATCGATACTACCAAGTCCGTGTACAATGTTGCAGGAACAACTATGTACATCCTTGGTATCAGTAAGTAGGTACTAATTGTTGGTAAACCAAAAAAAAAAAAAAAAAAATAGTTTGTATTTATTATTAAATAGTATCTGTCGGCGAGAGCACTATATAATAATACAAATCTGAAAGAACAACATGGGAAAACTGAAAATGTCTTGCGTGAATTAAGCAATTGAATTAAACTACTTTTGCATTCAGACAGGTTATAATTTATTGCTAAACAAGTGGTGGTAGCGTAAAGGCTAGCGCACGCGTTCTAAACTCAAAGGGCGCGGGTTCGATCCTGGCTGGAACGCATGCTCCACATAGGCAATTTTCTGACCTAATGTGCATATTCGTACGATTAACACGCGCTAACGACGGTGAAGGAAAACATCGTGATGCAACCTGCACATCGAGGTAACCGATGCGTCAAACCTGCCAAGCCGCCTTGGACAAACGTGGCGGGTCCGTTCCCCTACAGTGGAAGGCCCGAGCCCAGCAATGGGGCAGTTATGGGCTGTTGTTATTATAATTTATTCCACATATAACTTCTATCTGATGATGGAAAAATCGACGCTTAGTAAAAACAAAGAACTTTGTGAAAATGGTAGTCGCTGATGAAGAACACCTGCACCAAACGACCCAGCTGTCGGAATATTTCAGACGTAGGCTGAGACAGAATTTGCTAGTTTTTCAAACATAAATACATATACGACGAACTGAATTTTTAAGACTTATAAGATGTGAATGAAAAATGATAACTTTCCGCATATAAAGTCTGTGTCCATACGAAGCTTTGTGAAACCATATCCCGAAGGAACCAGGACAAAGAGCAACTTAAACTTATCCTATAACTTTTGTTATTGACTTATACCTTGAGGACGTGAAAGATAAAGAGTCATGTTGTACTTTTCTTGGTAACGTTTCGGGAAAAAATCTTTTGTATTTAATTTTTATTAGACCAACTCCTGAATTTCTATTTCATTAAACTTTGATGCAGGATATTTTTTTTATTTTTTTTACTGTAGGAGTTCAGTCCTCTTGATGAAAAGCGGTTACCATCGCCTATGGACATTTGCAACTCCAAAGGTGCTACAAATGCACTGCTACTTTCTTAAGGGAGACTGGAACTTGATCACTAATGCTGGAACAAAACTCAAGGTTGTTATGGCGGCATGCTCTAAACCAGGATTGCTAGCCATCCAGATAGGCAAGTAAATACCCTACCACCTGGCTGTGGATTGTTTTGTCGCCACTTACGACAGGCCGCCCCAACGCAGGAAATTGTATTCGTAATGTTTGTGGTTAAAAACCATTGATTTGTTTGATCTATTGATTGATAATTTAAATTTTTAAAAATCCAAAAATTCAAATTTAATTCAATTATTTCCGAATAAAAAAGTGACCCTTACAAAGAATGACATAAAGAATGTTTTAAGTGACTGTTGTAATGTCACGAATTCACGAGCGATTCACCCGCGCTCTATCCCGCTCCCATGGTATATAGCGTCATGTAGTATATGTAGCCTATAACACTCCCTGTTAACGTAGCTTTCCAACAGTAAAAGAAGTTTTATAATCGGTTTAATGGATTCAGAGATTACCCCCTACAACGTCACACGTCACTAACTTTACCTCTTTTTAAAATCAGTAAAGATATTATATATATATAATATATTAGTAACTGAAAAAAAAATACACAGTTATTTATATTATGTGTAGGTATTTATAATATAGTATATTTTCATTATAACCCTAATTGCCACAACCGAATAATATCTATATAAAAAACTTTTCACCAGTCTCGATAAGCTCTCATCAAGTTATAAACAGGCTTAATTAAATACGAAATAGGCTCCCATATAGGTGAAATTACTTTGGAATTTGTTGAATAACAAGCGGGCGAGATTGGCGAGGGTGCGGTGTAAGGGTATGCGCGCCCATAACTCATTCTCGGAGCGGGAACATACCATAAATCAGGGAAACGAACAGATCGACGGGAGCGGAAAGAACGATAAAGAACGGTTCAAGATTATCTACCATTCATTGTTGAGGAGTTGAGCGAAGAAATCGTATGAAAGAGTTGTGAAGATCGTTCACTCGAATACGCTCCTAAAATTCCTTGGTAAAGAAAATTTTGCAATTGTTTTGGTAGAAAACAGCGTATAACGTAATTGTAAGCGACTTTTCATCCTCTTCCACCCAGCGTTCAGCTTCATGAATCTCAGCTGGTTTAAGAACCTTGACACTCACGTACTTCCACTCATTGTTTTCAATTAACAGCGCTTGTACCTGAATTCTCCAGGTATCGTAATTATCCTTGCCTAAAGGCTCAAGTTGTAGCGACACACTGCTCATCATTCTGCACCTTTTCGAAATTAATTATACTGCTTTTGAATATTCTCCAATCTGAATTATTTTTATTAATATAACAGCGCTATGGACTTGCGCTGCCTTGGCCCATAACCAATGTTGGGGGCTAAGAAGACGTGATTAACAAATACGAAAGGTTTTCGTTGCTACAAGATATACTCTAACGTCATTGGTGGCACAAACAAACAAACAAACTAAAAGACAGCTACGCACTTAAATTCATATCTTACAAGTACATGCAAAGAGTTTGTATGTTCATCAGATTTAGTGAAATTGAATCAGTTTGATTGAAAGATGTAGAACTAAGAGGATACGGTCACATTCAATGGCATGCAATGATTCAATTGTATGTTTACATTGGTCACTTTGGTTGATTCATCGAAATTGAAAGCCCATAATGAATCGCCTAATATCGGCTTGAGATTTTAAGTTTAATTTTTTTTTATTCACTTAAAGCGTCTCGAGGGATTATGGGTATAATCACTACACTTGTACACTTAATTAAAGTTTTCTTTTATTGTATTAGATTATTTATAAAATTCTTTATTGCACTAGCTTATGATTTATGTATAATTGTATTATATCCACGACACTTAAAGAGTTATTCAAATTCTACTTAATACTGGAATAATATTTAAAAAAAATTATGAGTGACCTAGTGAAACTCACTGGCAAATAATATAATAATAATGTTTTTTTTTTAAAATCAATATTGTATTCAGATCTTTATTAAAAAAATGCATTTTTATACTTAAAAATAATATTAAAAAAACATAATTAAAATAAATTGATAATGAAATATATGCAATATAAAAAATATGTCCCTACATCTACGTTATATGACATTTTAATTTTTTGTTTGATTTTGTATTTTGTGTAGTGAGAATATAAACAGTAATAAAATCTACAATATATCTAAATATAATATACCATTCTAATATAAAAACATAAATATACATTTCTTTAGAGGTTTGTCTGTTAATTTACATAATCATAACGCTAGAACATTTTCTAAAAAAATAATGCATATCTTCCAAAAAAAGAAAACATAGGTGTCTTTCTATCCCGGAAATGGGATAGTTTTTGTGGTATAACAATACAAGACGTCAAAATTTTAAAAATAATTTCGTATCCATTAATATATATACATAGGTAGTATTTATTATACATAGTTTCTATATATTAGTACGTGAAGTAAAAACTTCGTACCCGTTTTTACGAAAATTGCGCGGGCGGAGGAGCATGAAATTTCGCACACTTATAGTTTATATAGAGAAGGAATGCAGAATGCTAATATTTTTTTCAAATTATGCATAAAAATGCATTAAATCAATAAAAAAAATACACACTACCATGTATTTGACACAAACACACATATAATATTCTCTTTTGTTTATTGTTAAAGTCAAATTCACAGTGTAGCCTTGGCGAAATCTGCGATTATAGAAGTATATATAGTCTTTGACATTAATTATTATGGTAGAATTTCGACCACGGGCGACCACTTATTATTGTTCCTTGACTGAATATAATTTTAGCATAGAAGAGAATATATTTACAAATATATTCCCAAAAGATCATCTAACGATTGTGAGATTTGAGCAAACTGCAGCGTATCAAACTTTCTCGATAAATACACATTCACGGAAATCACGTTCTCGTACGTACAGTACGGGCTGGTCGGGAGTCTACGGCTGGGTTGCACCATTACGTCTTTTTATATAATATTTAATCACTAATAACCTAGTAGTACTTTTAAACTAAGTTTACTGTAGCAAAGTAGTGTTACCCTGGTTACAAAAAACGTAGAACGTTATACATTTAAATATCAGATATAGTATGTATCATTTTTTTGCATATTTCCATATATATATATATATATATATATATATATATATATATATATATATATATATATATATATATATATATAGTACTTGAATATTTCTGACGAAGTAACTTTTTATTAAAATGAGTTATATCATTGTATATTCAATTTTAAACTAGCTTTAATTTCATAGGAATAACAATCTTGGTGTATGAAAATGTTATTGATTTATGAAATCAATTAATTCATGTGTATTTCACACATTTAGGATTACAAAAAAATCACCGGTTAAGTCACATTTTTCTAACATAGTTTATATAAGATTGGATAATTAACCTATCAGCATGCCGATTTTAGCTATTAATTGCGCCCCAAATATAATAAATCTAAAAAGATTGATATGATGGATACAGTTACTTACAAACGGTTGGTTTCCCAAACTAACGATTTATATATTCAGTCCCGGATAACAAAGAGTGGTGCAACTCACCCCAACTTGCTCTACTTCCGTTGGATGGTGAGTTCCCGTACAAAACGGCGCACAGCTGAGCGGATAAAAGATATTTTTCTCTCAAGTTACACGGAGTACAATTTACTCACTTGATGCGTTAAATCGCAATATCTTTTTGTACGTTTTCTCTGACGAAAGCTCACGAGCTAAATGTTTGTAAATACCAGACGTTGACAAAGAATGTTATTATTTGTTTGTACGGTTGCCATACGTGTGAGGCTCTGTGGATTACTGTCATATTGTTTTGTCTATGATGCATAATGTAAGAAAGAGAAACCAATAATCATGTTTCTGAATTTCGTGAAAAACTCAAGTGGATCCCTATTCGCTTTCGCCGGAATACTCACATTCTCGCACTATTTTATAACATATAATTTATTCCTAGTAGTCCTCACTACCTTAAGGAACGTTTTGAATTCCTTCGCCTTTCTACTTCCGACAATTTGCGTATGAGATACGTATCGTAAACTCACTACACCTTCACACATCATTCTTATATGATAACTGTTTTACAGTGGAGGCTGTCAGACTTTGGAATGGGCTGTCTCTTACTGACAGAGAGGCCAAAACATCGCATATATTTAAGAACGCACTCAGAAAACGCTATTTTTTCTTAAATAATTATGCCTAATTCTTATACTATAGACTATTTAATATATATTTGTATGTATTTAATTTATAAAATATGTACTTTAAGTATGTTTATTTAGGATATATAAATAATAATAATCTTAATAATCTGCACCACCCACATCGCCAGATTAGGTTAAACTATTCCTTAAGTTAGGTTGCCTGGAAGAGATTACTTTAAGCGATAAGAACCTATTGTTTCTTCCATGACAATATTGTAATTCTATATTTGGTGAGCAATAAAGTATTAGCTATCTAGGCATCAATTAATACTATATTTTTTATTGTGAATTGAAATGACATAGATATATAGACATTTGTAACACCAAAGGTGCCACAAATACTCTGCTGCTCTCTTAAGGGAGGCCTGGTCCCTAATGCCGGAACACTCAACAACAACTCAACAACATAACCACTCAAGGTTGCTATGGCGACATGATTTAGACCAGGGGTGGTAGCCATCCAGTCGGGCAAATGCCCTATCACCTGGCTGTGGGTTGTTTTGTCGCCTCTTACGACAGACCGCTCGGCCGGAGGAAATTGTATTCTTTCACCGTTCGTGCACGGGAACGTTCCCTGTAGGACGACTGACAAGCAGTCTGTCTACTTTGTATAAAATATTTTCCAAGTAAACTTAAATATATGAAACAGCTTTTCTACTCAAACAAATTCCAATTTAGAGTTTGAAGGTGTATTTCAGCCTCGATTGGCGGGACGCGAAAACCTGTTAAACAGGATTTCCAAGATACGAAACAAAATATATTCTGAATTAAGCTCTCTTTTGGGCTCCAATTTTCCCTGTAATTTTCATCGCGATTGTGTTCGGGGAGCCGAGCATTTGATTTTGGCACATGCAACTCAGAATGGATATAACCTTTATTTTTATAAGATAAGCTAATTTATATTTTAAATGGCTTTTATTTGTTTTTTCTTGTTTCTTTTACGTCTTTTTTGTCTATTCTCTAAGCTTGTACCACTCAAATTTGTACAACGAATTCAAAAATGAGAAAGGAGTCAGGGGTAATTTAACCAGTTACATACATACATAACTTCACGCCAGGTCCCTTGCGGGGTAGGCACGAACAATTTGTTTATTATTTAAACCTTATTGATTTCGAAAACACAATTTTCAAAAGTTTTTAAGTGTAAGATTGCTGTCGATCAGCAAAAACCGCATCGAAATTGGCTTAGTAGTTTTTACGTGAATCCCGGACAAACAGACAATTTTTTTATAAAAAATAATATTGTGTTCTCCCTCGTTTATAGTCTATTCCAGTGTTTTTTTTTCAATAGCTTTAATCTACAAATACGGCATATCTAAAATTTTATAATGTTACAGATTTAAGGTTAACAAACGATTGTTAAAATTTCATGGCAACCGAAGCTTCAGAAATAAACTTATACTACCCAAGAGAATGAGCAAGACAAAGATCTTCTTTTTCTTTCCCAAAATGTAGCTTTTCTTGATTTGTTTCTATAATCGGTGCTCATGTTTAAAATAAACTTCGAGTAAAAATCCTCAGTCAAATTGAGTCACTCAGTCAGTCTTCTGCTGATGCTAAACAAGGAAGTTTTTGTGGCCGGTCGAACAGACCCACTTTAAAAAATATTTGAAATATTCAATACAATTATTACAGATGTTCGCTAAAACTAACAATATCCTATAAACATTATGCAAATTAAACTAAAATGAAAAATATTCTAAAAATAAAATTGTACAGTAACATATCATCCATCAAGTTCTCGCCGAATTTAAAACTAAGATCTTAAATCAAATCAAATCATTTATTTACTTAAAAACATGGTTAGTGTTATATAAATATTAGATGACAATATATTGTGTTATGTTTCACATGTTTTTGCATTTTCAGGCATGCAAATAGTAATTAAGTTGAAAATCAACTAATTAACAAAAACATAGCGTAGTCCACTCAATCTACAGACATTAATTTTACTTCTTTTTCTAGTATTATACAGTAATCATAGATAGTATGTCGAGTGCAGAGTTATTAAATGAGTTATGTAAATGTCAAAACATCTTCATAATTATCTCTCATTCAAATATTCTTGTACGCTATAATAGGTTTTTTTTGTCAACCACTCGAATAATTTTTGTTTAAACATATTAATATTATTTTCTTGCATTATATTGCATGGTAACTTATTATATATTCTTGGTGCCATCCCAAATACGTTTTTATCATATAATGCGAGGCGGGGGCATACAAACTTTATTAAAATGTCAGGCACTCCTATAATTTTCGAATAATGTTGGTTTTTTTTATTAACATGATAATTTCAAAAATATACAAACAAGGAAATGTCAATATCATAAAATCTATAAAAAATGGTTTACATGTATCCGTTTGTTTTAAATGAAATATGGATCTAAGGCATTTCTTTTGTGCTTTAAATATTCTCTCTCTGTCTGTAGAATTTCCCCAAAATATAATTTCATATCTTAAAACAGATGTAACATATGCATGAAATGCTATTAAAAGGGAATTCACATTTACAACTTTAGACATCATGTAGAGAGCATATGAAAATTTGCTCAACCTTGCACAAACTTCGTCTGTATGGAATTTCCAAGTTAATTTATTAACCTATATAGAGTCCTAAGAATTTTGTGTAATTAACATGTTTTATACTTTTGTCAATATTAAGTCAGTTAAATCTAATTTATTATTACTATTACTAAATTTCATAATCTTTGTCTTTTCTAAATTTATTTTTAAGTTATTTAATGTCATTCTATTATTTTGTCCAAATTATTATTTAACACTATTTCAAAATTATTTAACATGTCATCACCAGCGAAAATAGCTGTACTATCGTCAGCAAATAAAATCATTGGACTTAAAGAAATAAAAATAAATAAAAACGTAATACGAATAAGGTTTAGCGCATTTCATTTTATTCCGTTGCCGGCGATTTAATTTCAAGAGCTAAACGGCTGCATTCACCCCGACTCACCCTCCCTCAGCCCCCGCTTCTGCACCCTCCATTTCACCCCCCTCACGTCAAACGCTCGATTTAGTTAAAACGTTAAACGTCGGTATACACTTGTGTATTATATTGTATAAAAGTTTTAATTTGATTTACCTTCAGCATGTACACATGTGAATTATTAAACATTGTTTGATGATTTGTTTTAAATTGTTTCGTATACTTTGACATTTTAATCATAACATTCTAATGCCTCATCTACATTATGCCCACTACTACAGCAGCGACCAGGAAAGTGGTGAGGTAATTGGGCACCGTGAATATGTAAAACCAACAACTTCAAACACGGTATTCTCAAGCTACACACTTTTCTGCTTACTGCTGTGGAACTATCTCAGCAATTATTTATTATTTATATCTGTCTTCTATCGGATACATTACATTTTAAAATAGGACAATCATATGCACCGGTTTGCGCCACCGTTACATGGTGGAAACTCCACCAGTCAGACAGAACAAGGCGTTTCGCTTCATCTTTTCTGGTGCGCACTGCCGAAGAGTTTTTCCTGACAAATACAATCTTGAAGTCTTCAAGTCACGAGTATTCAGGTATCTTCTAGGTAAGCGTGCTCTATCCTAGACTGCGTCATCACTCAACATAAGATGAGACAGTGGTCAAACGCAAACCCATACTTCCACACAATGTGATTTATGTTTTATGTGCATTATTTGATGTATCTCTCTACAGGGTGGCACTGTCATTGAGTGATAAAACCCTTTAATATTTTTTTTTTATAAAAAAGACAATAAAAGCTGAAATAGTCGCATTAAGATCAAATACAGTTCTCCCTATCGGCAGAGGAGGATATCTTCGACCATAGTTCGTTTATATTGCTGGTGGACTTCATTTACGCAACCCCTTGGATCCCGGGGGTGGTGAACAAGGGGTATGTGGGGATCATGAATTCCCACTTATGGAGGAACACCGGATTTTTTAGTAGACCAGTATAAGACGCCGGCAGTCCCATACACTACCACCGCTACCCAAACGCCCACTGCGAAGTGCGCAAATGGATTTCACCTCGTTAAAAAATATCTGATACTGTTCTATACATTACACCTTTATTTGAGGTTAAAAGTACAATGTGACAGCTCATTCTCTCGTTCAAAGCTTATTTTTAAGTATCAATATTTTAGTCTAAAAAGTATATATTTGCTAACGGCCGGTTTCTATACCTTACTAATCATTCGCTTGCCTTAACATCGATTGAATTTTTACATTAGATGTATGGAGCTTATGTCCAATTTTAACCGATAGTAATAGTAGCCTTAAGTAGTGTAGCAGCGCCAAGATGCCGGTCTCTGTTTACAATCTAAACAAAACGATTGCTGTAACATTTTCTTAAAATTTCTACGATAAAATTATACTGCAAGATATTAAAACTTTATACAAAGTAATAACAATATTGTTATAATATCTTCGAGTACGCAGCAATGCCGGGAATGTTAATCGTGCTAAATTAGTAACATACATTCCTGCATCAGTCGAATGATGTACACAGTAAAACCTTTGTAAGTCAAATTTGAAGGGAGACTCAAAAAAAATCGAATTATAGAGTTTTCGCTCTAGGAGGATTTCGACTTAACCGAATTATGTAAGTAAACAATCGACTTGTGCAAGTTATAGAGGGTTTAGATTTTGAGCAATGGAGGTTCTAGGGTTGAGGGGAAGAGGACACAATTATTTTTCGACTTTGGGAGGTTTTCAGGTTTCAGGTTCAGGAGGAAATTAATACAGTTCACATCGAGTTTTATTTGAAAGAAGCAACTGCCACCAATAAAACTAGTGGTATGGAAATGAACTTTTTCAAGTGTGTATAAAGAGCTACGCCGACTCCCAATCGGGCTGCTAAATTTTTTTATCACTTCATCCCGCTGAAATATTCAAAGGGCGGGTGTAAATTCGACTTCGCAACGACTGTTATTTAGGTATTAGACACACCGAACACTTATCTTTTTGTTGTTGTAAATTATGAAGTAATCTATACACACCAGCAAAATTAGCGGAACGCTAATATAATAATTCCAAATTCTCAAAGGCATTGCAATGTTTTTTTTAAATACTGGCTATATTTTTTTTTTCTTATTTAGCTTTCATGTGAAAAAAGAAATAAGCTCACAGGCATTTTTTTTCATTGATTTAATTACCAATTACAAATTTGTTCATTTAATCGAGGTTTTTTTGTTTTTATTTTATTCAGCTGGTGTGTGTATGTAATAAAACTGTAGAGAGGAATTATTTCCTTATTTTATTTATATAAAAAAGAGAAAAAAATTACAGAGGCTAATTTAGACTTTAGAACAATATTTGAGGCTTTTCTGATTTTTGTTACAGGATTTCTTAAAACTACTGAACGGGTTTAAATGGATCTCGATCCAGATCTAGGTTTAATCCCGAGTCAAGTAAGTCTTAGGACCCTTTTTTTCCAGATAAACGATGTAATTTCCGTGGAATAGACATAAATACCCGAAAAGATGGCGGGTGGTAGTTGCGTTTTTTTCTTGCACCACCGTTTCAGATAATTAAAAACACGTCGTACAAAATGAGTACGACGTGTTTTTACAACGCTAATGAAGTTTCTCTGGCATAAATATAATCATAAACATAGATTAATAAATGGTCGATGATTTAGTACGAATACTTTTGACTCATAGTAGCAAAGTGTAGGTAGACGGTCACAGCACAAGCGATTTAAATTTTAAAGGATTCTCCCATTGTGTCCAGGTCATAAGTTCCTATTAGCAGCCACGGGGGCTTGGAGGCGCAATAAACCACGTTTACGACAACCAGGAAAGCCAACCGGAAGACAACCGGATGCTGCATTATTAGCAGATTATAGTAAAAGTAAAAGTTTACTACCTGAATGACTTTGGAGACGAGCAAAAAGAAAAAAAAATATTGTTACGAGTGCGGGACTTGAATTAAAATGCCGTTGGACTTACTATAGAATTTATTAGAACTATACAAACACGTATGACACAGGTACAAATATAACTGGACACAATCAGTACAAACTGCACAATTCAATAATACGCGCAAAGTCCGTCATTATATACTATATAGCTTATCGAATGTACACGTCTTGCTCGTATCTTAATCGTCGCTTGACTGCCTCACCCCTCTTTTCGGGTATTGTTTTATACTATACTATAGAATATGTCTTGACATAATGCTCGACCGCTTGGAGAAATTCTTAGAACCAGCTTGTATTTTAAATACGAGACACCTGGTAGTGATTGCAATACGACAATAGGTCCTAAGAGATTACAATACACCATGGTCTATTGCTAATTACACCTTTTAAACACAAAGTAAACAAAAGAAGTCCAAATACCGAAAGTCAGTAAACTGCAGGTGTGAATTGGTCTTTTGTCGGCACTCGGTCGTAACAATATATTATATTTATAGATAGAGAAACTAAATTGCGTTACTTAGATTTATCTACAACATCTAACAAAACAAACAGATGAAATAGTACCACATAAATAAACCCAAAACAATTCCTTGTAAAAATTATTTTGGTTCTCTCAAAACAAGAACAACACTAGCAATTACTAAGCAATGTGTAGAAAACCACCAAGTACTTCAAAGCTCCGAACTTATAAACATAATAGTGTTGTATCAACATCGTATGGCCATATAGGCCACTCCGCTGCGGCCATCGATGGCTTACTATAACAATATTAGCCACAAATGGCCCTAACAACAATGTAAACACTTGGTAACCCGTCGCCTGTCATGCCCCTACGCTCTATTGACGACCTGGCATTATGCCAAATCGCTTATAATACCATTTGCTGTTCCAAAACTAAAATTCCTCCATAAAAGTTTCAGATCAAGTGAATCTCAACGGCAAATGTAAGTTTGCTGATATGATCAGTTCCGCAAGTTATAAATGCGCACAATATAGAGAATTTTAAACCTTATTCCATTGTATCAGGGTTAGTTGTAATCGTAAATGCAAGTTGGTGCAGGCCAAGTCTCAACATTTAATGGTTAGTAGCAGACGTAACGGAAAGGACTCAAGGGTCGTCTAGGGATTATTGAGATGTTTAGTTTTATTTATAATATGAATGAAAATATGTTTTATTCATAACGGTCTACGATATCATCCTTATGTTAAGTAGAAGCTGCTTCATACCTCCAATTTATTGATTGTCCAAATCTAAATTTCATAACCGGAACATGTTTCAAGGAAAATTTTATTTTGATATCTACCCACATATTCTGTGTAACCAATAATAATTATAAAAAAATCGCGAAAACACTCTTTGTTTATTAGATAAAGATTACAAGCAAAATAATTCTGATGAAAATCTTTAAAAGATATTCCAGGGAAACCTTATTTTGCTGATTCAATCCTTACGTTTTCCGTTAATTATAGCTTAATGCTTCTTGAAGACTCTCAAAGCAGATTTTTTACTAAGAAACTGGAAAAGTTTCAACAACATCCAGGTTTTAAAACAACACGTGTAAAAATAATAAAATATTGCAAAATACTCTTAGTGCTATAAATTGTACTTCAAACAGGAAGAATAAAAATAAATATCATATTAGAGGTACAAAAATAAAATTTATTTCAATTTGCAAATGCAATTTGCAAAAATATTGCAATTTTTCTCATTGCTGGGCTCAGATCGCTCAATTTGGAGGGAATATATATAACCCGCCACGCTTATCTAAAGGGGATTGGTTGGTTTGGTACATCGATTATCGCGATGTCCACGTATCACCACGACGTTTTCCTTCATCAGGTGGTAATTGTAATAATAAGCAATTTATTTCTGAAAACTGCTTGACAGAGTACCGATGGCTTCCTTCCCCCTCTCTTATTCCATTCCAACCGTCTGAGCCCTCTATCTTATGGGAGCTGCATGCATCTAGTTATCGCAGTGGACTACGAACTAGCTAGCTGCTAGCGCAACGCGAGAGCGCACATATTAATACTCGCTCTATCTCACTCGCACATCATCCGACTCACTCACATTGTTCTATATATTGTACTAGCTGTACGATTTGTTAATATTTGTACTTAAGATTACCGTTTCTAAAATAAATTAGTACTTCACTTCAGTTCACATCAGCACTCGACAGTGAATACTACTCTCTGCCATCTCAATTCACCTCTACCTCTCGCTGCTACAATCTCATCCCTCTATCCCATCCTCTTTATTTCACTCTAGAGGATGACAACACGTTGGCTTCGCTTCTAGAGATACAAACTTCTAAAGCAGCGGTAACCACTTTCCATGAGCTCTGACTGTTTGTCAAATTCACAATAGAAATATACTTCCCGGATAGGATTCGAACCCTCGTCTCATTTAAACGCGAATTTGTGCTTCAAGACCCTCACCCAGTAAGCTACCATGGCTTAAAGATGAGAAGTAATAAAAACGAACATTTTCAACAAACAGCGATACGTCATTGTAATCCAAAACAATCCCGCGAACAAAACTATCGTTTTGTCCCAGAATGGAGATCGATTATCCAGGAATACCGTAACTTGTGTGCGCGAGCGCTGCACTAGCTACTAGTTTTGGCTACTAAATTAATTTGCGAACATTTTGAGTGCAAGTGATAAACGTTTGCGGTTATTATTAATGGCTGCGCTTCATCTGCGTTAGTGTTAAAGATTTACACAGATAAAGCGATGAGTTTAATGCGTTATTTAAGATTCGAGATGACGTTAAATATTGACAGTTAATATATGTACATACATTAATGTAGCTTTTTTTGTTTCATATTAAGTTAGAATAAGTTTGTAGGCTTCTTTAAGAAGCTAAAAGAAAAACATTAACGCAGATGAAACCCCAGGATGATAAAAACAGCCCATAAATCCTTTTATTTATGTGATTTCTAAACCAACTGTGTGGCAAAGGCAGGAAAGGTTCCGATTCAACCGGTTGGGTTTCGGAACCTCTCCTTGCCAGTTGATCTGCCGCATCGTTACCTCAGGCACCACTATGTCCCTTGATCCATTGAAGGGTCAAGGTATTGTTCTTACCTGCCGCCTCATTTAGAGCCGAGTGGCATTCGTAAATTAAATTTGAGTAAATTACCCTGCTACTAAGGGCTTGTAGTACCGATCTGCTATCAGAGAGTATTCTGATACAATGATCATTGACATCTCTAGCTACGATTGCTTTAACAGCAAGCAGGATTCCCATGCTCTCAGCTTGATATACTGTATTAAACTTACCCAGGGGCTCGGATGTGTTATTATTTAGGTCTTCCGAGAAGACTCCCGTACCTGAGCCTGAGCTAGTCTTTGACCCATCAGTATAAAGGCTAAGCTCATGATGGGAAAGAAAACTGTCGTTACCTTCCTCGAGTTCAACCTTGTATTTTTTATCGAAAATAAAAGCTTTCTCTATTCTGTCAGTCGTATATACTAACGACAATACATACAAAAATATGTGTCAGCAGCGACGCACGACTGGGGTTTGTACCTATAAATACGATTGTCTTTGAACATGCAATGCTGCAGCGGAATAAGGGCACTTATAAGATCTTATAAAAACACCATATAAACAGATGGATAATATTTTAGATCTTATTTAATTGATTTAAAGTTCAGAATTCTATAATACTAAAAACTTGACACTTGTATTATTTCACTCTTCATAAAACTTCCATTCGGGGGCCTCACATAAAAATGTATTCTTAAGTAAACTTCAAAAAGAGTTCGATTGACGTTCAAAAAGTGTTTTCTATTGAAACTTATTTTGAATTTTGATATAAGTTTTGTGCGTAAAGAATTTCACGCTACCCACTCATGACTTGAACCTCACTAATCCTGCTCCACTAGTTTGGTGCGAAGCGTTGGAGTGAATATAGAAGCACTGCTTCCGCTCTCTTGCCGCCAATTAATCTGTTTGGATCCTCTTAGATATAGCACCTACGTTATTAAATTTGGATTCATGTACTTATATATCAAGATTATTGAACGATGTTCAGTGCATTCCTAATGTCAAATGATGTGATAGTTAAAAATCGTTGGATGAATTAGAGCTTGAAAAGTTCTCAAAGTGGATGGTATTACCCCCCCCCCCCCCATTGATGGTGAGGCTATCTGAGGGGGCAATTGGGACTTTAAGTGATATTGGGGGGTGGTAAATAAAAATGGAAAATACAATGGAATGGATAAATGTAAATTAATTTTGTTAGAAATTATCAAAATATTGTAATATTAAAAAGGCGCTTTATATAGTTTGGATAAAAGTACATTGTATCCAAGACGTATCATTTAAGTGTCAAGTGTCAAAATCAATCGTCGGATATACAAAAAACGACCTGGCAATGTGGCGAGAGTAGAGGTTAAGAAAATAAATACTGTTCTGATTTGGGAATTGTGTTTGGATTGAAGAAAGCCCGTAGTTGATAATAATTTTTACTTATATTGTCTCTTTTTATATTTTATTTATTTATGTGGTTCGCTTACTACTACACCATAACATTAGAGGAGACAATTTAAAAGTACAATACTAAGATTAGTGTGTAACAAATAAACACAGCTTAGGTTGAGAGTAAAAAAGTAAAATAAGGTTAAACAAATTTAGACATACTTTTATATAAATACACAACCACAAGCACACATTTATAGCTTAAATGGGGATTATAAAAAAACAGTAACGATATAAAGTGTTAGATGGAAGCATATTGTGCAATATTCGACGAAACTTAGTGAATTGGCAAATATAATCGAGAGCTTCATAACAAATGGGCGCATAACAAAAAGTGTAATTTTGTTGTTGTTTACTAAAATCTATGCATGTTACAATTTAGAAAGTCTTGCCAGTATGCAAGTGTACCTAAATAGACGGGTATTCCAAATTTCGGCCTTATATAATGAACTAGTTTTGTTCTATTCACAATTTTGTCCCTTGTGTAAAACTGCACTTTCGTCTGTACGCCCATTTGTTATGAAGCCCTCCATATCTAAATGAGAGATATATTTGTCGTATAGTTAAGGAGCCTTAAGAACAGACGAGCGTGCATGACAAGAACTATGAATGTCAAAGAAGCAAGTGAGGTGTGTAAGAATAAGCCTAAATGGCGCTCTGTTGTTCGTGCCTACCCCGCAAGGGACCTGGCGTGAAGTTATGTATGTATGTATGTATGTAGTTTATTAATTGGCGGAATGCGTGAATTGCTACCTAAGACGTCGCGATATTTGAATGTTCCGCAATTCAGTACATTTCCGGGCCTCAATTGAGTAAAGGTTCAAAATTAGTTTCAGCAACACTGTTCAGACATTTTACTCATTTCAAGGTTATTGTCAGCAATGCAACTGTAAACTGATTTAAACAAATAAATCAAAGAAGCTGCCTCTCCTGAAAAGGGTAATACGTATAATAAAACTACGTTTTAACGGTTTCAAGCGCGGTATTTTATTTGATTTTTATTTTTCCGACGTTTCGGCCACTTTTCAGTAACCGTGTTCACGGAAGACAAAGATGTCAAGTGTCAATGAGTATTGTTAAAGTTTTATTTAGCCTACCGCCAACTTGATCATTTTAATTTAAATTATTGTATTTATAAATAATTACATTGCAAATTCAATTACATATCAAACACCTAATTAAAAATAAACCAATCTATACAATAAATTATTTGAACAAACTAAAATTTAACTATAATATCTAGTATGAGACCACTGTCAGTCGGAAACGTGCCCAAAAGATTGGCTACATTGCCTCGCTGCATGGCAACGCTAATTATTGAGAGTCATACGAGTATATTATCTGTGAGTACATTCTCTATAGTTTCACTTGTACTGCGTGTGAACTGCACACATATTTATATTTTAATCTAACGTAGTTTCATTTAGTAAATGTTCCCTTGTAATAACACTTGATCTGACTTTCTAGATACCATAAAAGCTTTTCTTTCTATAAGATTAAATCTCACTATTGTTGCTAGATTCCTAATTCACATTAAACTTTTTCACAAGAACATAAAAGAAACAGAAGAATAATTCCCACAGATCTTCAAAGTAACCCACTACTTATTTTCGAAAGTTACCGTTGCCTATGGACATTAGCAACACCAGAGATGTTGCCATTATGCTGCAGGCTTCGAAAGGGAAACTGGAACCATCAGTTGCCGAAACACAACTCAAAGTTGTTATGGCGGCATACTCTAGACCAGGGGTGGTAGCCATCAAGACAGGCAAATGCCCTACCAGCTGGCTGTGGGTTGTTTTGTCACCTCTAACGACAGGCGTATCTCCCACAGGAATAAGCATTTATTTATCGTTCCTGAAATGATAGTACTTACAAAGTAGCACGAACAGCATTATGTGAAATAGAATTAAGAAATCCGTACTGCTTTGAACAGATATGAATGGCTACTCATCGGCAGAAAACCCTCATTCTATGTTCAATCTGATGTGACTGTGCAAATCTTAGCTTTATGCCAATCTGTGATGGTGATGAGATGATGGTTGCGGCCGTTGAGTGGTGTACGGGTCAATGAAAAATTACTTGCGTTGTACACTTTTAATCACACACACTCAATGTTTTATAGTACAGTTCAGAAGGTTTTTTTTGGTGGAGGCAAGCAGCAAGCGCGAAAACTAACGTTTGTACCCAAGCACGAACGTCGTGCGCCCGTGTTGAAGACGTGAGTCGGACTGTGTCCGAAATGTCCCGAAATGAACGTCGGTTCGCGTGGTGTTTCGCGCCAAGGGAATCGGCGCGAAAGTTGTGCGCGCGCTGTCATAAAACGCGCATCGTTTTACATGCTACAGATTAATTAATATTTGTTTCGCGCTTACGTGCTTGTTTCTATGTTGGCACTAATGTCGCCACAGTAGCTAAAAATATCTTATAAATCAACACAGTCCAGAACAACTATTCTTTTTATATTTCTGTATGACTATTATGTCTGTATGTATATTAATTTGGCTTTGGGCAGAAATCGTTTTACTGTAGTTTGTCATGCTATAATACCTACATCAAATATCACTGTCTAATTATCCGTAAATCCGTAAAACTCATAGCAAAAAGAAAAGGAAAAAGCTCTACATTTCAGAGATAATGTCGTCATAATAATAGTTACAATGTCATAAAAATTATTATTTATCATATACATTGTTGGAATTATTATAGAGTTTATTAGAACTATACAAACACAGTAATGCAAAGGTAAGTGAAAACGTAATGAAGTAGGTCGTAATTCAATAAAATGCGCAAAGTCCGTCACTATTAGATCTCCGATTGTACACACGTCACGCCTTGGTCGTAGTTGTCGCTGAGCTGCCGTCTCTCTTCATCAGGCCGTCGTTTTATACCTCACAGATGCAAATGTGGCCGTATCGTAGTCGACTTAATCCGTAACACCTGGCTAATGATTCGACTGCAAGCAACCATAAACGAGTACAATAAAACAATGGGCTATTCTCTAGAAACGTATGACAATCAACAAATAAACAAAAGACGATCATAAAAGAATTATAATTAGTTCAAATGCCGACGAGTAATAAATGTACTTCTACAAATCTGTACGTTAAATTGTTTCTCAGCGCCTAAGTTGTAACAATATATTCGTCTACAGAATATCACGATTTTTGGATCAAAAGAACTTTCAGTTCATTGTTAAATGTATTAATATTTTTAGTACTTTTTTGAAAAAAGTCGTTTTACAATAATTTACATTCTTGACTTTGTTATGATGTCTAGCAGTTAGTTATAATACAGTTATGGGTTATTTTGTCAATATTAGCCGATTTGATTAATGACTAGGATAATTGATTTTTCAAAAATTTTAAATACTCTTTTGAGTATTTCTCGCTATATCTTATAATTTTTATATACCCACAAAGGCCCTCTTGCAAAATTCACCTATACACAAAGAAAACTATTTTGGACATTATCTGATCTAATTTGCCAATATGTATGACTGCAAAAAAAATATCTCCACAATTTTTATTTTTTTATTAAAAATTTGATTCATTGCTTTACCTGTACCTGCAATGTTTGATATCATTACTTGCACAAACCTTGGAGAAAATTGGCAGCGCCTGTTTCTAGACTTTGGTCTATGAGAAACTTCTGTTAACTTTATGATGAGATCGTATCGCTGGGTCTTTGCAGCAGTCTTTAAATCTCGGAATACGTTTTTGTCTCTTTCGTTTCTATCGAGAGAAAAGAAGGCAGACTTCCAATAAGGTGATTGAATCCAATTTTGAGTACAATAGAATGAAAATTAGATTTGTCGTAATGAAATTCGTCTAAAGCTTTGAAAAGGTAAAAAGTAAAACGTGGATTTGTATTATGAGTTTCGGAGCCTAATGGCATTTCTTTACTTGGCGGTCTGATGCGAAATGCTTGAATTTTTCACTTTATTTATTAAGGCCGTTGTAATATCATCCCACGAATCTTGAAGTACAAATTGATCTTGAAATAGGTCAACTTTATGAGCATTGAATATGAACATGAATTTATTTATTTCGAAATGGAATCGTATGCCATGTGTTTCGCTCTTTAGCTTTCTGTATCCATAATAGCTCTGCTACTATTTGTATGCCATCATTCCACATTCTAAGGAGTTTGCTGTCTCCACGGGACCAATGTAGGACTCGTTAGCCTTAAAGCATCAATATTTTTGGTCTTCCCGCGTATTTTATCGCTGTTTATGTTGTATTTTAGTCTGATGCCCAACTTGTTGTCTATGCTGCTCTTTTTCTTTCCAATTTTATAGTGGTAGTCCACATTTCGCATCCATATGTAAGTGTCGGTAGGTTGTCCGAAACCATAGCTTTTCTATGGACATGTATATAGAACATATCCTTAAATATCTCTTTCTCTTAAGTTTTCTGTCGAATATTTCTTCCATGCAAGTTATTCATTGAAACCATTTAATTACGGAAAAGCTATAGTTATAACGTCACTGTTTGCAGTCTGCTTAAGTGTAGTCCCAGAGTAATTAACACAATGAGACCGCAAAGTACGGTGCGGTCGCGTCGAGCACTTAGCCTTGCGCTTGCATGAATATCGTGTATCATATCATATGTGGAATAATGATACGTGACTTAGTAGTTCTGGATTCTGTTATATAAATGCTGACACTATTATGGGCCGTTTCATATTCCTGTTCCTTGTGTATTCGTTGGTGCCTGTAGACCGCTACGTGCTTAGCCTGATAAAATTTTAGACATTTTAAATATATCTATTCTTATTGCACTTTATTAGTATTTTTACAACTTAGCCTCCCGATAAAGGCAAATTTCACCAAGCACATTTTATTACCTGTCGGTATTTGAATTAATTGTAATTCTTTTTTGATAGTCTTATTAGTTTACTTATTTATTGGCATACGTTCCTAGAGAAAAGCCCATTGTTTTGTTGTACTCCTTTATGGCCGCTTGCGGCTGTAATGATTAGCCAGGTGTTACGCTGTTTCAAGGAAATTCGGTCCACGTTGCCGGGCGACCATATTGTATTTGTGCAGTATAAAACGATGGCCTGTTTGAGGGAGGGGGCAGTTCAGCGACAACTACGATCAAGGCTTGACGTGTATACAATCAGGAACCTAATAGTGACGGCCATTATGCGTTTTATTGAATTACGACCTTCTGCATTACGTTTGGATTTGTGTTCGGTTATATTTGTACCTGTGTTATATACGTGTTTGTATAGTTCTAATAAACTTTATAATAATTCCAAAGGCATTTTAATTCGAGTCTCGCAACTCGGAAAAGTATTATGGGAAGACACCAGTAAACCTTAAGAATTCTATGACAACTTCATTTCGCATAAACAGATCGTCCATAATGACACACAGAGGAGAGGGGGGGGGGAAAGGGGTGGACGCAGCGCCACGGGCAAATAGTGTTACATATTTCTTTATGTATTAAAACAGGCTAGGGTGTGAAATTCATAATACCAACCATTATTCGAAATACAGGCAGGTATATATAGTCTGTGAGTAAGGCTTTATGTACCCCCAAAATAGATTAAGCTTCTAAGGTTATTAACATTCTTATTTTATGAAATTCATTAAAAGGTTTTTATTCAATAAAAGCCTCAAAAGTTATTCCCAAAACTTGCATCTCTAACTTTAGAAACCTTTCAGTTCAATAATTCAATTAATGGAGCGTTAATTTGTTGAAATAAAACATTTCGACAAGTCTATTGTGAAAGTAGCAGAACTCGATTGAGTTTTCCATTACTTCAATAGTTCTCTCCAATTGGATTCCACAAATTGAGTTTTGTTCAAACTTCTATCACTTTAAATTTTATTTGGATGTATCACGCTGCAAACAAAGGGTTATTTAAATATAAGAATTTAAATATCTTCACAGAAATGTGTAGGTAGTATTGATTTCGGAATCTTATACTTTAAAACCGGTAGGGGTGACCAGGTTTATCGTGTAAGTATGGAACCCCTGATGATATACTTAGCTGTATCGAGGTTGTAACAAGCGTTTTCTTATTCAACAGTACCAGGTTCAATCATATTCGTGGATTAATTGATTACAGTATTTATTACTGATATTTATACTATGTTGATATTGTTACGACCGAGGTGCCGACAAAGCCAAATGCTCACATGCAGGCCTGTAAAACACATTTTCGGCATGTGGACTTCTTTTGTTTACTTTGTGTTTAAAATTTGTGATTAGAAAAACAGCCCACTGTGTATTGTAATATTTTATGAGAGTCATTAGCCAGGTGTGATTCTAGGAACTTACGAACGGCCGAGCAGACATATTGCATCCGTATATATCAATGACTCGATGGATAGACGAGGCAGTCGAGCGATAACCACAAGCGGAACAAGACTTGTGTACATTCGGTAATCTATTTAGTGACGGACTTTGAGCGGTTTATTGAATCGTGCATTACGTTTGGAATTGTTATGTTTGGGTATATTTGTACCTGTGTTATACGTGTTTGTATAGTTCTAATAAACTCTATAATAATTCTAACGGCATTTTAATTTGAGTCCTGCAACTCGTAACAATATACTTTGATTTTAAGAACCTCAAAGGGCAGAGTGCCGTCGTTGGATTTCGCAAATACTGAGTAGCGTATGGTCTCGATGGTGATCTTGCCGCGTCTGTTCCTTCATGCCGCGGGTGGCCCTTCTATACTGCTCAGCTTGTTATTGACGACGCAGGTGGCCTGTGCAGTTGAGTCATCGCTCCACAGGACTCTACTCGCTGCAGGGCAGCCTTCGGTTTGTTGCTGTGGAGAATTATATGATATGATCATGATTAAGCGGGGGGGGGGGGGGGGGGGGGGCTGGTGCACCACCATAAACAAATATCGATTTAGAAAGTTTTATATTTAATTGAGTTTTTTTTGTTAGTAATTAGTTTTTCCAGTTAGAATGACTATGTATATATGTATGTATTTGTATATTTATTTTTTAAATTGTTTATGTATCTAGTGCCTTTTTCCTGCAGTACCTATATCGCCCGATTCAAATCTCTCGCATTGAGCGATAGATAAGGCCGCCTATTGTATGGCCTAGAAAATATTGTAAATATGGTCTGTTTTTGTAATTATATAATTTGGTGTGCAATAAAGTGTTATCTCTTTCTCTCTCTTATGAAAAAGAAATATGATTTTCCTCAATAGACTTCCAGGTCTTGTTTAAACTCCGTTAAGATTGTTCCTTGTAACAAAATCTAGCCTTTCACCTTCATGAGGATATAAACTACGTCTCGCCAAACATTAATTTCATTATAATAATTTATTCGCAATAAATGATAAATGAAAAGTATCATTTTCGCGTGGTGTTTTTGCAAAACCAATAGCAGGATATGTTGAAACAAATTTTACGTGCTACATGTTTTATTTTACAAAGACATACAGATTTCTTCTTTTTTAATTAAATGACTAAAAATTATTCCATTTATGTTTTATCATTTAAATTTCTCGTTAAATTTAGTTTAGCAACTGCACATGAACAGTGAAAACTTTTTCAAACGAAACTGTGTAAATCTCCATAGGATAGTCAACCATAGATCGCGGCGGATCCACGAAGAACTGGATAAGTAAAGCCCACGAGCAACGACTTTATCATCATGCGAATGACGAGGCGATCCAGCTCCTGGACAACACGGACATAACGAGAAGGCTCAAAAGGACAAAACCATTTGAACTAGTTCTATAAACAAAACAAAAGTGTAGTGTAATGTTGTGCAAGCTATTAACAAAGCACGTATGAACAAAGTGTCTTCGCCTTAATAGAGACAACAAGAAAAGCGTTAAGGGATACTTTCTAAGTATGAATACTCTTAGTTAATAATAAATCTTCTTCGTCTTTTTAAATTAGATGGTAATAACTATAATGAGGTATTTCTACTCAAATACTTCATTTATGAAAACAACAAAAAAAAAAAAAAAGTTCGTTTGAATAAACGATAAAGTCGAGTGCACCTAAGACCAGCCATAAATACATGAGTACGTGTTAGTTGTGGGGCATTTCGCCTCCAAAAGTGGGTCTTAAGCACTCTCGCGCGGGGATTCCCCGCGGTCTAGTTTGGCGTCCTTCCAATATTTCCTACAGACTGGCATTACTTCACGTTCAGTTACGTAAAAACCATATAATGTATTAAGATACCTCTTCATCTTTATAGAAACTGATTAAGTCGTCAAAAGTCACTTAAAATCTCGTTTGCTCAAAAAAGAGGAAGATTATTATATAAAATGAGAGATTTATGTATAAAATGAACGAGCTATGTTGGGTGTTTCTCTTATGGATAGAGTTAGAAATGAGGATATCCGTAAGAGAACCAAGGTAACCGACATAGCACGCAAAATCAGCAAGTTGAAGTGGCAGTGGGCCGGTCACATTTGTTACAGGACCGAGGGCTGATAGAGCAGACCAGTCGTGGAGTGGAGACCGCGTCTCGGTAAACGTAGTGTCCGACGCCCTCCAGCCCGATGGACTGACGACCTGCGCAAGGTCGCTAGTAGGCGCTGGATGGGGAAGGCAGAGGACCGTGGTGAGTGGCGCCAACTTGGGGAGGCCTACGTTTAGCAGTGGATTGTTATTGACTGACGACACATATAAAATACCTTCAATATCTATCGTTGTTTGTAAATGTTGGTTTTGGTTATGGTGTGAATAAATATTATTAAGTATTATTTAACTAACAACTAACTTGGCCTCCGTAACAGAGCTTGCTGCTTTCCCGTGTCCTGCAGTGTCTTGCCAGTTATGAGCTTGAAGCTCGGTCAGGTCAACTTCCACTTTATTTTTCCAACGAAAGTTAGGACGGTCAACGGGTCACCCCACGTATGCTTTGTTCACTCCCCAATCCTCTTCCACACGTTCTATGTGAACGAGTCAGCGAAGCCGATGAGGCTTTATCTCTCCAGTTATATTGGGTTCGGCCAAAAGGGTAATTATTAAGTAGTATTTGACTGAGTTTAATCACACCAGCCCACAGAAAAGGTGGTCTGTACTTTGAGCAAACATATCTATAATATAAACAATAACAGCCCATAAATGTCTCACTGCTGGGCTCGGGCCCCCCAGTATAAGGGAACGGACAGTATACCCGTCACGCTTGTCCAAGGTGACTTGGCAGGTTTGACACATCTGTTATCTCGATGTGCAGGTTGCATCACGATGTTTTCCTTCACCGTAACAATGTGCACATTAGACCAGAAAACTGCCAAAGTGGTGTATCCGGGTGAACCTGCGCTCTTTGAGTCTAGGACGCGTGCTCTATCCATTACGCTATCACGGCTTTCAAACCTATCTATTTTTATGTATTTTATGAGTCTGTGGCCAGTGTGGTCCATATACATTTCATATTCATCAAAATCTCGAGGGTGTATGAACTAAACTGTGGGTCTCTGTTATTAAGTAGTAATATTACGAAAGGAAGTAGGGCAAAGTGCAGAAAGCAATCATAGTAAGAAATAATTGCAAAGTAGTACGAAATCATACTTTATGGAAATACTGCTCTTTGTTTATTAGCTCGTAAACTTCACAAACTGTCGGAGCAAGCTTCGTAGAGCTTGTCTTGTAAAAATATTAACTCAAAATTCAGTAATTAGTTTGGAAGTGCATCAAGGAAGATCGCAACACTAATTAACAAGTCACCACTCGACTCCCTTGACGTACAACTTTATTTTAAAACAGTTGATAGGACGTAATTAGAATTTTTGAAACTATTGGTGGCAGTTGCTTCTTTATTTTGGAAATCAAACTCGATTTTATTGGACTGTATAATTATTGTTGAATTAAAAGAATACATCAAATAAGTACAGAGCGTAATTATTTACAAGATACATTAGAGCGATGCTGAGAGGTGAAGTGTAGAGTAGCAGAGAGATTTTCGCCTGCCAGGGTCGCTCCTTAAGTCCCGCATCCCGCCCGACGCCTAATCGTGCCCTCTGAGGGCGCCGGCGGTATGCGGGGCGCGGAGAGTAGGTGTGCTCCGGCGGGCGGGTCAGGGGGGTGCTCTCTGTCCGCAACATCCTCCCCCCGGCGCAGATCCTCGGAGCCATATCTTCTCGTCAGGACGATGAGCCTCCTTACTGGTCTCCTGAAGATGCCTCCCCGCGTTCGCACGTCCGTATTACGTTGTCCGCGATAAGTGCGCTCGATTTGACCCCGGGGCCATACGTTACGTGGCAACAGACCGTCCGCGATGATAACGACGTCTCCAACGCGTATGTTTTCTTCATCACATCGTCGTACGTCTTCCCTCGGTGTCAATGTCGGGAACGAGTCCAGAACATGTCCGCTAAAGCTTGGGTTGCGATCCATGTCTTCTTGTTTGCTAGCTCGTTCGTTCCCGTGATTGGCAAGCCTACCGCCGACCCGATTAGAAAGTGGTTCGGGGTAAGCGCGTCGTCGTCTTCAGGGCTCACCGACACGTGAGTCAGCGGGCGCGAGTTTACTGTGTGTTCTATTTCCATGATGACAGTCGTAAGTGTTTCTTCTCGGGGAGCTTGTTCCGCCAACGTTGCGTGGAGTGCCGTTTTCACCGACCGAATTAACCGCTCCCAAGCTCCCCCCTGGTTTGGTGCGCCGGGATCGATGAAACGCCACGCTAGTTGTCTCCCTCTCACGTGATCTGGCATCTCTTTCTTCCACTTTGCGTACGCCGTTAGTAATTCTGCATCCGCTCCATGGAAATTCGTTGCATTATCAGACCATATCACTTGTGGCCAGCCGCGTCGTGCTCCCATCCTTCTTAGGGCCATGATAGCCGAGTCTGTGCTAAGGCTCGCTATAAGTTCCATATGGATGGCACGAGTCACTATACATGTAAACAGCATTCCCCATCGTTTTTCTCTCCGGCGTCCAATGGTCACCCACATCGGGCCAAAACAGTCGATTCCGCAATTTGTAAAGGGCCGTGCGTAGGCAGCTAGACGATCCTTTGGCAGGTTTCCTTTCACCGGTACGGTTGGCGCGGTTTTCTTCAACCGACAGACTGTACACAGCCGCAAGATATTTCGCACAGTAGGCCGCACTCGTAACACCCAGTACTTTTGCCGCACGTTGTTTACGACGTGTTCTCTTCCTATATGATGATGCTGTTCATGTTCGCCCCTGATGATCAGCCGGGTGAGGTGATGTGACCTGTCTAAGATCGGTGGGTTTCCAGTAAGCTCGCGCAGGGTGGCCGCATTGATCCTGCCGTTCAACCTTATTACCCCGTCCCCCCCGTATTCGGGGTCGAGCTTATAAAGCCGGCTGTCACGTGACACGCGTTCTCCCTTCTTCAAACGCTCGTAATCCTTCGGGAAGCTTTCCTGTTGCGCTTGACGAATGAGTAAACGTTCAGCTTGATCTGTGTGTCGCGTTTCCATAGTGCGAGTCCTCTGTCGGCACTTGTCGATAAAGGCGAGTGCGTAGGCAGTTGCTCGTAATAATTTTCCGTATGACGAAAATCTTGTGACGTCAACAAGTGGCTTTTCATTTGTCGTGTAATTCACCACGACTTCGTCATCTTCGGTTTCCGTCGGCTCTTCCTTCGGCCATTTCGTCGGGGGCCCACGAAGAAATTCCGGGCCTTTAAACCAGCGGTCGTCCGTTTTCATACTCGAGACGTTAATCCTGGTTGCGTCGTCGGCGACGTTGTAACTTGTCGGCACCCACCGCCATTGCTCAGACTCGGTTATTTCGCCGATTTCGCTCAGTCTGTGCGCAACGTATGGGGTATATCGCGCCGAGTCGTTTCTTATCCAGTGGAGAACGGTCTTTGAGTCGCTCCAAAAGATGACGTCATACGGCTTGAAATTATGTTCCTTTTTTATTTCCGCCGCTAACCTGGCTCCTATTAGCGCGGCCTGTAGCTCCATTCGTGGGATGCTCTGCGCCTTCATCGGGGCCACTTTCGCTTTTCCTGCGATTAAAATGATGCCGACGCTCCCGTTACGCCACTCAAAGCGCCAGTAAGCCGCTGCTGCGTAGGCCTGCTCGCTGGCATCCGTGATGACGTGTAATTGTATGTTTATGACGCCTTTATCCCATCCATAGCACCTTCTTTTCACCTTGTGCTCATTCCTGCGCAGACGGCGTGACGCCGCGCCGTAACTCGGCGGTGTAACAACTCTGTCTTGTTGCAGTGGCAGTCTGATTTCAATGAGACTGCTCACTTTTATAGTAACCTGGGCAAACTCGTTCTGTGCCCATATTACATACACCGTAGTGTCCGTCACGGTACTCTTTCCTTCCCGGAATCTGAACGGGATACCGTGTACGGCGCCTAGTAAGTCTGGCCCATCTAGTAACTGTCTATTCGGATTTGCAACCGCGAAATGAGACATGTACCATATGCGGTTGCTTCCTTCGTTGTCTCTTTCGCACGGCTCGGTATATCTTTTTCCTACTAATAGCCTGCTGATCTGGGCGGCATATGCTTGTTTAAACTGCGGCGATTTGTCCATTTTGCGCTCGATACCGCATACACGACGAACTGCCATGTCATAGCTCGGTGGCATGGTGACGTCATCGTTTCGCCAGTGCCGTCTAACTCCGAAGCGGCCGTTGATTTTCTTAACGGTTTCTGAAAATATCTTCAGCGCCCGTTGTTCTTCAGCTACAGGTTTCACTCTGTTCGATATGCCGAGTGCGTCGATATCGAAATGAGACTTCATAATTTCGTATAGTCTGTCCTTTTCCCGCGGCTCTTTGCCTTGCCACGTTCGGACGTGTAATACTGTGTCGTTTCCCGTCTTCACTCCTTTCCCGGGTGTGATGCCGTGTATGGCCCAACCCATGAGTGTCAGAGAAGCGGCTGGTTGGCTCTTCTTTCCTGCCAACAGTTTTCTAGTCACGATCAGATGCCAGTTGTCAGCTCCAATTAGTACGCGTGGCTTGGCGTTCGTAAAACACACGTCGTCTACATGGAGCGTCTTCAAATGACGTAACTGTCGTACCACTTCAGACTTAACGGAGTGAGTTCCCAGTGCGAGTTTCTTCACAGTGCGCGCCTTGATAGGATGGTAGTGCGGTTGCGCTCTTCCGCGCACCGCGACGCTCACCACCCTACTCTCTGCTTCCCGCTGGCTCGAAGTGATACCGTGGATGTTCAGTGGCCGCCTCGGGCCATCTGCCCCCAGCATCCCGGCTATCTCCTCGTCGACGAGCGTGATCGTAGACCCCTCATCCAGCAGCGCATATGTACTCACTTCCTCTCCGTTAAGCCCCTTGACGGTAATCGGACACACTTTCAATAACACTCTGCTCTCGGTGCTAGAATTGCCGCCGTCATGACCGACTCCTCTCTGTCGGCCGGTTGATTTACCGACTCCACTCGGTCGATCGGTCCACTGACGGCTTCGGTTTCCCTCCGCTGGTGTAGAAGTGCGTGATGCGGCTCGCGGCATTCGTTCACACCGCACTTTCTCGCCTTGCAACGGAACCGTCTGTGTTTACTTAGTAGGCACAAAAAACATATTCTCGTTTCCTTGGCCCACTCCCATCTGGCTGGCAACGACATCGAAGCCAGCTTGCCGCACTGCGTTGTCTGGTGGTCAGCTCCACAACAGTAGCACACGATCTTGGCTTCCGTTGTAGTGTACACGCGACGACGCTCGTTCATCCTCGGCGGCTTCACTTTATTTTCTTTCGTGACGTTTACACTCGTCGTAGGCAGTGATGACGTCATGAAAGAATACTTCATTGCTCTGTCTGCTTCGCCCGTTAGAAACTTCGATAGTGTCATAATCTCCGGCTCGTCTCGGCTCGAGAATTCATCTGCAAAGTCGCACCATTTCGTTCGTAGATGCGGGCTGAGCTTCTCGACGACCTGTCGTGTCAACATAGGGTTAAGTAGATACCCCTTGTTGTCGACGCACGAGATAACCGTCACTATATTCTGCAACTTGGTGGCTAGGCTGTTGAGTTCGCTGGCAGACGAACCCGATCGTGGCAACTTCTTGATATCTTCCAATGCACGACTGATTATGATCTCTGGACGTCCGTAGCAGCGCTCCAGTGTCTTCATGATGATCGCAGGATCCACGGCGGTATACAGCAGGGCTGTCACGCACTCTCTTGCTTCGCCTTTAAGGCAAGTGCGTAGACGGCCTAAGTTCTCCGCAGGTGAGAATCCGTGTACGCTCGTCGACTCCCGCATGGCAGCTTTGAACGGCAGCCACTCTCCCGGGGCCCCGCTAAAGGTAGGCAGCTCCTGGCACTGTCGCGGTGTCGGCCTGTTGCGAGTCATGCGTTCCAGCACGTCGGCTAGGCGGTCGATTGATCTGGTCGGCGTCGGTGATCTTGCGTTGCGCGGCGTTCTGAACGTCACGCGAGCGGTCTGGTCGTTCGTTTCCGCAGACCGGTCGCGCCCCATTGGATACACTTCCCTCGCTCTTCCCGCAACGTTTAACGGTGGTCGCGGTCCGGCTTCTCTCGTTCCAAGCTCGGCCCCGTCGCCTGCGCTCGGCGACTCCCCCCGTATGCGGGTGTTCTTCAACCACTCTGTGATATTTCTATCTGTTTCCACCCCATCGTCTTCGCAAACGCTGTTTCCCTCTGTCTGCTCCTTGAGGGCGGCTATATTCGCAGCGACCCTCTTCTTGATCAGTGCCACTTGTAACTGGAGCTCTTCTCGTTGGATAGCGGCGATTTGTTCTTCTGCTTCCAGTTCCACTTGCCTCACCAAAGTGGCGGCGCTTAGCTGCGAGCGGTGTGATTGTACTCTGGGCGACGCGGGTCGCGATACGTTCGGCGCGGATGCGGACGCAGATATATGCACGGACGGCGACGCGGGGGGCTCTTGATACGCTCTCTGCACTCTGTCTTCGGCGGTCTTGCTCCTAGTGTTCGGCATCTTCGGTCCTTGCCTTAGCCTAACACGTATGACCGATTACCCTGACCTGTGTGTGTATATGTGTGTGTATAACCGATCCTAATTCACTACACTAAACACTGAGACCTTAGACCGACCTAACTGGAAACAGCGCACCGTCTACGACCTTGTGAACTGACCATTTGGCACCGTTAGGTGGACAGTCACTTGGTCACGGTACGAAGTAACGTTATTCTTTCTTCCGGTCTTGATCCTGCAGACGCGTAGCCTCGGCGTCCGGGGCAGGAACTCTTGGTCTCCTGGCACGTAGTCCGGCAGGAACTCTTGGTCTCCTGGTACGTAGTCCGGCAGGAACTCTTGGTCTCCTGGTACGTAGTCCGGTAGGAAGTCTTGGTCTCCTAGTACGTAGTCCGGGCTGCCCACGATGATCTTCTATAATGATCTTCTTTCTTCTTCAGGGTACCGCTACGAGACCGTATAGAGTTGGTCTTTCTTCTTTCTTGAGGTTTCGATGGAGCAAAAGACACTGCTCGTTTCTTCTTTGCGATTCTTCTATCCGGCGGCGAAGTACCAAAAAACTATTGGTGGCAGTTGCTTCTTTATTTTGGAAATCAAACTCGATTTTATTGGACTGTATAATTATTGTTGAATTAAAAGAATACATCAAATAAGTACAGAGCGTAATTATTTACAAGATACATTAGAGCGATGCTGAGAGGTGAAGTGTAGAGTAGCAGAGAGATTTTCGCCTGCCAGGGTCGCTCCTTAAGTCCCGCATCCCGCCCGACGCCTAAGTGCTAATCGTGCCCTCTGAGGGCGCCGGCGGTATGCGGGGCGCGGAGAGTAGGTGTGCTCCGGCGGGCGGGTCAGGGGGGTGCTCTCTGTCCGCAACAGAAACTATATTACTGTTACGACACCCGTCACATTCCTGGAAAGCATCCCTTTCCCGGGAACATTTCCTCTTCCACCTTCATTCGGCCGGTATATACCAGAGGGCGCTGCGCACACACATGCACCTCATTGGTCGAGCCGAATATTTTCAATGGCTGCCTAAATATCGTCGCGACGCCACGCTCGCCGATAAATAGTCCGAAACTGTCGGAAAACTACTGCATTGTTCCCTAAAACCGCTCCCTAAGTGCCAACTGTGCCCCGGACATCTGTGTAGTGTTTGTGTAATATCAGGACTCGCGAATCCTCAATCCGGCGGAAATCCTGCATAATTCCTTACACAGTTCTAGTGACGGCAAGCATTCCTTTTTTTCTGCTTCACTAGGATTTGCGAGGCAGCATCAGGTCTAATAGAGATCAGGGCTCCGGCTAAGTAGCCATTCATATGTTATCAATTACTTTCATTTTTTAATTTTTGATTCGTTTTGAAACTTTTTCGTCCAGTAAGAAACCTAATCCCGAAAATCACCTAATTTTAAGTCTATTCATGTGTCCTACATGTAGGACAAAGTTTATTTTTTTATTGTATGACTTCAGCAGACCGGCAGACGGTCTACTTGATGGAAAGCGGTTACTATCGCCTATGGATATTTGCATCGCCAGAGGCTACGAATGCACTGCTGCTCTCTTTTATTTTCAGACACCGCGTGAAGTGTCGTTGCGTCACTGCTTTTAAAAAAAACCCACGAGTAGAAAAGAGTGTAAAAGGCATATGCATACAAACATTTGGTAAAAGACAAGTCTTAAAAACTTAGTAAAAATATTTTAATTTAATTTTTTTTATAGGCTATTCATCAGAAAATTATGGTAAAAATATTGCTTCACGCCTTCAATTCCCAAGTACTTGTAAAATTTTTACCACGAATCAATTTTACAAAAAACAAAAATATGTTAAAATAGATCGAAAAGTAATTAATATTTAATAAGCTGGAAATTTAAGAAAATTATTTAAATTCAATAACATAATAACGATGACCTTTTAGAAAAGTGTTCTCCAGTGGAATTTACTTTAAATAAAAAAAAATGAATTTAAATTTAGATGAATAAATTCATTTTTGCTGCCAGACGCACTTTGATATTTACTGAAAATGCAAACAGATTTCTTACAATTAAATTGACAATAATTGCCCTCTCAGACGCATTAATGGGTTTTAATTCAATTATTATAATTTTATATCATCTAAAGGCAATATTTATGTTATTTGTATTCCATTTCAAATATTTTAAATTTTACTAGTATTACTGTTACTTTCTCGTAGTTTAACACCGAATGCTTAGACGATACAGTTTTCGGTTTGATTTAGTAAATTATTAAAATAATATAGTTTCGTCATTTAAAAGGTTATTAATTTAACACAGTTTTGGACTAGTTGCACAGTTGTTTTGACCGAATACATATTGGTAAAATAGTGCAGATGACATTCAAATTATTTTTAATATCTTACAAAACGTAGCAGCCTCCTAGACTATAAAGTTATGACATTAATCCATAATGAGTCAAACAGTGTATGTATTAATTATGAATACAGTTTTCAAAATTGTGAATATCGTCACATTATAAAAGTAAGAAAATCTCAGGGCCTAAACACATAATCGTGTTGGAGCGTCGCACCGCCGATGTCGGAGTAAACTCCAGCAAATTCATAAAACAAGAGGCGTGAGAAACCGTTCGCAAATCATTTATAACAATTACACCGAAAAAGGCTATGAATAACATAAGAGCAGTTATTGCGATCCATGGCAGGGACACATACGGCAATGCTCATCAATCACAGAAACTTCACTTGGTCACTTCATTCTACGACGTATGACGGTTTTCGGTGCGGCGCTGTACGGTAACGCGGTTTTGTGTGGCATTTTATTATCCGCATCTGTGTAAATAAGATTAGAATTAATTTTTATACTTAATCTACTATACCACCACTATATCTATTTTTAATAATAAAAATAAGTAAGATTTCAAGGTTATCTAATCACTTGTATGGCATCCTCCCTATCCAATCCGCTCTGTCCCATCCCGTTTATCTCACCATATAGGCTGGCAACGCTATGGCAACGGTGGTCACATACCACAGCAACGTCGTCTGGATGTTCACTAACTTCAAACAATAAATCATCATACAATATTTTTAATATGTTATTTCTATGAAGAAATTAAATTCAATAAACCAAATGAACTCCCCATTTCAGTATAAAGAAGAAACTTAAAAACAATTTAACAGGGCCTGATGAAAGTGTACTTTGTATTCAATTAAAAACTTACTTCGAAATAGTGCGGAAAAAAGGGAGATTTAAAGTGAAACTTAGGATAATTGGACGTTATCGTCTTATTAAGAAAATACTATTAACTTTGTTTAAATTCGTTTTCTCGAAACTCTCAAAAGATGCTGGAGTCAAACCCCCAAAACTACAATGGACTAAACTTATTCGTTTATCTTCAAAGCTTTAGATCTTCTATTAATAAAGCGTTCCCTATGGGTGGATTTAAGTCACAATTCTTAATTCTTATTTACAACTTAGTAATCTGGAGCTTGTTTTTATCCTACTTCTAAAATTAGAAGGTTCTCAATTCTTCGTGTAAATATTTTTATATAATATAATATGATATATAGATGTAAAGAATCATCGGAATAGATGTAGAAACAAAACCTTTTTGACTGAACTTACATAAAAAATTACACGCTGAATTGAGAACTTCTTCCTTTTTTGAAGTCAGTCAGTAATAAGTACTCGATTCAGTTTCAAGTTTAAACAGAGTATTTACATAAGTGCACTACTGGTCTTCGTTAATATCTGACTCAATATGATCTGGCTTCTACAGAATATTAAACTCGTCAGTTACTCTATCACATAACATTTCTTGATCTTAATGGTCACGTACCATTGTTTAAACTGTCATGGAGAAACGAAGCGAGACACGATAGCCAGACCTAATGAAAAATAAATGCTTGTATCATACCACAAATTCATTTTTAGTTGACAAAAATAAATTATTTAAATTCAGAATTAATCTAAAAACCTGTGTGTCAGCTCTAAAGCATGATGGAGTAAACTCCAGTTTACTCCTTAAAACAATCTATGTATACGCGGCGACAACGGCCGAATGCGGCCGAACAATTAATCAACAGTTGTGACTGATTTGATTTTTTTTCTAATACTGGGGTGGTTTAAACAAAAACAAATGTAATGCTTTTGATGAAACCGCTCAAAAATTTCACTAAATAAATTTCCAAACCTTATATGAAAATCATTTTTTTGAAATTAGACTGTAATAATAAGTTGAACATGAGATAAGTAACTACGTAGTAAATAGAAGTCACTTAATAGTAAGTTCGAATGAATTAAAAACTTCGTTTAAAAAAACCGACTTCAAAAACTAAAAAACTAAAATGTATAAAATAACTTATTTCTAAAGCTATTATTATTAATATATATTATCTAAAACATCTTAAAGTCGGTGCTTAGTAATTTTCAAAATATAGTAATTTTTATGTTTTGCTTTGCACCGACTTCAAGATGTGTTAGATAATATATATTAATAATAATAGCTTTAGAAATAAGTTATTTTATACATTTTAGTTTTTGAAGTCGGTTTTTTTAAACGAAGTTTTTAAATTTTATTTGTTACTTTTTAGTGTCTAGCTATGTATGGGTGGACCTACAAATGGTGCCGCGCTTCTTAAAAAATATAGGTCCCAAGAACCCGGAACAAAAAATTTTTCGTAAAATGAAAACTACTGGGCCAAACTATGTCAAATTTTTAGGGGACCACATGGCAGCTATTCCGCGTCGAACAAAAAAAGAATCACGTAAATCGAATCATAAATCTCAGAGTAATTGGTGTACATATGGAACGGAGTGAAAATTATTTTCATGAAAAATGTTCATAAAATGAAAACTACTGGGCCAAACTATGTCAAATTTTTAGGGGACTACATGGCAGCTATTCTGCCTCGAACAAAAAAAGAATCACGTAAATCGGATCATAAATGACGGAGTAATCGGCGAACATATGGAACGGAGTGAAAATTATTTCCATGAAAAATGTCCATAAAATGAAAACTACTGGGCCAAACTATGTAAAATTTTTAGGGGACCAATTGGAAGCTATTCCGCGTCGAACAAAAAAAGAATCGCGTAAATCGGATCATAAATGACGGAGTAATCGGCGAACATACATAAAAAAAAAGGAACAAAAAAAAAAAAAAAGATTCCGACGAATTGAGAACCTCCTCCTTTTTTCGAAGTCGGTTAAAAACTAGCTAAACTACAAAGGGCGGCCTTATCGCTCAAAGCTATCTCTCCAGGCAACCCTCTAAGTAGTTTTAAACTAAAATAGAAAACTCTAACTCACGTCCCGTGGTTAATAATTTCAATTTTAACCGCGTAAATTAAGCTTTGCAAAATTTCCTTGCTTACTTTTGTCGCAGACAAAGCCGTCTTAACATCGCCTCCCATGCTACGAAGACCACAGTATCGGTAGACTAGTTGTAAACCTTTCGTACAATTTCCTTGAACCGGGGGTACTTAAACTTAAAGATATTTATTAATATACTACCCGGCGAACTTCGTACCGCCATATTTTCTGAATTCCTAAAAGACTTGTTTCATGACACAAAAAAAAATCACCATAATCGGTCCAGGTGATTAGGAGGATTCTAGAAACCGAGCTCAGCGCCACCTACCGGTTCTAATTGCCAATCTAAATCATCCGGGAACCCACTCAAACACACAAAAACAAAATCACCAAAATTGCTCCCGGTGATTAGGAGGATTCTAGAACCCGATCTCAGCGCCATCTACCGGTTTCAATTGTGGATTTAAACCATCCCGGGATCCACTCAAACACACATACAATATTTCATCAAAATCGGTAAAGTCGTTCTCAAGTTATGCGCTTACCAACACATTTTGCGATTCGTTTTTATATATAAGATTAGCTTCTGCCCGTGACTTCGTACGCGTGGAAAGGAAGTTAAAAAACACCCGCGATTTTGAAACATTCTTCATTGGTGCTCCGCTCCTATTGCTCTTAGCGTGATGGTTTATCAATAAATGGGCTATCTAACACTGAAAAAAAATTTCAAATCAGACCAGTAGTTCCTGAGATTAGCGCGTTCAAGCAAACAAACAAAGAAACAAACTTATCTGCTTTATATATTATATATATAAGATAAAACTCTCTCACTAACACCACACCCTGTCAAATTACGTTCCGCTTCTATTATGTTACGTTGCAGAGAAATTACTTTTAGTCTGTTATAAGCTGTTTAAGTAATTAAAGCTTTTTAACTATCCCACGGGAACTATTTAATTTTTCGGGATCAAAAGTATCATATATGTTGACCAGGGATATAAGCTATCACCATACAAAATTTCATGTAAATCGGTCCCGTCGTTTCTGAGTTTAGCCGGTACAAACAGACAGACAAACAGAGAAACAAAAAATTCTAAAAAAACGTAAATAAGTTCTATTTCACTTCTTACATCCCCCTGACTCGGTTTTTAGCAGTTTTTTTAATTGTAATTCGAAATTCGACCTCTACAATTTTATTATAAGTATAGATAATATATATAAAAATATAAGCAGCCTCAATATGACTATCGCGGTTAAACCATACCGCGAGTTATAGCGACGCTAGCGCCATCAAGAGTCCAACGAATTAACATTTATTATTCGTGTAATTGACTAAACATAGCCTCTGGATGAATACTTAACACTAGCGATCGAGGTATTTTCTAGTCTAGTCACCCCTTTTTTTCTGGTTAGTTGCCATCGGGACAAGTTTTTCATGTTATTGCGATGTTAACAAACAGACAGATAGACCACGTAATAGAAATTGGTTAACGTCATCTACAGAAGTTAGTAACACGAGGGGCGAAGTGAACGTATTTCCTGCCTTTAGGATAGGATAGAGAGGATGAGACAAGAGAGATCGGATAAGGAGTAGAGGCAGTGGACCTCTCACTCATCATACGAAAACGATCGGCTTAAATCTAATAATTCCACGTCAATATTCTGTAAAAGTGTACTATCACACGGATCTAGCTGGTCCTAAGCGCTGTAATCAAGTTATTGATGCTAGCATGACGCTAGCACGTCAGCAATACAAACTCAAACAGCTATACTAATCTGCCTACACTGTGCTGGGACAGCGCAGGCGGCGTGTACCGATTATATCAAATTTATGTACATAATTTGTCTGCAAACGGCCGCATGTTTTTGCTCTCCCTAGCTTATATATTAATTATTCGTTGTTTCGCGTTTTTGATGCTCAATTGGCTTATGGTTGCTATTTAAATTTAACTGAAGAGCCACTTTGGATAACGCTAAAGACATGTCCTTTAGGCTAGAAACTGGCATGTTAAAACTTACATAAGGAATTAAAAATTAGTCTCGTGCCACTTGTGAGAGGTCAGGTAATGAATCTTAAATACACGTATGTATGAAAACGGTAGTGAAAGTAGACGAAACGAAGGTTATTTGTCAGGATCGTCGTAAGTGCAGGTAGATATGTATGTATGTTATACCTACAATCGTCCAGTCCGTCTATCCGCTTGCTATTCGCTTTTAAATTGTGACACTCGCATCTAAGTGCACATTACGTATATATGTCCAGGAAGCAAGTCGTATTAGTTTCAAAGTGATTGGAGTGCTCCGGGCGATACAATGGGCTACCACACGATCTTGAGTGCATCTTCAACGTGTTATTAATACTACTTAGAACTAATATCTTTCTGTATAAAAAGAGATTGGTGGCAGTTGCTTCTTCCAAATAAAACTCGATGTGGACTGTATGAGTTACTATTTCATTATTTACAATTAAATTAAAACTATACATAGACGAGTTACTTTTTTATTGCAGGAGTTCAGCAGACAAGCAGACGGCCCACTTGATGGAAAGCGGTTACCATCGCCTATCGACATTTGCATTACAAATGCGCTGCTGCTCACGTAAGGGAGACTGGAACTTGGTCACTAATGCCGGAATACAAATCAAGGTTGTTATGGCGACATACCAGGCCAGGGATGGTAGCCATCCAGGCGGGAAAATGCCCAACCACCTGGCTGTGGGTTGTTTTGTCACCTTTTAAGACAGGCCGCCCGGCCGCAGGAATTTGTATTCTTTCTCCGTTCCTGCACGGATTTTATATTGGACTTGACTTTATCTTGTTGATCTAAAGACCTCACAACTTCACCGGGGTTTTATTAATTTTATTCTCGTATTACTAGTTCGTTGCACTGCAAAAGTATAAAATTGTGCTGCAGTGACAACTCCCAATACAATACCCGTGTAATGTTGGCCTAATTCTCTTCTATTATAATTAAACTCATTATCACAATGAGAGTATTGGCTAAAACAGAAACATGCAAAACATAATTGAAATGTCCGAAAATACCAATCAAATTTTACGAACATCGCGAGCGGAGGTTTGTGAGTACCGCCAAATTGAAACATGAAATTCAGCGCATACATTGTTATTGTACCAAAATTAATCGAGTGTTATGAAATATAATAACTGAGTTATACAATACCGTAATAATAAATTTAATCAAGTCGCCTCTTATAATTATAACAGAGTAAAGCCCTGTTTCCACGCGTAGTGTTGGGCCCATCTTTTTAAAATGATATTATTATTGTTAAGTGCGAGCGGGGGACCACTTACGATTGGAAGGAAACTCCAGTTCTTTTCCAACTAAACGCTTTTATTAACTTATACAGCTGCACGTGATTGTGCTCCGCAGGGGTTTTTTTGGCCAGTGGAAATCCGTTTGAGGACTAAGCCGCGACAGACAGAGAAGCCTGGGGGGATAATTCGCGATCCGTCTGTGGGATTCACCAGATCGGGGGTGGCACTAGCATGCCCACTCCGAACTGGTGCCATGCTATTGCCACTCCCCAGTTAGAGATGCCCACTAAAACCCTTGGGATGTTCCGTCCTGCACCTTATTCTAGGGCTACGGGTAAACGGGAATCCCACTTCCGCGTGCCCTGGCAGGCGTGGGCCTCACACACAGGCCTTTTCCATTGCCGAGGGACTTATTTTGTCTCTCAGCATCGTCTAGGTCTAGTCCGGGCGTGGGGCGGTTTGTAACACGCCCCCCGGGAAGAGAGATGAGCGCACGCGGAATAATCGCGTTCTCATCTCGACGGCATGTGCAGGTAAGTGAGAACCCTTATACCTCAAGGGGCCCCACCCGGTCGGCCGCTTACAGCTGCCGAAGGTCAATATCCGCCCTCCGGCGCCGGTGCGCCCTACTTCGGCGGGAGGGAAGTAAGGAGGTACGCTCATGCTCCCACTTCGCCTCCTTCTTTGCATACATGACGTGATCGTAGAAGGAGGAGACGGCATCCCATCCGGGTTTGCTCACGACCATAGTGCGTACCACGGCCGGGATCCGCAGGGTTGCCGCCTACACGCACTGCCCCGACGATAAGATATCTAACTTACAATACCGTCGTCGATATGACATAGCCCACCTCCTGCTGCTGCTGCGGTGCTCACCTCCGAATTTACCGCGTATCTCGCTTCTAGATCTTCTCTTAAACTACGCTACACTACTTCACGGAACTGCCACACAATACAACACTAAGCTTTTCACTAAATTCACCACTAAACTCACTGTCACTGTCTTCTATTAAACTTTTGTTCTAACTATTTCGTATCGCATTTGTCGCTTCGCTGTCTTAAACTGAACTCTCTGGTAGGCGCGTCTTACCCTGCTTATATATCCGGAAGAATTTTCTGGAATTCATAATTTCGATTTTCTTTTGGTTATTCTTTTATTTACTAGCTATCCCTTTCTAAACACCTATCTCTGTGTTTTCCTTCCTGAATCTTCCGGACTTTTTCTAAAAGTCTTGCGACCGGCTTACGCTGTGAGAAAGTTCTACCATCGGTCGCCACAATATCAAAATAAAATTTTAGTTATTCATTATTGAAAGTTATTATTTTACCTTCGCTTTAAAATCAATTCAAGTTGTTGTTTAAGGGTCAAGCCCCTACCTGATCTTTCTGTTTTATTTTATAAAGTATCACGTTTGGAACTGTCACTGTCAATTTTTGAATTACCTAGTTGGCTTTGTTCCGATGTGTGTATTATTTCGGTGCATTAAAAGTAAATAAACTGTTAAAATTTCTGATCAACTTATTGGGTTTTCCCCACATATATTTGTTCAGTTTACAACCGCACAAATAATATTATATATCAATTTAGTTCGCACACGCATTCGGCCGTGAGCTAATAATATCTTTGTACTCAATAAACTATATTCATCAAACTTCGTGTTTACCTACATACAAACTACAGCAGCAGAGCGAGACTCGTTTAATACCAGTGTCTAGTATAATAATATGTAATATTTTCTTATATGATTTAACGACGGTCATCGCAGCGCATCACTAGCTCCGACCGGCTGGCTCTAAAACACACGTAGGTGGGTACCTACAGGTGTTTTAGAGCCGGCCGGTGTGCCGCTTGATTCCAATTACGCACGTGCTACAGGTTCCCTAATATATAATGTACGTGCAGCAATAACGTATACGCTCCGGCACTAATACCTAGTTGTTACTCTGTTTTAGTTAACTTTATGGTACTGTTTGGCTATTCAAATTCTAAAGTTTTTGAAGTGAAACTTCTATAGAGACGAGGTGTATTAGGATTTTTTCTGTCTGTAAAAAATGCATTAATTACAATGTGCTTAACCTAACCAAATCATAATTTGCAGTAAACCTGCGAAAAATTGAAATGTGTGCTGGGACACATAGTAGAAGTGAAACATCAACGGATGAGTGGAAAAACGAATCGCAACAAAATTTTAACTTAAAGTTTTATGGGCAGATTGTTAATATACTTATCCAATTTGAAAAGCTGCCTGTAAAATTTTAAAAACTTATACTTTTAAAACTTTAGACCTTACATTTTAATGATAAATAAACAAAACAATTTGTTTGTTTGTTTTAAATGTGATTGGATTACGGATATTTATAACTATCCTAAATTTCACACGATAGCACGAGGTCTTACGCATTTTTACGCTATCAGAAACTTTTTAAAACAATTTATTATTCCTAATTAAATGTAAACATATAACTTAAATATATTTTTGTAATTGTCTACGACAAGGTGTCGCGACATGACACAAAACCATTATTTAAATGGCAGCACTAAAGGGTTGTGCAATTATTGTCTTCTTAGAGTGGCAACAGTATAAAGTTGCGCAATTTATATTTCCTTAGACTGGTAACACCTAGAAGGGTTACGCAAATTGTATTTGTAAGAGTGGTAACACCAAATAAAATAGTCTTCATAATTACGCATCCGAGTATACAATTTCTCTAACAACCTAAAATCCACATATATCTATTTTAATCGCTAAACCAAGCTTCCGAATAGTTGTAGCCAACAGTAATCCCATTTTAATTTTGATAATCTCCTCTATAGGTTTGTTTCCTTTTTTATTATTAACGTATTACTTTCCGTATTACGTATTATTTCGCACCAAAAATGTGCCATTTTGTTTTTTCCAAACACCTATCTAAAAACACTTGGGTTTTTAAGACGAATATAATGATATCTTAACTGTCGAAATCCATCAAGCCGTTTTGAAGATCGAGGTAATAAAGAAATTTACAAATATATAAATACAAGCAAAACCCATAACCCTTCCTTGGCAGTCAGGTAATAAGAAAATGTTTTAACGACTCATCTTTATTCTTTCTTTTTTTGTTGTACACAAAATAGTTACAAATAAAACTACAAAATACTGGTTGGTTGCGCCGAGGAACACCTCCTTGTAAATTCTTCCTCCCCACCCTCGCCATCAAGAAAAGAATAATACTTTAAATGAAGAATGCGCATAACAAGACAGATTCGACGGCTGTCACTGCTGTCACCGCCGTATAAAACTACGTACATAAAAAATTACATATATATAATTGTTGGAACACGAAATAAATAGAAATAAACCAAGATTTAATTTGAAGATAAAAGCCCAGTATCCTAGTGAGAGTGTGAACCCCGGGGGACGAGCGCAGTGTGGAGGCGGACTGGTGGCGAGGTGAGTATTCTTTCCTTGCTTCTTCTTCTTCCCGTCCCTTTGCCTTCTCCCGGCCATCGCATCGCGCCCGCATTTGTTGGTTACCTTCGAGCCGGATATCGTATCCATTTCACGCTATACCGCATTAACTTTGTCGTCACATCATCCTAGGATTTGGACAGTTTTGCATCGCATCACACGTATTTCATACATTTTCTCGTTTTGCCCGCATCGCATACGTGTGCTTTACTCGTTGTTCCAACAAGCCGCATCTTACACGTATTTTCTTACTTTCTCGCTAGCCCCGCATCGCATACGTGTTTTACTAGTTCCTCGAACAAATCGCATATTTCTAACGCATTTTGTATATTTTCATAAATTCGCTTAATTTCGTAGAATAATGCCGCGTCACGCAGCCCCGGCTTCACCGGAGCTCTCAAATAAGTTAAAGTTCCTCGAAGCGCTTCAAAAAACATACGTTGACCGCTTAGATAGGGTCTACAATGAGGGTCTGGGAACTGCTACAGATCCGTCATGTATAGAAAGCTTTTTAAGTCAAGCGCACTCTATAGACGACTTACGTGTCAGCTTTCAAGACACATTACAACAAATAAACATGCTCCGCATGCAATTAGAGCCTGATTATACACCAGACCTTCAGTCTTGGACGGCTTTCGAGGACACTTATTGCCTTGTGAAACGTAAGTTCACATATTTAAGCCGCGAGCAGTCTGATTCGCCTCACATTACTATGTCGGAGTCAGACCGCCCTAAGAGGCATTTACCAAATTTGCCGCCTATGCCTCTCCCTGAATTTGATGGGAATATTAAAAATTGGCCTCTATTTTATACCGCATTTTTAAATACAGTCCACAATAACAATAATTTAACTAATTCGGAAAAATTATATTATTTGATAGGCAGATTGACAAATAAAGCCAAGTCTGTTTTCGCAGGGTTGTCACCTACGGGTGAAAACTACGATATAATTTTTCATTCGCTTATATCCAAATATGAGGATAGACGTACTCTAGCCTCTTCATATTTAGACCAGATCTCGGACGTTAAGCCATCGAGCTCATGCTCAGTCGAGAATCTGGAATATTTTCTAGATAGTTTCGTTTCATCAGTGCATGCCATACAAAATCTTAATTTTGATAAGCTTGCAGATTTTATGTTCTTGCATACCGCGCTCCGGAAGTTAGATTCGGAGACAGTCCGCTCCTTCGAAATAGACCAGAGAGGGAATGATATTCCACCCTTCTCTGACCTCGTTGATTTTATCCGCGACCGTATAAAGATAATTCAACGTTCTACTATTCTCGCTAAACCCGCGAAGAAAGTTATTGAACATAGACCGAGTCAACCTTCGAAGCCAAGGCTTACATTCGCTTATGTTGCTACGAATAATACAACGCCTCCATCTCAGTCTTGTGATCTTTGCCTTTCGTCTAGGTCCAGTAATCACTTATATAATTGTTAAAAAAATTTAATGCTTTCTTCGCGTGAACGCTTTAATTATATTAAGAATAGTAACGCGTGCATTAATTGTCTAAGTTATACACATAAGTCGTATAATTGTCGCTCAAATTCGGTATGTAAAAGGTGTCGGAGGAAGCATCACACTTTATTACACTTCGACAATTCCGCCTTTGCCGCACCCGCTATCAATGTCGAATCTCACGGACCCGCACCTCTGTCACGGGTTTCAGAGTGCAAATGCAGCACACGCCCAACGCCGCCGATCGAACCCATAAACCTGTCAACGACCGCCTCCACATCCACTGCGCCCAACGTAACGTTGTGCACATTTTCTTGTAATGATGATTTGCGACAACCCTACAATCAGTCATCAACTGCGCAGACAATGTCAGTTCTTTTACCAACTGCGAAGGTTGTCGTCTATGACAACAACGGACATGCGCAGCATGTTCGATGTCTTCTCGACAGTGCCGCGCAGAGCAACTTCATTACAAAGACATGTTTAGAACGGCTAGGTTTAAATTCAAATAAATGTCGAACTTCCGTCAACGGAATTGGGGGCTCGTCGAAAATAATTAATGGTTCCGCACATATTAAATTTTATTCTATATAATATTTAATAATAATGTTTTATACAACATGAATGCTTTGGTTGTAGACAAGATTACTGAACATTTGCCGACGCATTTCGTAGATAGTTCTTTGACTTCAGAATTCAGTAATCTGCCGCTCGCCGATATTAATTTCGGTCAACCCGGTGAGATCGATATGCTCATAGGCTCTTCGCTTTTCCCGCATTTATTGCTTTCGGATAGAGTTTATTCGCGCTCTCTAGGTTTTCCATGTGCCATGGAGACCACGTTAGGTTATGTAATACTTGGTAGCGCACCCGCATTTAAAATGGATTCTTGGTCAGCAACTTCTTGCTGTTGCGTCACATCGCATTCCGATATCGATAATATTGTTAGTAGATTCTGGGAATTGGAGGAGGTTTCCGTACCGCGAATTCTTAGTCCGGATGACCGCGAATGTGAAGACATTTATCATCGGACTACTATTCGCGATCATAATGGTAGATATATCGTCTCTTTACCATTTAAAGATAGCGCTGATTCGCTTGGTGATACGCTCACGTTGGCGAAGAAGCGCTTTGATTGTCTTGAAAAGAAATTCATGGTGTCAGCAAAATTAAAGCAAGCATACGACGACAATATTAAAGATTTGTTGAATAAAGGCTATTTATCGCTCGTCGGTTCTGTGGCAACTTCAGATACTAATCTGTCCTCATATATTATGCCACATCACGGAGTTTTGAAGGAGGATAGTTTAACTACTAAACTTCGCATCGTCACTGACGCCAGTGCTAAATCCAGTACTGGTATTTCATTGAATGATGTTCTCTACAGAGGGGAAAATCTTCAAGGGAATTTATTTATTATTTTGATAAATTTCCGTCTCTTTCAAGTAGCCATAACCGCGGACGTTCGTCAAATGTTTTTAGCTATTGGTTTGAATGAGAGTGACAGACGATTTACTCGTATACTTTACAGGTTTTCTCCAAAGGAGGAAATTAAGGTATATGAATACACTCGGGTTTGCTTCGGTTTAAAATCCAGTCCCTTCCATGCGTTACGCACTTTAAGGCAGCTAGCTGTGGATGAAGGCGACTCGTTTCCACAGGCGAAAAAAATAATTGAGGATGGATATATATATATGGACGATGTGGCCTACAGCTCACCTCCTGAGGAAGCAGAAGATATAACAAAATCGTTGATTTTCTTACTTAAACGGGGTCAGTTCGATCTTGTGAAGTGGATGAGTAATTCGCAAGACCTCATTGACTCAATCCCGGAATCGCATCGTCTTTCTTCTATAAAGGAATTTGGAGAGAAGGATATGCATAAGGTTTTAGGACTTTCCTGGTCTCCGATTAGTGATATATTTAAGTTCAATATATCCAATGTTGCTGAATATTGTACAAAACGTTACATTTTATCGTGCATTGCCAGGTTGTGGGATATAATGGGATTTATAGGTCCTGTGATTCTATACGCTAAATTGCTAATTAAAAAATTGTGGCTTATCAAATGTGATTGGGATGACCGTCCGCCTGCTTCGGTGATTGAACATTGGAGACAGTTTAGTGGTGAACTTCGGGAACTTAATCAAATTGCTATCGGTCGACATGTTGGTATAAAGGAGGGAAGTGTGGTGACCATTGTTGGATTTTCAGATGCCAGTGAGGAAGCTTATGGCGCTGTCGTATATTTGCACGTCAGAAATCATAATGAAATTTCTGTTTCATTGATTTGTTCGAAATCAAGAGTCTCACCTATGAAAACTGTTTCACTAGCTCGCCTTGAGCTTTGTGCCGCACTTCTTCTCTCTAAGCTACTACGCGTTGTTATGAATACTTGCAACGCTCGAATTGCTATTGACTCTGTTTACGCTTTCTCGGACTCTACTGTCACGCTCTGTTGGATTAAGTCCTTACCATATCGCTGGAACACTTTTGTGGCAAATTGGGTGGCTAAGATTCAAGCCGAAATTGCACCCGATCGCTTTTATCATATTTCGGGTTCAGAAAATCCGGCTGACTGCTTGTCGCGGGGGCTCAGGCCTAGCCAAATAGTCTGCCATCCACTGTGGTTCTCCGGCCCGTCGTGGCTTTCATCTAGGGTTGTGGATTGGCCTATCATTCCATTCAACCCTTCGAGTATCTCTGATCTTCCAGAGGGAAAAAATATTGCGTTAGTCACAGTGAATATAGCTCCAGAACCGGTTCTTGTAACTTTGTCGAAACGATTCTCTTCTTGGAGCAAATTATTAAAAGGTATTATATACATTTATCGTTTTATGAAAATTCTACCGATTCGGAATTTCATTGTTGCTTCGGATTATGAATTTGCCGAACTTAAGCTGTTATCAGGTTTACAATATATGCATTTCAGAGATGAAATAGATAAATTGAAGGCAAAAGGATTGTGTAGTCCTGCATTGCAACGTCTTAAGCCATTCATGGATAATGGTTTGCTGCGTGTTGGAGGACGTTTGCAATACTCCCAGTTATCTTATGATGAGAAGCATCCGATCGTTCTTCCGCGGAAAGATCATATTGTAAATCTTCTTGTTAATTATACTCATATTTTACATTGTCATGCCGGTTCTGATTTGTTGTTATCAATATTGAGGCATAAATATTGGATCATATCAGCACGTAATGTCGTTCGCTCTATTATTTATAGATGTTTGCCGTGCTTTCGTTGCCGTCCGCGTAATAATTTTCCTGAAATGTCAGACCATCGCGTTTGCAGAGTTGTTCAAGCTCTCAAGCCTTTTACCCACGCTGGTATTGATTTCACTGGCCCCATAAAGGCAACACCAGTTCGCAGACGTGGAGTTCGTGCGATGAAGATTTATGTATGTCTATTTGTGTGCTTGACAACGCGCGCGGTCCACATTGAATTAGTAAATGAACTTAGCACTGATAGCTTTTTATCTGCATTTCATAGATTTCTATCGCGTCGAGGCCCAGTAACTAAAGTTTATTCAGATAATGGGACAAATTTTATTGGAGCCAAGCGCAAATTAGGGGAAGCGCATCAGTTTCTTCTATCACGTGATTTCAATATTGAATTTAAAAACATGTTAGCGGCTAATCGCATTCAGTGGATGCTTAACCCGCCTACGGCCCCTCATTTAGGCGGGAGTTGGGAAGCGAATGTTAAAACATTAAAAACCCACCTTTTTAGGGTTGTAGGAGATCAATTGTTATCCCTTGAAGAGCTATCAACTGTACTGACTCAGATTGAGGCAGTAATGAACACTCGCCCATTGTGCAGAGCGCTTTCTAATGATCCGTCAGAGCCTTTAGCTTTAACACCGGCTCATTTCTTAAATACAACGCCGCTTAAATACTTTCCTGCTTCAAATTTGAATGACGAACATGTCAATCTCAACTCACGTTTTGAGTTAGTTAATAAACTTGTATCTTCCTTTTGGCGCCGTAGGAGAAGCGAATATCTGCACACGTTACAAATGCGTCATAAATGGAATACAAGAGCCAATCCAATAAGAGTTGGTGAGGTTGTAATTTTAAATGTTGATAATATTCCGCCACTACAATGGCCTTTGGGCATTGTAGATGAAATTTTCCCAGGGAAAGATGGCATTGTTAGGACAGCTAAAGTCCGCACTGGTAGCGGATCATATTTACGCCCGGTTGTGCGACTCTGTCCATTACCTAAATCATCTTGATCACCGCTTTAGAGTTTGTTTTGTTTTAATTAGAATTGACTTTTGTTTTGTTTATCATTTTCATCTGTATTATATTTACTGCATCTAACTTGTTAAACCCGCATCCGCATTCATTTTCGTATGGCATTTTCGCTTCGTATACTCTTATCGTATTCCCGCATCGCATTCTTGTAGCGCATTCTCGCACCGCATTCTCGCATCGCATATTCTCATCGCTTTTACACCGCTTTCTTGCATGGCCGCATACATATTCGGTTTTGAAGGGAATCCTTCAAGCGGGGGAGGATGGTTGCGCCGAGGAACACCTCCTTGTAAATTCTTCCTCCCCACCCTCGCCATCAAGAAAAGAATAATACTTTAAATGAAGAATGCGCATAACAAGACACATTTGGACAGAACTGTCACTGCTGTCACCGCCGTATAAAACTACGTACATTAAAAATTACATATATATAATTGTTGGAACACGAAATAAATAGAAATAAACCAAGATTTAATTTGAAGATAAAAGCCCAGTATCCTAGTGAGAGTGTGAACCCCGGGGGACGAGCGCAGTGTGGAGGCGGACTGGTGGCGAGGTGAGTATTCTTTCCTTGCTTCTTCTTCCCGTCCCTTTGCCTTCTCCCGGCCATCGCATCGCGCCCGCACTGGTGATGTACGAAAGCGAGCTTAACCCTAAAAAGAGTTTTCTTCCAGCAAACCTGGTCTAGCGAGAGTGAGAAAGCAAGAGGCAGGGTTGGGTACATTGAAGTTTATATGGATAAGTAAATAGGTTCTTACACCTAAATGTACATTAAATTTGTTATTGAAAATAAATTTTACATAATAAACTACATTGTTTTTAATGCAGGAGTTCAGCAGACAGGCAGCCTATGGACATTTGCAACAGCAAAGGGATTACAAATGCACTGCTGCCCTCTTAAGGGAGACTGGAACCTGGTCACTAATACCGGAACACAACTGTTATGGCGGCATACTCTACTCGTAGACCAGGGTTGGTAGCCATCTGTGGAGCAGGCTGTGGGTTGTTCGTCACCTCTAACTAAATTGTATTCATTCTCTGTTCCTGCACGGATGACATATACATACATAAACTTACATGCACATATATGTATATATGCCTTGTATATACATATATAAAATACATATGTAGCACGGAGGTTTCTTTTTTCAGCGCTAACCTCTACCAACGTTTATGAATATAAAAATAATGTCATGTCACATCCCACGTTGGGCGCCACTATAGTAGTTTAAATATATTAGGCTACTACAATTAATAATTAATGATTATAAGGATAAATTTGGATTTGTTAGATAATAGAAACGTCTTATAATATCGCAGACATAAGTCAAGTCGCCCTTACGTGACATGAAATTCCCTTTATATTCATAAACGTTAGTCGTAATTTTAGCTTGCATAATAAAATCCCTACCTAATAGAGTTCTAGTCTCTGCATTGGGAAGTACCATAAATGTGGTAAGTATAGCTTGATCTTTTACCCATACTGCCACCTCACATTCAAGAGCAGCGTGCTGTTGTTGTGAGCCGTCGGCTAATCCTATTGTCCGTGAGCAGGTTTTAAAACTTATTCCGACATTGGTTAAAATACGGTACAACATCGGACTTGCGATAGAGTGGGTTGCTCCAGTATCTAGAATAGATAAACCGTAGCGGCCCACAACTTGAATTTCAATTAAGGGTTGTGTACTGATGTTGTCATATGTCAAAACAGTGTGAAACTCTGGTTTCTTTAAATTCGCTGATATTGGTACACTCTTTGTAAATTTCGATTGTTTCCATAAGTGCCTCGAGTTCATCCATGTTTCCGCTCGTGCCATGGAAGCGAGCTGTGCATTGCGCGAAGTTGCCGGATTGCACCGTTGGAGTCCTCGGAGTCGCAGTCTGAAGTAACTGTTCCAGTAATATGCGATTATTTTCAGACTGGTTCTGCGTAATGTTTGCAACATATTGTGACGTAGCGGTTTGCGACGCTACTCACTTAAAATCCCCATTCAAATTCCCGCCATTTTAAACTACGATTATATTACCATTCGTACACAACGTCCCACCGTTAAATTACTTATTTTTCCAAACAACCTCGTTTCTTTTAGAAATAAAACATTTCTCACATTCTAAACCTATTAATTTGTTTCATTCAAACGATAGTTATTCACTATGGAATATCGTTCATTCATCGCATACAACCTTAACAAGGCGGTATGAATCGGTTACCTCGCCTGCCTACCTGAAACGTGAGTTATGTCAATGTCGTGACACGACAATATTATTGCTTCCTGATTCGTTCTAAATTCTATGAAGTGTGTCTCAAAACGGGATTGGCACAAATAAAGCCGTCGCTTTGCGATTGGGCCAGCGATCATAGTGAAGTGCTTATCCTAGTACAACGGCAACCATTTTGATAGCTTCTTTCTGCTGCCGGTCGTCCGCAGTGATACACGCGTCGATTCTACCTTACTAGGGAGCGACGCACATCTGCTTTTCTTGTAAGTAACCCTACATCTTTCTTATCTGTTGGCGAATTATATCTTACCACACCTGAAGGTCAAACGTCATTTCAGTACCATGATCTGGACGGTGTTAGCTGACCTTGGCCACGCGGTTCGTCCGCCCGAGTAAAACTACTCGCCTGTCTCCTGCATTTTGCCTGCCTTGCTGTCGAATATATTAAGCCAGTAAGTGCTCTTTTTCTCCTAACAAACTATTGTTCGCGTGTCCGACTCAACATGGTCTGACACGTCGGTATTTTCTCCAGCAGGACCCGGCGTGTATGCCACGCGGTCTAATCAACTTTTTGCACGTACTCTCGATGTTGGTTATTTTAACTACAAAGATTATAAATGTAAATCGTACCCCTTTTATCATTATTTAACTGTAATTGCCATAAGGCATAGCATCTACCTTTCTTGCCCTCGCTTAATCACCGCCGCCTGTACGCGCTATTAACATCATCACCTCGGCGTATTCCAGGTCTGAAGTTCACCCACCTAGTGAGCTGTTTATCTGCGGCCTGCCGTTTAGGCTGCCCATCTCCACATAGTTGGCTCGGGACGTATCGCACCCAGCCTTCCTGTAATTCCCGCCTGCTGCGCTTGGAATTCAGCTAAGCTCGTTCATTTACTCTTCGACTTCTAAAACCTAAATCAAACTTATTGGAACACCTAGATTTTGACACCACCGAAAGTAAATTGACCTGAAAACATCGGAATACCTCTCAGTATACCTCCATCTCTTACAGAAACCTTCAAGCCTGTTGCCTGACAGCCCACATTTTTATTCCCCCAAAACGTCCGTCTCTGCTTTGCCCTCTGGCACTTTACTAATCTATTATGAGCCTTTAATCTTCGAAGCATATACCTAAGTTTATATATAATTATATGTTAAGTTCTGTTTATTAAATACCTTTGTTCCTTGTATAGTTTTGTTAAACTGAAATAAATTTGTTACTTCTAATCCGTCTCATTCTTTTATATACCTCCCGGATAAAAAGGTAACAATATCACAAGACATATTGATGTTTTGTGTCGTCATCGTCACTTCAGGTTCATGTATAGAGCCTGATGGTGTAGATGGGAGTTCGTTGTCGTCATTCCTTGGTTCGCGTCTCTTCGGTGGCATAGTGGTGATAACGAAATAATTAAGCGTTCCAAAACTTATGCTCTACCGGTGATGCTTTTAGTTCCAAAGGAAAATTCGATACGATTTGTTCTTGCGGTGACTGTTTTCTTCTAATTTCCAAATTTATTGATTTTATATAATTTTGATTCGAATTCCCAGTTCGGGCGCCACTATATCCCAGTTGAGTCCTTTCGTAGGAGATATTAGATTACCTTTAAATGAGAATCTTAAGCGAGATAGACCCAGGAAGCTGACCTAGATACGAGGGCGGTTAATCTAGGTCAGAGGGGGAGGATATAGCACGGAGGTTTTTTTCTTCAGCGCTAACCTCTACCAACCAATATAAAAGTAATGTCATGTCACGTTAGGGCGACTTGACTTATGTCTGCGATATTATAAGACGTTTCCATTATCTAACAAATCCAAATTTATCCTTATCATCTTTAATTATTAATTGTAGTAGCCTAATATTTTAAAACTACTATACATATATATATAAATATCACTTAACTAGGACAGATAGTGCTTTTCAACTCTTCTTTTAAACATGGTTTCCGACAGACTATCTTGGATTATTATCTATTATATTTAATTTTATATTTCACGTCTATTTTGCTAATTAGTCAAGGTTGTATGGGTACACACTCTAAATCTGGGCTGGGGGCCATTCAGACAAAAACCGTTCCACCTTGCTATGGGTTGTTTTGTCGCCTCAAACGCCAGACCACCCCAGCGCCGAAAGTTGTATTCTTTCTGCGTTTCTGCACGTACGAGTATATACCTTACACACAAACATAACAATTTATACAAAATTTCCAACACATTTCCGAAATAATTTGAAAATTGAATAAAAACAGTTTATTTAGTTTGTTATTTAATCTAGTGCCGGCTTCTTCTATTTCAGCGAACACAAAACTGCAGTAATTGAATTACCAAACGCGGGTCTTTGAAAAAAAACTTTTTTGTGCTTACACGAGTACTATCCTGGCACAACGAATTCGCACTTAATTTTGTTGCCTGATTTAATCTGGTGGTATGTATTTAATACTATTTAAGGTAAGGTATCTAATACTAAAGATAGGAGCCTGAAATAACATATTAGCTAGATGTGAAGCTAGGAAGTTTATTCTTCTGAACAGCGATAACACATTACGAAGCGGTGTACATAGAATAGTAAGTAGATTACAATTTTGACTTACATGTATGACCTTCAAAAACTGTTCTACTGTGGAACTTATTTTGAATAAAACTTTTGTATTTGATATAGTTTTGTTTTAATGTTTTTTTCCAGACAGATGTTTTAAATTAGTCTAGATATAATTTATCATTTTAATGGAACATTTGACAGAAAACATTAAACATACTTGCTGCTAAGCAGCTGGACGTTTAAAAGGTTAGGTATTTTAATACTCTAAAAGTATCATCAATCTGAGCAGAAAGAATAGGTTGAACACAATTTATCTTACTCTTCTGGCACATGATAGTCATAAAATATAGTTATAACTAGTTTTATTAAAAAACATGATAAAACTTCAATATCTTGTTACATGCCGCCAAAGGTGAAGACACACCTGCCTGTCATAAAACGCAGTTTATTACCTTTGTCACATTTGGACTTCTTTTGTTTACTTTGTGTTTAAAATTTGCAATTAGACAATAGCCTATTGTTTTTGTTTTCGACTTTGTTGGGCGTTCGCAGGAATAATTAACCAGATGTGCAGATTACGGTTTCTCGGAAACCCCAGTTCACGCGGTCTATTTTTGTGTTGTATAGTTAGTATAAAACAATGCCCGACCGGGGCGGCGGGGTAGTCGCGGGAGCAAGACGTAGATTTGATGAGCGATATAGTGACGGACTTTGCGCGTGTTATTAAATCGTGCAGTTTGTACTAGTAGTGTCTATTTATATTTGTACCTATATTATACGTGTTTGTATAGTTCTAAAAAAATCTATAGTAATTCCAACGGCATTTTAATTCGAGTCCTGTAGCTCGTAACAATATCATCAAGTTATCGAAAACTCACGTAAAATATTTATTAATGCCATTTAAATCAAATATCCAATGGATAGGATATGTGGGTATCAGCTGTGTCCATTCACGCCGACTCAGGAACATTCAACCACCATAGAAGCTGTTGGTACAAGTGACGAACGCGAGAACCTATACCACTGATAAATAAAATTGAAGTATGTATTTGTAAAGTCAAAATAAAACACTCAGGTGACTTCGGCAACCAAACCACGGCTGCTGCACGCTGCTTTCTGATTACCCACTCAACAGCCAACACAGACCAGCCACGTGACCCGCGCGAAGCTAATCGCCCACTCCAACTGTCTTTCTATACGCATTGGAAACCGACACACGAGCTCCTGCTCTCCCAACTCACTGGGACAACCAACTAAGTTGTGACTCACCAAAATTTTATTCAGTCCGACTCACAGAACTGCCAAGTGACAAATGAATTGGTATGCTACGAGAAGCATTGATAGCTGTGAAATTTTTGACTTCATCCGTCCATTTCTACCATCGACTTCAGTTTCAGCAAGAAGGTATGTAGTGGAACATTTACAAGAATAGTAGTAAAAATAAATAGCACTGTACAATAATATATACAAATTTTCAACAATAATGGATTGAAAACCTCCTCATTTTGGAAGAATACAAATTATGCACTTTATGATTTTTGTTCTTATTATTATTCTGGTTTTTGACAGTTAAACATTTTAGAATAATTGCTCGATGACCTTTATCCGTGCAGGAACGGAGAAAGAATACAATTTCCTGCGGTCGGGCGTCCTGTCGTAAGAGGTGACAAAACAACCCACAGTCAGGTGGTAGGTCATTTGCCCGACTGGATGGCTACCACCCCTGGTCTAGAGTATGTCGCCATAACAACCTTGAGTTGTGTTCCATCATTGGTGACCAGGTTCCAGTCTCTCTTAAGAGAGCAACAGCGCATATGTAGTACCTTTGGTGTTGCAAGTGTCCATAAGTGATGGTAACCGCTTTTCATCAAGTGGCGTCTCCTGCAAAAAAAAAAAACCCTCCGGCATAGTTACAGATGACTTTATTCCCTTAACAACAAATCAAATCAATCAACAAAAAGCAATCCGCTATCTCTTATAACTCACGACCTGTTAATCAGTCGCCATGGAGTAGTCAGCTGATTAATACGAGCCGGTATGGCCTCATCCGTGGCCAGTGGCCACTCGCCTTTTGGGAAATTGCAATTGGTTAATTCCACAGCAATTGCGTTAAACGGTACAACTTAGAGCGCATTCACATTAGTGATGTTACGAAACAAAAATTCCGAATTTGATGAGAGGAAAAAAAAATGAAAGCAGAGTATCAAGCAATTTAACATTTTTCCACCTAGTATACTGCAACCCATAGAATTGGATACTTGGTATGGTAAATGTTGTAAATGAACTTTCGGTTATTTAAGTTCTGACTCGGAGTATGTAGGATTAGCTCCTAAGTTTTCCGTTATATATTACTCATTAAGAAAAAAATAAAATAACTTTATTTTAAGAAATAGCGACGTACTTAAACTACTTATTCATTATTTAATTACAAATACTGATACATTATGATTTTTATAAAAATGTAGCATATTTTGAAAAATAATTCAGAAAATAATATTTGTGCTCAGCTGTGCCGAATTTATATGACACAACGCTGATTTTCAATGCAAACCTTATTTTGGCGTGATAGTTCGTACATAGTTTGGCGTTATAACACAAGCATAGCTTGCTTGAGAACATACACTGTATATATTTGCCTACTTATTATGTGATTTATTTATTTGATTCTTTCAAGGCACATGCACCTATAGTGTTATATTAGAAACATCGAAAATAAATATAAATAATCAAATTAATTGTTAAATTATTGTAGACATCTATTTATGTTATTTTTATTTACTTTCATACGAAAGTGTACACTATAAAAGTAAAATAATAATTGATATTTATAAAAAGATCATCAGTACTTATTTCTATTCCAACAAACAAAATCATTGAATTTGGTATTCATTTGGTTAAAATTATTTATCATATAACAAATATTTTTTGTAAAAAATATATTTATTATATGAAAAATGATTTTTAATAAAATAGGTATAATATGTCATCCTCTTTATAGACGCCGTGTTGTATATAGCTTTGTGTAACAATTGCAGCGCGTCTCATGCAAATTAAGCAATGGTGGAAATTTGTTCAACATTCCATGTATCCAACCAACTGTTTGATTTATTCCTCGTTCCTTGGGTTACGTCGGATATGGGATGAGTATCAAACTATTGGGAATTTAAAACTTGTGTTTGTTATTAAGATAGATAGATAACACTTTATTATACACCAATACAAAATGAACTTACAGGGTAAAACAATAGTTAATTATGTATAAAGGGCGGTCTTATCGCTAAAAAGCAATCTCTTCCGTATAACTCCAGGAATGACTTGAAATGATAATGACGATCGTGGTAGACGTTACGTGTTATTGGACACACTTTTAGTTTAAGTTATATCTAGTTATTTTAGGACCGATGTTAATTACTCATTAGTGTCATTTCTTAGACTAGATTGTAATTATAATATTGCAACTCTAATACATATCATTTATGAAAACACTTATTATGTCCTTTAAAAATGTTCTCCAGATGAATCAATCTTTACTTGCAAGAATGTAGTTTATACAGATGTTATACAATTGTAGATATATTCACATTATACATTGTTATACATTCTACCACACAGTGATATACAAAATGACTTAAGTACTATAATTAAATTTACATAAATATTCTAATTCAGAAAAACGTCAAAAGAAAAAATAACAACTAATAACAAACAACAACAAATTTATCTACTGTATAGAAACACTCCTTGATTAGCCATTTTTTTACTACAGTGAATTTTCTTGCGGGTACATTTATAATTAGGCAAAGAGTTATAAATGAGAGAAGCCGTGTAAACTTAGTTCGAAAAAAGAAACTTTTGGATTAGATCTCGATTCAACGCAATCATCGATATGCCGCATATCGATACGATTACCCAATCGATCGAGTTAACACGTCGCATGCGGTGTGCAGCCACGTGACACGCCCCACATCCCGATTCGATTGTTTCGATTCAATTAGTTGCGAAGCGAAGCCTTCCAGCGCTTGACGAGTTGACGTTAAATGTGGACACGTTGGCTTGACGTGGGCCGTCGGCCGTGTGCCATAACCTGCTCATTAAGCAAACAGAAAGCCCGCAGTGAACTTTCAGTTAATTTGGCGTATGAACCCATAGGTATATAAATACAGGGCAATTGTATCGATTTATTTTATGTTAACGCTATTTAAGCGAACTATGTGTTACTTTGCAAACAAAGAAAGTAGTGATGTGCAGTCACGTAGTAGGGGCCCGCTCTCGTAGGTTGGCCTGGCTACAGTATCCTGTTGATTCCCGTGCCCAAAGCACGCGGCACGCCACTCTATATTTATAAATGTTTATAAGCGATTTTTTTTATTGCATGAGTTCAGTGGACTGGCAGACGGCCCACTTGATGGAAAGCGGTTACCATCGCCTATGGACATTTGCAAAATTGAAGGCTACAAGTGCGCTGCTGCTCTCTTAAGGGAGACTGGAACCTGGTCACTAATGCCGGAAGACAACTTAAGGCTGTTATGGCGGCATACTCTAGATCCAGTCGAGCAAATACCCTACCACTTGGCTGTGGGTTGTTAGCTTAAGCTTAGAAACATCTAGATATTGAAGTAGCCAAATTAGGCCTGGGGGGTCTAATCCGTATTAGCCGATGGATATGTGGAGTAATGCGGAAGGACCGTGTCAGGAACTCCCGCCTCTGCGGCAGTCTTCACGTCCATAACATAGCAGACAGACTGCAGGAGAATCGCCTATGCTGGTACTGACTGTACCAGCATAGCATTCTACGTTACGTACGTTTTACGGAAACCGGCTAGTTACATAGGGAACAAATGTCTAGACATCGACCGGAGACGGCTCCGCCAGGTCCCTGTCGCAGGCGTCGCAGGCGTAAAAAATGTTGGATTGACATTGTGTGGGATTACATGCTTGCTATAGTCTCAATACAAGAGATATAGTAGGAAAGCGGACGCTGGTCGTCGAAGCGATCGCTCCGAACGCAACCGGGATTTAATGCTGGGAAATAAATAAATAATTATTAAAAAAAATATGCTCGGATGATGATGAAGAAAACTCGACTGATAATGGCAGTCGAAATCAATGTATGTATTTCACACAATATGGTTTATAAGGTTTTAGATGAACTGTTTACTTGGCTACAACGTAGCCTAACACAAAACAAGTCATACGTGTGAGAAACTTTTCCTATTAGGCTAATGGATTGATGTAGGCTTGTAAGAGCAATGTTGTTGCTATTACAAAAACGAATTAATTTAAGATAACATGCTTGTCACAAGATAATTATGATAATTAAATTAACGCAAATTATAAAGTAAACCTAAACATTAATCTATGAATATTATATCTAGAAATCTTTTTCTATTGGCACTTTAATAAGATTGTCGGGGCTATGGAAGTACGTCGGGGCTATGGTAGTACGTTGGGGCTATGGTAGTACGTTGGGGCTATGGAAGTAAGTCGGGGTTATAGAAGTACGTCGGGGCTATGGAAGTACGTCGGGGCTATGGAAGTACGTCGGGGCTATGGAAGTACGTCGGGGCTATGGAAGTACGTCAGGGCTATGGAAGTACGTCGGGGCTATGGAAGTGTGTTGGGTCTATAGAAGTACGTTGGGGCTATCGTAGTACTTCGGGGCTATAGAAGTGTATCGGGGCTATGGAAGTACGTCTGGACTATGGAAGTGCATCGGGGCTAAGGAAATACATCGGGGCTACGAAAGTAGGTCGGTGGTAGCCGGGTCTGATTGTACTTCGTGGGGTAGGTAGGTGTAACTTCTAAGGAGTAGAGTGCAAAGAGCGTCATGTATGAAAGTACGGAGAGTGTCGCTCATGAAGAGCGTAAGAATAGAGTTACATCAGGTCGCGCATCTCAAGTTATGTGCCGCTTTGAAATGGGAACAACGTAGAACTGTACAAAGTATCTGACTAATATTCTGGTTCAATAAGTCAATAAAAGTTGCTTTGTCTGAAACTGACGTTTCCTTGCAATACCCGTATACACTTCACGTAATAAAAGGAATTTCACATTTCACTGCTGCTTCTAACAATTGGACGCTCTAAAATCGCCTTTATAGAACACATAGTTTCAGTAGCAGCTACGCCGTAGTCACGCAGTGCGGGATTGGCTACGTCGTAGCGTGATTTATGCAAAGCTTTTGAGATGACTTGCCTCTAATATATTACTGCTTTTAGCAACTCATAGTAATTTTAAAGAGCTAACCTTCAAAAAAAAAATCTTCACATAATTTTTTTTTTGCCTAATGAAATAGGAATAATAAATAGTAAATATGGACCACCAATAGATCTAAGTGGAGGTACCTTATAAACATATAAGACAATTCGTCAGAAAATTTTGCAATCTTCGAAATAATAAACTAGATGTGTTGCTCTGAAAAACAAAGTTTTTATTTAGCACAAGTTTACACTATAACAACAAAAACAATATGATCCAGATACACAATCCTACCTGAAAAACAAACGAACGAACGACATTTAAAGTTTATTAATTAGCTTGTCGATTCCTCTTCCACTCAATTCTTTTTAGTTATTGGTTTTAGTTAGCACACTATCGCCATATTGAATTCTCCCCTGTTTTATCTACTTTACGGCTTGTAATGTCAGTGGTGACATCTATTAATAATTAAGAGTAAACCTGAACTGTTTTAACCATGAACAAATAATTTAAAGAAATCGATTTTCTTTACAAACAAAATATTTAGAGATTTGAAGAGAAGCGAATAAAGGAATTTTATCCTTGACAAGAAAATGGCCCGCTGTCCTATTATTATGATCTGCAATTATTATGGTTGTGTATTTAAGTAAAGCGTGATCATACATTTCTTGCTTAAGTAGGTTATATAAGCCTCACACAGGGAGGGACACGATAGGGTCATAAGTCAAAGTTTTAATGTTAATAGGTAAAAAATTGTCACTTTGAACACATGTGATTTAAACAATACACGCAATACTTTTTATTTATGCTGTTAATTTATGTCGTTATTTGACTATAAGCTTTACTAAAATAAATGAATAATAAATTGTTAATTACTTTACTATGAGCTCATCCTTGTTCAATTTATGCGAAAATGAACTTCTAAAGCTAATCTAAATATGTAAAGAGGAAGCAATATGATAGATAATTTGTCAAACACCGGAGAGAATTTGATTGACATTTTATTAATACCTATCCTATACAGATTTTTTTAAATCACTTTATTCTTATACACATTTATTTGAAGTATTTTTCACTTTTACGATAAAAGTGATAGAGCCATCCTGGAATAATTATTTTGAACACTTCAATAAATTCAAATATCTGCTGTTCATAATTTCTTTTATAATTATTATTTTATATTAAATTAATTACGTGTTCCCGCTGGGGAACTAGGCAACCCTTACTTGCTTAAGGTAACCTACCAGCCAACATATCTCAAACGCGGACAACTACTGGTCTAGCTAATACTAGAGCTATTGAACTACTCAACTAATTTTTATTGCATGAGTTCAGCGGACTGGCAGACGGCCCACTTGATGGAAAGCGGTTACCATCGCCTTTGGTCATTTGTAACATCGAAGGTTAGAAATGCGCTGCTGCTCTCTTAACGCAGACTGGAACCTGGTTACTAATGTCGGTACACAACTCAAGGTTGTAATGGCGGCATACTCTAGACCTGGGGTGGTAGCCATTAAGCCAGGCATATACCTTACCACCTGGCAGTGGGTTATTTTGTCACCTCTCATGACAAGCGATCTGACCGCAGGATATATAGTATAGTATTCTTTCTCAGTTCCTGCACAGAGAAAAGCGCCATGTAGTAGTAAACCAGCCTCAAGGCTATTAGTATCATACGGTGAAGATTCCAGTGTCCCAATTAATCTCCCATCTATCCCTACTCCTTCTATCTCATCCCCCCTATCCCTGCCTCTCCATCTCGGTAATGTTTTAGCATAGCCTCCAGTATTACAGACGGTCATGGATGAAGATAGCCACTTTCCATCAAGTCGGTCTGTCTCTTAAGCAACTTAAAAAGTAGTTAGCATTTTAAATACACTTAAATAATGCATACCAGATAAAATATTCTATCATTATGCCAAGTAAAAAATTTGGAATTTGGATTTTTGTGAGAAGGCTTCTAGACACAACGGGACGTTCAAAAAAGATAATAATAACATTGGAAGCAGTTGGCATTCGGTACACCGACAATACGGCGTGCAGTTGTATTCATGTTTGGTCTAAAGTATAGGCGAGAAGCGAGATGCAGTTATGCCTGTGTGTTCACAGAAAATCTATATTATATTACTAGCTGTCTTGAAAAAATAAAAGTCTAGAACCCAATTCTAGTGCCTCCTACCGGTTCGAATTGTGAATCTAAATCATCCGGCGGCCCACTCAAACACGAAAAACAAAATCATCAAAATCGGTCCAGGAGATTAGGAGGATCCTAGAATCCGACCCCAGAGCCACCTACCAGTTCCATCGTTCCGAGACACACTCAGTTATACAAATAACTTAATAAAATCGGTAAATTCGTTCTCAATTTATAAACGTGTATACATTTTTTCGATTCCTATTTATTTATATAAATATATTTTTCCTTATATTTTTGTAATGAATTACATTATTTAAGTATGGTTAAATATTTGAAACAACTTACGGTGCTGAAATGTAGTTTGCTGTCTCGCTGTCACATTATTATATTTTTGAAAATATTAAATTGACAAAATTTACTATTACGAAAAATCCGTTTTTCAGGAAGTACTGTAGATGCTCTTATAGCGTTGTTTATTTTGTGTTTACTAAGTGAAGGATGATATGATGATTTTTGGTGTAACAGAACATGTATGTCAGAATAGAGGAGTGTGGAAGGAAAAGACGTATTGTGCCAACTCCAATTGATTGGGACATAGTGAAAGAAAAGAGACTCTAGACTAAGGATGGTAGCCATCCAGACGGGCAAATACCCTACCATCTGGCTTTGGGTTCCTTTGTCGCCTCTTACAACAGGCCGCCCGAACGTAGGAAATTGTACTCTTTCCCCGATCCTGCACGGATTTTCATTAAATAATATTGTGGCGACCGAGGGTGGAACTGCCCAGCAGCGTAAATCAGTTTTAGAACTTTTAGAAAGAACTAGAAATTTCTGGAAGAAAAAGACAAGGAAGGATATATTTAGAAAGAGATAGACGATAAACGAAAGAAAGAGATAGATAGATGTTAGAAAGGGATAGACGATGACCGAAAGAAAGAGATAGATAGATGTTAGAAAGGGATAGATGTATAAACGAAAGTTACCGAACAGAAGGTTCGGGAAGGAAGAGACAGAGATAGATAGACGGGTTCTAGAAAATTCTTCCAGGTATATAAACAGCGTAAGGCGCGCCTAACGGGCAGTTTAGAGTTGAAAGTTCCAGTTTAAAGTTGAGTTCAGTCCAAGACGGTGAAACGACAAGTGCGATACTAAAGAGTTATCAGAGAAGGTTAATAGAGTACAGAGACGAATTAAGTGGTGAATTTAGTAACAAGTTTGGTGAACAGATACGTGAAGGAGCTGTGTAGCGCAGTTCGAAAGAGGAACCAGACGCAAGCTACCCGCGATAATATCGGAGGTGGTCCACGCAATATCGGCGACGGTATTGAGGGTGTAAAAACTCATCATCGGGACTGTGCATCGTTGGTCGTGCGTATAGGGGCAACCCTGCAGAGAGACACTACGTGCGGCTGAGTAAGTCAATAAAAGCTTTTAAATTAAAAACTGGTGTTTTCTTCCAATCCATAAGTGCGTACCCCCGCTCGTACGTAACAATATATTTAGTAAAAATATATTATCTAGTTAAAATATAATAGTTCTAAATAATAAATTATTTACTTACACCGTCCTTTTATCCTTCTTATTCCTATACCTTTGCTTGGTTATTTACAATTATTGTAATACAATTTAAAAAAATCGCAGTTTGGGAATTAAGTTTAAGTCTTGAACTTTTAACTTAAACCAACACCTTCAATGGGTAACGCAAAACGAGCGGGTGACTCATAAAATATTATAACATGTAAAAAAGTAACTGTACTGTATGTACACTTAAATATGAACGGCATGGAACTGCTGCAACATAATATGAGAGTGCAGGCTTCTATTGCAGACTATTTTTGTGTCTAAAGCATTCAGTTTTATACTAAAATTAGCATGACATGCATTTCCTTGTCTACTTTGAAACAGAGTTGCACTAAAACTATTTAATTTTGAGTTTCTCAAGCTTATAAATATCATGATAAATTAATCAATTATTTTTATGGGAAAGGTTGTGTAGACGAAAAACATTTATACTACAATAAACATGTATATAAATATGGTGTGTATATTAAGTATACATACATACACATTGTCACGCCTGTTTCCCATTGGGGCAAAGATGGATCTCCATCAGCTATGATCCTGACAAACACTTTTCGCTTCATCAACTTTCATTAATCTTTTCATACATACACGTTTATTTAAACAATTTTTTATCTGACCTTTCTTCAAAATATGTTCAATTTGTTTGTGGTGAGTACATCTTGGTCTACCGGCACTGATTGCACCAGTCACCTTGCATATACTTGTTCTGTGATTCTGCTTTCATTCATTCTCTCTACATGCCCTAACCACCTTACGTTGCTTTTTCACCTCTGGTCACTATATCTTCTTACAATCCACAACGCTCCTATTTAGTATATATCTTTGTAATATCAAATACTTCTGAATACATATATATATATGTCGCAGAACGGCCTCGTTCTCACGACATCTTTAGTTATTTCAGGTTTGGTGGGCGTCATCAGGATGAAATGCGAGCATAAAACACAATAGCCATGGTTTATACACTTTTAGTTTAGATTTGATCAACATTATGACATAGTTTAGACCGAGCAGCGGGTTCAGGGCACCCGCTCATACTTCCAGCTTCAATACTTTCTTTAAAATACTCTAAGGTCCAACTCGACCTGCTGCCATCAACTCAATGTGCCACAAAAACTCCTCAGTCCACCTAAGTAGATACTACTCAAAGTATAGAGGGCGTCCGACCCCGCTCCGCCATAAGCTCTGCTCTGATTGGTCGTTTATTAAATTACAATATTCATAACTTTTATTAGGTTAGAACGATCTTGAAGTTATACAAACATTAACAAATCTAATTAAATTACATTAAGAATTTTAGAAGTGATTATAATGTAAACAAATGATATTGTGCGTTATACATCCTGTCAACAATACATCGTCATGTCGTATGAAGTCATAGCTTCCCTCCGACACGGCCTTCCTGACGTATTACACGCCCTCGTGTAATAGGCCGCCCATTATGGATTATCTGCAAAAAGAAAGAGATATTATAGTTCGGCCACTCCTGACCAAGGACATCGTGTACATTTTCATTCTGGATTTTTTTTCTGAGATCTGAGTCCTAACAGACTCCAGACTACACACCAAATCAATTCAGCAGTATCGAAACTGCCAACTCGTCGCCCATCGAGCTACGCATTTTGGGTCAAACATCAAAGCACCAATCAAAAATCAAAAACAAAAATATCCAAATAATACCCAGCTTCTCATTCTATCGATACCACTTTTCAATCGCTACCTCGCCTCTCATTCCACTGGTTTCATCTTACAACGGCCATCTCGCCCATTAAAAAGCCAAATATACCACCCAAATAGCCACCTAGCCTCTTATTTCACTTTGTAATGGCCACCTCGCAGCTATTTCACTGACCACCTCGCCTCTATTTCACTGGCCACCTCGCCTCTATTTCACTGGCCACCTCGCCTCTATTTCACTGGCCACCTCGCCTCTATTTCACTGGCCACCTCGCCTCTATTTCACTGGCCACCTCGCCTCTATTTCACTGGCCACCGCGCCTGTTACAAAGGTTAAATAAACCCAAAGAACCAAGAAACACGAACATTGTAAACCTTTATGATTTTAACTATCAGACTAAAACCTTTCACTCTATATGTACCTCTAAATTTAAAAACTACCCATTATAATAGTCAACTGCATTTACCAAGTTAATAATTATTGAAATTCCATTATTTTAACTTCAAAAACCGTGTGAACGCATCAGTCATCCAGTCCGCTAACAACACTTCTCAATCAGTCAATCAAACCAATACATCTAAATGAGTGATGTACTCTCAACCAACCCCCGCTGAACGTGGCTCGGTTGACACTTTTTGACCAAAGTAGGCAATCAGAGCAACGAAGGTTGTCACTCTACGGGCTCCAGGGTCGACAACTTATGAAAACTCATTATAATAGAGGAACAAACAAACTCAAAATAATTTTCCAATTTACAATGCGTTCAATAACTAGGGTATTCACCCTAATTCGAATTTGAAACTATCACAAAAATATCTTAAATAAAAAATCAACTTACCAAAGTGTCTACTAACGTAAATACCCCCTGTGTACCTTATAGTCGCTTTCAAACTTCTTCATAGCCACACTTTCTTCACGGTAAAATTCTAATCATCTGAATCTAAAATGTCTTTCATATAATGCCTGTAAACTTACTTTTACAAGAAAGATAACACAGCGTAGCAATAATGTGTCATAACCACTTTCCACTATATGTTATCTAAGTAAAATAATTTAAAAAACTAGACCCGATTTTCACATTATAAAAACTCTTGGAAGGTAGACTTGAAAAGACAATGAATACACGCACATCGTTTATAACGAACACAAATTTCTTGTAAGTAACCAACTCCCAAAAATAATGATGAAAAAGTAAACTACCTACGTAAATTGTTCGTTTTCCATTTTTTGGCAACCATATCGCAATTTTTCGTACACGAAAAATATCACTTAAATATGAGGGTAGTAAAATTGTCTACCACAAACGATGAACTATAATTTTTTTTAAGTCTCGCTTTCTTCATTTTCAGAATTCGCACAAAATAATAATTAAAAATTACCATACCTCCTGTGCCAAGTAGAATAGGCACCTAATTTTTATCTTACCCTGCACGATCCATAAAATTGCACTTCCACTCGCTGTACTAACGTGAATTTGAACCATGCCGGCACATAGTAAGCCCAACGGTGACCAAACCATGCATAGGCCGACACACCGCCGCTCCACAGGCACATTCAGGACGTCACCACTACGTCGCCGCTATTGCCGCCGATGGCCCCGACATGTCAATCGTCCTCACATGCTTTTGCTTCCACTGTGGGCATCCTTCAATCCATCAGCACGCCTTCTTATACTGGCAAGGCTTCGCAGTCATTGCTTTCATTGTGGGCACAGGCTGAGATCCCACTTCTGATGTCGCAGAACGGCCTCGTTCTCACGACATCTTTAGTTATTTCAGGTTTGGTGGGCGTCATCAGGATGAAATGCGAGCATAAAACACAATAGCCATGGTTTATACACTTTTAGTTTAGATTTGATCAACATTATGACATAGTTTAGACCGAGCAGCGGGTTCAGGGCACCCGCTCATACTTCCAGCTTCAATACTTTCTTTAAAATACTCTAAGGTCCAACTCGACCTGCTGCCATCAACTCAATGTGCCACAAAAACTCCTCAGTCCACCTAAGTAGATACTACTCAAAGTATAGAGGGCATATTATACATCCTGTCAACAATACATCGTCATGTCGTCATAGTCATAGCTTCCCTCCGACATATATATATATATATATATATATATATATATATATATATATATATATATATATATACATGCAGTATAGTCTCATAATATATTTATGAGTACTAATATAGTTAATTGAATACATACTATGTGTGACGATTGTGACATGTCTAAAAATAAGAGATATAATAATATTATAGTGAAAGACTCAAATTTTCCTGCATTTTTATTACCTACTGGTTTCAAACTAGGCGAAACCTGTATTTACGAGACTAATGTTGATGTTTATAGCCACTATTTATATATCATAAGCTGTAAAAAAACGGTTACTAAAAACCTACATTTGGAGCATCGCTTTGTACGGATTGGAAGCATGGCCGATGAAAGAAGTGCATCGAAAAAGGTTAGAGGCGTTTGAAATGTGGTGTTGGAGGCATATGGAAAGAATAAGCTAGAACAAGAAGAAGACCAATGAAGAAGTATTAGCCATAGTAAAAGAAAAGCGTACAATTTTAAAACCATAGAGGAAAGAAGAGGAAGAATGTTTGGACATTTACTACGAGGGTGTGTGTGTGTGTGCGTGTGTGTGTGTGTGTGTGTGTGTGTTTGAACGCATTTCGTATCACAATATTAAGAGAGTAATTTTTAGCACACTTTGAGTTCTTCAAGTAGAATAGAATATACTTTATTGCATCACATTAAAATACAACTCAAGTAGTTTAAGTACAGAAGACAATAGGCGGTCATATCACTAAAATAAATTTCTTCCACACATCCTTAGGATGGATTAGAGAAAAACTGTGTAACATGTGGGTTTAGCAATATAACTAGAATAAAAAGGTAATAGTCACACTAGAAAATGTAACCTTAAACAAGGAACTGACCAGCTCCAAAATAATATAATTTTTGCTTGAGATAATTTCATTCGCGAAACTTTTTCCCGCTGGCGTGGTGGGTACGCTTTGCCTTTGGTCTGCTAAATCCGACCCTCGTTTTTATGTTATAAATGGAACTTGAGCCTCCGGGTTTTTGTCTCACGAGTTCATAATGAGTCCTTTATTCGCCGTAGGACATGCTACTTAAAAGGTAGCGGAAAGATAACACTATATGGTCGCGCGTATTTAATTCTATTGAAAGTTTTTAAAGGAATTCAACTAATGGTAATACGTTTAAACCATATAAAACCAACTCCAGTCTTTTTTTCCTCTCCTGTACATACCTTAGCAAGCGGATTCAAGGAGACGGCGTGCGACGTCAACAGCATCGTAATAATGGTTGCAAATAGTATTATGTATGTCTGCTGCAAAAAAATGTCTTTATTAAAACTATAGAAATATTTTTCTTTACTTTTATTGTGTCTCTGTCTTATTGAATATGCACTGTTTGCTACAACTCCATTAATTCGTCAAAATTCATTCTGTAACATACTTCTGTGTAAAACTTATAAAAAAGAACTTGAGATATAAATAGAATAAGAGAAATATAATGAAAAACAATTTTTAGCTAGACGTGTTGCTGAAGAGTTTCTTGTCGCTTCTTCTCCTTAACAGTAATAACACATTGCGAAGCGGTATACATAGACTAGGAAGTAAAATTAAATTTTAACCTATTTATATGTATGACCTTCAAAAAGTGTTCTCCAATGGAATTTGTCTATCTATCTATACATATAATAAAATTGTAGAGGTCGAATTTCTGTACAATGAAAAAAAATGCTAAAAACCGAGTCAGGGGCATCCCCCTGAGGAAGTGAATTAGAACTAATTTAGATTTTTTTTAATTTTTTTGTTTCTCTGTTTGTCGGTTTGTCTGTTTGTCTGTCTGTTTGTACCAGCTAATCTCCGAAACGACTGGACTGATTTAAATGAAATTTTGTATGGTAGCCTATATCCCTGTTCAACATATAGGATACTTTTGATTCCGAAAAAATAAAGAGTTCCCGTGGGATAGTTAAAAAACCGCACCACGCGGACGAAGTCGCAGGCAGAAGCTAGTTTTGAACAAAAATAATGTATATAGTATATAAAATAATATAAACACCTTCCAATTTCACTAAGCGGTTTGATCCTCCAAAGGCGACCGCTTTAAGCGATCACCGCTACCGCTAGGCTAACATGTCCGTGCCTTTGCGGTTTATTGAAAGTAGGTACGTCATACAAGCGAATGTGAAGAATTTCGTTTCTTGTTAGAGAAACGTTTCGGGGGGCGCTTAGTTTCACGACTGTAACGCCCTCATATTATATTAAACAATATTATGTTTCGTTCAGCAAATCGCTGTTAAAATGTTTACTCGCCCGAAAGTACATCTTTTGATGTTTTAATTGATATCGCGCTTGAATGTGTTTTGCGTTTAGAATTAATGTCATTGATTATTGTACTCGGTTCGATGGCTTGCTCAACAAATTAATTAATTCAAAATCTGAACGGTAAAACAAATTTTTTTAATTGTGTATCAAGTAATTGGATTTAAATAATATTTGTGTCGTGATAATTTTATATTGATTTTTGTATTTGAAGGGATTGAAATTATAGAATACAGTCCTTTGTCATATCGTGGCAACTATACCTAAAATATTAATTCTCGCCTGGAGCATAGAAAGCGCAAGCACTTTGCTAATATATAATTAAGCCATTTTGAACCACCTTTCAAAGCAATGGTCATTAATTCTTTGGAGTTTCTAACACCAAATTCGATTTGGTAAGTTCAAAATTCAAAAGTTTTTATTTAAAATAAGTGTCACTGGAGAACACTTTCGGAAGTTCATACATATAATAAGTTAAAATTTAATTTTACTTGCTAGTCTATGTCTTGCTAGTCTACCGTATCAATTTTGACTATTGATTATATTATGTTTTTGATAATAAATTCATAGGGTTAGAAAAATTTAATACTTAATACAAAGGTTGAAAGTTGCTGACGTTTTAGTGTCACCTCTGCGTTCCCGTGGATCTCCTTTTTTTAAGAATTTCTTCTCTGTTATTGTCCTCCTTCTCTTCCTTATATTCTGCATATAATTCTTTAACATATAATATATGTCTATTATTGTTTACCAACTCTTTTTTCTTTTCTTTTCTTAATTAACTTTCGGTGCTAGTATGTCTTCAATCAATTTATTTTGTATGTGGAAAATGATATTGGTGTTGTAACATTACAAAACTATAATGTTATAAAATTAAACATGCCGTATCTGTACATTGAAACTATTAAAAAAACATCTGTAATAAATTATATAAACGATGAAAAACACGATACAATTTTTTTTGAGTTCTTGTCTGTTCGTCGGTTTGTCTGTTTGTTCGGTTCGGGATTCACGTAAAGACTACGGGGGGAGACTTAGACTTTAACACTACGGTACACGCGCCTCTGAAACATGCATGAGTGCTTGCGCGCATTTTAAATTGAAATATACTGAAAGATAATCGTTTAATTTTTAATAAAACACAGTTATTATAATCAATGACTTTTATTAAGTAAACTGTAACAAAAAAATATCTTTTCTTTCTTATACTTAAAAATATTAGCAAAAATTCAGACTTCGCAAAAAATCACATAATTTTTACTTATTTGAGATCAATCACTTTTTGGTCTTTCTTACTTATATTTTTTTAATTTTCGTTACACGAAGGACAAATTAAACTTTGATGATCATTACATATACGTCTATAGCATTTCGATCAAGTTTTCATTGTGCTGCGGTCAATTCTGCAAGTGGCATGCTATCGTCCGAATCACTGTGCGACCAATCGGAGCTTAGCGAGAGACTCGACTTTAAATCATTCGATTTCACGAAGTTATGAACAAAAACAATACCCTGGGCTACATATGTAGCCCGCGCATGTACTCTAGTGTTAAATCTGCGTTACTTTTTATTAATCGTATCACATTTACTTTATTTCTAACAACGTATTTTAGGCCACAAAAACAATTCCTACTACCTTTGCTGGAATATGAAAACGTCTATAAATTACAAAGTATATTATGAAAAAAAAAAGATAATGTTGTACAAAAAACTTGCGAAAGAATCTCATCCCTTGCAATCTTAATATTTAGCGAGACGGCCATTAGTGCAGAATTTGCAGCGGAGTAGCGGTGGCCTAGCTAATTTGTACAAATAGGCACTTGTACGTGATTACCCGGGCACAGGGGCGTATTTGGAAACTTTCAAAGAATTATTTAAATTAGTCCACTAAAATAGTTAAATATTATATGTATTTTTTATTTTATTGCTTGAGTTCAGCAGACAGTCAGGCGGCCCACACGATGGAAAGCGTTTACTAGGGATATTTGTAACACGTCACCAAAGGTGTTATTAATATGCTGCCGCTCTCTAAGGGAGACTGGAACCTGGCCACCAATAACGGGACACAACTCAAGGTTGTAATGGCGGCATACTCTAGATCAGTGGTGGTAGACGGACAAATATCCTACCAGCTGGTTGTGGGGCTGGCGGGTCAGGGGGTGCTTTTTGTCCGCAACAATAATGTAATATTAATATATATATAATTTATTACTTAAACATTTGCGGCGTTGGTGGTGGAAATTCTAAGTCCATGGGGTCTTAGCGCTCTAGAGCTTTATCGAGACGCGACCAACAGGCTGGCGTCTGTTTTGCTCAAAGATTAAGCGTTGCCATACCACGTGGCAACGCCGCCAGCCTTTTGGGAACGTTCCCGGTAAGTGACAGTGGTTTGGGACCAATATTTTATCTATAATTATACCTCCTTTTTATTTAGGTTTATTTAATTAAAGGTTTTTTTTATATGGTAATTTAATTTTTAATCTAGTTTGATTTAAGTATAATTTACTTTAATTTTATATAAAGAAATGTATTTAACAAAGAAAAATATAATTTGCTACCAGAACAATACTAAATTTAATTTAGTGGCTATATTAGTATTGTTACGAGCTACATAGAGCTCGAATTAAAATTCCGTTTTAATTACTACAGAGTTTATTAGAACTGTACAAACACGTATAAAACAGGTACAAATAAAACTGAATGCAAACAGTTAAAACAAACTGCAACAGGATCCAATAACACGCGCAAAGTCCGTCACTATATCGCTTATCGAAAGTACTACACACGTCTTGCTAGTATCTTAATCGTCGCTTGACTGCCCCACCCCTCCGTTAGGGCATTGTTTTATACTGAACTCTATAATACCGACAAAGGGCCGCGTTCACTGAGTTAATCCGCTCATCTGGAAAGCTTCGACGCAATGTAATAACAACGAGGATTAGTTCGACACTAATGACGGCCATAAAATAAGTACTATAACAATAGCATGTTTTTCTTAATTATAATATTTTAAAATATGATATTTAAAATTTCAACGATGTAGACAAGTCAGTATTTCAGATGTCTGTGCAGACGGCTACCACTTACCACCAGTTAGTCTATCTACGCGTTTTCATAAAAATATATTTAAATTTGTTAAGCTCGGAATTCTCAATAAATAAAGTAATAAAGTTTTTTAAATAGTAATTATAAAGTTATAAAAAAAACACTGTATCTATGCCTGTTTTTCTTCTGAACCCCACCCTGGAGTTGAGGACGCGTCCTGGAAAGCGGCCAACCGCAATATGGGATTAGTTCATGTCTTGTACATTCGAATAGATACATTAGTAGCCATTTAAACGCTTGTATAAGTGACATATTTACTGTAGACATTGCAACTGTAACTTCTGACATCCGAATACTCTGCATTCCGCAGTATTTTAACAAGATCATTCACGTTCACTCGATATCGTGTGTTACAGTTATTTAATAAACGGTCGTTCACGCGATGTCGAGTGTTATTTCTTGAAAAGTGGCCTCAATGAAACTGATGATCAAACTAATACACAAATATATTTTTATTCATTGCAGACAACACACCTTATAGAAAGCGATTACCGTTGCCTATGCACATTTGAACACCAGAGGTGCTAAAGGGTGACTAGAACCTGGTCACTGATGTCGGAGTACAACTCAAGGTTGTTATGGCGACATACTTTAGACCAGGGGTGGTAGCCATCCAGTCGAGCAAGTGCCCTACCACCTGGCTGTGGGTTGTTTTGTCGCCTCTTACGACAGGCCGCCTGGACGAATGCAATTGCATTATTTCGGCGTTCCTGCACGGTTCCTGGATTAACGTATACCGCCATAACAACCTTGAGTTTTATTCCGACATTCGTGGTCAGGTTCTAGTCTCCCTCTAGAGAGCAGCAGCACTTTTGGTGCTACAAATGTCCAAAGGCGATGGTAACCGCTTTCCATCAGGTAGCCCGTCTGTCTGTCTGCTGAATTCATGCAACTAAATTTAAAAAAAAGTAGTTTCGAGCGGATACATTACTATTACAAAACCACGTGTGTACTACATAAGTTTACGTATACAAGTTTAAAAAAGATGTTTCACTTCATTCAACGCTTTTGTTCACATAGATCCTATATTTTGTGTACACTTTTATTCGTTCATCTGAGTCTTCATTATCATTATTACTAAATTTACTTGAAATAATAACCGTTTACAGTAATTCATTTCAGAAAATACCTGCTGTAGAAGCAGTGAAGCCTGAAGCTGTAAAATTCTAATAAACAATTTCAACAGTTTAACCATCAAAGTTCTCGTTTAAGAGCCTTTTTCGCACCTCCAAAAGAATTATTACTTTCTAAAGTTCTTTTAACTTTTCTTGTCTAATAAACCACCTCGTTCCTTTACTTGAGATTTCATTTAATCTCACTATAACCGTGAAATTGAGGCAATAGCTCTATCAAATAAATAAATAAATATATATATATATATATATATATATATATATATATATATATATATATATATATATATATATATATATATATATATATATATTAGGGTGATCCAAAAATTTATTTGTTATCTTTTTCTTTTGGGTGTTGTTATATATTACGAATTTAAAAGCACTCACTGTTATCTTGTTGATTCCTTGGTCCAGACGGCTAAATTACGAACTACCTTCATTATACATAACACACCTTTCCCTCAGGATAGTTCACTATTATTAAGTTCTACACACTGCATTATTTAATTAAACTAATATTCACTTTCACAAAATCTAATTGCTTTTTCTATTACTATATTTACATTTAAATTACATATTATTATTTATTATGTACATATTAAACTACTGCGGATTTGGTTTTTTATTAACACTCTTTTACTCTTCGTCTGAATCAATTTCAGACTCTTTATCCTCTATACTAGACTCTGTACTGTTTTGTCTAATCTTCTTAGATGTAGATGAAGGTGGTGACTGTGATAGTGCTCGTTTATTTCTTATTCCCTCTTGTTGTTTAGGTAATACTATGTCTTGTGGCCCTGATACCCCGATAATCTCTGCCCACTTCCGAGGTGAAGGGATAATTACATCCTCTTCATTATCACCATCATTTTTTACTATCTTGGGTTGTATTATGTCTTTTGATGATTTATTCCTTGTATAGTGATCCCTAAATCTGCAAACCAATTCCTACCAATTAAACTTGTACCACTACCTTCTGTTATAAGTATTTTTAAGTCTTTAATTATATTCTTGTATGCAACCTGTACTGTTGTTTCCCCTTTCAATGTTAATTTACCCTCCGTATAAGACTTTAAACCTATGTCTGTTGTATGTAGTTGAGGTACTTTCCCTTTCCATATGAGTCTGGCTGTGTTTTCATTAATAATAGTTTATGGGCAGCCTGAATCTACCTCCATTAACAGTTTAATTCCATTTAGTAACACTTTAATGAGAAATGGATCAACCTTGTCTTGTTTTATGCTTAATATTTTCTTAAGTTTTCGCGACTTGTACACATAATAAAACTACGTTTTAACGGTTTTAAGCGCGGTAATTTATTTGATTTAGGTTTATCCGACGTTTCGGCCGCTTTGCAGGTGTTTACAAGCTCGATTGTGAATGTGGATTATCATACATTGGGCAAACAAAGAGGAGCATAAAAACACGGGTAAAAGAACACATTGCTGACATGAAACACACAAGGTCTACGAAGTCTGCGATAAGTGAACACACGCTGGATAAACCCAACCATTACATCAGATTCGATAACCCACAAATCCTCGCGAAAGAGAATCGTTTCATACCAAGAATGATGCGTGAGGCTATTGAAATCAAAAAACACCCAAATTTCAATAGAGAAGATGGTTGGCAGGTACCACCTGTTTGGGATCCAATCATCAAAACTATTAAGACCCAAACCCAGCAAAAACCAACTGCCAGACCTCAAGACACTGTGAGCTCTTTCTGCGTGCAACGGAACAAACCAACTTGACTGATAATTTCTTATATTTTTTCCTTCCACTCATTTTAATATTATATAAAAATTTTAGAATTAGGCATGTTTGCTGAAGAGTTTCTTGCGCCGTTTCTTCTCTTCAAGCCACAACATGTTGTGAAGCGGTGGTAAATTAGATTAGGCTCCCATAGAGTAAATAATATCCATAAACAAAATTTAAAACTAAATAATTAAAATGAACAAGTTGGCGGTAGGCTGAATAAAAACTTTGACAATACACGTTTGACAAATGTCATCTTTGTCTTCCGTGACCATGGCCACTGAAAAGCGGCCGAAGCGTCGGATAAACCTAAATCAAATAAATTACCGCGCTTAAAACCGTTAAAACGTAGTTTTATTCTATTTATTCCTACCTCATACAAACCATTACATTCTGAATATTTGTGCTTCTTATCTTGCTTAGACTTTATTGAGCAAGCTGCTTCTATGTGCCCCGTTTTCCCACAGTGATAGCATTTGCTCCATCGGAAGCGACACTTACCTCCATGAGACTTATTACATCGTGAACACACTATATCATCCTTGCTGTGTGGTGTATGTTTGCTTGCTACTTTGTTAATCTCCATAGGAATTACTGTATCGTGTTCTGAGTTACTAATAACTGGGTTGGACTGTATAATAATATTTGAATCAAAATTTGCAGTCTCATGTGATAATGCAATGTTACAGGCTTGTTCAAAGGTTAATTTACTTTGCTGTAATAATTTTCGTTGAATTTCCTTATCCCTAATACCACATACTAATCTATCTCTAAGGGTGCGGTCTAAATCAGAAAAATTACAACCAATACTTAATTTCCGTAATTGTGCTATGTAATTCTTCATAATTTCCCCCTCTTCTTGATTTCTAGTGTGGAATTTATACGATTCGACAATCTCGTTTGGTTTTGGGTGGAAATGACTGTTCAAAATTTCAACAATAAAATCGAACTTAACCTCACTTACTTGTTTAGGTGAAATCAAAGAAGTTATTAAATCAAACAATTCAGGGCCGCATACTGCAAGCAAATTCGCTTTTTTCATTACATCTTCCTTTATTTCACTTGCTTCTAGGCAGTAACTCAACCTTTGGATGTAATTTTTCCAACACCCATTAATTATATCGAATTCATTGAATTTTATACCCATGATGTATTTAATTATTTTAATTGTATATAATATCACTTATTTTCACAATTTCACTAATTTTCCTCGTCGCCACTGTTATATATTACGAATTTAAAAGCACTCACTGTTATCTTGTTGGTTACTTGGTCCAGACGGCTAAATTACGAACTACCTTCATTATACATAACAGGTGTAAAATAAATTCTGTGAAAAGGTGAGCCCTTAATATTAATATTAAGATTGTCCTCATCGCATTTTTTAAATTCCCATAAGAATAACACAGGAAAAAAATTTTTACTTCTGATTTTTGTACCGTTCAAACGATTGGTTGACTGATAAATCACTGTTCCAATCTTTATAGAGAATTGAACGCTCTACAAAAAAGGTCTGATAACTATTTTTGATATATATGTCGCAGAACGGCCTCGTTCTCACGACATCTTCTTTAGTTATTTCAGGTTTAGTGGGCGTCATCAGGATAAAATGCAAGCATAAAACACAATAGCCACGGTTTATACACTTTTAATTTAGATTTGATCAACATTATGACATAGTTTAGACCGAGCAGCGGGTTCAAGGCACCCGCTCATACTTCCAGCTTCAATACTTTTTTTAAAATACTCCATGGTCCAGTTCGACCTGTTGCCACCAACCAAATGTGCCACAAAAACTCCTCAGTCTACCCAAGTAGATATTACTCAAAGTATAGAGGGCGCTGACCCCGCTCTAGACATGCTCTGCTCTCATTGGTCGTTTATTAAATTACAATATTCATAACTTTTATTAGGTTAGAACGATCTTTAAGTTATAGAAACATTTAACAAATCAAAGTAAATTAAATTAAGAATTTTAGAAGTAATTAAAATGTCAACAAATGATATTGTGCGTTATACATCCAAACAATAATCCATCCAATTATAACTTCCCTCCGACATATATATATATATATATATATATATATATATATATATATATATATTTAAAAAACATAAAAGAAAACAAACAAATGTAAGAATTGGCAAACGGGGCTTGTCCTTGGGTGCATTAGTATATGGTGTAAACAGGGATAAACGTCAATCAGTGTCACAACTCATTTACATTTAATTTGTTGAGGGACATCTACGTGCATCATCTACTAAATTTTGCACGCATATGTATATCGCGTGACAATGCAATAATATCGTACCATGGAGCTAATCTGATGATGCAGTCGGAAGGTGGCCATAAGAACTCCTCTCGTAAACAAGATCGACCCGTCGTGTTTGGGCTCGTTTCATTTGTCTTGGCTAGCACTCTGCTGCTACATGATATCCAAGATCTCAAAAGCTTGTATATAAAAACCTTTTTAAAAAGCTTATTTCCGGTCAAGATTCGAATCCGCGTCCTTTGAGATTGGGACGCGTGCACTAGCTATTACGCCACCACGATTTCTTTATTACGTTGTCGGCCCTTTAATCACATGTAACACCATTGCCGGTGTCTATTTCCATGGCAACCTTTTTAGACCCTCATTCTAGTGATTGTACCGCAATAAAAGGGGTTTTTATGTCCCATTAGATTGGGTTAAGGGAGCTATTTGGGAGTTGCCCTGACTAAGGAAGCACATTTGTTGACTGTTTTTACTTCTACGATACCATTTGTAACGTATTGTTTCACTGGTAGAACTACGTAGAAGATTTGTATTACATATTATTAATTTAAATGTATAATATTGTTACGAGTTACAGGACTCGAATTAAAATGCCGCTGGAATTATTATATAGTTTATTAGAACTTTTCAAACACTTATAACACAGGGACAAATATAACTGAACAAAACCAGTCCAAACGTATTGGACATTATTCAATAACACGCGCAAAATCCGTGAATAAATAAATTACCGAACGGATACAAGTCTTGCTTTGCTTGTGGTTATCGCTTGACTGCCCCATCTCTCAGTTGGGGCATTGCTTTATACTGCACAAATGCAATATATCTGCTCGGCCGCGTTGGCCGACTTTCCTAGGATCACACCTGGCTGATGACTGCCATATTTTTTCTAATCTAAACTTTTTAACACAAAGTAAACAAAAGAAGACTAAATGCTGAAGAGGTAATAAAATTTGTCTCTACAGGGCTGCAGCTGTGAATTTGTCTTTGTCCGCACCTAGGTCGTAACAATATAGTAAAAATAAGATTAGACTTCCATATAGTTAATAATACCCGTAAACAAACATGAAAATGTAATAATTACAACGAACAAGTTGGGGGTAAATTAAATTATTTTAACATTACTGATTGACACTTACATTTTTGTTCTTTGTGATCACGGCTACTGAAAAGTGGCCAAAATGACGAAAATATCAAATAAATTTTCCGTTTAAAACCGTTAAAACATAGTTTTAATTACATATAAAAAATCCAGAAATGAGAAGCAGCATTTCAATCCTTAAATCACTTTATTGTATTATTTTCCGATTTAGACAGAACACTTGCAGCGAACTTATCGTTCTCACACTTGGCTGTCACAGAATTACACTGACTTTTTAGAACGACAAGAAAAAGTAATGGATATAGGTAACCGGAAATGTCGAGTATCGAGTGAAAAATGTTAGCTTTTGATGTTTTAAGAATTCCCTCCAAAAGACAGGTAATTTTTTTTTTAAGTTTTCAAAAATCGCCAAAAACCGCTTTATATATTCAATTTTTTTTGTCTCGTTATGGTACAATTTTATATACCAAAAAATTATTAGGCTTATGTAGTTAAATTAAAACAAATTATGAGCGACCTATTAAAATTCAAATTTGAATTCAAACTTTCAGAAACTAATTATTTTTTGGTTTATAAAATTATACCGTAACGAGAAAAAAAAACGAATGAAAAAAATTGCCACTTGGTCGTTGCCATTCGATTTTTCGCAAGTTTACTGCAAATTATGATTTGGTTAGGTTAGTTACATTGTAATAAAGGTTTTTTTTTATTTAAACATATTTTATTTTATCAAACCAAAAAACTGAATTCGACCCGGAACCAAAAAACATCCATGGTCTACTGTAACGTTATGCCGTCTCTCACCACGCGATATACCCCCTACCCCTTCCACGCGGCCGTAATGCTTTTTCCTGACAGAGAAAATCCTAATAGTCTATGTAGGAATTTCACTTAAAATCATTAAACAAGTATACGAGTTGGTTAAGTAAACAAAGGTTTCGTTTATAAAATACAAAACAGATATAACTCTTGCACAGTTAAATTTTAAAATAAATTAGAATGTTATAAAATATAGTAAATCCGGCTTGTTTTTGTAATTGCATATTTTGGTGTGCAAGAAAGTGTTATCTTTCTCTCTCTCTCTATCTTATTAAGCGACTAGTACACATAAATAAAACTACGTTTTAACGGCTTTAAGCGCGGCAGTTTATTTGATTTTTATTCCGTTGTTTCGGCTACTTTTCAGTAGAGAGTAAAGACTGCCGCTGTCATTGCATGCGCACTTTGGCTAACGGTTTTGGTGGGTTTTTTTTTACTACTCTACGGACTCGAGATCTTTAAATCCTTATTTAAATCTTTATTTATAAATTTTATTTTTAAATTTAACACGCTTATTATTTTAGTTCTTGTGTGTGACATTAACTAATTTGTGTTGAAGTGTATGTATCTTACGAGTGACTTATATATTAATATATCCTAATTTTATTTTTTTCCACGCACATGCACCCACTCTTCACACACACACACACACACACACACACACACACCATTAATCTATACTCACTCACCAACGCATCTAGGCTCGTAGTTATGTAGTATGTAGATTTTATGTAGTATGTAGATTTCATTATTATTATTTTTTCATTTTAATTGTTTTTTATATAATATACCAGGCAATAAAAGAAAAAGATAGGTATTCGAAACCGAAGCGAACTCCACTGAGGCCCGCCACACAGGCTCTGTTGAGACCTAGTGCGGGCACCAGAGCTAACTTTGGACGCTCCTACAGAATTGTCATCGTATTGTTTAATTATTTTATGTTCCATGTACTCATTATGTATGTAAATAAATTTCATTTCATTTCATAAATTTCATTTCATTACATTTAATACTAAACTTATATTAGTGTAGAGTGTATCTGTTACGTGCTGGTGTTGTGAGGAAGTGCATGTGCAGTGTGGGCCTTATGTCTATACTTATATATTATCCTATCTAGTGCCATGTGTGTTGTTTTTCCTTTCTGTGTCTAGGTTTTTAATTTTTAGGCTCTTTGGCTAACGGTTTAACTTTTTTCAGTTTGTAGTATTTTTTTACTTTTCCGCCACTAGTACACATAAAATTCAAATTCCAAAGTTTTTATTCAAAGTAAGTCCCACTTGGAAAATACTTTTTGGAGGTCATACATATCAGTTAAAATTTAATTTTACTTCCTAGTCTATGAACACCGCTTTGCAACGTATTTTTAGAAACTCCCCAGCAACACGTCCTTCTAGCAATAAATAACGATATTCATTCTTAAGTAGCTAATATCAGTTTGACTGAAATTGATCAACTGAATCCTACAAACTGAGATAAAAAGGGATTACTTAAAATGTTTGTTAATTAATTTTCTTAGAAACATGGACCTGTTATTTTAAGAAAATAACATAGAAAATAATTCTTTGAATTTCTCCTTGACATTATTTTGTACTGCTTACTTTCGCCGTTTGATCTGATTGAAAATTATTATTATTGTCACAGTAAACAATTTTACTGATTGCTGAAATATAATCACAGCTAAAATATAATTATTAACTTCAAAAATAATTTTCCATCCGCAGGGGGGCTTTGTGGCGAAGCCTTAGGTAGTGTAAATAGGTTGTAGTAGTGACACCTCGTATCTGACTCCGGGGGCCAAGGCAAGGCCCCCACCTCCTTGCTTGCCTTAGCCAGCCGGCACGGAATGGAGATCGCTACAGCTAAGACCCAAGCTCCAGGGGTGGAAGTGATAAATGGCAACACGTTAGAAGTAGCTTCGGTGAACCTGCAGCCCACCTCTCTACACCCCTTATCCACTCACACCCATGTTGCCCCTGTCTTCTATGGCATTTTTTGGAGCCCATGCAGGGAGTGGCGAGTCAGCGTCTGCCCATTTTTCCATATTCCCCGAACATTGCGACTGGCAAACGCCAGAGTCCCCATGTTCCCAGACCCCTAGTACCGCTAGCAGTTCGCCCCAATAGCCCGGTACTTTTTGTTCTTGTTTCCCACAATAGACCTACACTGGCCGGGGCTTGCCCTTGGGTGCATTATTGTAAAAGGAAAAGGCGGCGAAAAGAAGCCGCCGAAAAAGAAGAAAAAGAAGAAGAAAAAGAACAAGGAAAAAGTCCCTACGCAGGCTGCGGCAACCAATACTTCCTTGCCGCCACTGCCGCAGCGGCCGCAGCCTAGACCTCGCTCGCTACCGCCGCCGCCATCGTTGTCGCCGATACTTGGGACCGCTAGGATGGAGGAGTAAACAATCGTTCCAATGGCTCTCCTAGTGGTCCAAGGCAATCTTAACCACTGCGCCGCTGCCCAGGACTTGTTGGTGCAGAGTTTGGCGCAGTGGGGAATCCAGTTGGCCGTAGTCGCCGAGCCATACTACGTCCCCCCCCGTTCTGATTGGGCGGGGGATCTCGATGGCTCGGTGGCCATTATAATCCGGACCGCTGCCGCATGCCCTCCCCTAGCCGGTGTGGTAAGGGGACGGGGCTACGTGGCGGCTACTATTGGGGAGATTGTGGTCGTTGGAGGCTACTTCTCCCCAAATCGAAGGCTCGCCGATTTCGAGGGTTGGATAGAGGAAGTGGGCACAGTGGTGGTCCGCAGCCGACCTCGCCCCGTGCTCGTACTCGGGGACCTCAATGCAAAATCCGTGGCTTGGGGATCTCCGAGGACATGCACGCGTGGCGAGGTACTTGAAGAATGGGTCATCACGCAGGGTCTCGTAGTTCTCAATCGGGGCTCCGAACACACGTGCGTGCGTCAACAGGGCGGCTCAATTGTCGACGTTTCGTTCGCAAGCCCTGAATTAGCACGCCGTGTGCGGGACTGGAGGGTCGTCACGGGAGTGGAGACGCTCTCCGATCACCGTTATATTCGGTTCAGCGTCTCCTCCCCGAATCCGGACCCGCCGTCCCGGGAGCCCCCGGTAGGAAACTGTCCGCGCTGGGCATTGAAAAAGTTGGATCGGGAGGCGTTCAAGGAGGCCCTGATCGTTGCCACCTGGGCATCAGGGCCCGATGTGAACCCTCCCGACATGAATGTGGAGCAGGAGGCAGAAGATCTACGGTCGCTCGTCACAGGCGTCTGCGATGCGGCGATGCCGAGGAGGGGTCGATTTCGGCCCTTCCATAAGGTGTACTGGTGGAGCCCCGTACTTGAGGGGCTAAGGCGCGCGTGCAATAGCGCGCACCGCCAGTACTACCGATACAGAAGACGGCTACGCCGCGCAGCAGACGCAGCGGCCGTAGAAGCTCAGCTGTACGAGGGGTACAGAAGCGCCAGACAAGATTTACGTGTCGCAATCCGCGATGCAAAGAACGCGGCCTGGGGAGAGCTCTTGGAAAGTTTGAATCAAGACCCTTGGGGGCGCCCATTCAAGATGGCACGGAACAAGCTCCGTGCCTGGGCGCCCCCGCTAACCGAGTCTCTCCCCAGGGACACAATTCTGGACGTGGTTGGCGCTCTGTTCCCTTCAAGGGCTGAGCATATGCCTCCTGCAATGGCCCCGCCAAAGGCGGAGCCCAGCGCGGATAGAGACCCAGTGCCCACCGTGGACCGGGTAGAGCTGGGGGTGGCTATGCTACGGCTAAAGGCCAAGAACGCCGCCCCCGGCCTTGACGGCATTCCAGGGCGTGCGTGGGTTTTGTCCTACGACGCCCTCGAGCCCCGACTGATGAGGCTTTTCAGCGCATGTTTGGAGCAGGGCCAGTTCCCGCAACGGTGGAAGACCGGAAAGCTGGTCCTGCTGCGTAAGGAGGGGCGCCCTGCGGACTCACCGTCCGCCTACCGGCCCATTGTGTTGCTGGACGAGGTCGGCAAGCTCTTCGAGCGTATCATCGTCGACCGCCTCGTCCAGCACTTATCGACGACGGGGCCGGACTTGGCAGACAACCAGTTCGGATTCCGTACGGGGCGCTCCACAATCGACGCTATCATGCGCCTGAGAAGCCTGGCGGAGGAAGCAGTTTCCCGGGGCGAGGTTTTATTGGCGGTGTCTCTCGACATCGCCAACGCCTTTAATTCCTTGCCCTGGCCTTGCATCATGGAGGCACTCCGGTATTTTGGGGTGCCTCCCTACCTCCGCGGAATAGTCGGGGACTACTTAAGTGAACGAGCCGTCATTTACCCGGTCCACGAGGGATGGAATCGGCGAGCCATGGTGTGCGGTGTTCCACAGGGGTCAGTTCTCGGTCCCCTCCTGTGGAACATCGCATACGATTGGACGTTACGCAGCAGGGTCCTCCCCGGCGTCAGCATCATATGCTACGCAGATGACACATTGATCGCAGCACGAGGGAGGACCCACAGGCAGGCGTGTCTTCTAGGCACGGCTGGGGTGTCCTTAGTAGTAGGCAGGATCCGGCGTCTTGGACTGGAGGTGGCGCTTCAGAAGACCGAGGCCGTGTTTTTCCACGGTCCTCGGAAACGCCCACCTCCAGACACCGCTATCATCGTAGGAGGCATCCGCATCGGCATCGGGGAGACCATGAAATACCTGGGATTGGTCCTCGATGGCCGGTGGGATTTTTCGGCACATTTCCGGCAGCTGCTCCCCAGACTCAAGGGGGCAGCGGGTGCGCTGTCGCGCTTGCTCCCCAACCTCGGGGGGCCGAACGCCACGTGCCGAAAACTCTTCGAAGGCATCGTACGGTCGATGGCCCTCTACGGGGCCCCAGTATGGGCAGACCGCCTGACGGCCAAAACCGCTCCGCTGTTGCGTCAGGTTCAGCGTATAATGGCCGTCAGGGCGATAAGAGGATACCGTACGGTGTCCTTCGAAGCGGCCTCGCTACTCGCCGGATCCCTCCCATGGGACTTGGAGGTCAGGGTGCTGGCGTCACTGTATGTATGGCGCAAAGAAGCCCTGGCCAGGGGCACCAGACCCGCGCCTCGCGAAATCGAGGCGTGCAGGTCGGAGCTCCGCCAAGTCGCCATGGGAGTTTGGGAAGACCGCCTTAGACGCCCCAGCGCGGGCCCCGCCACCATCGAGGCGGTGAGGCCCGTCCTGCAAAACTGGATTGGACGAAACCACGGCACCCTGACGTTCCGACTGACGCAGGTCCTCTCGGGGCACGGCTGCTTCGGGAGGTACCTGTGTCGCCTTGGCCGCGAGGCCACGTCAGGGTGCCACCATTGCGACACAGGCGACGAGGATACGGCGCTGCATACCCTACAGGAATGTCCTGCATGGATGGAGCAGCGCCGAGAGCTCGTCGCCTTCACCGGACTGGACCTTTCGCTCCCGGCCGTGGTTCGCACCATGGTCGGGAGCCGCACCGGATGGGACGCCGTCTCCTCCTTCTGCGAGCACGTCATGTTTGCGAAGGAGGAGGCGGAACGGGAGCGTGAGCGCACGTCTTTGCTCCGCTCCCGACAAAGGAGGACGCGCCGACGCCGGAGGTCTGATTTAGACCTTCGGCCACCGTAAGCGGGCGGCGCGGGTGGGGCCTCTAGGGGTATAGAGGTTCTCACTCACCCGCACATGCCGTCGAGATGAGAGCGCGAGTGTTCCGCGCGCGCTCATCTCTCTTCCCGTGGGGCGCGTTACAGACCGCCCCACGCCCGGAAAAGACCGAGACGTCGCCGGGGGAGTAGCTCCCCCGGCATTGGAAGAGGCCCAGTGAGCGGGGCCCACGCCTGCCAGGGAATGCGGAGCCGGGTAGCCTATTCCCGTAGCCCTGGCATAAGGTGCAGGACGGAACACCCAGGGGTTTTAGTGGGTATCCCTAACTGGGGAGTGGCAATAGCGTGGCACCGGTTCTGACCGGGCACGCTAGTGCCACCCCCGATCTGGCGAATCCCACACTGTCTCACCAAGGTCGCGAGCATCCCCCAGGCTTCTGCGCCTGTCGCGGTCCTAGTCCTCAAGCGGATTTCCCCTGGCCAAAAAAAAAAAAAAAAAAATGGGTGCATTATTGTATAGTGTATACATGATTAACGCCGGTTAATGTCACGCCACATTTAGATTAAATTTGTCAAGGGGCTTCAACGTGTAGGCCTCTCCATGGCCCCCACACAAGCCCTCCAAAAATCCAGGGCATTTTTATGGCCCATGGTCTTTAAAGACATACAATATAATTTTATTTAAACTCGTTTTATTACTCGACGTAGTAGATAAGGCTTCTAGGGTTAAGAAACTGAAGGGGAACATCCCTCCGATGGCGAGCGATACGATGGTGAAATTATGTCATTGACTCCAGATCGAACTGCTCCTCGGAACACTCCAGATGGTAGAACACACTAAAAGACGCAGCCACGCCATATTGTAAGAGTCTTCAAATCAGTTCATACTAAAAATCTAAGGCCCATTATTAAATAGAAGTGGCACTAAACCTGACGGCCTGCCATGTATTTACGGTAATAGGGGGAACCGTGCTCACCCATACTCATAAAACACGCTGTCGGGGTCACTGTGTCCGCGATAGCACCCCAAGGTCATTATTTATTATTTTACTATTGCTATAGACACAGACATAGACAGATACAACACTTTATTATTCACTAAAACGAAAGTAACAAAAATGCACAACAAGACAACCTCCTTGGAAGCGCTTTTGGTCAATATATTTGTTTCACTTTAATACTATAGGGATATAGTATTAAAGTGAAACAAATATATTGACCAAAAGCGCTTAAAATTAGAACTAAATTTTTTTCAACACACTTGCTCATAAAGTGGCTCTATGGTCACCGCAATTAGGAACAGAATGACACCCATAATCAAACTGTGACTAAAAAAATATTATAACTCACTAGTGAGTTATAGATTTTTTTTAAAATTTTATTTGTTGAGTTGCTTTGTTCTTAAAAAAGGTTTTATTCAAAAAAAAGATCGTGTTCTATAGAACAAATAAATTAATGTTCCTATTGCTTGCTCATTTCATGCATCTTCTTATTCAAATAGATAATTTTAACTCGTACATGTTTAATAAATAAAACTTTCACTCATATATAACTTTTTTTTTCTCTGTAATAAAAGGGAACTTTAAATTCCCCATTTTGTACGTGGCAGAATAGGCGCAAACCCTATGCGCGGAAAATAAAAAAGAAACTTCATCCCTTTAGTCTGTGGCCGATCGCAATGCGCGCGCATAGGAAAACTGTTATCTACTAAATAAAATGAGTTTTTGTTGTTATTTTATTCACAAGTGTGTTGAAAAACGTCGTATGATACACGTGTGTATTGATGATTACCGTCCTCGGCTCTCTTAAGACCCTCGCCTACGGCTCGAGTCTCAATGGCGCCTCGGCGGTAATCACCAATGTTACACACTAGTACCATAATGTACTATTATTTAATTTTTCCAAATGAAATAAAAAATCTAGTCCTAATTTTATTTACACGCATGTGAAGCCAATTTCAAATGCGTGCCATTTTATTGGAAACGTCAAAGATTGTTGTGACTCTCTGACTGATATTTATGTATGTTACATTAGCTTTTTTTTAAATGATTTATCCTTGCAGGAACGGAGAAAGAATACAATTTCCTGCGGCCGGGCGGACTGTCGTAAGAGGCGACAAAACAACCCACAGCCAGGTGGTAGGGTATTTGCTCGACTGAATGGCGACCTTGTGTTGTGTTCTGGCATTAATGACCAGGTTCTCTCTCCCTTAAGAGAGCAGCAGCGCGTTTGTAACACCTTTAGTGTTGCAAATGTTCATAGGCGACGGCAACCGCTTTCCATCAAGTGGGTCATCTGTCTGTCTGCTGAACTCCTGGAGTAAATAAACCTATTGTACTGTTTTCACGTAAATGGGTTGTAAAACATTATATACACACATTAGCACTAGCACATGTGCGGTTGTTGGTTTTTACTAACTCGTGACTATGGGAAGCCGTTGACTTGATCTCCGGCTTACATTCGTATACTCTAGTCTAGTCGTCTAGAGTACGCCGCCATAATAACCTCGAGTTGTCTTCGGGCATTAGCGCTGCCAGCTTTTCTGCTCAGCAATAAAATATGTCGTCATAGCAACGTGAGAAAATTTTCGCTGGCATTGGTCGTATCAAATAAATTACCTTAAATAATGCAAATAACAGATTCTGTACAAATTTGGTAACAATGAAAATGTATTGCGAAAACATTACGAATCTCTTTCATCAACGTAAACAAATTAAGCGACCAAATAGAATTATACCTGTCGAAAGATAAAATTAGCTTTCATCGACCTACATAAATCGTTCGGTTTATACGGAACGCTTTCCGTCTACTCTAGGGTTGGCTAATGTTTGAAGCCCACTGTGAGCTGCGGTGTTGGGCCATCCTGTTGGATCAGACTATTGAGCCCCCAGATGTCGCTGTTAACACATTAGGATATTAGACATTTTTGTCTTGACTGAAGACTAAATGTTTTAGAATGTTTGGTCATTCAAATTCAATAGACTTACTGTAATTAAAAGCAAAAAAAAATAACACTACGTTTAACGGTTTTAAGCGCGGTAATTTATTGGATTTTAATATTCCGACGTTTCGATCACTTTTCAGTTGCCGTGATCACAGAAGACAAAGACGTTAAATGTCAATGAGTATTGTTAAAGTTTTATTTAACCTACCGCCAACTTGTACATTTTAATTATTTAGTTTAAATTTTTGTTTATGGTTATTATTTACATTATGGGGGCCTAATCTGATTTACTACCGCTTCGCAACATGTTGTGGCTTGAAGAGAAGAAGCGGCGCAAGAAACTCTTTGGCACACATCCCTAACTCTAATATTTTATATAATATTAAAATTGGTGGGAGGAAAAATAAAAAGAAAAAAATATTTTTAATTTTCCTTAAGAAAATATTTAATAAATATACACATTATTATTATCGCTTTTCCGCTTATACATAATTATACACCAAGAGAGGCCTGCCCTTAGGTGCGAACAGGACAGGACACTACTACTACGGCAAACGGACATCTCCATGAAAAAAATGTACATTCACACAGATGAGGTCATGTTCAATTGTACATATAGTCTTAAGAAATTAATTGGTAGAATACAAAATGAGTTCTCTTATAAAAATATTTTGCTGTAGATATATGCATGTAGATATTTATAAAACATAAAAAAGAAAATGCATAAAGAATCACATAGAAGGTATAAGGTTAATTTTCGAAAATATCCTCAATTCAATGAATTTATTATACGAGAAGTAACATGATATCCTATAGGCGTGTAGTGCTTGGCCCGAATTTGTAAATTCCCATATTTCACAAATTTTCTTTCTCTCAACAAATATTTCTGGGGGCATTTCCCCAATCTGGAGACCTAATTTGAAAGTTTGTACTATAAAAAATGCTGAAACTTTTTGGCGCAAAATGAACTCCACCTTTAAGAGATGGGTCTAATTAAAAATATTATAAATAATGTTTTTGGCTTATTACTTATTCCTATTTCATTTTCTCTTTGATATATCGATAAATATCTAATTAAGGAAATAACTTTATTAAAAAGTTTACCAGCCCTGTGACAATTTCTAATTACGTATTCCAGCTCGATCGAGTGACGTAAATTCATTTAGATGTGAATAATTAATATGAAGAATTGGGGTCCAACTCCAGTCTCCGCGGCGTGAAGGTCTCAATTTGATCGTTTATTTAAAGCGATTCGATCCAAAATCAAATAATGGAGGACTTGGATGAATATTCGTAATTCGATTGCCTTGAGTAAACAGCCTATTTACATAATAGATCAAAGCTACGTCTGCAGGAGATATAAGATCTTTGTTCGGCACCAAGCCTGTAAATAACTAAAGTGTTTTAAAATGCTTTAAAATAGACCGAGAAACTGATAATTTAAACCCAAAAAATGTGAAAATTTTAGAGCATATTGTTACGAGTCGCGAGACTCGAATTAAAATGCCGTCAGAATTACTATAGAGTTTATTAGAACTATACAAACACGTAGAACACAGGTACAAATATAATAGAATACAACAAGTCCAGAGATAATGCAGAATGTCGTAATTCCATAAAAAACGCACAAAGTCCGTCACTAAAAGTTTCCCGATTGCAGTTCACACGTCTTGCTTCGCTCGACTGCCGCCTCCTTTGATCAGGTCATCGTTTTATACTGCACAAATGCAATGTCCCCGTATTAAAGTTGACTTTAACCTGGCACACCTGGCTAATGACTGTCATAAACAATACAATACAAGAATGGACTGTTCTCTAGAATAATTGGTAAACGCATGCCAATAAATAAGTAAACAAAAGAAATCCAAATTCTGAAAGGTAATAAAATGTGTTTTTCAATCTATGCAGGTGTGAATTTGATTTGTCGGCGTCTAGGTCGTAACAATATCAATTTATACGTCTTAACCTAAGCCCATCCTCCTATCTCATCCCCTCGTATCCCATCTCTACTATCTCACTCCTCTTGTACTATCCCTTTTATATCGTCTTCTCTATTCCATCCTAGATGTAGGCAACGCGGTAGCATCGCTTTGGTATTGCAAACGTCCATGGACCTTGATAATCGATTTTCGTCAAGAGGGTCTTCACTATGTTTTTGCTCGTGTTAGGCAAAAAAAATGCACTGGTCGGCAAAAAAATATGAAAATTCACTCCTTGTATATATATGTAATAACTATTGTAATTTTTTTTATAATTTCGACACTTATGAATATAAATATAGTATAAAAAGCTTTACCACGTCAATTTTTTTTGTAATTGATGTTTTAAATTAAGCGCTTTTTTTGCTTTACATACAAAATACACATTGAATTATTATGACAATAGCTCATTTAATTCCTTCGAAAACTTTAAAATCATCAAAATTATATGTCTATAATTAATTAATAAACTCATTCCAGTTTGTAGTTTTCTCCGTTTTTATGTATTCTATTGTAATTTTGTGGCGAATGAAGTAACATATAATTCTGAGCATTTACTATTCGTATCGTTTCTCTATATATGCCAAAAGGGTAATAAAATGTGTTTCTACAGACGCAGGTGTGAATTTATCTTTTGTCGGCATTCATGTCGTAACAATATTATATTGCTTTAAGATTTGTGGAAAAGAAAAATAAATCTACTGACATGATAAGAAAAAAGATTTGCACAAAAAATATTCAGTTAGGAGCAAAATATGAAAAATAATATACGTGATAGCAAGAAACTAAAACCAGATCTACATTGAGCATGTCAAATTCTATATATTTATCGAATTTTTATTTAAAGGAGGATTTGGTTGCCGACCAGTGTTGTCAGGCAAAAAATTGTGAAACAAAACATTTTTTGTTCCATTCACATAATATTATACAATTCTAAACATGTATCTGTATATTGAAGTCGGGATTATCGTAAATACTATTGGGCCGATTCTGACACGATTTTCGCATCTTGACAGTAAATTCCTAAACGAAACTTAAATTATTTAAAAATGACTAGATAGAAACATTTTCGAATTGCGATGTGATTGTTTTACTAATCTACTCGTATAGCAAGTATAATGTAATAAACTGTGTGATATTTTTTATCCCGGAAATCCCGCGGAAATTTTCCCAGGAGCAGTTTGACACAGTTTCCACTACTACGATAGCTTACTTTCTGTTTTTAAATATTGTGATACTTGGTGTCCCGGGTATTTCGCGGGAATTTCAAGCCAAGAGTGGAGGAATACGCGTGCATATTCTAGTTCGCTATAGTACTTTACATTATATTAATAAAATACCTGTTACTATAATTTCTTTAGCATAATTTCTGTTACTTTAGTTATGGTTCAGAGATAGGTTTCTACACTTGTATTCTGAAGGTCACAGTGATCAGTCACAGGTGCAACACTTGATCACGTGTTACGATATATTACTAACTTCACCTTGCTCCGTACCTCGAAAGGAGTATATAATGTAACATTTAATGAAAAACCTTTTACAAAGAGATTTGTATCTTTCACAAGAGATTTTTAATTTTAAATATGCACTCAGACTTACACCTGACGGGTTTTGAAATTTCGCACGGTAGAAAAGGAGTAAATAAGGTAGATCGTCATGGTCAATAGGGTCAGGTGAGATCATGAACTGTATGTAGTATCGGGTGTTAGCCCTGTAATTATTCAGTTATGAGCTGGGTCTCGAGATTGGGTACATTTCCCAAAAAATATTTTTTGTGATACAAAATGGGGTACGCATAAAATTTTGTCTCTGGGATGTGAAAATTCCCTGCAGCCAGGCGGCCTGACGTAAGAGGCGACAGAACAACCTACAGCCAGGTGGTAGGGCATTTGCCCGACTGGATGGCTACCACCCCTGGTCTAAAGTATGTCTCCATAACAACCTTGAGTCGTGTTCCGGCGGCATTAGTTCTAGTCTCCCTTAAGAGATCAGCAGCGCATTTGTAGTACCTTTAGTGTTGCAAACGTCCATAGGCGATGGTAACCGCTTTTCATCAAGTGGGCTGCCTGCCTGTTTGCTGAACTCCTGCAATAAAAAAAAGTGTAGGGAATACATTCCATTAAAAAAATTGTTTACATTACCTTTTGGTTTGGGTAATAATTCCATGAGTAAGTTTAAACAGAATTATCGAATAGCATATAGTTTTCATTTCTCATACCCTGAAAGTACGTTTGGATTTGCCTAATCACAGGGATGAAAAAAAGCACTTTTCGTTCCTGGGAAACGATTCTCCCTGCTGTCAAAAAAATTAGAAAACTATGCAAACCATAGATCCAACTTCTTTTATAGCCACTGTTAATTTGCGGCATTTTTTTTGTCGCTGAAGTACAGCAGACAAGCAGACGGCCTACCTGAGTGGAAAGCAGTTACCGTCGCTTATGGACATTTGTAACACCAGGAGTGTCAGTAACGCGCTGCCCGCCTCGAAGAAATTTTATGACACCCTTAAAAAAAAACCATATTGTAGCGCTATGGGAAAACCTCGGCTGGGAGCTCATTCCAAATCCCCATGGCGCGCAAGAGAAACGTTCTACAGAACCGTTGCGTACAAGAGCGAAGCTGCTCAAGGAAGTGGGGATGAACGCTCAGCCGATGGCGTGCGGTGCGGTGGTAAAAAGAAGACGAAGGCATCATTCTGAACAGTTCCTCGGAACACTCTCCGTTATATAGTCGGTAGAATACGCAGAGAGACGCGAAGTGTCTCCGAAGGCCAAGCGTATCTAAACCGTCTGTGAGTATGCGATCGTCGACAATGCGAACGGCTCGACGTTGAAAACTGTCCAGTGGATTTAGCTGGTGGGCGGGTGCCCTGGCCCACAAGTGTGAGCAGTACTCCATATGCGGCCTCACTTGGGCTTTGTAAAGCACAAGGTGCTGTCGCGGTGTGAAAGTACTGCTTAGACCGGTTTAGCACTCCCAGCTTCTTGAAGGCAAGTTTTGCCTTGCCTTCAAGGTGGGCCCTTAACTGTACATCGTTTGCAATGTCGACACCAAGGATCCCAATACTCTTAGAGGTGGTAAAGGGCATAACATTTTAATAAAAAATATCAACATCTAATAATAAGATGATCGCGTCGATTATTCATAGAGAATGCAAACATTGCGAATAATATTTGTTTTGCAAACGAAATCCTAAATTATGTGGCGGTAAATCAGAATTGCAAACCGACCTTACCCAGCCGAGCGCTGCGTATTTGTAATGCATAAGAAATGCATTTGTCTTGATACACACGGAGCTCTTGTTCCTCTTGGCCTCTTGGCTTCATTTGTTTTAACCAAGGATTTGTATGATTATCTTCATTTTGATAATGATATGTTTATTCTTTAACTTCTTATTGTTAGTTATACTTTATGGAGAATATCTCGCTCGTGCATTACCAATACTAAAAACGTTTTATATATGGAAAAAAACACAGAAATTTCATGAATTTTATCAAATTGAAAAGGAGTTAATTTGCATAGGTAATACGGATATAAGTTTTAAATATCTATAAAATTATACAATTGTGTCTATACAGACATTGAAGCTATTTCAATAAAACAATTGGAATACCATGCCTTTTTTATAGATTTCTTGTCGGTTTGTTCGGGACTCACTTAAAAACTGCTGGGCCGATTTCATTGCGGTTTTCACTGATCGATAGTAAATTAGACTTCAAATCTACGCTCCTTTGGGGAATCCCGTGGGAATTTCAAGTGAAACGTGGACGTAGCCGCGGACATATTGGTTGTTTTCATTCACGTTTTCTACAAAAACAAAGAAGCTTCGTGATTACACCTGTGACTGCAGAGTGTGTTTGGAGCTCAGACGAAATAAAAGTTATACGAAACTTACGTGAAACGCGACAAATGAAGTGAGGCATTTATCAAATTAACATGTGTGCGTAAACTTATGTACATACATGCGTTTGCGTTTGTGTCGTTTATAGTAATGGATCTGTTACGATGTGTCATTGAAAATCCATAATATTATAAAATTCTATACATGTCGTGACTGAACATTAAATCTATTAAAAAAAAAAGTGATTACAATGAAATTTTTATTAGATTTCTTATCTGTCGACTTCGACGCCGGTTTCACTGGTCGACGGCTAATTCTTAAACTAAGCTCTGCACTGCATTTAATCCCGGGAATCCAACGGGAATTATTTAAAATGGCCAGATGAAAAAAAAAAAAAAACAATGTGACATTTTACTGATCAATAGAAAATTTATTGTAATAAAATGTTCGATATTTTTTATCCCGGGAATCCCGCGGGAATTTTTCCGAGAGCGGTTTGTAGTTATATAAAACAATATTTTATATTCTGTTTCAAACACTGTGGTATTTTGGATCCCGGGAACCCCGCGGGAATTTCAATTTAAACGTAAACGAAGTCACGTACATATCCTAGTTATTAATAATTACCTCATGATTTGGTAAATGTGTATAAAATATAAAATATAAATTTATCACATTTAGCGGTTATTATTAATAAGAATATTAATAATAATTAATAGAAATAGAATCCCGCAGAGGGGCTTGACCTGACTTCGGTGGCCAAAGCAAGGCCCCCAACTCCATGCTTGCCTTAGCCGGCACGGAGTGGAGATCGCTAGAGCTAAGACTCAAACTCCAGGGGTGGAAGTGATAAATGGCATCACATCAGAAGTAGCTTTAATGAACCTGCAGCTCAGCCCTTAGCCACTCACACCCACGTTGCCCTTGTCTTTTATGGCATTTTTTGGGGCCCATGCAGGGAGTGGCGAGTCATCGTCTGCCCATTTTTGCCATCTTCCTTGAACATTGTGGCGGTCAGACGCCATAGTCCCAATAGTCCCCGATCTGTAACTGCACTAGCAGTTCATCCCAATAACCCGGTAACGTTTGTTCTCATTCCCTACAAATAGTTCTACACTGATCGGGGCTTGTCTTTGGGGGCATTTTTATATGGTGTAGACAGGAACAATCGCCGATCAGTGTCACACCATATTTACATCAAATTTGTCAAGGGGCCTCTACGTGTTGGCCTTCTCATAGCCCCACGCAAGCGTGTAGAGAGAGAGAGAGAGAGAGATATATATATATGTCGCAGAACGGCCTCGTTATCACGACATCATCTTTAGTTATTGCAGGTTTAGTGGGCGTCATCAGGATAAAATGCGAGCATAAAACACAATAGCCACGGTTTATACACTTTTAATTTAGATTTGATCAACATTATGACATAGTTTAGACCGAGCAGCGGGTTCAGGGCACCCGCTCATACTTTCAGCTTCAATACTTTCTTTAAAATACTCCATGGTCCAACTCGACCTGTTGCCACCAACCGAATGTGCCACAAAAACCCCTCAGTCTACCCAAGTAGATACTACTCAAAGTATAGAGGGCGCCTCAACCCGCTCCGCCATATGCTCTGCTCTGATTGGTCGTTAATTAAATTACAATATTCATAACTTTTATTAGGTTAGGACGATCTTTAAGTTATAGCAACATTTAACAAATCAAATTAAATTACATTAAGAATTTTAGAAGTGATTATAATGTAAACAAATGATATTGTGCGTTATACATCCTGTCAACAATACATCGTCATGTCGTCATAGTCATAGCTTCCCTCCGACACGGCCTTCCTGACGTATTTATTACACGCCCTCGTGTAATAGGCCGCCCATTATGGATTATCTGCAAAAAGAAAGAGATATTATAGTTCGGCCACTCCTGACCAAGGACATCGTGCACATTTTATCTTCTGCGCAACAAGTTCATTCTGGTTTTTTTTTCTGAGATCCGAGTCCTAACAGACTCCAGACTACACACCAAATCAAGTCAGCAGTATCGAAACTGCCACCTCGTCGCCCATCGAGCTACGCATTTTGGGTCAAATATCAAAACACAAATCAAAACATCAAACACAAAAATATCTCCAAATAATACCCAGCTTCTCATTCTATCGATACCACTTTTCAATCGCTACCTCGCCTCTCATTCACTTTGTAATGGCCACCTCGCACCTATTTCACTGGCCACCTCGCCTCTGTTTCACTGGCCACCTCGCCTCTGTTTCACTGGCCACCTCGCCTCCATTTCACTGGCCACCTCGCCTCTATTTCACTGGCCAGCTTGCCTCTATTTCACTTTGTAATGGCTACCGCGCCCGCTACAAGCTTAAATAAACCCAAACAAGCACTCTGCTACCCCTGAGCACTAATGACTACTTCAACATCCAAGTAAAAATAAACTTTCAAAATTTCCAACGACTATTATTTCAATAATAATATCACAAATTCACAATCTTTGACTATCAGACTAAAATCTTTCACTCTATATGTACGATCGGCACAACTGATTTATGACCCACTTTGCTAATAATTCCTTTAAAACCGTCAAAATAGTAAGGTTTATTGTGTTAGGACGTTATAAACATTAATAAAAATGCGTCACTAGCCTCAGAACTACGCAATTTTAAACTTTGTTATCATTGTACTAGATATGTTTTAGATAAAACAGTAATGATTTGAAATAATTTGAATCTCGAACTGAAATCTGCCTTATAATTCTAACTCTTTTCATTATAGAAAAATTATTATAATTTTAAAAATAAAATGTCATTCTGAAAGTATATGAGAAGTCAAGTAAAGTCAATAAGAAAAAAAATTTGAACTCAATATCTAAAAATTAAATTGTATAATGGGTAGTCTCGCAGAACAAAGAGCTCGGATTGTAGTGCTCAGTGAGGAAGGCTATGGCATTCGAGAAATATTACGTGTGCCAAATATAAGTCGGAACACAGTGAGAACATGGATCAGACGGCACGCCGAAGAGGGCATTCTTGAAGATAGACGAAAACATAATCATGGCGTTCGTCGAATAACAAACCAACAAAGCATAGATATGCAGCACCATTATGAAGAACATCCCTTTTCTCGCACCCAAGATTTCGCGGCACGTTACGACGTTTGTTTACAAACCATAAGAAATCATTCACACCGTATTGGACTGCATTACCGGCACTATGGTAAGAAAGTACACTTAACGAATGCACACAAAACTGCAAGAGTAAATCTTGCACGTAACTATTTAGACTTTGACTGGACTAATACCATACTTTCAGATGAAAAATCATTCAGATCCTCTCAACATGGTCGCTTAACTCTGTGGCGCCACAACAATACGCGATACACAGAGGATCACGCAGTACCCAATCAATTATCTGGTCGAATTTCAGCTAACATGTGGGTCTGGATGGGCACCGGGGGCATAGGTGAACCTGTCCAAATTTCTCCTCGTCAAAACGCACCAAACTATGTCGATTTGTTGGAAGAATCAATGTTACCGACAGTGCGAATAGTGTACCCACTTGAAGAAGTCCCTGCATTCTCCCACGTTCACGACAATCGTCGAGTACATACCGCCAGAACTGTCTCGAACTGGTTTACCCAGCATGAAGATGAAATTAATCCAATTCCATGGCCATCTAGGTCACCAGACCTCAACCCAATAGAAAATTTATGGGGTTTGATGGTTCAAATGTGGGATCACAGAAACGAGAGGACAAAGGAAGCAATTGAGCAGCACTGTAATGAAATTTGGAATTACATGAGGGGAACCGACATCTGCAATCGTCTAATCGGGTCGATGCGTAATCGACCATTACAAGTCATTGAAAACAATGGTGCCCATACCCGGTTTTAGGTTTAAATAAAGTAAAATGAGTGTCATTTCCAACCTTGAAATACTACAACCAATTAATAAAATTAACAATTTTTTTTTTTTTTTCTTCCACATTAATGTTGTTAATGTTTCACTTTCTTGTGTATTTCTGCTACCTAACGTATAACGACAACCCTAATATCCAATGTTGTATATACAAAAGGTTTGGCCTGTGTCACCCTTGGCTTGTCGATTCATGACCGGCTCCGACATCTCACCATTCACCCCACTTCACCTCCCCTGCTTTACCGTAGGTTGAATTTTGACATTGCTTGTATAGAGATTACTTCAAATTTTAATCGTTAGTAAGGCAAATAAACGGTCGGTAAGATATAGGAAACGGCACTTAATCCAACATACTTAATGACAGCGATAGTAATAGCACGTAATAGCATTTGTCACATGTTACACGAGTATAGACGAGTCTCTCCGATCTGTTCAATACAACTTAGTCAGTAACTGTCAATGTCTAATAACATGATAACAAGTTCGTTACCAAGGAAATGTATGTTCAGGCGAATTTCAACCTAATTGTATTTCACGACTGTAAGAAAATGACCTTATGGTGGGTCATGTTTCAATTTGTGTGATTGTACCTCTAAATTTAAAAACTACCTATTATAATAGTCAACTGCCATTACCACGTTTAATAATTATTGAAATTCCATTATTTTAACTTCAAACAAAAACCGTGTGAACGCATCAGTCATCCAATTCGCTAACAACACTTCTCAATCAGTCAATCAAACCAATACATCTAAATGAGTGATCTACTCTCAACCAAGCCCCGCTGAGCGTGGCTCGGATGACACTTTTTGACCAGAATATACAATCAGAGTAACCAAGGTTATCACTCTACGGGCTCCAGGGTCGACAACTTATGAAAACTCAATAATAGAGGAACAAACAAACTCAAAATAATTTTCCAATTTACAATGCGTTCGATAACTAGGGTATTCACCCTAATTCGAATTTGAGACTATCACAAAAATAATCTTAAATAAAAAAAAATCAACTTACCAAAGTGTCTACTAACGTAAATACCCCCTGTGTACCTTATAGTGGCTTTCAAACTTCTTCATAGCCACACTTTCTTCACGGTAAAATTATTATCATCCGAATCTAAAATGTCTTTCATATAATGCCTGTAAACTTACTTTTACAAGAAAGATAACATAGCGTAGCAATAATGTATCATAACCACTTTCCACTATACTTTATCTAAGTAAAAAAAAAACTCAAAAACTAGATCCGATTTTCACATAAAAATTATTGAAGGTAAACTTGAAAAGACAATGAATTTCATGCACATTGTTTATAACATACAGAAGTTTTCTTATCTTAATCAGAAAACCAAGGAAAACATCGCATAGGAATAATATGTCAAAGTCAACTTTCTACCATACATAATCCAAGTAAAATAATTTAAAAAAACTAGACCCGATTTTCACATTATAAAAACTCTTGGAAGGTAGACTTGAAAAGACAATGAATACACGCACATCGTTTATAACGAACACAAATTTCTTGTAAGTAACCAACTCCCAAAAATAATGATGAAAAAGTAAACTACCTACGTAATTTGTTAGTTTTCCATTTTTTGGCAACCATATCGTAATTTTTCGTACACGAAAAATATCACTTAAATATGAGGGTAGTAAAATTGTCTACCACAAACGATGAACTATAATTTTTTTTACATTAAAATTCTTAATTTTCAGAATTCACACTAAAATAATAATTAAAAATTACCATACCTCCTGTGCCAGGTAGAATAGGCACGTAATTTTTATCTTACCCTGCACTATCAATAAAATTGCACTTCCACTCGCTGTACTAACGTGAATTTGAACCATGCCGGCACATAGTAAGCCCAACGGTGACCAAACCATGCATAGGCCGACACACCGCCGCTCCACAGGCACATTCAGGACGTCACCACTACGTCGCCGCTATTGCCGCCGATGGCCCCGACATGTCAATCGTCCTCAAATGCTTTTGCTTCCACTGTGGGCATCCTTCAATCCATCAGCACGCCTTATACTGGCAAGGCTTCGCAGTCATTGCTTTCATTGTGGGCACAGGCTGAGATCCCACTTCTGATGTCGCAGAACGGCCTCGTTATCACGACATCATCTTTAGTTATTGCAGGTTTAGTGGGCGTCATCAGGATAAAATGCGAGCATAAAACACAATAGCCACGGTTTATACACTTTTAATTTAGATTTGATCAACATTATGACATAGTTTAGACCGAGCAGCGGGTTCAGGGCACCCGCTCATACTTTCAGCTTCAATACTTTCTTTAAAATACTCCATGGTCCAACTCGACCTGTTGCTACCAACCGAATGTGCCACAAAAACCCCTCAGTCTACCCAAGTAGATACTACTCAAAGTATAGAGGGCGCCTCAACCCGCTCCGCCATATGCTCTGCTCTGATTGGTCGTTAATTAAATTACAATATTCATAACTTTTATTAGGTTAGGACGATCTTTAAGTTATAGCAACATTTAACAAATCAAATTAAATTACATTAAGAATTTTAGAAGTGATTATAATGTAAACAAATGATATTGTGCGTTATACATCCTGTCAACAATACATCGTCATGTCGTCATAGTCATAGCTTCCCTCCGACATATATATATATATATATATATATGTCGCAGAACGGCCTCTTTCTCACGAAATCTTCTTTAGTTATTTCAGGTTTAGTGGGCGTCATCAGGATAAAATGCGGGCATAAAACACAATAGCCACGGTTTATACACTTTTAATTTAGATCTGATCAACATTATGACATAGTTTAGACCGAGCAGCGGGTTCAGGGCACCCGCTCATAGTTCCAGCTTCAATACTTTCTTTAAAATACTCCATGGTCCAACTCGACCTGTTGCCACCAATCAAATGTGCCACAAAAACTCCTCAGTCTACCCAAGTAGATATTACTCATAGTATAGAGGGCGCTGACCCCGCGCTAGACATGCTCTGCTCTCATTGGTCGTTTATTAAATTACAATATTCATAACTTTTATTAGGTTAGAACGATCTTTAAGTTATAGAAACATTTAACAAATCAAATTAAATTAAATTAAGAATTTTAGAAGTAATTAAAATGTTAACAAATGATATTGTGCGTTATACATCCAGTCAATAATACATCCAATTATAACTTCCCTCCGACATATATATATATATATATATATATATATATATATATATATATATATATCAACAATTGACTATCGTCGTCGGTAAAAGTAATAAAATAAGACTCGAAGTTATTGGTTCCAGTAGGTATTTATGACACCACAATACATATTGTTACGAGCTACAGAATTAGTATTATAATAATAATTAATATAAGAATAGTTATAATTTAATAACAATAATAATAATCCCGCAGGGGGGCTTTGTGGCGAAGCCTTAGGTGAGTAGCGACACCTCGTACCCGACTCCGGGGGCCAAGACAAGGCCCCCGCCTCCGTGCTTGCCTTAGCCAGCCGGCACGGAGTGGAGATCGCTAGAGCTAAGACTCAAGCTCCAGGGGTGGAAGTGATAAATGGCCTAATGTCGGAAGTAGCTTCGGTGAACCTGCAGCCCACCTCTCTACACCCCTTAGCCACTCATACCCATGTTGCCCCTGCCTTTTATGGCATTTTTTGGGGCCCATGCAGGGAGTGGCGAGTCACCGTCTGCCCATTTTTCCATGTTCCCCGAACATTACGACGGGCAGACGCCATAGTCCCCATATTCCCAGACCCCCAGTACCACTAGCAGTTCACCCCAATAGCCCGGTACTTTTTGTCCTCATTTTCCACAATAGTCCTACACTGGCCGGGGCTTGTCCTTGGGTGCATTATTATATGGTGTAGACAGGGATAATCGCCGGTCAGTGTCACGCCACATTTACATTAAATTTGTCAAAGGGCCTCTACGTGCTGGTCTTCCCATGGCCCCGCGCAAGCCCTCCAAAAGTCCGGGCCATTTTTATGGCCCGTGGTCTTCCAAGACATACAAGATAATAATAATAAATGGCCCGTGGTCTTAAAAGACATACAATATAAAAACAATAACAATAGACTATTGACTAATTGCAAATTTTAATTACGACGATCATAAAAGAACTCCGAATGCGGGGAGGGGCAATAAACCAGGAGCGCGCCATTTCTTTATCGATATGTAACAATAGGTGTGCAGATGGCCCAACTTGTAGCAATATAAATACATAACCAAAAGTAACTTCTATGTAAAATCGTTTAATCTTTAGTTTTGCTTAAATCAAACCAGAACACATAAAATAAAAATTATACAATTATACACTCAGTAAAAACAAAGTTAAAAATTAATTTTTCTCTTCTATTTATTCATAGTTCAGCAGTCTCTTCGTCAATGAACTGCCTAACTCTTCTGACTGCATATGTAGCAAAACTAAATTCTCCTGAGAGACTAGATGTATGAGCGCCCCACTGGAGCTTTTGATCTTATTAATCTCAACAGCATTATTACTTTCTTGCTTTCTTATATAATATAATAAAAGTGTGAGTGATTCAAAGACCATTAATTTCTCTTTACATTCGTGTACTCTTGTCTCTTTTGCGAAAATACATTCCTCACACCTCATTTGGTTGTGTAATGGAGAAGAAACTCGCGATATGGACCGATTTCACCTTTGCACACAACCTTGTGTATAACCACAGATTGAAATAATGTTATACGGCACAGCTTCACCGATATCCAATTGTTCAAAAGAAACATACTCTTGATCACTACTCTGTGACAAAGTAAAACATTATGGTCATAGTTTAAAATAATTTTGTATAACTTGTTCCAAGCTTTCTTTAATGGATGAGTTCTGCAGACAGGCTCACCTGATGGAAAGTGGTTACCATAGCCTATGGATATATGTTACATAAAAGGTGCTACCAATATGCTACCACTCTTTAAAGACAGACTGGAACCTGGCCACTAACGCCAAAACACAGGTCAAGGTTATTATGGCGGCATGCCCTAGACCGGGGGTGGTAGCACTCTAGACGGGAAAATACCCTACCAACTGGGTGTGAATTGTTTTATCGCCTCTTACGACAGGCCGCCCGGCCGCAGGAAATTGTATTTCTTCTCCGTTCCTGCACAGATAAAATCTAGATGATAGCACAAGACAATTTTAACTCACTGTTTGAGGTATTAATATTTTATAATATTTTCTTAAGTTTTCGCGACTTGTGTACATAATAACGATTTTAAACGCGGTAATTTATATGATTTTTATTATTGCGACGTTTCGGCCACTTTATATCCGATCCGATCATTTAATTTTCATCTTTGTTTTCCGTGATCACGGCTACTGAAAAGTGGCCGAAACGTCGGATTAATAAAAATGAAATAAATTTCGGCGCTTGAAACCGTTGAAACGTAGTTTTGTTTGGTATACTGGTCATGAAAACTTAAGAAAATATTAAAATTGAAATGTATGTAATGTCCAAATAACAGCTTTTTACAAAATGTCTATGAAAGTAGGTATATATAGTCCTTATATAAAAAACTCGATTTTTAATTAAAATTTTTGTTTGTCTGTTTGTTTCTGATAATCTCTGAAACGGCTGAACCGATTTTTACGGGACTTTCACTGGCAGTTAAGCGGATGTTATAAGAAATAATTTAGGCTAAATTTTATAACTTTGTTTGGGTTCCACGAAAAAAATCCACGTGGACTAAGTCGCAGGCACAGCTAGTCTACATTATATACTATCGTTAGAAGCTTCCTGTTTAAATGGATCAAGTAGATGACACAAAATGTTTACACAAGCGGTCAGTGGGACCAATATACTTTAACAAGCACCTCAAAATAGAGGTCTGCGCAAACAGAGCCGAAGCTGAGAGAACCCATATTTAGAAATGTACTTATGTCCTTTGTGGAAATTCACAGGAAATATGCATAAGTGTTTGGGTAAGACATCGCTTTAGTTTTTATACTGTTAGAAGTATGGTGTCTGTATATGTATGATATTGTAATTGAAGAAAGAAACTTATAGGTACCTACTGTAACGAGTCGCAAGACTCGAATTAAAATGCCGTTAGAATTACTATAGAGATTATTAGAACTATACAAACACGTATAACACAGGTACAAATATAACCGAACACCACAAGTCCAAACGTAATGCAAAACGTCGTAATTCAATAAAACGCGCAAAGTCCGCCACTTATTAGATTCCCGATTGTAGTACACACGTCTCGCTTTGCTCATGATTCTCGCTCGACTACCTCCCCCTCTATCAGGTCATCGTTTTATACTGCTAATCACAAATTTTAACCACAAAGTAAACAAAAGAAGACGACAATAAAAGAGTTACAATTATTTTGTATGCCGGCAGGTAATAAAATGTAATTTGTTTCAGATATGCAGGTGGGTTTTGATTTTTGTCGGCACCTGGGTTGTAACAATAGCAATAAATAAAATAACTCGTCAGAAATGAACACTTTCTATCTGAGCGTGACGCTGACACGAGTTCAGTGCTTTTTCCTTAAATTGCCCATCGTGGCTAAAGATGTTTTTACTTCAATAAAAATCTACATAATATAAACACACATCTTGTAATGTTTATCCCCGAAGTAAATAAGTTACTCGTATGTATGTGTTATGGGTAATGTTGCGGACACAGAGCACCCCCCTGACCCGCCCCCCGGAGCACACAGCTTCTCCACGGCCCGCATACCGCCGACGCCCTTAGCTCGCACAGTTAGCAGCTAGGCGTCCGACGGAACGGTGGATAAAAGAAGCGGCCTTGGAGGCCGAAATTTGCTCCAGTTCGGTCTCGGCGCTCGCACCGTGCGGACGTGTCCGCACCTCGTGACGTCACTCTGGCTCGCCCACCCGATATTCGATATTTAGATACGGTCGAAGTATACACACACTTTGGTCGGTCGAGTGTTGCACACACACGTAGGTCGGTCTAGTGTACACACACCAGGTTGCGTCATCGCAATTTTCATTGCGCTCTGACGCGGGGACGTTTCCACCCCACACCCGCGTAGTTCGTTTGCGCGAACCCTCGTGGCAATTTTAATTGTTTACTCAATTTTAATTGTCACTAGGTCAGCTAGGGGATACCTAACGGTGTTAACGAACCTAGTTGGGGCGTGACCCGGGCGCCCGCCGGTTCCCCTTCAGGGAAACGGTGAACCCGGACGTGGCGTGGAACCACCGGCACAGGGGGAGTACCCTTGCCGACCCCAGGCATCTCCAATTCCGTCCTAGGTTACCTCCTCCTTTTTTCCCATCCTTTGTGGTTCTGTCTACCCACAAAGCAGTTAGGGACCCCTTTGCACAATAAGATCGGCAAAGGGGCTACAAGCTTAGGGCTCACCCTAGGGCGCACCCCCCTGCCTACACCCGGCAGGGGGACTAGGTTACAAACATACACACACATATCCCTCGGGCTGCTCCCGCCTGAGGGATGGCCACACCCCAGGATTGGTGGGTTCAAACCCTCCGTCTCCTTGAGAGTCGCGACCCGGCTCTCAAGTCATGGTACTGCCAGGAGATGAGGGGATTACTCCCCATGATGGAAATAATCCCCCCATCTCCGGCTGCCACCGCGACCCCCGCGAAAGCCGCGTCTTCCGCGCCCCCCCCGAAGGCCCCTAAGGCCGCACCCAAGGCTCCTAAAGCCGCTGCCCCCGTGGCCCCTAAGGCCCCCGCGACCCCAGTAGCCACTAAGGCTACCACCCCATCGGCCACTTCGGCCACCCCTACCGCGGCCGCGCCCGCACCCGCCCCAGCCCCCGCCATTACCGAATCTCCCGCTGTCGCTTCAGCCACGTCTGAAAGCGACATGGAGATTGACCTCACCGCCCAAACTGGTGACGACGATGGTTTCAAAGTCGTCACCAACCGCAAGTCCAAGAAGCGGCTGCTTAACAGCTCGCCCCAAGGACACACAGATAAGGAGGCCAAACAGGCCAAAACTAAGGCAGCTAGCCAGCCCCGCCGCGAGCGACTTCCGCCCCCTCTTATTATTAGAGACAAGCATCTCTGGAGAGATATCTTGACCTCCCTTCCCGCCCACAACATCGTGCTGAAAGAGGCACGTGATATCCAACACGGTATCAAAGTTACCGTGCAAACTCCGGCCGACCATCGGGCCCTAACCCGTATTCTGATTGACAGAAATGTCAATTATTACACCTACGCTCTCGAAGAAGAGAAGCGCCTCCGCGTCGTCATACGCGGCCTTTCACAGGAGCTTGAGACCTCCTACATCCTTGAAGATCTCCAATCTCAAAACCTCCCTGTGCATGAGGTACACCGCATGCACAAAGGTAATTCCGATAGAACACCATATAACATGGTGCTCGTCATCCTTGACCGCTCAGAACAAGGCAAGGCAATTTTCAATTTGAAAAGCGTCTGCGGCCTTACCAATCTCCGCTTCGAGCGACCCTATAATAATCAGACCCCCCGGCAATGCCACCGCTGCCAACTTTATGGGCACTCTGCCAACCACTGCCACTCCCGCCCGAGATGCGTCAAATGCCTCGGGGACCACGGGACCAGCGACTGCACGCGGACTCGGGACTCCCCCGACCCTCCAGCCTGCATTCTCTGCGGGAAAACCGGACACCCCGCTAACTACCGCGGGTGCCCGGCCGCCCCCAAATTCAAAAAGAACGCTAAGCGTTCTCCCCCAGCCTCTAAGGCCGCCCCTAAACGTCCGGCATTCGTGCCTGCACCTCTCCCGGCGTTCAACGCTTGGACAGGCTTCCCCGCTCTGCCTACTCAGGCTAGAGCGACGATGCCCCAACCAAGACCCCAGCCGCAACCCGCCGCCGCCCCACCCCGCTCGGGCGCTCCCTCTTCCTTGTCGGAGGATCTCGCCTTGGCAACACAGTTTGCCAAGTCGTTTCCCTTCGACTTGAATGAGGTATCTGTCCTCGCGGAAAAATATAAAACCGCCACCACCCTGCAGGACCATCTGCGGATCGCCATGGACCATGGCCCGCTGGTGAAAATCCTGCTCAACATGCCCTAAATAACATTTTCAATGGCTACCACAAGTAGGGAAAAACCCCGCTCATTGACTTTGGCTACATATAACGCCAACGGACTTAGAAATCAACGCGACTTGGTTCACGACTTCCTGGTCACCGATAATATAGACATTCTCTTAGTGCAAGAGACTTTCTTAAAGCCGAGTATTAGAGATCCCCGTATCGCTAACTACAACCTGATCAGGCACGATAGGTTAACCTCCCACGGCGGAGGGACACTTATCTACTACAAGCGGTCCTTGCACTGCATCCCCATCGATACCCCCCCTCTAGAGGAACTAGAAGTCTCCGCCTGCAAACTATCGATGACAGGCCATCAGCCCATCGTCATAGTTTCAACATACTTAAAATGTCAAAAGCCCATCTTAGAGGACGACCTAAACGCCCTATTCAATCTAGGTTCAGCGGTTATAATAGCCGGGGACCTAAACTGCAAACATCCCTGTTGGAATTGCACCAACGAAAACACCAATGGCAAGGAGCTTCTCCGCCTCTCGGACAGGCTCCTCTTTGGCATTCTCGCCCCCTTGACCCCGACTAGATACCCGGACAGACCAGACTTACATAGCCCGAGCGTTCTCGATATAGTGCTACTGAAGGGAGTCTCTCTTCAGTTTCGCTCAATCGAAGCACGGGACGACATCGACTCCGACCACTTGCCGGTCGTACTCCAGTTAGGCCCCCCGACTGACTCGACACCACCGACGAAACCCGTCATAGACTGGGCCAAAGTCCGGGACTTGCTGGCAACAACAAGTTCCCCGGACTTGGACCGAATTCCGGACCCGATTGCTTGCAACCAGGACAACGATGTTGCCATCGAAGCCCTCACCAGCCACCTCCAAAGCGTGGTACGGGAGTCCACTCGGCAGGTACCTCTCGAGGACCACCGACTGCCACTCCCGGACGACGTCAGAGACCTGTTGAGGGAAAAGAGGGCAGCATTCAGGGCCTGCGGTAGCTTCCCCTCCTTGGAGAATAAAGCCCACTACAGGGCACTCCAACGCCAAGTCAGACTCCGTGTCCAGGAGGTCAGGAACCAACGTTGGGACCGACTGCTAGAGGAGATCTCCCCAACTCACCAGGCTTACTGGCAGCTGGCGAGATCTCTGAAAGCAGAAACCCTCTCGAGTATGCCACCTCTCGAGAGACCCGATAATACCAAAGCGTTTGATGACGATGAAAAGGCGGAATGCCTCGCCGAAAGTCTCGAGCTCCAATGCTCCCCCAATACTGCCGACAACGACCCGTCTCACCTATCGGAGGTGGACGCCGAGGTCGAACATAGGTCCTCCCTCCCGGCGGAAACCACACTCGAACCGGTCACGGTTGAAGAAGTACAGGATTTCATCAAAGCCCTAAAGCCCCGCAAGGCCCCAGGCAATGACGGAATCAGCCATAAGCTTTTGAAAATCCTCCCCGCCCATCTTATCTTAATTATGGTAAGCATCTTCAATGCTGCCATAAATAACTGCCAATTTCCCAAGGCCTGGAAAGAAGCGGAGGTCATTGGCATCCGCAAACCAGGCAAACCGGCCTCAAAGCCCTCCAGCTACCGCCCCATCAGTCTACTCAGCTCACTGGGTAAACTGTATGAGCGAGTCCTCCTCACTAGACTGAGTGATTTTGCCTTCAGCAATAATCTCATCCCCCACGAGCAGTTCGGCTTTAGAGCTAGACACTCTTGCCCACAACAAGTGCTCCGCATCACGGAGCACGTCCTCTCCCATTTTCAACGCGTCGGACGAAGACCCTGGCCGACAGGCGCAGTATTCTTCGACGTCGCGAAAGCCTTCGATAAAGTTTGGCACAACGGGCTTATATACAAGCTGTATCAGCTCGGTGTGCCAGACCGACTCGTACTCATTCTACGGGACTTCCTCAAAGACCGTAAATTCAGATTCCGAGTGGAGGGCACCCGCTCCTCCCCTCATACCATCTCAGCGGGAGTCCCCCAGGGCTCCGCGCTCTCCCCCCTACTTTTCACGCTGTTCACCAGCGACATGCCACGGCACCCCCATACCCAGCTAGCCCTATATGCGGATGACACCGCCATATTCAGTAGCGACCCCAGCAGATACAGAATCTGCAAGCAGCTCAACACCGCCATCAAAGAACTAGGTGACTGGTTCCGTAGATGGCGGATTGAGGTGAACCCCGAGAAGAGTGCAGCCATCATGTTCTCCCGCAAATGCCTCTCACCCAATACCCGCCCCTCCAACCAACTTATGCCCATCAAGCTATTCGACCAAGTTATCCCTTGGGCTAACGAAGTCAAATATCTTGGGGTAACCCTAGACAGAGGCTTGTACTTCCACAAGCATACCAGAGCGGTCGGGAACAGAGCATACTGGATCCTCGGCCGACTCTATCCGATGATAGGCAAGAGGAGTAAGATGAGCCTTAGAAATAAGGTGACTCTTTACAAAACTTGCATCCGCCCCATCTTGACCTATGCGAGTGTGGTCTTCGGCCACGCCAGCGACGTTAACATCTGGAGACTGCAAAGAATCCAGAACCACTTTCTACGTGCTGCAGTCGACGGCCCGCGCTATATGCGGCTCGCCGACTTGCATCGCGACCTGGAGCTTCCCTCCATCAAGGACTATATAACTTTACTATCGCGCAGATTCTTTGACCTCGCCCCCCATCACCCGAACCCTCTGGTGACGGAAACGGTCAACTACAAACCCACTCCAAACGCTCCCACGAGTAAACGCAGACCTCGCAATGTACTCATTGACGAGCCTGACAAAATCGCACGTCAAATCGCGATCATGAACCCCCCGAGGCTCAGAACATCAGCCTGGCATAACAGACGCAGACACAACAGACGCCGGAGAGCCCCCGGCTCGAATCCTCTTACACAATCGTAAGACCCACCAATCCATACTCATTACAGACACAAGTAGCCATACAAGATTAGCCTAGGCGTGTTGCTGGAGAGTTTCTTCCGCCGCTTCTTCTCCTCCAGCTATAACACGTTGCGAAGCGGTAGTAATGATAGACTAGGATCGACTCCGCCGGCGGAGTCGATGAAGAGTCCCCAAATAATCACTTCAGCCTGTTGGCTTAGCTCTTTCAGCCTTTTACGGCTTGTTCCCAATATAGAGTCAATCCCCCGCAGCGGTCGAGCCGAGGTCGAACCTCACAGGAGGTGCCTCCTCGAGCGTGCTGCTTCCGGGCTGAACGCCTCCGCTCCCACGGAGGCGGGAAGCCCCCAAAGCCCGGTATCGCTGAAACAGCCATCTGCGGCTATTCAGCTGAGTCAGCTCCAAAAAAAAAAAAAAAAAAAAAACCGAAATTTGCTCACATTGCTCACATGCATATATATGGCACCAATACACACTACTCTACTCTCTGTAACTCGTCTATATATAGTTTTATTTTAATTGTAAATAACGCTAATAATAAGTCATACAGTCCACATCGAGTTTTATTTGGAGGAAGCAACTGTCACCAATACTTAATATACAATGGATCACATTCTTTATTTTAGACAATACATGGATGTATATGACAACTGACTACCACAAGGATTTCGCACAGCGTTACTATATGGAGATTATCAAAAAAAGTGCCGTAAAATTTCTTCGAGGTCGGCAGCGCGTTGGTAACACCTCTGGTGTTGCTCATGTCCATGGGCAACGTTAACCGCTTACCATCAGGTAGGCCGTAAGCCAGTTTCTGAACTCAGATAATATAAAAAATAATAAAATATTCATTACAAAGAAAACCAGTAAATCTTTTTTCCACAACTTATCATTCTTATGCAACTCGTTTAATTTTCTTTGTTAAAAGTTAAAACATAACCTTTTGTTTATTTAAACGCAGTCGGGTAGAAAGAAAGCACTTCGTCACAATAATAACGCTTCACAACGTAACTTAGAGCATTTTATTTTTAGTCTTTAGTATTTATTTAATGCAATAAATCTTGGGGATCCTTGTAAAACTGTTCAGGTGATTTATGCCTAAAATAAAATTATTCATTAACTTAAAACATTATATATAGTCATTATAGTTGTCACCAATAGAGTGGTACACATAATATATTATATAGTTATATACATATTCAGTTGTCATAACATATAATATGCAGTTCTTGTGAATTCATTCACAGAATAAATAAAAATGTCAATTTGTTGACACATCTTGTTCAATGTTCACAAGGCCTGTGTCATCGTCGCCTTATTAGGTAAGTTGGTCCTGCCCTATGGTACTACGAAGAATGGTGGCTGCCTACGTCTCATCACAAAATTTGCTGCAATCGAATGTTGTCTTTAATTTATTAATTTATTTATTAAACTATCCCAGATCGAGCAGGGATATTTTAGAAAGCTAACACAGTGCTTACATCTCAGAATAAGATAAGGAAACTAAATATATCTTACGGAAACGGCAAAATACAATCCGAGTTCCACTGTTTTATTTCATAAGTTCAGCAGACGGGCAGACGGCCCACCTGATGAGAAGCGGACTTTACCTATGGACAAAGGCGCTGCTAATGTGCTACCACTGTCTAAAGTAAGTTAATAATAGTAAACTAGACTGGAACCTGGCCACTAATGCCGGAACACAACTCAAGGTTGTTATGTCTGCATACTTTAGACCAGGGTTGTTAGCCATCCAGACGGGCAAATGCCCTACCACCTGGCTGAGTGTTGTTTTGTCGCCTCTTATGACAGACTACCCGGCCGCAGGATATTGTATTCTATCTCCATCCCTCCACGGATGAAAATTATAACCTTTTACAGTTGCATTGCAAGTCTCTACTACCTAAAGTATACTCGCAAAGAAACACACAGAGAAATGGAGAGTTAACTGTTATAATTAAGACGCTATACGTGTTGCTGGGGAGTTTCTCGCCGCTTTGTCTCCTTAAATAGCGATAACACGCTGCGAAGCGGTGTACATAGAATAGGAAGGTAATTTAAATTTTAACTTATATGTGTGGGATTGTGAAAGTTTTCCGAACATATGAGTGATTGCATGCATAGAGTAGTTGAATGATTCCAAACGACGTGTACATATGCGAAGACTGCGAAAAAGTTAAGACGTATCAGAAATCAATTCGTTGTATTTTAATTAAATTTATATAATTAGTGTTATGATGAAGTACTTATAATTAACTATCAGCTGCTAGTGTTCTGCTCTCTTTAAAGCAGTTCACGTAAATAAAACTGTTTTGATTCGCGAATTAAAAAAACTATTTATATATCGAAGCCAGACCGACCTATGCAGCTCTGGTCTGAAATGGCGTCGAGCCGTATAAACATCGAAATGTATAAATCCTGTTTCGTTGCCGACTGTACTTTTTACGGGCTCAACTGTGCCAAGCACTGCAGTTACATTTCTGAATTGACTATTGTTTTATGGTCCAATTTGTAAAGTTAGCGATTTTATGCTAACTATGAAATCCGGAAGACATGTATTAAAGATGAAAATAAAAACTTAAATATTTAAGTCCAAGAAATTACAGTAGAACCTCTTTAAGTCGAACTTGATGGGAGACACCAAAAAATTAAAGTTATAGTTTTCGACTTAAGCGTAGTTTGTAAGGAAACATTCGACTTGTAGAGGTTAAGATTAATTCAAATAATCAAGTTGTAAAGGTTGTAAAATCAATTGCTATGTTCGAGATACAGAGTTCAATTTATTTTTTCGTGTAGTAGAGGGAAAATAAGTACTGAATTTGCTTATAGGGAGTCATTAATTATTTCGACTTTTGGAGGGTTCAGATTTCGAGCAATGGCGGTTTTTGGGTTTGAAGGGAAAGGAACACAATGTGTTTTCGAGTTTGGGGGGTTTCGACTTATCGAGGTTTGACTTAAAGAGGTTCTACTGTATTTAAATTATTTTGAATATTTTTCGATCATTCTCCTATAGAAGTAACATATACAAGAGGCATTGATTATTTATTTAGCGATCGTAGTTATACTTCAAAAAGGGATTTTTTTAAAATAAATTAATAGATTAGGTAAATAAGAAAACTCCCAAAAAACCCATCAAAAAACTTCCCAGCAATACGTCTAGCTATAAAAAAAAAACTTCGTTTAAAAAAACCGACTTCAAAAATTAAAAAACTATAAAGTATAAAATAATATTTCTAAAGCTATGTTTTATTATTAATATAAATTATCTAAAACATCTTAAAGTCGGTGCTTAGTAATTTTAAAAATATAGTCATTTTTATGTTTTACTTTGCACCGACTTCGAGATGTTTTAGATAATTTATATTAAGAATAAATAATACATAGCTTTAGAAATGTTATTTTATACTTTTTAGTTTTTGAAGTCGGTTTTTTTAAACGAAGTTTTTTTATTTTATTTCTTACTTTTTAGTGCCTAGCTATGTATGGGTAGACCTACGAAAGGTGCCGCGCTTCTTAAAAAATATAGGTCCCAAGAAACCAGAACATAAAAATGTTCGTAAAATGTAAACTGTACTGGGCCAAATTATGTTAAATTTTTAGGAGACCAAATGGCAACTATCCCGCGTCGAACAAAAAAAGAATCACGTAAATCGAATTATAAATCTCGGAGTAATCGGTGAACATACATTAAAAAAAAAGATTCCGACGAATTGTGAACCTCCTCCTTTGAAGTCGGTTAAAAAGCAGACTCGATTTGCAATTATCCAGAATGGTAATCATTTCATGGATTAAGACTGCAACTATAGTTAGAAGTACGTGCGTCTAATCTTTGTCTAATTTGGTTGACAAGTTTTATTTGTTGTTTCGAATAAACACGTGTACGCGAACGCCGTACATTATCTTTCTAGAGTTAATAATATTGTTTTATCTGTGCAGGAACGGAGAAAGAATACAATTTCCTGCGGCCCGGCGGCCTGTCGTAAGTGGCGACAAAGCAACCCACAGCCAGGTGGTAGGGCATTTGCCCGACTGGATGGCTACCACCCCTGGTCTTAAGTATGTCGCCATAACAACCTTGAGTTGTGTTCCGGCATTAGTGACCAGGCTCCAGTCTCCATTAAGAGAGAAGCAGTGCATTTGTAGCACCTTTGGTGTTGCAAATGTCCATAGGCGATGGTAACCGCTTTCCATCAAGTGGGTCATCTGCCTGTCTGCTGAACTCCTGCAATAAAAAAATAAAAAAATTGTAACGTGCGAGCGGGGATACGCACTTAGGATTGGAAGGAAACACCAGCTCTTTTAATTGAACGCTTTCATTAACTCACACAGCCGTACGTGATTGTTCTCTGCAGGGCTACCCCTACTACACGCACAGCTAAAGCAATACCCCACGACAAGATGTCTCACTCCACAATACCGCCGTCGATATTGCGTAGACCACCTCCTGCTACTGCAGTGCTCACCTATAAAATTTACTGCGTGTAGCTCACTTCTGGTTCTCCTTTTAAACTACCCTACATTCTTCCTTCCTTCCAACTGCCCACTAAACTTTTCATAAAATTCACCACTAAACTCGTCACTATCTTCTATTAAATTTCTCTTCCAGCTCTTTCGGAACGAACTTGTCGCTTCGCTGTCTTGAACTGAACTCAACTACTCGGTAGGCGCACCTTACGCTGCTTATATGCCCGGAAGAATCTTCTGGGACCCATAATTTCGATCTTCTTTTCGTCATTCTTTTATTTACTATTAATCCCTTTCTAAACATCTTCTATTTTTGTCTTTTCCTTCCTGAACCTTCTATTCTAGAACTTGGTTCATCATCTAACTATTTCTGAAATTTATCTGTTCTTGTCATCGGGATGCCTTACGACAGTATTAATCCGGTTGATCGATTTTCCACTAATTTAATTTCTAATTTTAAAAAGGCTAATACCCGCTACCGCTTGTGAGTTGGACTACGACACCCGCGGAATGTACGCTCGCCGCCACAACACGTCCGCTGCCAAACTGAACATCCCCTATGTATAGACATACATTTATGTGCCAGAATCAACGGAAAATGGGGCGAATCGGCCATTATATAAAATTCACGACATGTTTTAATTTTTCTCACTGAATTATTAAGTGTTGGATATTGTGTTGTACAGTTTCCAAGTCATTAAGGCGATGGAGTTTTTTACTGTTTAAAAATAAATTCGGAGAAGTGATTGTTTCGTCCCAGTTCCATTGTATTGCTTTTTTATTGTAATTGGAATGTAGATCCAAAAACATTATTTTCAAAGTACGGATTGGTTTTCATACAATACGGTAATCTATATCAGCACTATTGGAATATATTGCTACGACCTAGACGCCGACAAAAAACAAATTCACACCTGCATACCTGTATAACCATAAAAACACATTTTATTACCTTTCGGCATTTGAACTAATAACATTTAGTTTTTTTTATTCGTCTTCTTTTGTTTGCTTTGTGTTTAAAATTGGTGATTAGAAAACAGCCCATTGTTGTATTGTAATCTTTTATAGCAGTCATTAGCCACGTGTGGCGGATTAAGATACGGGGACATTGCAGTTGCGCAGTATAAAACGTTGACCTGATGGAGGGGGAAATCAGTCGAGCGATAATCACGAGCGAAACAAGACGTGTGTACTACATTCGGAAGTCTAATAAGTGACGGACTTTGCGCGTTTTATTGAATTACGACCTTCTGCATTACGTTTGGACTTGTTGTGTTCGGTTATATTTGTACATGTGATACACGTGTTTGTATAGTTCTAATAAACTCTATAGTAATTCTAACGGCATTTTAATTCGAGTCTCGCGACTCGTAACAATATGCATAATCTACTAAAGGTTGTGTTACGTCAGGTACAGGTTTTTTTATAATGGATAGGTTCGCGTTTGACTGATGTTGCGCCGATGTCAGGCGGAAATGCAGTCTAAGGCGGAGCACGCTTTCCCAGCAGACATCTGTTTACGCGACACTTAAGACACCTAGATTGTAGTTTTCAGGAAAAACAAAAGGCGACGGTAAAGAGTTCCACTCTTCAGCGGTGCGTATGACAAAAGTGGAAGCATAGCGTTTCGTCCGCTTCGTTGGTATTTCCACTATATATCGGTAGCGTGAGTGCATACGTCTGCTTGTCCGGTGGTAAAATGGTGAGGGAGGAACCAATTCATGTAATTCCGTGGCACACTACCTGATGTGTATCCTATAGAATACCGACAAACTAGCGACTTTACGTCGATGACTTAGGCTTTGAAACCTCTCGTCGAATATTCGGTTATTGCCTATCAGTTTCCTAGCTCTTTTCTCTATTGACTAGAGTATCTCTAACTTATTTAGCTGAGCCAATCCAAAGATGAGAGCAGTACTCTGTGCAAGACCATACTTGTGCGTGATAAAAACTCAGCAACTGAAGCGGTGTGAAGTACTGCCACACCTTTGATAGAACCCTTAGCTTTTTGCCAGCCTGCTGAGAAACAGACTCTGTATAGGAGCCATTTTTTTTTTTCGCTTGAGTACAGGAGACAGGCAGCCGGCCCACCTGATGGAAAGCGGTTACCGTCGCCTCTGGACGTTTGCAACACCAGAGGTGTCACCAACGCGCTGCCGGCCTCGAAGAAATTTTATGACACCCTTTTAAAAAAAACCCATGTTGTAGCGCTGTGGGAAAACCACGGCTGGGAGCTCATTACGAATCCCCACGGTGCGCAAGAGAAACGTTCTTGAGAACCGTTACGTATAAGAGCGAAGCGGCTCAAGGAAGTGGGGATGAACGCCCAGCCGATGGCGTGGGGTGCGGTTGTAAAAAGAAGACGAAGGCAATATTCTGAACAGTTCCTCGGAACACTCTCCGTTATACAGTCGGTAGAATACGCAGAGAGACGCGAAGTCTCTCCGAAGGCCAAACGTATCTAAGTCGTCTGTGAGTATGGGACCGTCGACAATGCGAATGGCTTGACGTTGAATACTGTCCAGAGGATTTAGCTGGTAAGCGGGTGCCCCGGCCCACAAGTGTGAGCAGTACTCCATATGCGGCCTCACCTGGGCCTTGTAAAGCACAAGGCGTTGCCGCGGAGTGAAATACTGCTTGGACCGGTTTAGCGCTCCCAGCTTGGAGGCAAGTTTTGCCTTGCCTTCAAGGTGGCCCTTGAACTGTACATCGTTTGCAACTGTACACCAAGGATCCCAATACTCTTCGAGGTAGTAAGGGGTGTTTCTTGGAAATGAAGCGCATGTACGAATGGGGTTTTCTTGGCTGAGAATACGCAGACCTGTGTCTTTGTGGGATTGAATTGGACAAGGTTTTGTCTTCCCCACTCAGCGACTCTCTCTAAGGAGTTCTCTACCTTAGACACAAGTCGACGACGACGACGACTTTCCTCCACAAATGATCGAGGGACGTTTGCACGTCCAGAGCAATGCGCGTCGCCAGTGCTGTCATCCGCATAACAATGAATGTTGTCGATGAACAACATATCATTTAGAGATTGATTGATTGAATTGATTTATTTCTGCATTATTTACGTATTTTGTATGTTCCCCCTAGTCTTGTACTTACTTACTTACTTACTCCGTTGGCTCAGCGACCCAAAGTGGGTCTTGGCCTCCGAAACGAGAGCATGCCACTTTCCTCGATCCTGTGCGGTGTCTTGCCAATTACTGGCTCCTATCTCCGACAGGTCAGCCTCTACTCTGTCCTTCCAGCGATATTTGGGACCTAGTCTTGTACGCCCTAGAAAATTACTTCATTCGCCCTTGACACGTACAGTCGTCAGACGCCACTCATTTTTTGTTTGAACAGTCAATGAATTCAACAAACTCAGCAAGTAAGATTATGTGGACATTGACTTGTTTACAGTCTAGCATCTGTAAATGCGAATTTAATCAAAGTCTATTTTAACAATAATTAGTTTTCCCGTTAAAAAATATTTCCATATTATTTGTTCTTCTTTTCTAAAATTAATGTATTTCATATTTTGTTGTTTCCTTTGTCATCTGTGAAGGTTTATAAATAGTTTTTCTTCTGTATCTCTGTAACTTTAGTTTATAAGACTACAGCTGTTAGCCAAATAAAATAAAATAATTAACAAGGCCAAAACTTTGGGCAATCTATGTACTTGATAAAATCTGCAATATAGAAAACAAACAAAACCTTCGGAGATGTATATCATGAACATCATCACCATCATTCAAGCGTTAAATCTCAGTTGCTTTCGGAGCGTTCACTCCGCCGCCCAGGCTCCGCTTTCTTATTTTTTCTACTCCACTTCGCGCGGTCTTCATCATCCCCATAAGAAGCGACAAAAGAACCCACAGGTGGTAGGGTATTTGCCCGATTGGATGGCTACCATCCCTGGTCTAGAGTATGCCGCGATAACAGCCTTGAGTTGTGTTCCGGCATTAGTGACCAGGTTCCAGTCTCCCTAAAAAGAGCAGCAGCGCATTTGTAGCACCTTTGGTGTTGCAAATGTCCATAGGCGATGGTAACCGCTTTCCATCAAGTGGGCCGTCTGCATGTCTGCTGAACTCCCACAATTAAAAAAATTAAATATTGTGGGGATACCGATAGAGTAAATATTCAAGAAAATGTGTGTAGTGAGTCTGTAACGGAACGTAGAAGTGTATTATGCCAAAATTGCAGATTACAACGTGTTTATTTTTCTTTGAAATTTTATGTCAAAAAGAAAAATACAAATTGAATTACAATTTCACATATCGAATAAATACCAAATCGAATGTCACTCTTAATAAATAGAAACGCCAACTTAATAAAATTTACGATTTACGCTTGTGCCATTCGTAATATACAACGGATCACTCTTGGGTAATCCCAGACACGTAGACCATAGTAAATAAATGAAATTATGTTGAAATTTACTATGCCCGGAATCGAACTCGAAGCCTCTGGGCCACAGTGAGCCAGGCCAGATAGGGCTCAGTCCACTCAACTACAGAGGCCGTCAAACACAACCTAATATATAAAAATAAATGTTTGTCTGTATGTCCTTTATAGAATCGTAAATTATACATTTGATCATGTGATGATCTTAAGCAAATTTGTTGAGTTGGTTCACAATTGGAACCGGTAGGTGGCGCTGGATTATCGATTGAAACTTTTCCGGGTAGGACGACGTCTGCCGGGACAGTATAAATATATTAAAAAAACAAGAATAATAAGAGAATTAACTGGTAAAACTATTAAAAGTCTATTATACTTTTTAATACAATCAAAATTGTAATGGAACACTTACAAGACAATAGATGTCGCTGTGCAATAATTTAAGCCGCAAGATATTTTTCAGACGTATTTACGAGTGACACTGAAAGTTCTTAGAAAATCCAAAAACTGAGCAAACTAGCAAGTTATTATTTTTATTATATCTTTTCAAAATAGTTTCCATTCACATCAATACATCGCTGCATTCGATAGAACCACCGAGAAAAGCACTTTGCCCACTCGTCCTTAGGGGTCTCTTCGATGGCCTTCTGGAACGCGGCCACTGCTTCCTTGTCGTCCATAAAATGTTTTCCTCGAAGATTTTCTTTTATTTTCGGGAATAAATAAAAATCGCAAGGTGTGAAGTCAGGGCTGTATGGCGGGTGACCCAGCAATTCCACGTCTGACGACGCCAAATAGTACATCGTTCGCCCGGCGGTGTGCGAGGAGGCGTTGTCGTGGTGAAATAGGATCCTACTGCGAGGTCGTTTCTCTCGAACTTTTTCCAAGACAAGTGGCAAACATTTGTTAGTATACCACTCTGCAGTAACTGACTTTTGATACTCTAAAACAATTGTCGCATAATGACCGGTCCTTCCGAAGAATGAGGCCACCATCTTTTTTCCTACACTTCGACCTCTCTTCAATTTAGTTGGCAACTCCTCGGAAGGAAACACCCACTGAGCAGATTGTCTTTTGGTTTCCGGATCATTGCAATAAATCCAGCTTTCGTCACCCGTAAGTATGTCGAACACAGCTTTTGAGTCACCGTTAAATCTTTGTATCATTTCACGGCACCAATCAACACGACGGAGTTTTTCGGCCTCGGTCAAATAATGAGGTATCCACCGGGCACATAGCTTCCTAACGGCTAAAGATTTGTGGAGGATTTTGTGCACTTGAGTCATACCGATGCCTAAGCTTGTCCGAATAATAGGTTACTCTTGGATCAGTCTCTATCATACACCGCACAACACTGATGTTATGAATGAATGAATGAATGAAAACTCTTTATTGTTCACCATAAACTTAAATCTAGACAATTGATACGGATACATTTGTATTAGAACAATGGGCGGCCTTATCGCTTATAGCGATCTCTTCCAGGCAACCCGGTGTCAGGAGATGTTATCTTCAGTTGTCGCCGTAGAAGGCCATCCCTCACGCAGAGCATCGTTGAGATTGGTGCGACCACGTTTAAACTCATTAAACCAGTTATAAACAGTGGCCCGAGAAGGGGCTTCATCGTGAAAGGCCAATCGAAGTCTGTCATAACATTCTTGTTGACTTAAATGACACCGAAAGTCATAAAAAATCATAGCACGAAAATTTTCTCGCGTTAAATTCATACTGGCGTGACACAGACAAATTTCAATTTGCCGCCAAATCGTAAAACAAATGACAAATGAATGAAATTAGTACTCAATAATATTGCCTGCGAGGCACAGCAATACCGTCGGCGGAAAATCTTCTTCTGGAGACGGAAGAATAATGGAGCATTTCTTATTTGTAATGAACAGGTTTGCGTTTGACTGACATTGCGCCTGATGTCAGACGGAAATGTAGTTTAAGGTGGAGCACGCTTACCTAGAAGATACCTGTTCACGCGAGACTTAAAGACACCTAAATTGTTCAGGAAAAACAGACGACGGTAAAGATTTCCACTTTTCAGCGGTGCGTATGATAAAAGTGGAAGCATAGCATTTCGTCCGCTTCGTTGGTATTTCCAACATATATCGTTGGAGTGACTGCGTACTTCTGCTTGTCCGGTGGTAAAATGGTGATGGAGGAACCAATGCGTATAATCCGTGGTACACTCCCCGAAGGTCTACTCCCTATAGGATAGACATATAGAATACCGACAAACTAGCGACTTTACGTCGATGACATAGGCTCTGAAGCCTCTCGTCGAATAGTCGCTTACTGCCTGTCAGTTTCTTAGCTCTTTTTCAAATTATAAATAATGGAGCATTCCATGGTCCGTCCATCCAAAAATTTATAAGCTCCCTTACCAATCGATATGAGATGGACTTATAACTGTTTTTCCATCAAATAAACTATAATTTGCTATATAAATATAATGTAGCAAAAGGACGTTTACTTTTCGTTCAACAAGTGTCAAAATGTGTCAACTTAGATACGATACAGGGCCGGATTAAAGTAATTGTTGGGGGTTTTTTATGGGGGTCGCTTGTTGACGTGGGCAGCTTGACACATTTACTTGGGTTATTAGGTTATGAAAAATAGAAACAAATGTTCGTTGAAATTTGTATTTTAAGCGAGGTATTACAAAACAAGGTTGAATAGTATTTTTGTCTTTTTCATTTTATACATAAAAAATAGTTTTTAGTAGCTCAGTAGTTAAGATATCAATATCTTAGTATCGTGGTGTCCAATGGTAATCGTTAGATAGATAGATAACACTTTAATGTACACCATTACAGAAAACTTACGAACTAGTATTATTCTAATTGTGTACAAAGGGCGGTCTTATCGCTAAAAAGCGATCTCTTCCAGATAACCCGTGGCAAGAATATTGCTAATTATTATTATATTATATTATTAATTATGCATAATTATTGTACAATTACTTACATTTTAATAATAAATATATAATTGTACTATATATACAAATAAGTTACATACATAATAAACATATAGCTATATGCAATATAATACTAAAATATAAAATTACATATCATTATGTTGCGCATAGTATTTCCTGACAAAGTTCTTAAATGTTTTTAAAATTTTGCTTGTCTAACATCAAGAGGCAATGTATTCCAAAGTTGGACAGTCTTAACCGTGAAAGAATTATTGCAATCCGTTATATTATGAATATGATTAATAAGTCTATGTTGACTAAAAGGGCGTAAATGGTGAGAGCAAGAAAAAAATTCGAAGCGTTCTTTAAGGTACTGTGGGCTAGTTGTACTGAATTCAATACTATAAAGCAATGAAAGCATGTGAGTATTCCGTCGAAAACGAATTGGCAACCACTTGAGTTTTTTACGAGATTCAGAAGCGTGTGTGTCAAAAATTCGGTATAAGACCGCACAACCATAAATGCTTTCATAAATGTAGGTGTTTACACCAAGGGGTCCCGTTCAAGTACGGCCCTGTGAGCGTGAGTATGCAAATGGGCGTGATGTGTATCCGTGCGCAGGTGTCTGTAAACAAGCAGCCCGAGGCAACGCGATAAACTCCACTCGCTTCGAGAAAAAACAAGTTGAACACCCTCTTAAACACTTTTATTTTTCGTAAAAAAACAAATTACTGTCTACATTTATGGCATAGGTAGTGTGAAGGCGTTTTTCATATTTTTTTACCAATAAATAAGATTTAAACTTTTTTGCGACAGTTTCCAAAGTTTTCTTAAATAGACCGCGAAATAGCGTATTGGAGGGTAAAAAGTGATGTACGAGCACGTAGTTAGTTACGTTATTTCGTTTAGTCCGTGTGGTCGTTCAAATGTTTTAAAATTATAAGTAATACGCGAGCGCAGCGCCACCTTTTGTATATATTCGTCTATCTCAAATTAATACGTGAAACAAAAACATACTTCAAAAACTTTGTACCCCTTTTTACGAAAATTTCGCGGATGGAGGAGTATGAATTTAGCACACTTATAGTTTATACTTTATATAGAGAGGGAGTGCACAATGCTAATATTTTTATAAAATTATGCATAAAATTATGTATAATAATATGTATTTGACACACACGCATAAACTCTTTTGTTTATTGTTAAAGACAAATTAACAGTGTAGCTTGGCGATATCTATGATTATAGAAGTATAAGTCTTTGACAACAGAACCTTAATAATGTTCTAATTTATAATTTAAGTTAATTATGGTTGAATTTCGACCACTAGGCGACCACTAACTGATCTATCCAAATCTAAGAACTGCTTCACTTCAGTATTCGTTTCCTTATATTTATTAGTAAGTAGGTATGGTCAGTATACGTGATACTGAATTGCCGAAAGTAATCTGGTAAGTCGGCGTGTTATAAATATAGTTGTAGTTCCAGTAGACTGTCCGTCGGCCAATTTTCCCGTAACCCGCTTAACACATATAAATTGGGTTCCCTTCACGTCGCCTGCCGAACTTATCGGCCGAACTCCAGTTATGGACGTAGGATTCAACTCACTAATAAAATAATACAGATATAAAAACGAGAACTTTTAAATGTTGACTAAGATATTCAAACATAATTACATAGTCTAACTGACTCTAAATACCGTGTGTGTGGTATATAAAAATTTTATTTTAACACTTTGAAAGCGGCACTGATTTGTCTGCTTGTTCCATTCCTGCGATACGGGGCGTTTTAGATCTTGAATTAAAACTACGATTGTGATCGTACGAGAACTATTGAGCCCCATAACGTTTTCAAAACTAATATAATATTTTGGCTTATATATAAAATAGTTTATGTATTTTTGTTTTGTGTTGTGCGGTACTAAGTCAAGCGGGCCCCGTACTAAGATAGGTATACCACGGTACTCTGCTTTAATAACATCATATTCGTAATTCATCTCTGTGGCCCTCTGTGTTTTCTACCGCCTGTACAACGGAGAGTGTTCCGAGAACCTGTTTGATCTGATGCCAACGCCTCACTCTTACGACCGCACCGCTCGTCATCCACAGGATGTACACCCTCATTCCTTGGAGAGCGTTTATTCCGCGTACATCAATGATCTGGAGAGAGCGAGCTAAGGTTTTCCCTCTGCGCTATATGGGGTAGCTAAAGAAGGGTGTTACAAAATATCGTAGAGGCTGGCAACGCCCCTGGTGTTACAAACTTCTATAGGTAACCACCTTCCTGGGCCGTCCGCCTGGTTGCCTACTTCAGGCAATAAAAAAAATCTTTTTTATACATTGAATCCAATTTAAATTATACCCTCCGCACCACAGTGAAGTTTTTACCCCGTTTCACCCTGAAAGTGTTAATTGTTTCAGGCCGATATTCTAAGCAAAAGGTTTTTAAGGTTTTAAGCTTTAAATCGTTTACTTCTCAAAGAACAATACAGCTAACTTAAAAAGAAATATACATTATTATAAGTCTAGTAAAATAAAGAGAATATACGTAATACATATAAGCCAACTTAATTACCACTATGTATACTGCATTATATTGTTAGGAGCTACAAGACTCGAATTAAAATGCCGTTCGAATTACTATAGAATTTATTAGAACTATACAAACACGTATGATACAGGTACAAATATAACTGGATACAACCAGTACAAACTGCACGATCAATAACACGCGCAAAGTCCGTCACTATATCGCTTATCGAATGTACTACACACGTCTTGTTCGTGTCGTACTCGTCGCTTCACTGCTCACCCCTCCCCCCTCCTCCGTTCGGGCAACGTTTTATACTATACTGCACAATACAACAAAAGACCACGTGGACTGAAATTTCCGAGAAGCCGTAATCTGCACACGTGCGACCATAAGCAAGTACAATAAGAATATAATGTTTTTCGTAATTACAAATTTACAAATTGTAAACACAAAATGGAGATACTCTTATTTCTAAAGGTAAATCATTATACAGCTGTGCACCTTCTTGTACTGTATTTGGTTCTTGATCCTGGTAAAATCAGCTGAGAGCTGTGAGAGCGTGGTATCATCACACCTTCTGAGTCGGCTCTAAGCGCTGTTATCAAGTTGATGATTCCAGCATGTCTCCATCAGGTCAAGTCAGAATTAAGTTAAAAAAAAGAAAAACTAACAGTCGAAGAGTGATTTTTATGGATGTTATAGGTTTGCGTTTGACCACTGTCTCACCTGATGTTGAGTGATGACACAGTCTAGGTTGGATTACCTACAAGTCACTATTCACTCGTGTCTTGAAGACTTCAAGATTGTATATGTCTGGAAAAACAGTAAATCCGGCAAATTGTTCCACTCTTCGGCAGTGCGCACCAGACAAGGTGAAGCGAAACGCTTGGTTCTGACTGGTGGTGCTTCCACCATGTAACAGTGCGTCTAGTTGTCCGATAGTAAAATGAGGAAGGAGGAATCATCTCGTGCAAATCTAAGGAACACTCCCCGAAATGTATCTGGTAGAAGACAGTTAGCCACGCGACCTTGCTTATATCAAGACTCTGAAGTCGAGCATAAAAAGGACGGTCATTGCCGACCAGCTTCCTGGCTCTTCTTTCAATTGATTCCAACGTCTCCAACTGGTATTCGGCTGAGCCGTCCCAAAGATGAGAACAGTACTCCATGCAAGACCGAACTTGTGTTTGGTATAAGTTAAGCATTTGTTCCGAGGAGTGGAAACGCTCGGCTCTCTTTAACAAGGGTTGCTCTCGATTTTCCTGGCGTCCACTCATCTGATCCTGAATTGGTGAGAATGGAACCACCTCAGTGGTATATACAATCATTCCAATAAAAAAAATGAAAATTGATACACATTGGACAGAGAAATCGCACAACAAACAAAAAACAGTCCATTTGAGAACTTCCTCCTTTTTGAAGTTGGATAAAAAATAGCAAGCGTTAATAGAAAATTCAAAATGTTTGCAGCAAAAAAGAATTTCAGCGTATTTCAAAAATAGGGGAAAAAATCCAATCTAATCATCGTACATTGACGTGTTGCCAGGTGTACATTAGGCTGTCGTGTCACGTACGCCGGGTCGCGTCGCGTCGCGTCTAAACGTCCGTTGCACACACGTACCGCCCACGCGACAACTTACATCCCTACGTGACTTATATCGGCGGATATCGGCGGCAATCGGCCCTACTCTGCTAACTCTTCAGAATTTTAAACCTACTGCCATAGAGCAAGTATGCTAAAGAATGCCAATCGCTCAATATACCACATAACTCGTGACATGCGCTCAAACCATAGATACCAGTCACTTCTTGCATTTATAAAAAATCAAAAAACTTCAATCAATGCCTAATCATTAAGAAATAAACCATTAATAAATTATGTCCTAATATACTAAGCTTCTTTTAAATAATATTTTCGTATGTGGAGTTTTTGGCGGCAACTGAAAGGGGACATTGTGCTGTGCAGCAGTATTTTCTAAAAATGTGTAAAATTACTCTAAAATAGTCTAAAATGAACAATAGTTGTAGGATATTGATCGTTTTTGAGTAGTAATCATGTGTTTTATGAGAAATGTTAACTGTATAGTAAAATATGGCTTTTCTTAGTTTTTCCAAGAACTCCGTTGAATGGCGTCGATTGTAGCCTACAGTACAACTACGCCTGGCTTAAAGGCCTAGTTGCCAAGCCATAAACATAAAAAGAAGAAATTTTCGCGACTAGTATACATAGAAAGAAAATAATTTTATTTAGGACAAATTATAACACACACAGTATAATTACTTAAAAATTAAAGCGAAAATAATATAATTTTGTCCCAAAAGGGGCATCAGACTCAGCATAATGCCGGTCGGTACATAACATAACAAAACTACGCTTTGTTATGAAAACTAGTCGCAATAAACACCCTGGACAAAGCCAACCATTACATCAGATTCCATAAACCACAAATCCTTGCGAAAGAGATTCGTTTCATACCTAGAATGATGCGTGAGGCTATTGAAATCAAAAACACCCACATTTCAACAGAAAAGATGGTTCGCAAATACCACCTGTTTGGGATCCGATCATCAACATTCTTAAGATCATCATTAATCATCAACCCAGCAAAAAACAACTGTCAGATCTCAAGACACTGAGCTCTTTCTGTGTGCACCGGAACACAAACGAACTTGATTGATAATTTTGCTTTTATTTTACCTCCGACCCATTTTAATATTATATACAATTATTAGAGCTAGGCATGTTTCTTGTGCCGCTTCTTCTCTTCAAGCTACATGTTCCGAAGCGGTGGAAAATTAGATTAAGCTCCCCTATAGTAAATAATAACCATAAATAAAATTAAAACTAAATAATGTAAATGAACAAGTTGGCGGTAGTCTAAATAAAACTTTAACAATGCTCATTGACACTTGACATCTTTGTTTTGCGTGATCACGGCTACTTTTCAGTAGCCGAAACGTCGAAATAATAAAAATCAGATAAATTACCGCACTAAAAACCGTTAAAATTTCATTCATGTCATTGATAATGAGTTCTTTTCATGTGAATGAAAAGGCGATTTCAACAGTTCATTATTGTCTTTCAGTTTGGATTATTCAATCAGTGATACATGTAAAAATACATTATTAAACAAAAAATTATATCCGTGCAGGAACGAAGAAAAATACAATATCCTGCGGCGGACGGGCCTCTTGTAAAAGGTGACAAAACAACCCACATCCAGGTGGTAGGGCATTTGCTCAACTGGATAGCTACCACCCCTGGTCTAAAGTATGTCGCCATAACAACCTTGAGTTGTGTTCCGGCATTATTGACCAGGTTCCAGTCTCCCTAAAGAGAGCAGCAGCGCATTTTTAGCACCTTTGAAATTGGTGTTGCAAATGTCCATAGACGATGGTAACCGCTTTCCATTAAAAGGGCCCGACCTTCTGCCTGTCTGCTGAACTCCTGCAATAAAATAATAAAAACTTATATTTCATTTTTATAACGTTTATAATGTCGATCCAAACAATATTTTTCAGCTACTGAAAAATGTAAGGAAGTAAAATGTTACTCTCAGAATAATTTATGTGTGTCATAGGCCAAGACATATTAAAAATGTTTTTGAAAATGTTCTCGCGAGCAGACTACCTGGGTTGCACGCAGAACCGTAAGTTAAATGCAATTAAAACCAAAATGTACACCGACATTTTTATGTAATTTATTACAGTTAAAGACTTACTTATAAATAAATCGTGGTAGCATAATGGCTAGCGCACACGTCCCAAACTCAAAGGGCGCGGGTTCGATCCTAGCCGGAACGCATGCACCATTTAGTCAATTTTCTGATCGAATGTGCATATTGTTACAATTACCACGTACTAACAACGGCGAAGGAAAACATCGTGATGCAACCTGCACATCGAGATAACCGATGTGTCAAACCTGCCGAGCCGCCTTGGACAAGCGTGGCGGGTATATGTCCATTCCCCTACAATGGGAGGCCCGAGTACAGCAGTAGGGCATTTATGGGCTGATATTTAATAAAAGTTACTTATTACAAATTAATATTTATTAATTTGTAATAAGCAATCTAGATCGGCCGCTTCGGCGGCGGAAACCGCTGAATCACTCATGCGGCCCAAATATGCAACCCTCAGTGAGAGTTATATGTTTGTGCCGTTTGCTGTCGAGACGCTTGGACCGTGGGGTCCTGAGGCCATGAGCCTCTACCAAAATTTATCGAAACGACTCATTGACTCTTCAGGTGATCAGAAGGCTGGTGCCTACCTTGGCCAACGGATCAGTATGGCGATCCAGCGAGGAAACGTAGCCAGCCTTCTGGGCACCTTACCCATAGAAGACGGTGATCTGGGCTCAGTATTCTACTTATAGTCTACTTATGGGTAGAATACAATACAAATAAGTTAAGTTTTCTTACATTGTATTCAATAGTATGTAATTTTATAATTGTGTTAAATAATTTTGTAATATTACATTTATTAATAAAACAAAAAAAATATTGCCAGATAAAGATTATAATTTTAAATGTATTATAATATTCATTATCATTAAATAAAATTTAGGAAGAGAAAAAAAAAATCTCTTCAAAAGTTTTTTTTCACCTTTTCAAAAACTGTTAGAGGCAGTTTGGACCATTTTAATGTTTTAGTGCCGTCCTATTAGTTGTTGTAAATGGGCACTCAAGACGTTATCAAATTAACATTTTAGAAATATTGGAATTTAGTATTGTTGCTGCTCAATAGATAACATAATATGCATAAAGAAATATTTTATTTTGATTGAATTGAATCATCATAATATTTACGACTAAGCTCATCACATCAGAACGAAAGTCTTTAGTTAGTTTAATCATATAATAAATTTGTATTTTCATTTCGGCAGAAAAATATCTACTAACTTAAGTCTATACTTAAATTTAAATGCGTTATATAGCGTTTTGAAACTCAATAGAATGAGTTATTCTCACCACGAACATTTTTATATTAACCGTAGTTTTTTACTGAAATAAATATGCCTAGAATTGCAACGTGTTTTTTTTTCTGCTCTACTTGTATTAGTATTCTTACCACCTAGACGCCGACAAAAACGAATTCACACCTGCATACCTGTAGAAAACACACTTTTTTACCTTTCGGCATTTGGACTTCTTTTGTTTACTTATTTATTGGCACGCATTTACTAATTATTCTAGAGAACAGTCCATAGTTTTATTGTACTCTTTTATGGCCGTTGCGGTCGACTTATTAGCCAGGTGTCTCGGATTTAAAGTACAAACTGGTTCTAGGAAATTCGGTCCACGCGGCCGGACAGACATATTGCATCTGTGCAGTATAAAGCAATTGAGGGACGAGGCAGTCGAGCGATAACCACGAGCGAAGGAAGACGTGTGTACTACAATCGGGAAACTTTTAGTGACGGACTTTTCGCGGTTATTGAATTACGTTTGAACTTGTTGTGTGCCTGTAGTAATTCTAACGGCATTTTAATTCGATTCTCCCGGCTCGTAACAGTTTTATTTCTTGCTGACGTCCATAGGCGACGGTGACCGTTTTCCATCAGGTGGCCGTCTTCCCGGCAATAAAAAGCAGAGCTATGATACTGGGATTCACGTGCAACCCTGATCCCAAAGAAGAGTCAAGAATTCGATTTGAGCAAAGCGGTGCAACGCGACTACTGGTACTTGGGTGAAGTATGCCCGCTTTATGAACGAATTAAAATGGCGGCATGACTTATGGCGTCATAACCGCCATTCTAAGCGTTCAAGGTATTGTGGCGCTATCCAAACGAGATTACTGAACGTTCAGATGACAAATGGTCCTATGCTAATTGAAAAAAAAATTTTTTTATTGATTCATTGCTGCCTGAATATCTCCATCGCATTTTATAACATCCTACCTACAGATATCCCTCGTCCCATTCACCTTAATTATCTTTTTACTTTAGTTCATTGCAAACATGTATATACTTTATGTAAATCTTTAACTCTAAATAACATTTATCTATAATTGTATAAAATTATCCCTTCCCACTAATACTGTCCATATTTCCCCCACTTAAATAGCTAACACTAACAATAACTAACTTTTATTCATAAGTAGTTAGTCTAATATAACCGTTTGTTTGTCCTGAGATTCTCAGAAAACGAGTAACCGTCAAAATTACTAACCCCAATTCATCTAAGCTTTTAATGTTATTAAATAATCACTTGTTGCTCATATTGTACTCTGATATTGGCAAAATCGATGTCGAGTGCGTTGGATTATTTCTTGCGATTTGTGAAAGAATTATGGGGCTAGACGAAAGGATTATGAGGCGTTGATTAACGACGAAATATACAAATGTCATTGGTTGATTTAAAAGTCGCGCCTTTTTTGATGTCAAGAGATAGAGAGAATGAATGCTCTGTAGTCAACGCCCCCTTCAACCCACCTCTGCGAGATGTATCGTTGTGAGCGATCGAAAAGGATGATGATATTAGTGATATTTTCGCCACGACCTAACGACCGCAGTCACCATGTGGAACGACTGATGGAGCATTTTGGGCGTTCTGAGATACTATAGGATGTGGGGGATGGACTCCAATAACGTTTTGCACACGAAATGCATCGGCGATATTTGATCAAAGCTTCGGTTATTGCTGGCTAACGCGATTTGTTCTCCAATAGATCGAGCAAAGGCATTCGCCGGGAGTGCTGCAGCTCGCATCAATGTTATTACTACACAAACCAGTGCTAGCCTTTCGTCTATTAATTCGATCATATTACTTACCTCTTATATGATTAAGCCGATATTACACAGTTCATTTCTGTTTTTCAATTTGGAGTTTTTTCTTTTTTTTCCTCTTTATTTATTTAGGACTTTTGCCACATGGCATATCAGCCCCATCATCTCCTTAGCATACAATAACTTTTAAACTAAATTTTAAATAATGAGCAGGCTAACAAACTAGCCCCTTTTGAGGCTGGCTCTGCCAGAATTTCTATAAAAATACCTACATCGAAGGGATTCAGTCGCAACTCCCTCATCAATTGTTCTCTGCCATCTTCGCATTCACGCATTCTTCGTCATCTTGCCAAGCAATCTACTAAATTGTTTGAATTTGGTTGAACAGTTTAATATCAGCATTAAAGGCATTCGACTGATACTTCGAATTGTACACGAAAACAGTGACCCTAGTCTATTAGTTCACGCACTCGCGTCCGAGATTCAAATGGCGCGTGTTAAAATTATGTTAGAAAAAACATACACCTCTTAAGCAGTTTTCTGGCCTAATAATAATAATAAACAGAAGGCAGCACTCGGACACGGCACGAATTGTGAGGAGGTTCCTGTCTGTGGAACCCTAACCACCGGTAGTTTGGACCACAGGCCCCGCTGGCGGTGAGATGCAAGATTTTATATTTTATATTTATTAAATATGTATTTTATTTTTATACAAGAATCTTCTATTTTGTTATAAAGAAGTCTTTTATAAAAAATATTAAAATATTAGTAAATAAATAAATGAATAATAATAATAAAAATGTCTTTGTTTCAGGCAATAAAATATCCATATAAAATAACAACTAACATTTTAAAATTTATTAAATTTAATTAAAATATTATTCAATAATTGATGTGTCATAACATAATGTTAAAATTTCCACGTGCCGACTGTGAAATAATAACATACTAAAAAACCTGCACATCGAGATAATTGACGTATCAAAACCACCAAGTTGCATAAAATGTCTCTAGTATGTGTAATTTGAGCCAAGCACAAAAATGTATCTGATAATGACGACGGTCTTGATGTCAAGTAATATAAGTTATTTCTGTCATAACAAATTATCACATTGCAATTTCCAAAACTCAATCCGGAGACCATGAGCTAAATATACAATATACCTTGCCACTAAACATCTATACAGACCCAATAGTTTCTGGGTAAAGAAGTTTTGGACATACACACAGACGGACAAATGGATATTACGAGGTTAGCTTGGCTGGCTTGCAAGGTGGCTATTGAAGCCAATATAGCTGAGAGGTCCATTTCGGGCGCTGGAGCTGACGAACTCGATCTGCTTCTATTTGCCTCCTCGTTCGTGGAGTACGTTCTTTTTCCAACGACATCCCACTTCTGACACCAGCTACACAGGACTCGAATTAAAAATGGCGTTGCAATTACTATAGAGTTTATTTGAACTGTACAAACACGTATAAAACAGGTACCTACAAATATAACTAGACACTGTATAAACTGCACGATTCAATAACACGCGCAAAGTCCGTCACTATATCGTTAACCGAAAGTACTACACACGTCTTGCTAGTATCGTAATCGTCGCTTGACTGCCCCACCCCTCCGTTCGGGCATTGTTTTATACTAAACTTTTTTTTAAATATATTTTTAATAAAGAAGAAAGAAAGAAAAACTTTATTTGAGAAAAATAGCGACGTAGTTACATTCTTTACACATTATTATACACAAAACATTATTTGAGAATTTTTACGCCGCATTTTCAGCAAACAAGGTTTGCACTCAGCATATTGTTGTGCCGGAGTGATATCCAACACAACGCTGATTTTCAGTGCAAACCTTTCTTTTGACGTAAGACCATAACGACCCAATTTTGTTAATATAAAAATAAATGAAAAGTAAATAATAATTAATAAAAGTAATTGTAATTATATAATACATAATTATTATAACAAATAAATAAACTTCAATAAACTAACAAATACTATACCTTGTCACTTAAAAAAAAAATTACTGGTGTTGTCAACTTGTATCGAGTCATTTATTCGAATACAAGATGATAAAGTGTTTGCCGAGCAAATGACATTCTACTATAAAGATTAGATATGAAGTGTTTAATATACTTTATTTTTCCACTCTATATACTATATGGACCGTGCACAAGACTGTCTCGCATTTCAGGTAGGTTGTTAGCCGATGATATGTGTTTACTGTATACGAGTCTTGTTTATTTAAAAAAAAAACTTCGTTTAAAAAAACCGACTTCAAAAACTAAAAAACTAAAATGTATCAAATAACTTATTTCTAAAGCTATTATTATTAATATATTATCTAAAACATCTTAAAGTCGCACCGACTTTAGTAATTTTCAAAATATAGTAATTTTTATGTTTTGCTTTGCACCGACTTCAAGATGTTTTAGATAATATATATTAATAATAATAGCTTTAAAAATAAGTTATTTTATACATTTTAGTTTTTTAGTTTTTGAAGTCGGTTTTTTTAAACGAAGTTTTTATTTTTTATTTGTTACTTTTTAGTGTCTAGCTATGTATGGATGGACCTACGAATGGTGCCGCGCTTCTTAAAAAATATAGGTCCCACGAACTGGAAACAAAAAAATGATCGTAAAATGAAAACTACTAGGCCAAACTATATCAAATTTTTAGGGGACCATATGGCAGCTATTCCGCGTCGAACAAAAAAAGAATCACGTAAATCGAATCATAAATCTCAGAGTAATCGGTGTACATATGGAACGGAGTGAAAATTATTTTCAAGAAAAATTTTCATAAAATGAAAACTACTAAGTCAAACTATGTAAAATTTTTAGGGGACCAATTAGAAGCTTTTCCGCATCGAACGAAAAAAGAATCACGTAAATCGGATCATAAATCACGGCGTAATCGGCGAACATACATAAAAAAAAAGCAACAAAAAAAAAAACAAAGATCCCGACGAATTGAGAACCTCCTCCTTTTTTCGAAGTCGCTTAATAAGATATAAATTGCAACTTTCAGAAGGATAGTTAAAGTGATTTTGGGTGAGAACTACTAATCCACGTTACATTAGCACTTGGATTTGCCTGTCTGTGTATGTAATTATATTTGGATTCATATTAAGGTGAGATAGTAATTGAAACTACATTGTAATTATCTAAGGCTTATCAATGCATATGTATGATCTTCTTTTTGTAATGTGAGAAGATGTCTTTTATAGTGGAATTTAAATGAATTTATTGTTTCAGGTCTCTAATTGGTGGAGGAATATCGTTCCAGCAATGAGTGGCAGCATATTTGAAACAGCCTCTGAAAGCAGCTGTCTTGTGCTTCGCTGTTATTAAAGGTTTCGTAACAGACCGTATAGTGTAATGGTGTGACCTATCCCATCTCCAGTCCATCTTATTGTACAGATATTTAGGGTACTGCCAGGAAATTACACCAAACAGCATACAAGCTAAGTGTAACTTCCTCCTAGCTGCCATCTTTAACACATTATTTTTATTTAAAAATGGAGTAACATGGTTTCTTTTTGGCTTGTCAAAACAGTAACGGGCACGAGTATTTTGTACGTGCTGTATTACACGCTCTGTTCGTGCTAATAGACAGGGCCCATATACTGTGTCAAAATAGTTTAATTTAGATAGCACCAGACTCTATATTAGTCTTTTTCTTACTTCTACATTGATGTAAGCCCTAATTGTATATAATATTTTTAATAAATAAAGATAAAGTTACAAGATTATACATACAGTTACATTACCAAACTGCAGCGCAGTTTGTCGGCAGCGTTCTCGTGGATCGCATTACATTATACCTTATAACTTCTATTTCGTGTAGTGAAGTATACTTTTTTAATGTAAATTATAATATAAATTAATTTAAATGAATGAATTAAGCAATTTTATTATCACCGTTATCTAAAGTACATATAGACAAAATCTCTTGTAAAATCGTTTAAAACGTTTCCATTGATTCCTTAATGATAGTACCATATCCCACCGCGTACATGTATCATGACTATTCATACATATGTATACACATGTATACATATACATACATATGTACATATGTGTATACATGTATATATATATATGTATATATATCCACATATAAAACAAGCAATCGTACATATACGCAACGATACATGGCACCATCATCAAGGACACAATGCTAAATAATACTTGCGTAATATACATTTTAAACTTTGTTTGGACATATCTTTCGTTAGTATGTCTTGGGGTATCTCATTATATATTTTAGGACATACCCATCTCCTGGTCCGTAGCCCGTATGTATAATACCGACAAAGGGGCCGCGTTCACTGAGTTAATCCGCACATCTGGCAAGCTTCGACGCAATGCAATAAAAACAAGGGTTAGTTCGACACTAATGACGGCCATAAAATAAGTACGATAACACATAGGATGTTTTTAAATTATAAACACGAAGTAAACAAAAGCACTCCGAATGCAGGAAAGGCAATAAACTGCGTTTTACGACAGCCAGGTGCACGCTTGTCTTTGTCGGTATGTAACAATATGACGATTGCATACAAATTTTACCAGTATCTTTACAAATATTACAGACGTTTAACAGTTTTAAAATTTGAACAGATACTTGAGCGGAATGAAAAAAATCTCGCGCTCTGATATTGTTATTAACTTTGAGAACTCGTTCGCAAGGAAGTTATTTAACTCAGTCCTAATAAGATTTCTTTTATTAAACTGAATTAATTTTACTGTATAAAATAGGTATTTTGTTAATGTTATATTTAAAAGAGACTGGCGGGTTCCTTAGGAGCTGTGGGCCTGATCACCTACACGCATAATTACAATGTGTTTAGGTAGATTATTTCATTAGAAGCCCTTGTGTGATTGTCGTTTTCTACAAGCACTTGAACTGTTGCGTCACGTTTCATCCACCAATCTATTGATGTTTAATTTAACATCGTTAAAGACTATGGTTAAGACATGAACGTGATGCTACGTAAATACAGATAGATGTTATTGTTACGCCTCTGGTCCTGACAAAAACAAATTCACACCTGCATAACTGTAAAAACACATTTTATTACCTTGCGGCATTTGGACTTCTTTTGTTTACTTTGTGTTTAAAATTTGAGATTAAAAAACAGCCTATTGTTGTATTGTGATCATTTGCCAGATGTTCGGATTTAAAGTTCAAACTGATTCTAAGAAATTCAGTCCCCGCGGCCGGACGGACATATTGCATCTGTGCTGTATAAAGCAATTGCCCGATGGACGGACGAGGCATTCAAGCAAGAACCACGATGAAGGCGAGACTTGTGTACATTCAGTAATCTAATTAGTGACGGACTTTGCGCATGTTATTGAATTAACTTTGGACTTGTTGCGTTCGGTTATATTTGTACCTGTGTTATACGTGTTTGTATAGTTCTAATAAACTCTATAGTAATTCTAACGGCATTTTAATTCAAGTCCCGCAACTCGTCACAATATCTTTAAAAATGTCTAATCTCATAAACGTGTAAATATAATATTTAATGTTGATTATAACACTGGTGTGAAAATCACGTAATCGATATGGTATCTATATAGATAGTCAAGTTAAATTAGGAACAAGAAGAAATTAATATACTGCAAGAGGACAACAACCGTCGTCTTATTTTGTCTCCCCTAACGGCGATTAATGGTGCCTCGCCCATGGTGCATCACCTGATTCAAGGAAATAACCAACATAGACGCACCATTTAATCAACCCACTTCGATAAATTTTAACACCACACAAAGTCACAACACATAACCAACAACCAATCTGACACACATTGCACTACACGCACACTTCACAGACAAACCAAGACACACAAAGAGCTTAAAAATTAATAACTCGGACACAAATGAAGAAACAACACACATGGCACTAGATAGGATAATATATAAGTATAGACATAAGGCCCACACTGCACATGCACTTCCTCACAACACCAGCATGTATCAGATACACTCTACATTATGTCTCACAGAATAACAAAAATCTATACATGTAATACAACTTTAGAGGTCGAATTTCTGTACAATGATAGAAAACGCTAAAAACCGAGTCAGGGGGATGTAAGGAGTGAAATAGAAGTAATTTAGATTTTTTCAAATTTTTTGTTTCTCTGTTTGTCTGTCTGTTTGTACCGGCTAATCTCCGAAACAAATGGACCGATTGAAATGAAATTGAAATTTTGTGTTGTAGTAGCTTATATCCCTGATCAACATATAGGATACTTTTGATATCGAAAAATTAAAGTTTTTCGTCAAACAGTCAGCAAATACACAGTCAGCAGATCAATGCCAATTTATACAAACGTGTTCAAATAATTTATTATTCAATTTCATTCATATAATAATACAATTTGCCCCTATTAATTAAAAGCCTTCAGCTCTGAAATTACAGTTTACGATTGAAAATGGCCGCCTCGCAAAAGCTTTCTGTGTAAACAGACGTAATTTGATTTTATCGTTTACTTGATTCTATTAAAGAGCTTTAGAGCCTATCTCTTAGGTGCCCAATTCTGCTACTTGAATATCTTGGTGTTGCAAAGATATTCAAAGTACAATTCCATTGCAATAGTGTCAAGATTCGTATTGTACTTACGCCACTATATCTTCTCGATGTCGGTGCGGCCGAATAATAGTAAAAAATAATTTATTATTACCATTGGCCGAAATAAATATTCAAAAGGTACAAAAAAAATATATATTTGTTTCAAGTCTTCGCTTATAGAGAGATAGAGTGGATTAAAATTGACTAACCGCCGATTTGTTTTATTGTATGAGTTCAGCAGACAGGCATTCGGCCCACCTGATGGAAAGCGATTAACATCGCCTTTAAACATTTGTAACACACAACTCAAGATTGCAAGTCAGCACAATAGGTCTTTTCCTTTCATACTCCTCTATTCTGACATACATCCTCTGTCACACCACAAATCATCATATCATCTTTGACAGAATACACCCATCTCTTTCTTGGTCTACCATTACATTTATACCCATCAATCTTGCAGTACAACATTATACCATGCCACTTTAGTCTTCTTCTTCACAATTTTTCAGTCACGAGTGTTTTAGGTTAATCTAATGTTTGGTACATTATATTGTTTAAAACCTTACAATTTTAATGTGTTGTATAAAAACATGGAACAACAACAGAGTAAGTATACAAACATCTGATACCCAAGCTTAATTACATTATTTTCACCTTTGCTATTAATCCAAAAGTCTGAATCTATAACCACTAAAATTTAAAAATAAAATGACGGTCAGTTGTTTGTTTACGACTATAAAAGCGGAAGGTTCGGCCGGCATGGCATATTATCGATCCACCCTTCGAACAGTACAGAGCTCCGAAGTTGTTCACCATGCCTGCTAAGAAGTTAAGTAAATTATTGTTCTTAATATATACTTAATATATACCTATACCAATGTGGATTATGTACAAATACAATTGTTACTATGTTTGAACTAATAATGATTTATAGATTATGTATCAATAAAGTTAAGTGCAACTTTCAAAGATCCCCTTATGTACTCATTTCTCACCTTATCCATTCTTGTAACACCCCACATCCATCTCAATATTCTCATCTCATCTGAGTGGAGACGTAACCTCAATAGCGGATTTACACATTTGCCCCAAATAAATATATTTTGTGTCCTAATTCCCCCGTAATTACTAGGTTAGATATAATTATGAACTGGGGGTCGAGGTGTAAGTTCCTAGATTACTTTTCCAGCCCAGTGATTTAATTACAATTACAGAAAAAACAGTTTTTGGGTGTATTTCTGAATATCTATAGATCCACGAGGATGAAAACTGGCCGAAACATCGGAATAATAAAAACCGTTAAAAGTATGTACGAGCATACTAGTAGTGAAAACTTAAGAAAGTGCTATCAATAGATCCAATCAACCATATTGCATCAATATGCTTGAAAGGCACGACGATATTCAATGATGTTGAATCGTTCAAATTAATTTTGGTTGAATGATCCAAATTGAAAGAGAAATGAACCGTCTAATATTGGCTTTTGCAACAGAGTGTTATCTATATGATGTTCATGTAGATATATTCCTCATGTCACGAGTTAGGTGTTAAAACATTAATTTCGATCTGTGCGTGCAGGGGTTTCCCTTATAAAGCAATTTGGATGGAAATGAGGTGGGATCAGGGATATGCAAACATTGGTTTGTTTTAATTCAACCCCAATACCCGATGGGCAATCGATTGACCTTATTTGAGGTGGAATATTACTCAAATTTAAATAAGATTACCTATACAAGCCGTAATATAATATTGTGTTTTTTTCCGCGACTGCTCACCGAAAATCCCAACCCTGTGGAAGCTATCCCAGTTTCCGGATCAAATATATTTCATACTATTTTGAGAACAAGCATTCATATATTTCATATTGCATTAATTTTGTACCTAGGTGTGATTCGCTTTAGGGAAATTACGATGAGTCCCGCCAAATATTCCCATTTTCCGGGTTCAAAATCCCGAAAAGTTTATGCATCTATACTATACATATTTTGTATATATAGCATATGTACAAAATCGGTACCGTGATGTTTCTGTGAAAGCTTAGCAGAATGTTAAGCATGGATACTTAGTATAATTATAACGCTGTTTCGTTAATATAACTTGATACAAAATCAAGAATTCATCGCCCAGTATTATCTCTTGTATTTAAGATTAATTGCCATTATACGACTCTGAGTGTTACAGTAAATGAAAATAACTCTCTTTAGAATTATTCAAAAGAAGATATGCATTAAGTTTGTGTCTTTAAAGCTATGAGGGAGTAAAACGATTCTGTTTGTTGTATTTGCAGAGAACGGAGAGGATCTCGAAATGCGGATAAACATCGGGGCTGAGAGGCGTTCTCGAGATCTTTTCAATGTTCATAGGATCGAGTTCGGACAGTTGAGCCCCTTCACGACGCGTCTTATCGCACGAGTGTGATCGTAATGATCATAAAATACATTTTGTGTACGCAAAGAGGTGTATTTGGGTTGAACCCGTTGCGGATCTTTTATCGAACGCTTTTAAAGAAGTATAAAATATCTTCCTGTAAATTTGGGTTAGTGGGGAAGCACATGGATACTTATTATATAATTTAACCTTGGAGCTAATATTAAGATTTATTCAGAATTGTCAAGACAAACCTAAAAGTGTGCTAAGTATTATTTAAACTATTGGATTACAAAAGAGTTGGCTGGCAAGCAACGCTAAAATCATTCATTATAGAAACTTCACTCCAAAAATATTATCTAAAATGCAACCGTCATGATGTCGTAGACAAATACAGGGTATTCGTAAATCACAAGAAATACGTTCAGGTATTATTTTGTATAAGAAAAAAATCTCTGCCTAAAGAATAGTTATCAAAAAATCATTTTTGTTCCGACTTCTACAGGTTTTTTTTTTTCACTAAGGTTTTGTTACTACTGGCCCGCTACGATTATCCCTCCGTATATTTCCGAACGAACCATAACGGGTGCACACGACCAGAGATAAGCAGCTTGCGTGTGCTCACCTCCCGAATACGTACCTTAGAATTAACCTTAGGGCAAACTTCGACGGTTGCCTCCACAACTTTATGAACTTCTATATTAGTTTCGCGTTCCATGACGGTAAATAATAACCTGTGTTGTCGGTTTTACGTGAGGTTTTATCGATCTGAAGCTAGCCTATATTGGTCTGCCTGTGAAAAGTGATAGTATAATAACCAGAGTCCTATTTAAGTGGTCGTGAACATTGTATAGGACCAATGTATAAAGATCTATAATCGTGAAGAAGAATTATGTTGTATTGAGTTCTTTGTTAATGGTAGTTATTGTCTCAAACTTATTATGATTAAAAGATTATTTTCATAATAAACTTATACTAGTAATGATTAATGCAACTTAGTTGATTTTATTGATTAAATTGAATATAAAAAGTATGATAGTATCAACTATGTTACATGTTTCGTACCTATATATTGTAGGGTTTAAAATGCATAAGTCAAAGTTAGTGATAGGATATTCATGCTATGTGTCCGTAGCAGGTAGTGCTTTGAGTAGTGCTGGGTAGGACATGATTATAAAATGAGTTTTTTTTTTATTTATTTTTTATTGCATGAATTCAGCAGACATTGAGACGGCCCACTTGATGGAAAGCGGTTAGCCTATGGACATTTGCGACATCAAAGGTGTTACAAATGCGCTGCTGCTCTAAAAAGGGAGACTGGAACCTGGTCACTAATGTCGGAACACAACTCAAGGTTGTTATGGCGGTATACTCTAGACTAGAGATAGTAGTCATCCAGCCGGGCAAATACCCTACCACCAGGTAATTTGTAAGAGTACCATGACATTTTGTACTGAACAAGTACAATGTACGACTTTAAATGAGGCGGTAAAAAAATTATATCAACCCAAACAACGTTATTTCTTTTCTAAGCGTGTCATCTAAAAACAAAAGTCATCCAAAGAAAAAAAACTCAAACCTTCGCATCTAACCAGATGTTTAACATTCCCACTATCATCCCTTGAGCTCCAAATTGTAGTTTCCAGTTGTTGTTAAGCGAACTTTTTAAGTTGTCAAAGTGTACCAAGTGGCAGCTAACTGTGATTTGGGATAATCTCGTTTGGTTATATCCGCATTGTTGTTACTACTGTGACCACACTTTTTCTTTTATATAGACAGTATTGCTTAGATAAGTCACAAAGCAGCACGGTAGTAGTTCGAAGATTCAGCTGTATTCAATGAAATCAAATTGACCAATTTTCGTAGTACCATGCGGTGGAACCAGCTAACCTAATAAGGAGCTGATGACACAGGCCTTGTGAACATTGAACAAGATGTGTCAACAAATTGATATTTTTATTTATTCTGTGAATGAATTCACAAGAACTGCATATTATATTATATGTTATGACGACTGAATATGTATATATAATGTATTATGTGTACCACGCTATCGTATTGGTGACTACTGTGCTGATAGTGATGTTTGCAAGTAAATAAAAAAATAAATGTAATAGTTAAGCTGTGTGTTTAATAATCGGCAGAGAAACACCCATAACACACACTTGTGTTATGGGTAATATACTAGCGAACAGAGGTCGATCCCAGGCGTCCAGCTTATATATAGTAAAAAATTGAAAATTAATTTATGTAATTTACCAGTACTGTTTCCATTGGGCTAGGATGGCAGAAGCTAGATATTTCCCCGCGGATCAAACCCTGTTGATTAGTTCTATATTACTTGCGTAAAAACTTAATTAGCTTTTGTATATATATAAAACTTTCATGAATAATTATGTATTTTTTAATTTATATATATAATAAATATTAAAATTTTATTTTTACCCGTGCAGGAAAGGAATAGGAAAACAATTTCCTGCAGCCGGGCGGCTTGTCGTAAGAGGCGACAAAACAACCCACAGCCAGGTGGTAGGGCATTTGCCCGACTGGATGGCTACCACGCCTGGTCTAGACTATACCGTTACTGATAACTGATAGGGTTATTAATTTGATTAACTGATAGTGGAAATAGCAAATAAATCCGTTGAGTGGTTTAAGTGTTAACGGATAAACAAACAGACAGATGCGGTAAGGGACCTTGTTTTATACTACGTAAATATAATAAATATATAACATTTTGCATGGAGGAAAAGTGTAAATTTGGTTTTACTTGTCAGTGCTACCTCACCATATTTTATTCAAAGGAAAAGCTAGTTTTTTTAAGATAAAGATCGCAAAAGGATTTTTCACTTATTTACTTTGATCTGGTTGTTTCACATCGGTTCTAGAGTTGTCTATTGTGACCCATAACGCTGACATAACAAGTTAAGTTTTATTAAGTTAGTAAGTTATATATCCTGAAGTTGAGCGAGCTTAACCTGAGTATGTATGGCATGCGTGTCTGCTTGACAACATATCAAAAAAATGCATTGTGTTCTCCATATTTCATATAGTCTATTCCACTTATCTTTTTTAAAAAGCTTCAATGTACAGACAAAGTATTTTTATAATTTTACAATATTGTAATATAGCAGTAGGTATGTTTATTTTAAAAATAAAACTATCATCTAGTTTTTTATAATATTATATTCTAAGGGCCGTTTTTTCAGTTGTCAGATAAAAGTTATTCATTGAATGAACATGAATAAATTAAAAATTACAATTGCGTGAATAAAACATTTGAGCTGTTTCACTTTTACATTCTGTCAATATTAAATAATTTATTTGATGGATAACTTTTATCTGATGATTAAAAAATCGGTGCTAAATTTATATTTTTAAACACATATTGTCGCGCCTGTTTCCCATAGGGACAAGCAGATTCGACTCATTTCTACTTGCTGCGGTCTTAACACACAATTCGCTTCAACTACTTTCAGGGATTTCTGCATATACGCACGTATCGTTGAGATGCTTTTTATCTGAATATACTTCAAAATATCTGTGATTTCTATATTATGATTACCTTCTGTTACTATGCTTGTACTGTATTTTTTGTATATTTTAATAATGACAGAACCAAATATTACAAATAATGGACACCCTATTAACGAGTAAACTTGCAGCATAACTGCGCCTGGAAAGTCAGCTAATAAGGATTAATTCCGAAACTGCATCCGAGTGGCTCGTTGCTACCAACTTGCCTCGTTTGGTGCCCGCCTTAATGTTTGTCGCTCTTGTACTTAGGTCGGTAGGTAACTCTTTATTATACGCCAAAGTATAGACAAACAAAGATAGATAAACAGAAGTAGAAATATACAAAAGATAGTGCAATGGTCGGCGTTATCGCTAAAAAACGATCTCTTCCAGACAACTCTTAGCAGGGATTAGTAGATTTTTAAAACTGATTATGATGCAGTCTGTATAATAATGATAAGCTTACATAAGACATACATACATACATAACTTCACGCCAGGTCCCTTGCGGGGTAGGCACGAACAACAGAGCGCCATTCAGGCTTATCTCACTTGCTTCTTTGACATTCATAGCTCGTCTGTGTTTCAGGCTCCTGACATCACCTTCTGCTAGTACACGATCAATTTGATCATGGAAGGTGTGTCGTGGCCTTCCGCGACTTCTGCATCCATCCACTTTTGCATTGTATATCTGTTTTGTCATTCTTTCATTATACATTCTTTCCACATGCCCGAACCACCGGAGCATTCCTTTCCTTACCTTCACCCCGACATTCTCTTTCAGACCAACTCTCTTTCTTACTTTCAAGACATAAATATAAGTACAAACAAAATGTACACGTGTTGAATTGCATTGAATCGTGCAGTGTGAACTGGTTGCATCCAGTTTTATTTGTACTTGTTTTATACGTGTTTGTACAGTTCTAATAAACTTTATAGTAATTTCAACGGCATTTATTTTAATTCGAGTCCTGTAGCTCGTTACAACAATAAAAAGCGTTTTAATAATAAAAACTTGAGAGGTGTCAAGGGACATCCGGATGGAACGAAGTTCGTTTCAATTAATTAGTGAAGGAATTGTAACAAATTTTTTATTATTATTATTCACATATATATTTATTATCCAAATCTTTTACATTTTTTTTATAAATATCTTATAAAATATATATGTACATTTATTTATAAAAAAAATATAAAAAACTGATCTTCGCCGGCAGTGGGGCCTCGGGTCCAGACTACCGGTGTTTAAGGCTCCAGACACAGGAATCTCCTCACAATACGGGCCGTGTCCAACAAAGCTGCCTTTTGCATCCGACCCTTCAACCAGATACCAAGCGAGAGCCTTTCAAGGTGGCGGTCAAGGCTCTTCGCTATTAATCCATTCACTGACACCACTATCGGTACTATGATTGTAGAATTTAGGTTCCACATGGCGGTAACCTCGTGAGCAAGATCAATATACTTTATTTGTTTATCTTTCTCGGCATTCACGAGGTTACCATCATGGGGGATCGCGACATCTACAATTAAAGCACGTCTCGCAGACCGATCAACTATGACAATGTCAGGCTTATTGGCAACAATAGTCCTGTCTGTGATAATTGATCGGTCCCAGTAGAGCAGATATTGACCATTGTCAAGAACTGGCTCGGGCTTGTATTGGTAATAAGGTACCTCCGACGAGACAAGTCCGTATTTAAGAGCAAGTTGTTGGTGGATGATCCTGGCTTCTAGGTTGTGCCTGTGCAAGTACTCGCTGTTAGCAAGACGAGAACAACCAGAAGTGACATGTCTGAGAGACTCACCAGGGCGGTGACACGCCCGACATATGTCAAGCGTGCCGTCCTTCAGAATGTACTTCCGGTAGTTGTTCGTCTTGATAACCTCGTCCATAATTGCACAGACAAACCCTTCGGTTTCCCCAAATAGGTCACCGAAACGTAGCCAGTTCACCGAGGCTGGTAGGTCCACATCAGGCCCAGTTAAAGCCTGATAGAACCTGCCATGCAGCTCCTTGCTCTTCCATACGTCTATACGATCAGAAGCACTCATTACCAACGGTCTCTGCCAGTTCTGTTTTGATAGGGATAGCGGGGTGAACCCTTTGTCTACTGACACTACATCGTAATGCATACCCGCTGTCTCGCCTACTTTGAGAAAATATTCTCTGAGATTGTACACCTCACGGTTGTGGAGGTCTTTGGTATTTAAAAACCCCCTACCTCCACACTTCCGCGGGATTCTCATCACAGACGAACGCGGGTGGTGCATCCGATGTGTTGTCAGTAGACAACGAACCCGTCTATCCAGGGCATCTAATTCAGTTTGAGTCCATCTTAGTATGCCAAAGGAGTATGCTAATGCTGGCATGACCCAAGCGTTGAAGGCTCGAACCTTATTTCCACCTGAGAGAAGGCTCGTTAAGACCTTTCTCAGGCGATAAAAGAAACGATCCTTCATCGCCTGCTTCACATCAGCATCAGGAATACCCAACGACTCTGACATACCAAGATACTTGTAGGTTTCACCGTCAGAGAGGGTCTTGAGGGATATATTATCAGAAAGATGCAAATTTTCTGAATTTACAACTCTCCCTCGTTGTACATGCATGACGGCACACTTATCTACACCGAATTCCATACTAATGGAGTTGTTAAAGCTTTCAGTAATCTTTAGCAACTGCAAGAGATCTGACTTTTTCGATGCAAATAGTTTCACGTCATCCATGTACATAAGGTGTGATATAATCTCACCCCCTCTCCGAAATTGAAAGCCTAACTTTGACTCCCTAAGTAGAGTACTTAGTGGATTCAAAGCTAGACAGAACCACAGTGGACTCAAACTGTCTCCCTGGAAAATGCCCCGCTTGATCTTTATTGGGTCGTGAGAAACAGACAGATCCCCTCTGTCCCCTGGATGCCTAAGCACCGTGGTCCATTGCTCCATACACGAACTGAGGAAAGCGCGCAGAGTTGCATTTACTTTATACAGCTCCAGGTATATTATTATTATATGTCTTTCAAGACCACGGGCCATAAAAATGGCCCGGACTTTTGGAGGGCTTGCGTGGGGCTATGGGGAGGCCAACACGTAGAGGCCCCTTGACAAATTTAATGTAAATATATGGCGTGACACTGACCGGCGATTATCCCTGTCTACACCATATAATAATGCACCCGAGGACAAACCCCGGCCAGTGTAGGACTATTGTGGGAAATGAGGACAAAAAGTACCGGGCTATTGGGGTGAACTGTTAGTGGTACTGGCGGTCTGGGAATATGGGGACTATGGCGTCTGCCCGTCGCAATGTTCGGGGAACATGGAAAAATGGGCAGACGGTGACTCGCCACTCGCCACGGCAAGGGCCCCATGAAATGCCATAAAAGGCAGGGGCAACATGGGTATGAGTGGCTAAGGGGTGTAGAGAGGTGGGCTGCAGGTTCACCGAAGCTACTTCCGACATTAGGCCATTTATCACTTCCACCCCTGGAGCTTGGGTCTTAGCTCTAGCGATCTCCACTCCACTCCGTGCCGGCTGGTTAAGGCAAGCACGGAGGCGGGGGCCTTGTCTTAGCCCCCGGAGTCAGGTACGAGGTGTCGCCACTCACCTAAGGCTTCGCCACAAAGCCCCCCTGCGGATTTATTATTATTATTATTTTTATTAACTTTATTATTATTTCACATGTATATTTATTCATATTCTTTTTTATGTTTTTTTAATACATATAAATATAAATTAAACATATATTAAAAAAATATAAAAAGATTATGTCCATCGGCAGCGGGGCCTAGGGTCCAAGCTACTGGTGGTTAAGGCTCCAGAGACAGGAACTTCCTCACAATGCGTGCTGTGCTCAGGAGAACCGCCTTCTGTATCTGGCCCTTCACCCATTTACCGAGTGAGAGCCTCTCTAGATGTCGGTCGAGGCTCTTCGCTACTAAACCATTAACGGACACCACTATCGGTACGATGATCGTTGGCTCAATTATTATTATTATTATTAACAAATATAATGTAATATAAACTTAATCAGTAGGCTCAATTTTAGTAATAATAAGAGAGAGCGAGAGAGAGAGAGAGACAGACAGAGAAACACGCGCACGCCGCACGGCTTACAACTATAGCAAAAAGTGTCGTTACAACTTTTGGTCTTACTTTTTTCCGTCTAGCCCCCTTTCGCAACGCGCGATAAGGAACTTCGTTCCAAAAATATTCCGATATTGTTAGCATAAATGTAAAATAATTGGTAAAATTTTGATATAAGCAAATTGTAGTATTTAGAAATCCCGAGTACAATTAAAATTGTACTCTCACAAAGTATGCGAACGCATTAACGTCAGTACATTAGCGACTCACCACTCAAACACGTATGAGTTCGGAACGAATAAATAATGGGTACACAGCGACGTGCGTCTGAATGTTAATATAATTTTCTTTACTGTGCTCTCAAGGAAACGTGCTAATAATGTTATCTTAAGGTCTATTGAATGTGGTTTTCGGGTTGTAAGGCGCGTCGAAATTTGAGTAGATACAATCTACTACTATGTTTTTTTTCAATAAGACCATATATTTAGTGTAATTGTATCGTAAACATACAAAACATACAAATCTTTAAATTATTGTAATAATATTTTACTCAAGTCTTCTAAATTTAACACGATAATAAAATTATATTGCAATACCTATAAAAATAGATTTATCTTTAATGGCGATGCGGACACAGTCATGTTAAAATAAAAATTCTAAAACTTTGGCATACAAAGAAACTGGTGTTAAAATAACATTTATCATCTAACTTTTAAAACATCACGATAAAAATAATTTCAATTACTTTTATTTTATATATATAAAATATATATAATATTATCTCGCTTGATTTGAGCGGAGATATGGTCATAGATCGAGCACGCTTACCTAGAAGGTACCTATTCACATGAGTCTTGAAGACATCCAGGTTGTAGGTTTCGGGAAAAACAGACTCCGGCAGTGTGTTAAAAATAATAATAATAATTCGTTATTTTCGCGATAACCTCGTGAAGAAAGAAAATGAGAAACTAAGTAAATACTTAGATTTTGTTCTGGAGGTTACCGCTATGTGCTATCAACGATTATTGTGCCGATAATTGTCACCTTCAATGGTCTTATAGCGAAGACCGTCATCTAGAGAGGCTCTCGCTAGGAGGTTGGATGAAGAGCCAGATATAGAAGATAAGACTCTTGGACACGGCACGAATTATGAGGAGGTGTCTATGGACCCTAAACACCGGTTGCTTGGATCCTAAACTTAGCCCCACTGTCGGCGTGCTCCAGTGTTTTCTATTTATTTTTAATAAATGTTCATTTTGTAAATTTTCTTAAAAAATTGTTAAAAAAAAATTTTGTCAAATAAAGAAATATATAAATGTGCTATTTGACACCTTTTACTTGTCGACATAAGCTCGTATAAAATCTACGAGGTGGCGACATTCTGTGTGAATAAAAGTATTCATTCATTTGATTTGACTGTTGGCTCCCCTATTATTTATTCATAAGAGTTCCGACTCTTATCAATATTGTGACGAGTTGCAGTACTCGAATTAAAAATGCCGTTAGAATTACTATAGAGTTTATTAGAACTATACAGACACGTATGACACAGGTACAAATATAATAACACGCACAAAGTCCGTCACCAAATGTAGTACACACGTCTTGCTTGTGCTTATCGTTCGACTGCCAATCTCTCCATTCAAATTCAAATTCAAAATTCAAAAGTTTTTATTCAAAATAAGTTCCACTGGAGAACACTTTTTGAAGGTCATACATATAGGTTAAAATTTAATTTTACTTCCTAGTCTATGTACACATTGGAACATTGCTTAATACTGCACAAATACAATATGTCTCTCGGCCGCGTGGACTGAATTTCTAAGAATCATACCTGGCTAATGACTACCATAAAATATTACAATACATAATGGGTTGTTTTACCAATTACAAATTTTTGAATACAAAACAAACAAAAGAAGTCCAAATGCCGAAAAGGTAACAAAATGTTTCTACATACGCATGTGTGAATTTTCCTTTGTCGGCACCTCGGTAGTAACAATATGTATAATATGTGTGTGTACGTACCTGTGTATGTGTGTGTTACTTAAAAACATTGCCAAGCTGATTATACTTATAGTATGAGTTCTTTACGAAATCCATCCTACCGATATAAAAAATACGTTAACGCTTTAACCTGTACCACAAAAGGCTGTATATATTGTTACAACTTAGGCCCCGACAAAGACAAATTCCACATACAGTTCTGTAAAAGCACATTTTATTATCTGTCGACATTTGAACTAATTGTAATCTTTTTATGATCGTCTTCTTCGTTCACTTATTTATTGGCATATGTTTCTAGTTATTGTAGATAACAGACTATTATCCTATTGTTCTCACTCAGGAGCATCATTAGTCATGTGTTGCGGATTACAAGTACAAGCTAATTCTAGGAAATAGTGTCGACGTTGCCGGGTGGGCACATTTGCATTTGTGAAGTATAAAACGACGGCCTGATTGAGAGAGGGGGGTCAGTTGAGTTACAACTACGATTTAGGCGTGACGTGTGTACCTTATCGGGAATCTTATATTGACGGACTTTGCGCGTTTCATTGAATTACGTTTGGATTTGTTGTGTTTGGTTATATTTGTACCTGTGTTATACATGTTTATATAGTTCTAATAAACTTTATAAAAATTCTAATGGCATTTTAATTCGTTTCCCGCTAACGTCGTCGTAAAAATATTTTCTCTATAGGTACAACAAACAAATAAATAAATATTTAATGCAACTTTTTAATATATCGTCGTGTTTTGTTATAAAATTTACATAACATTCGTACACAAAAATCGCTGTGTTATTGTAAAAAATGCTTGCAAAAATTTATTATTTTTGACAATTTGAACAATAAAATACAATTTTTATAGTTCAACCGCTGGTTTTCGAGCGTGAAACTATCGAATATTTGCTATTCATATTTCACGAGTTGCAATGTCAATGGAGCGGGGGCATTGGCTCATATAAAATATTACGTCCGTTGAAAGAATTTTAAATAAATATTTTATTCATGACAAATCTGTGATATATTATTTAATATGAGCCTTCTTATCATCATAGCAGTATAATATTAAAGAGATTAAAATCCACACTAATATTATAAATGGCCAAGTAATTCTGTCTGTTTACTACACACAGTTTTTGCTGAAAGGTTAATTATTATATTAATTTATTACCCATATGTATGTATTGTTACAATTTGGGCCACCTGCATATCTGTAAACAAAGCACGTTTATTACTCGCCGGCGTTTGAGCTAATAACATTGAAACTCTTTTATGACTGTCTTCTTTTGTTTACTTAAATTATTTATATTTACTAAATTTGTGATTGGAAAAACAGCCCATTGTGTATTGTAATCTTTATGGTAGTCATTAGCCAGGTGCGATTCGTGAAAATTCAGTCCACGCGGTCGAGCAGACATATTGTATTTGTACAGTATAAAGCAATGCCCCAACGGAGGGGTGAGGCAGTCGAGCGATAAGCACAAGCGTAGCAAAATGTTTGTACTACATTAGGTAATCTATTTAGTGACGGACTTTGCGCGTGTTCTTATATTTGTACGTGTGTTATACGTGTTTGTATAGTTCTAATAAATTCTATAGTAATTCTAACGGTATTTTAATTCGAGTCTGCAACTCGTAACAATATATTATAATATTACTAGGTAGAAGAAGCCGCGGGAACACCCTAGTAGACCCTAGTTTATATTGAGAGCAAGGAACCAACTCAAATTATGTTGTATATTTTTTGTGGTGCTTTTCCACTTGGTGCTATCCCGAAAACTACCTCAGTTTATGGGATAATGAGTACTCTATGTACATTCTCGGTATTAAGCATAAATTATATACTAAATATCATCAGAAAACGGCGACGTACTTGTTCAGTAGAAGCGTAACAGACAGACAGTTACTTTCACATTTATAATATTAGTATTGTTAATAACAATTGTTCCAAGTAGTGCCACCTATTACTGTGCTATTCTTATATTTGTAGATAGTTTTGTTTACTAGTCCATTTTTGTTTACTAGTTTACTAGTAGTTACAGAGACCGGCTAATTATGTGGGGAACAAATATTAATGTGAACAAGACGAAAGTTATGGTATTCGAAAGAGATGAAAATATGTCAATTTGTAATATACACGTAGGAAGCCAAAAGTTAGAGCAAGTCAAAGAATTTGTTTATTTAGGGTGCATGTTTACTAGGGACGCAAAGCATGTAAGTGACATCGAAAGAAGAGTAATTGCAGGTAATAAGGCGAATGGAGCGCTAAACTCTTTTATGAAAAGCCAAAAAGTGTCTGTAAAGGCATGTTTTGTCCATCAAGGGGTGTTGGTGCCAATGTACGGCAGTGAAAGTTGGGTGTGGCAGAAGAAGCATGAAAGTAGAATAAATGCAGTTGAAATGAGAGCTTTGAGAAGTATATGTGAGATAAGCATGAATGATATGATACGGAATAGTGTAATAAGGGAACGTTGTGGATTGAAAGAAGATGTAATAATAAGAGTTGAAAAACGAATGTTAAGGTGGTTTGGGCATGTAGAGAGGATGGATGAAAATAAAATCACAAAACAAGTGTATGACAGTATTGTGAATGGTAGAGTTGGTAACGGTAGACCACGACGTACACACCATGATCAAATAACAGAAGTGTTAAAATGAGGTCAGGTAAAAAGCATCTCCAATAAACGTGCATGATAAAGATGTTAATGAAAGTAGATGAACGAAAGTTGTTTGTCAGGATCGTCGCTAGTGGAGATCTATAGTCTCTGCCTACCCCCATGGGAAAAAGGCGTGATAATATGTATGTACAAATGTCTAGCCATGCCGCCTTCGCCAGATCCCGGTCAAAGGGGAAGGCCCAAGAAATGTTGGCTTGACGTCGTGAAGGATGACATGCGTACCAATGGTCTCAAAATGAGGGATGCAGAAGCCCGCGCGAAGTGGAGTAGAAAAAGTAGGAAAACGGAATCTGGGCGTCGGAGTGAACGCTCCGAATGCAACCGGGATTTAACGCTCGGATGATGATGATGATGATGGAGTGTTGTTTACTAGTCGTATGTAAAGCATGCGGGCGGGCGTAGTGACGAAATATTATTCTCACTTCGACTTTGGTCGGATGCATACGAGCGCTCTATGGCGGCTAATTATTTTGCGAGAATCATATCTTGTAATTAATGGTACTTTACGTCGTTAGTCTTCGTTTGGAAGTTTCTCCAAGTTCTACGTGTTTCGTTATACGAGTCCCGCACTAACAGCATGAATTTCACAATTATTTTGAAGTTTCAGTAAACCGCAGCAGTTGGTATCAGAAAAAGGCGAGCTCCGACAGAGGGTCGCATATATCAATGCTATTGCGGCGTTCAAAATTTACGACAGAGCTTTTATTGTCAATCTATTGTCATATGAAAAACACGACAAAGCATTTTAGTTGGGTTTTGCTTACGAATATTTCAAAGGGAAAAAGATTTCTTTTTGCGCACTCAATCAAATATTAGCTTCAAGGTTATTCAATCAAAAGCCTCGCGAGACTACAAAAATAATACATCTTATTACAACCCAATGAGCAGAATTTCTCGTCTGTATAATGAGCTGGTTAGCGATAATCCCATTTTAGATATATTTAATGGTAACACTAGAAAGTTTAAGCGATTGATCAAAGCAACAATTTTCTCTGGCATACACAATTTTTTTGTTATTTAAACTATTATATACTATTATTTATGTAACGTTATATCTGTGTTTTTGATTTCCTGTATTCACATGTCTAGGAATACAACTAAGTTTCTAAAATTGTGTCATAAATATATGGATGTACTCGCTTCTGCCCGCGACTTCGTTCGCGTGTAATAGTAAAAAAAAGTAAGTTTAAGTAAGTAACCCCCCGATTTAGAAATATTGTTCATTGGTGCTCCGCTTATATTGGTCTTAACGTGATGATATATAGCGTATAGCCTTCCTCGATAAATGGGCTATCTAACACTGAAAGAATTTTTCAAATCAGACCAATGGTTCCTGAGACTAGCGCGTTCAAACAAACAAATAAACTCTTCAGCTTTATAATATTTATATTTATTCTGTTGTGTGAAATAAATAAATAAATAAAAATAAAAATCAAGTGTGTCTGTTGTAAAATACAAGTTAATTTTATTTTTTATAAAAATTATGGCATATTGAAAATTGGGTACATGAATATGTCACCACAAATTCATATCAAACAGCAACAGCTTGTGCCCGCGGCTTCACTTGCATTAATGTAATTTGATGAAAGGTACTCTACGTACTTTTCTATACCTCTGACAAAGTGTATGCAAAATTTCATGACAATCTGTCGAGTAGTTAAGACGTGAAACGTCACAAATAGCTCACAGTCGTGCTTATAATATTACTTAGGAGGTAACATTATTAAATTACATCAGTAATTTCTAAGGAACACTTTTATTCATTCGAAGCGATAATCGTAAATCCGCGGCAGACAACCACTAAATTAGAAACGGCCCGGCTTCGAACTTAGACTATTTGTTAACGAACACTAACTACGTTAGTGGTTTCACTACAAATGCTCCGAGGGTTGTTCGCAAAAGTTGAAGGGTTAAATTCATTCACAACACATTTTTAGTAAATTAAAATAATGACTACGAGAGCATCAGTTGTTTGTTGGTCGAAGCTTTTGAATCAAAGTACACATAATCACAAGATTGCACACGCACACTGTATCGTAAGCATATCGTATTAATTTTAACCAGCAGCCCCGGCAGATGTTGTCCTGCTCTGAAAAAATAAAAATCTAGGACCCGATCTCAGCGCCACCTACCGGTTCCAATTGTGGATTTAAACCATCCGGGGACCCACTCAAACACAAAAACAAAATCACCAAAATCGGTCCAGGTGATTAAGAGGTTTCTAGAAAAAGTATCCGTCGGTTCGTCTCCTGGTCCTAAGCTGCCTCCCCACCAATTTTCAGCAAAATCGATATAGCCCTCTTGATTTATAAATAGTGTAACGAACACGACTTTCTTTTATATATATATATTGGTCGATGCTCAAGTATTGTGGCAAGCAATACCAAGACATCAATTTTTTCGACTGTCAACACTACGTACCTACTGATCAAAGCGGAGAGTGGCAACACCAGTGCAATAACGGTGTCCGAATGATTGACACGAAATTTGTTTTTCAGTTTTATCAAAATCCATTGAGCAGTACTTGCGTGAAAGAGAAACAAACATACGTCCACACATTCATACATTCTTAAAATTTTTCGTGTTTATAATTTTAGTAAGATATGTTCTGTGTTAGTAATTGTATATTTTGGTGAGCAACAAAGTGCTATTTCTCTCTTTATAATTTCAATAAAAAAGTAAAAACTCAAATTAACTCTTTTTTCCCATATCAATTATTCATCCTGTAACAGATCCCGGGTATTAAATAAAAACCTTCCCCAAAAATAAACCTTCACAATCAAACATAAATACCATTTACCTTCAAATACAATTGAGAACCATCCAAACCTTTCGGCAATAAATTCGTTAATCCGAAGGTCGAATAAATAGAAAAGATTGATTGGATCAACCGGTAACAATGGGCCGAGGACGATGGTTCTCGAGCAAGGGGTATGAGTAAATGGGGCTGCCAGTACCTACACAAAGAAAAATAAGGATAAATAAAACGATTTAATAGCCTATCAATTTACCGCTTGTTTAATAATTTGTTGTTTGCGAAATATGAATTCTAAGAATAAAAATAAAAGAACATATTGCGAGACATTACACAATAGAATAATAAAAAATGTGTGTTTAGTACACACGCAGTAGAACAGCTCATAAATGCCCCACTGCTGGGATCGGGCCTCCCATTATAGGGGTCCGGACAGAATACCCGCCACGCTTGTCCCAGGCAGCTTGACAGATTTGACGCATCGGTTTTATAGATGTGTAGGTTTCATCACAGTGTATTCCTTCACCGTGGTTAGCACGGGGTAATTGTAACAATACCCACATAAGGTCAGAAAACTGCCTAAGATCACTTAGGCAGCATGTGTTCCGACCAGGATCGAACCCGCGCTCTTTGAGTTTGAGACGCATGCCCCAGCCATTACGCTACCATGACTCACAGATCAGGGAATATACTCACAGATCATTCCTCTCTAACTTTTATTAATATAAATATAATTCCGTTAGCCTACATCCGTCAATAACTAACTTATATTTTAATTCACTAGTATAAAGTTCAAAATTCAATGCACTGTTGCGCACAATTTCCTTTAATCTACGTATAAAAGAATATCTGCCTTAAATATATACAGAAAGAGCTAAAATTCATTTGAAATCTTTTATATTAAAATTGAAAATAAACACTAACGGGTAAAGAGAAATGTGTTTTAGTTCCAATCAAATAAGGTCGACTTTTATGTATTTATCTCGTTTTAGTGTCACTTTTTCGTTTCATCGATTTTCAAATCAGAACGATTCTAAAGAAGTTTCACTTAAAAAAATGTAACACATTAAATACATAGCAAGCAATGTCTTGCAATGGTACCTAATGGGTGCAGTGTCCATTGACACTTTCCTTATTGTCTCAATTAAGGTGAAAATACTTTGTTCATGTGTTCTTTATTAATAGCTAGCACATTACACTACACTTTGGTTTTGTTTATACGCGTAGCACTAGATCAAATGGTTCTGTCCTTTTGCGCGTTCTCGTTATGTCCGTGTTGTCGAGGAGCTGGATCGCTTGGATATTCACATGATGATGAAGCCGATGCTCGCTCGATCTAACGTACGAAGGCGCGTTTACGATGCCTTTCAGTACTTTATTTTGGAAGCGTTATATGATTTCTATATTACTTGGTACCAAATACAGTCCCACAACTGTTCTCCATAGATCCAGACTAGCATCAGGACTTGTTTATACAGAAGTAATTAAATATTTCTGTAGCGTTCGATAGCTACGTCTTTTGTTTCGGGAGAGAAAAAGAATCTAAACGAAACTTAACAATATCTCAAAAACTACACAGCTGATGTTGATTGAATTAAATTCGGTTGAAAGTTGAATTTATCATTAGGTTGGACATGAGAACCCGTTCCAGATCTTCCTTTATCTCGCTTCCTTCACAAGGACTTCGCGTGAATGTGGAGCATTCATTACTGAGATCCAAAAAAGAGTACATTGTAAGCAAACAAAAATCAACGGTGGCCCTATTTCATTCGTCGGTATATTTTCACGTGGAAATTTGTCGATAAACAAACCACAATAGCTACGGACCCCGGCGAGGCTCGCATACTAATACATCAAAGATTATTTCCATTGACACCAGATAAATTAAACATCTGAATATTTTAATGATCATATGTACGCGGCGCTCGCTGCTTTATGCTTTATATGAGAATGCTATGGAAGATATGAGCCTATGAGCTCATCCCGCGGTTTTCCCAGTGCGTTACAATATTGGACTCTTGAAGGGCGTCAACAGATATCCATGGGCAACGGTAACCACTTCCCGTCAAGTGGACCCGTTTACCAGTTTGCCTACAAGCAAACATAAAAGTATATTAATATTAAATTTTTTTCCCAGCCGCCATCTTACGTTCCATTACGACTATCCTTATCATATTTACCGCTGTACTGATACTGCTCATCTTTAAGTGTTCTACTGTCGATCCCCGTCGAGTCAGTCTGCTGTCGACCCTTCTACAACAACTCGCTTATCTTTTCGCCACCAATTACCTACAAATGCAGTTATACCACGTCGAGTTTGTACATAATATCAAAAGGTGCAAGAAGGAGACAAGACAGAAGATTTGCTGCAAGGCTCACGACTTGGTGATCAGCACGCATAGTCAATGTAGCCCAGAGGCACACAGGTTCAGGTGCGAAGGGAGACTTCCCTTCTATTCATTACTAGCAATCCTACCAACACCATTTCGTAAGTGTAAGGTACTAAGGTCCTAATACTGGACTGTCGCATTAACATTTTCTTCGTTCCCTTAATTACCTTACCCTTCAACTTTTCTCAGTCATTTATCAGCACTAAATCTACTAAACGATTATACTTTTCTAATCCAGCGTACGTCCTCTGACTACCAAAGTATTTATGTCACCTTTCACATAATGTAGCCATTCGTCTCTGTTTATAATAATAATAATAATAATATTTATTTATTTGCTCTCACAATATAACATGACATAAGTAATTGCTAAAAAGGTTTTAAATGACTAAAACACGGTGAGAGCCTGGTGTCAGTAGAAGGAAAAAATCCTGTGTGACTGATCGCCAGCCCCTCTCTCCCCGGAAAAATAACTTATGTATACAAGTAGTTATTTGATTATAATAGAAATACAATGTATTGAGTGTAGACAGCTGTGCAGTGTGTTATCGTGTTTTTTATGTAGTATGTATATGTTATACGTAAATGTGTGTGTGTGTGTGTGTGTGAGTTAACGTGGTATGAAATGAGAGGATTGATTAGATTGTACTATGAGAATTACATAGAGATAAATAAATGAGTGAACATAAACAATACAATCATATATATATATATATATATAAGTAAATAAGTCGAATATTTAAGAAACTATAAGTAATAGTGCTTCAGTGGAGTCATAGTCGAGTTTCAAAAGCCATTGGGTGAGGGTTTTCTTGCATTTAGCTCTAGTCAAAGGGAATATATCAATTTGCTTGTTGATTTTATTATATAGGTAACTCCCAAGAAAGTACAAAAATCTACAGCAAAACGCTGTGCTGACAACGTTTTGTTTACAGGGGATGTAATTCCTTTTAATAATAACATTGGATGATATAAATGGTGTGATAACATGTTGTTTTAGAACCATTTGTTGGATAAAAAGTTGCCGAACCGTTAAAACTTTCCAGCGTTCGTAAAGGTCTTTGGTGGGGAAGTAGAACGGGAGAGAAAGACTGACTTTGAGTACAGCTCGTTGTGCACGTTCTAATTTTATCATTGCGGTTTTGGCAGCTCCCCCCCATGACGTGATACAATAGCTCAAAAGAGATTGGCATAGGGCGTAGTATAATAATTTCATTATATTAAAATCAGCAACCTGACCAAGGCTTTTAAATATATAAATTAACTTTCGTAATCTGAGTGTTAATGAGTTAATGTAAGGTTGAAAACTTAGATTTTGGTCAATGATAACACCCAAATATTTAATATGTTGAGTTGTATGCAAAGTAGGGCAAAAGTTACAAGTAGCATGAGAAAGACAAGAGTGAGCTATTATTTTCAAGGTTTGAATATCAGGTTGATCCTGATTTCTAAGATATAAAGTCATATACTTCGTTTTATCAATATTAAGTGTTAATATATTTGAATTTAGCCAGTCCATAACTTTATTAAGACCTGTTTGCGCACATTGGAATACTTTTGACCACGTATCAGCAGAAAAAAGGAGTGCAGTATCATCAGCATATGTAATAATACTACCATTTTCAAGTTCTAAGTCGCAGAGGGTATTTATATAAGCAAGAAAGAGGGTTGGGCCAAGGATGCTGCCCTGGGGCACACCAAAAGAAATACTAGCTTCTTTACTTATAAATTCTCCAATGCGGACTCTTTGCGTTCTGTTTTGGAGATAATCAGCGAAAAGTTGTAACTGAAGATCTCTTATTCCAAGTGCTTCAAGTTTGTGAATTAAAAGCGAGGTTGAGACCGTGTCAAAAGCCTTAGATAGGTCTAGAAATATGGCTATAACTTTTTGTTTTTTTATCAAGATTAGATGTTATATAATTAGTTAATTCTTCAACTGCGGCATCCGTAGATTTCCCAGATCGAAAACCAAATTGATGAGTAGAGATTAAATTATTGTATTCTAAATATTTCATTAATCTATTATTTAGTAAACGTTCTATAACTTTTGATAAGCTTGATAAAATAGAAATAGGTCTATAATTATTTATTAGTTTGGTTTACTTATATGAAAACAAAGACCTATCGGAGTAGGTAAAGGCTATAAAGCACTTCTTAGTTACTTCTTTCACGTTCAGAGTATTTTTTTAAACTCTCACTCAAGTCTGGGAAATAAAATTGGCATTTTCTTAAGTTAAAAATTGTTCTTTCTAAAAATATCTTGAAAAAAAAAATGAGAAACCTAACGCCGCTATTTAAGTTTTATGTGATTTTAAATATGTTGGTTAATAAATGACATTCTCTTTTTGTTGGCGCCAACTATTTCCCAGTTAATAATGGGCCATGTGTTTATAGCGTCTTGCAACCCCCGGATGTTGCCGCCGCTCACTCTGTGCGTGAGTCAGTAGCTCATGTAGAAGGATTTTGTCATCTTTGTGTATCGCCACGTGATTTGCAGCGGCAGACCCCCTGAACCAGCGCTGTCATGGGCTGGTGGCTGACGCGAGATATATGCGATATTCACTATTTTCCGGGCACCAGTTCTTAATTGGGGAATATGGGATGGCCATATATTAAGCACATAATCCCCTACCCTCGGAGATTGCCTGATTGCGTCTTCACTTTTATTATTTTTAATCCGATCAGGAACTAATAAGAATAAATTAAATTTATCGTTCTAAAATCGATAAGAAATACTCAATGAACGCTACGATATGACAGTTATCGGGGGACAGTGGACCCGCATCCTTGGGTGGCGCGGGCTTTGCGGGCTTAATTCAATTAGAGTCCTCGTACAATAACGAAGTGGTTTCAATGGATTTTCGAAGAATGTCGAAATTGGAGAAAAATTCTTGACATTGTACAAAACGAAATATTCTAAACGAACGAACTTTATATTTGCTGTGCATGAAAGTTTAAATTTATTTAAACTTTAATTAATTAAACTAGCGCTCCCGACAGACGTTATCCTGCCCTGGAAAACTTAACATCTAGGACCCGATTCTAATGTCTCTCTCCTACCGGTTCCAATTGTGATTCGAAACCATCCGGGACCCACTCAAATCACAAAAACAAAATCATCAAAATCGTTCCTGAAGATTAGGAGGATTCTAGAACCCGATCCCAGCGCCACCAACCTGTTTCGATTGAGAATTAAAACCATCCGGGGACCCAGATCTCAATCACACAAAAAATATTATCAACATCGGTAAGGTCCGCCTCAAGTTATGCACGTACACAAGACATGTGTACATATGTGTTACGACCTAAACGCCGACAAAAGACAAATTCACACCCGCATACCTGTAGAAACACACTTTATTACCTTTCGGCATTTGGACTTCTTTTGTTTACTTTGTGTTTAAAATGTGTGATTAAAAAAGAACCCATTGTGTATTGTCATCTTTTACGGCCTATTGTTGTATTTTGATCACTGCCAGGTGTCTCGGATTTAAAGTGCAAACTGATTCTAAGAAATTCAGTCTACGCGGCCGAGCTGACATATTGCATCTGTGCAGTATAAATCAATGCCCCAATTGAGAGATCAGGCAGTGGAGTGATAACCACGAGTGAAGCAAGACTTGTGTACATTCGGTAATCTATTTAGTGACGGACTTTGCGCGTGTTATTGAATTACGATCTTTTGCATTACGTTTGGACTTGTTGTGTTCGGTTATATTTGTACCTGTATTATACGGGTTTGTATAGTTCTAATAAACTCTATAATAATTACAACGGCATTTTAATTCGAGTCGAGTATAACTGTTCAGATATTTATTATAAACTAAAGTATACCTGCGACTTCGTACACGCTTGGCTTGGAATTCTCGCGGGATTCCCGGGACACAAAGTACTACTGCATTTAAAAAAGAATGTCAGCTATCATTTTAGTGGAAACTGTGTCGGAGAAAGCTAAGTTTTATGCATCCGAACAACTTCAAAGCGCTTCCGCGAAAAATCGCGCGGGATGTTCGGGATAAAAAAAACACACATTTTACATAAAATTCGATATTGATTAGTGAAAAAACCACATTGGAAAGTGTTTTTTTTATTTGGCCATTAATCTTTAAGCTAAGTATAAGCTACAGCAGTTTTGGACATGTTGGCAGAAATATTACAGCTCAGAATTTGACTGATGTTGTTGACAACATCCATCAACTAGATCCATTCAAAATCAACAGCGCATATAAACAATGTGCGCCGCTAGCAGTCTACATCGTGCTATTAAAATTTATCTCCTGAAATTGAAATAGTTACATATTACATACATATGTTCATTAATTCCTCTCTAATATTTGAAGCACACACAACACGCAAACATTTTTTCCTTGTAATAGATTTATAAATATGAATATCAAATTGAATCGCCCATAAACGTTTGCAACACCAGAGGTGTCACCAACGCGCTGCCAGCCTCGAAGAAATTTTATGACACCTTTTTGAAGAACCCCATATTGTAGCGCTGTGGGAAAACCACAGTACAATAAAGGTATCTTATTTTAACAATCTTGTTATTAATGTCTACTCGGGAAGACTCCACGTACAACAACTGTTGTAAAACCTCATTAAGGTCATAGAAAAAACATAATTAATATGCGGAATACAATTTAAACACACCTTAATAAAAAACGTGGAACCGATAGCATCATCTTTTCCTCAAAAGATTTTCCAACAACCAATGGTGTCCTTAATATGTCACGCTTGACGCGCCTGTCAAACTCTGCTAATGACATTGACAAGCGCGTTCCGTTTCTATTACACTTACGTTGCTTGCCATGCTGCGGAAACCCTTCGATTGTGAATTATAAGTCACAAGTCACAGGCACGAACTTTTGATTCCCTCGGGGATTAGTTAAATGCAGATTTTGGAATAACACTTCTTAAATGGACGTACAAACAGGAAGATGGATGCAATGCGTGGGATGTAGCGAGTTACACTGACAGTCCGCAAGAAGGCAGCATTGATGTAAATAGCACTTACGGGGTGGCGATGCATTTGTTTAATATTTATTATTCCGACATTTCAGCCACTTTTCGGTAGCGGTGATCACGAAAGACAAATATGTCAACTGTCAATGAGTATTGTTAAAGTTTTATTTAGCTTACCGCCAACTTGTTCATTTTAATAATTTATTTTTAATTTGGCCGCATCCCATTTACCAAACACGTCTAGTTCGGCCAGTTCGGCGGCGGAAACAGCGGAAACACTCAAGCGGCGCAAATATGGAACCCTCAGTGAGAGTTATATGTTTGTGCCGTTTGCTGTGGAGACGCTTGGACCCTGGGGTCCTGAGGCTATGAGCCTCTACCAAAATTTATCGAAACGACTCATTGACTCTTCAGGCGATCAGAAGGCTGGTGCCTACCTCGGCCAACGGATCAGTATGGCGATCCAGCGAGGAAACGTAGCCAGCCTTCTGGGCACCTTACCCATAGAAGACGGTGATCTGGGCTCAGTATTCTACTTATAGTCTTGAGGGACTATGGGTAGAATACAATACAAATAAGTTAAGTTTTCTTACATTGTATTCAATAGTATGTAATATGTTTATAATTGTTCAACGTATTAAATTATTGTTAAATTTAATTCTCATTAAAACTAGTATTTTTACGTTTTAATTTTGTTTATGGATATTATTTACTCTATGGGAGCCTCATCTCATCCTCATATTAACATGGGTGGGAGAAAAAATAAAAATAAATTATCACTCAAGTTGGTTTGTGTTCCGGTTACGAAACATAAATTATTATGTATTTAATTTAATTTAAAGTACTTTCATTGTTATGTTGAATTATTGTTCACGATGAATAATTGATAGAGCGCATTATTCAGTTAGCAATATCTCGTTAACTAAGTTCATGACTGCCCACTCCCATATTTCATATGGAAGCGGGCAGTCATATCAACTGAGTTATATTTTATACCTTAGACCGCGTTCGTAATACCGAAGTAAGAAAGAGAGTTGGTCTGAAAGAGAGTGTCGGGGTGAAGGTAAGGAAAGGAATGCTCCGGTGGTTCGGGCATGTGGAAAGAATGTATGATGAAAGAATGACTAAACAGATATACAATGCAAAAGTGGATGGATGCCGAAGTCGCGGAAGGCCACGACACACCTTCCATGATCAAATTGATCGTGTATTAGCAGAAGGTGATGTCAGGAGCCTTAAGAACAGACGAGCGTGCATGACAAGAGCTATGAATGTCAAAGAAGCAAGTGAGGTGTGTAAGAATAAGCCTGTATGGCGCTCTGTTGTTCGTGCCTACCCCGCAAGGGACCTGGCGTGAAGTTATGTATGTATGTATGTATATTTTATATTACAAAATGTCGATATTAACTCTGTATTTTTCTAATACCTCTGCTTCGTCTGCGTTATTTAGTATCAGACTGCTACCAAATGCGTTCACGATTAGTTACATTCATGTATATGTTATAGTGAAAGGTCGATATGCGGTCTCTGCCCGGAATGACTGGTTTATCCTAGGTTCGACCAATATCGACCTTTGACTAAAGTATTTTTAGTCAAACCTAGAAGTACCTAACTTTGTATTCAACGTCGAAAGTAAAATAATCTGTTTCGGGTTTTGCCTAGTCGATCCAAGAAGCGACTAAGGCAGACTCGGTTCCATGTTTAATGAGTGTATAAATCAGTAGTTTCTAGGTTAGGCAAAAATTCGTTAGTCAAAGGCAGACAAACGTCATTTATTTAGACTTTGACTAAACTTTAGACCTGAGGTTTGACTAGTCAAACCTAGGAGCGCCAGAGCTTCGATGTTTGACTATAACATATTATATATATATTTTCTGTTAATATTGTTCGCCCTAATCATGTTTTTGATAGCAATGGAAGAGGCTTGTGCCTGAGGCCCACGCCTGCCATAAGGACGGAAGCGCAGGACGGAACTCCCAGGGGTTTTAGTGGGTATCCCTATCTGGGGAGTGGCAATAGAATTGTACCAGTTCTGACTGGGTACGCTAGTGCCACCCCCGATCTCGCGGATCCCACACACGGGTCGCAAATTATCCCCCAGGCTTCTGTGCCTGTGGCGGCTTAGTCCTCAAACGGATTTCCTCTGGCTCATTGACTTACTTTGGTTAGTAAGTCAATGCTCTGGCTAAAAAAAGTTAGCGTTAAGTAAGCAATGCTTACTTAAGTAGGAGTAAGAAAGTAAGGAGAAATTTGTATGCTTTTGCGAGATGCCCGGTGAAGTTTCTATGAACATCTTGTATCCTTGTTGCCTGCAAATAAATTAATTTGATTTTCTGATTTCAAAGTGTTCTTCTTATTAGTATTTCATTTTTATGCTTTGTTTGTAAATTTAACTAAAAAACGAAAATAGCTTTAGGCAGTCATTAAATATAATAAAAGTTGTAAAAGAATACCCCTCAAAATTATTTGCGGTTAAAAAAGTAGCACAAACAATCGTTAGTACTTCGTTAGTCTGTAATTAATCTTAGTTAGGATTTTTTTTAATAAAAGCTTTCTTTATACCTAAATAGTAGGTATTTGGTGTTAAACTTGTATGACAAATGTATGGGCGAGTGAATTGTGAATGACTTATAATAATCTTTAAATAGTACAAAGTCGCTTTGGTCGCTGTTTGTATATCCGCTTGACCCTAAACCACGGATCACATTTTCATTCGGTTTTCACGAAAGCGCACACGCACGCACGCGCGCACACACACACACACACACACACAATAGCCTCTGCCCGGGGCTTCGCTTGCGATATATTCAGTACCTATTTTATTTGTTTGTAAGTATAACAAAAATGAAGAAGAGATGCAATCTTTGATACGCCGCGAGATTTTTTTTGTATGTTCTAATGTAATAAGGTTGATGGAATAAAATAGTTGCATTAAACGCAAATAAAGCCGTATGATTGTAAGGTAATTTTCTAATCAAGAAATAAATCGGGCAAGTTTGTGGCATTCCACGAAACATGACGAGTGTCTCGGACGTGACAAACTCATTTCAGTAAAAGTTCGCCACATCTCAAAAACGGTTGAACTGTTGTATATACTGTCCTATGTTTTATTTCAAACGCGTATTTGAAACTCTACAACTAAATTTAACCTCCACGTCTTAAAAATTTGGAGAGGATAAACGTTTCGTACTACTTGGCAGCAAATTAATTATGAATGAACAACTAACTAAAAATAATAAGAAAAAATATGATTTTTCAAGAATTCAAAAAGTTTTCAATTCTTAGTTAAACCGTGGAAAAAGTAGTAGTATATAGCGAACATTCCAAATTTTTACTTGTTTTTCAATTTTACTACATTATTGTGCTGTGCCCAATTTGTACAGACTATATCTATACTTCTCTTTCATTCATTTAAAATGACTGTCATGAAATCGTATAAAATAACTGTGAAATAAATATCAACGCTCATAAAAGGACGCGACAAAAATGAAGGTGAATCCTTCGGTTGTTGTCAAAATAGTAACTGAATCGAACAAAAAAGTTTTAATTAAAAACAAATCTGTGACGTTGTTAGGCTCTTGCAGAAATCCCCTTCTGAATTCTAACAACGCGTCACAAAGAGAAAACCTCTCGAGTCAAAGGCTACACGGAGCTGCGGAAAGAAAAACCGTATGCAAAAGAGAATTACAGGTTTAAGAAGGAAACCGAAATATAGTGGAAGCGGTTACCGCGCCTGCGTCGACTGTCGTGCCAACCGCTTTGTCGACGGCAAAGCAGTCGCGGAGCGGTCGTCAGTGGAACTTTTGTTCTCGACCTATCACGAGACGCTTTCCAAATACGAATGAAAACTTTTTAAATTTAAAATTATTTTATATTCCATTTTATTTCAAAGAAGATGATTATATTTATTTTATATTTCATTTCATAAAGTTCTCGAACTTTTAAATAAGGTACAAAGTTCGTTTTTAAAAGAAGTGAAAAAGTTGTTTTTCAGTGATGGGATTTATAAACGTGGTGATGAAGTGCACGTATTTGTTTGTTTTGGGAATTTCAGTGTTGTTCCGATTCACAGATTCTGTGGGTAAGTTTATTAATATGTCATAATATTTTTATGATGATGAATTACTTTTATGACTTACGAAACTTTAATAATCGTAAACGTATTAATTTTTATCTGCATAAATTAAAAGTGAATATAAACCTAAAAACTAATATTAGTTGTAAGATATTACTGTGCTCAAGTCATATACTTCTATAAGTAGGGCGTTTTTATTATTATTATTGTAGTATCGCGTTTGACCACAATCTTGCCCTATGTGGAGCGAAGATGTGGTCTTGGATGGGGCATGTTTACCTAGAAGGTACCTATTCACATGGGACTTGAAGACACCTAGGTTATAAGTATCGGGAAAGACAGACTCCGGCAATGAGTTCCACTCCTTTGCGGTGCGTATGATGAAGCTAGATGCAAAGCGCTTCGTTCTTATAGGTGGAATATCCACCATATATCGATGCCGCATTCCGGTGCGTCTGGTTGTCCGATGATGGAAGGGAGATGGCGGGATCAGATCGAGGAGCTCAGCTGCACGCTCTCCAAATTGACGTGGCGTCCAGAAGGCCGGTGAAATTACTACATTCAAGCACAGTACTGATTTGTTGTTCCTGATAGGCAGCTGTCTGATAACCTTAAGAGTCGTTTACACGATGAATTAAAAAAAGAATCTTCGCAATTAAGGAATATTAATAAAAAATTAATAAGGCTGAGTTTTTAACTGAAGAAACTGAATTTGTTTTAAATTCAGGATGTGTAAACTTACGCTGTCGGTATAAGCCAAACGATATCCAGTACTGGAACTAGTTTTCAAGTGTATATAGGACATTAGTTCACCAGAGTTTCTCCACCAGCCATCGGTCTTCAGATTCAGTTGGGCCGGGCAGCACTTATTAAGCTTCGTCAAGTCTTCACGTCGATCATGCTGCTATTTTTGGACACGAAAGTCTTCGAGCAGTGCGTTATCCCCGTCCTGACCTAGGGTGCCATGACGTGGTCACTGATGGCATAATTGGTTCACAAATTCCAAGTCACTCAACGGGCTATGGAAGGAGCTAGGCTGAGTGTTTCTTTATGGAATTAACCAGAGCTTGAAACATTAAAAGTTGAAGTAGCAATTGGCCGATTATGTTTGTCGTAGGAGCAGACGAATCCTCGATGCCCTCCAGCTCGATGGATTGACGACCACTGTAAAGTTGCTGGTAGGAGTCGAGCGATGAAAGCTAAGGACAGGGATTAGTGACGTGGACTTGGGAAGGTTAACGTCTAGCATTAGACTTTGATTGCCTGATGACGAAAAACAAACTTGGTGATTTAACGCCCTTTACTGAATAATGCCGATGTCCCAAAGAATAGAAAAACGGATCCTGGTCTCCGAAGCTGTTGGCGCAACCAAGATTTAGAATTAGGACAATAATGATATCTCCGTATCTGTGACGTCAGTTTGTATCTATATTACTTGTAACAAAGACATTAAGCAACTACCTTTGTAGCAAAAGCGATGCTGGTAATGGTCTCACAACGTTATGCCATTACCGACGAAATGTATAAAGTGTCAAAAGTAATAAATATTTTGTGATATATGGCATTTGCTATATTAACTTTGCAAGGCTCGCTCGTAAATTGAAACATATTAAGAGCTGGCACCATTTCATCGAGATTTGAAATCTTTCAGATGCCTGTTTACAAAAAGCAATAAAAACTAAAATACTTTTTTATTTGTGTAAGTTATTTTAAATCTATAAAAAAGGAGGCTGTAGATGATTTTTTCTTTCTAATGTGTCTTATTCTATGGTTAATATTATAATATATTACCATCATAGTATATTATTAATGTTAAATTAAGACACATTAGGGATCCATTGCTCATTAAAACCAAACGGCACTCGGGATGTCCAGAGAAATTAAGCAATTTCTTTAAAAAATATTGTTGGGATTAATAAAAAAATGGGATCATCGTTTTATACCGAAAAGATTGGCAAAGTTATGCTTTATAAGTTTGCAACTTCAGTAATTTGCCGTAAGAAGTATGCTCTAACTCGCTAAACACATTTGACAATAATGTTTTTGATACTGAGAGGTATCTAAAACATTTCTATGAAAAATCAAAGATACTATTTTACACAATCCGAAAAATAGTAGTTTCAGACTCGAGTTCTAAAGTAGTAAAGATTTTTAAGATATTGTCTGACTAATTTCCATTAACTAAAGTTTGTTCAGGGACATTTCCAAAGTTCCAAATCAATTCCGAATATAGGCCTTAGCTTTATTCTAGAAAATAGACTTCTATAATTTCAACAAATTTGTATTGATACTGATACTCAGTCTACCATTATAAAAGAAAGTTATCGATTAATGTACATGCTCGTATTGTTTCAAAACTCTAAACTTAATGTTAAGCAAAGCAATTTGGGGCGTATAGTCGAACCCAGCCGAATACCCGATGCGAAACCAATAATTTCTATTCAACATCAAATTTTACTGCTTACAATAACCGAGACGTGATCGTTTGTAATTCAGGGTTGTGACTGCGACATGGAGCAGCTTCATGGATCCCGTAATTTTACTGACTTTTATATAGTCTTATATAACATTTATAGAACTGATAGTTGTAGAGTTAATACTGTAATGGTATGTGAAGCGAGTTTTCATAAACCCTTTTTCTATCATTTAGGAAATAGTCCACTCTAGTCAAAATCTAGCTTCATTAATATGCAAGAAGTCATCATCATCTCAGCGGTATTGCGTTCGGGGAGTCTGAGTCGAAGCCCGAGGTCCACTTTCTTACTTTTTTTCGCCACTTCGCGCGGTGTTCAGCATATTTATTTATGAGATCGTTGGTACGCATCTCACGCGACGACATCAAGTTAGTATTTTTTGGGCCTACCCCTTCGATCGGCACCTAGTGGAGGGACCATGGCTAGACATTTGCTCCCCACGTAAGGAGCCGGTTTCCGTAAAACCAACTAACGGAGGCTACACTCTTGCAGGTTATCCGCTATGTCACGGATATTAAGACTGCCGTGCATGCGACAATTTCCAACGCGGTTCTTTCGCGTAACTCCATACATCTACCCGCAGCATATTTATCTCCATGCGACGCAGCTCTTGCTGGTGTCGCTTAGGTATAGGCCACATCATTATCTATAAAGGATAGGTCTAATTATAAATGTGACCTGTCTTTTTTTTACTTTTATTGACTTCTTGCATATTATATGCAAGAAGTTAATTTAAAGCTTATTAATAAGATTCTCTAAAGCCATATTTAGTTCGTCATCCAGAAATGTGATAGATTTGTTGAGCCCTTTATCATTAGTATGTCATTTTGCAACTTTTAATTATAGATGTACATTCATAATAAATAAAAAGGAACAGTGACAATATATAGAAATATTTTATTGGTTATCGTTGAACAGTAATTTTGGATACACATACTTGATAGAAACAACCTGTTACATAAAATATATCTGGTATTTACAAAGGTAGACTATACGATTGTTGGCACCTTCTTAATTATTCATAAATAAATCAAAAATAAGATTTCGTAATATCTTAGTTGAATCGATAGGGTGCATATCTGCCAAAATTGGTATACTTTAAGTGCAATTCAATATCACAAACCACGTAAAAGGAATCCAATTTTCGATATCCATTCACAAACCCACGTGTATTGTTCGCATCGAAAGAGCGGTTAAACAAATTAATACCTAATTGGTGGCGTACTTGAAAGTTCCTATATCAGAATACATCATGTTATGGGGGATAATAGGGCTGCCCTTATTCAATTTAATAAATATTATGAAGATAAATGTATTTCAGTTTTGAGTTATTTTGACATTTTCCGGCGCTGTTAAATCGCGCTAGGGAATTTTTTCAAATTAAAATTCAAATTCAATAGTTTTTATTCAAAATAAGTTCCACTTGAAAACACTTTTTGAAGGTCATACATATAGGTTAACATTTTATTTTACTTCCTAGTCTATGTACACCGCTTCGCAACGTGTTATTGCTGTTAAGAAGAAGAAGCGGCAAGAAAGTCCCCAGCAACACGTCTAGCTAAAAATTGTTTTTCTTTATATTAGTTGTTCTATTTATATTTAAGTTCTTTTTTTTAAGTTTTATACAGAATTATGTTACAGAATGACTTTTGAAGAATTAATGGAGTTGTAGCAAACAGTGCATATTCATTAAGTCAGGAAACACTCCTTTATCTACACATCGATTAAATATTTGTACTAGTGGTAGAGCAATAGTGCATATTAAGTCATTTAATACTTTTAAGGATATACCCCAAAAGTCAGCAGTGTTTTTAATATTTAGTGATTTAAACGTTTTTACAATATCATCTGTATCTATATGATTAAATTTGAATGAGATATTACATAGATTCATCAGCAGCTCAGCTTCCAGTGGTGATGATGACAAAGAGCTAGTTATTAAAGTTGGTATATCCCTAAAGTATTCATTAAATGTTTGTGCGATTTCAAAGTTATTAGTAATGGTGTTGATTACAATATTAATTGCATCATCTCGACGTGAACTCTTGCCGGAATCATCATTTATGGCACTCCAAGTTGTCTTAATGATATTTGATGATTTTTTAATTCTGTTACTATAATATAGAGATTTGGCAGCAATGCACACTCTTTTAAAGGTCTTAGAGTACTTTTCAATATAGTGTAGAAAGTCTGGATTTTGATTAAATTGTTTTTCACTGTATAATTCATACAGTTTGATTCGACTTTTATATATACCTTTCGTAGCCCAATCACTAAACTTAAGTTTATTACTTTTATTGATTGTTTTGGTTTTAAATGTGTTTTCAAATTCAGCTTGTATAATGCCAAAGAAATTACTATACAACTTGTTTGGATCTTCGCTGCTGAGATCCAAAGTAGGAATTGTTTTGGCCAAACCATCTTTAAAGGTTCTTAAGCGATAATTATTCACTGGCCTACAGGTTATTTTAGAATTGATTTTAATACTATCAAAATGATCCGACCGTAGTACATCTATGACTGATTTGTCGATTATTTCGCAACTACAAAATATATTGTCTAAACAGGTTGCTGAGTTAGCAGTTATACGCGTAGGTTCATTAAAGACATGTATAAGATTGAACGATTTGAAAAGATTAATGATCTTGGAACGAGTTGATGACATTTCCAACAAATTAACATTAAAATCCCCACAAACTATAGGCAATTTATTAGTTTTATTTAATTTTCTTAATAAGTCCTCCATTGTGCTTTCAAATACATTATAATCCCCTGTGGGGGGTCGGTAAACGCAGACAATTACATAGCGCTCAAGCTCAATACAGGAAACCTCCACAGTCCGTTCAACAGAAAGGGACATAATGTCTCTACGCTCTTTACATTTTACATCATTTGCTACAAAGATAAGTGATCCGCCATGTATAGCAGACTTTCTTACAAATGCACTTATCACTGTATAATTCTCTATGAAGTTTATGACTTCAAAATTTTTAAGCCAATGTTCCGTAATACATAAGACATGAACCTTATGTTCTTTTAAAAAGAGTTCAATTTCTAAATCTTTACCTACTAAACCCTGTATATTTTGGTGAACTATATTTAAATTAGAAGTAGGTTTAGCTTTGGTCATATCTAGCAGTTTAAAGTGCTAGGACTTGCAGTAGAGTTAATATTAAAAACATTAATGTTATTATTAAAATTTATGTCATATTTATCAGTTATATCATACATAACTTTGTCATGATTTTGTATATTAAATGCTAACAAAGTAGCTATACGTCTTCGTAACTTAAAAGGCAGATACATAGTATCTTTGTTTAGCCTAAATTTACTATTAGTAAATTTATTTAGGTCAAAATAAAAAATAATGTCACTATGACGATGGGTCAAATTATAAATTAATAAATTTAAGTCATATATGTGCCTGTTTTGTTCATTTGTTAGATTACATGCATAAGGCAGTGCACATAGGATGAATTTACATCCATATTTAACTGTTTAACTGCAATAACCTATTTATGCTGTTCACAATGTCTTTCTTTTTGACAGATAAGCTATCCCCATAATAAATTACAATTGTTGATTTTTAACAGACATCATCTAAATCTAAACTCTCACTAAAAACCAGCCCGGATTCCGCTAATATTGTTTCAATCGCTTCTCATCAAACATATAACCAAAAATGTTTATATCAGGGAAAAAATATGTTACTTCATGAAAGTCAGCTACATTTCTGTAAACTCAAGGGACAGGTTCTTAGATATTGCAAAGGGTATAAGAATTTAGTTGAAAGGAATTAATTGCTTGTATAATAAACCTTTATATAACCTATATATAAAATTAAAGGAGAAATTGCTGTTTTGGTTAATTTGAATAAAGAAGATCGGCCACATGCTAACACTTTCTTCTTAATCAAGCCAATTCCAAAACCCTACATGTATGAAGCATGAAGAAATCTTTACATTTTGTAACAGGTCTCATACATTCATAACAGAAAAGAACATCTAATATATGCCTCGATTTTCTCATGACATTACATTACATTACTACACAGTACTTTCAACTGTGATGTTAAATAGGTCACCACTGTAGATTATAAATGAACTACTGCTGTGATGTTAAGTATGATACTTCTTCTGACTCCAATTACGGCGTATCGGGCAGATGGAGACAAAATGAAATAAATGATTTAATTATATAACTGTCCTTAATTTAGTACGTACGACTCGACTCGGAGAGGCGACTAACGAAGATGCTATGAATATCAACATGTGGCGGTAGGCACACACATTACAATTTTTGCTGAATTGAAGTTGTCGCTATCCGTCACAAAACATTTTTTAGTTGAATGTGCAACTTTAGATATTCCAGTTGGATGAGATATTTAAACATCATTAAGTAGTGTCATTGGTTGCAATAATAGTGTACTATGTCTTGTACGAAAATGATTAAGAAAAATGAATATAATATTAACTTTTACTAGTGCAATAAATATAACAGTGATATTGAAGAATTTACAAAAATAGATAAGGTGAGAAATAAATATAAAAAAGTCTATGAAATTTGCAGGTGGGACCGAATAAAAGAGAGGAAGAAGGGTGAGGTGATATGGGCGTGTAATGAGAAGGAATCAAAGTCACTATTCAAAAAGTATGTTAATGTAGAAAATCCTCAAGAGTTTCAGTGTAAAAGTAGATCAAGAGATAGATGGATTGATCATAATGTCATGATTATTTGTGATCTGACAATGGATGTAGGTAAGCCAGAATTTAGTTGTATGGAAGGAAAATATATATTGTCTTGACCCCAAATGATTGGAATAAGGTGGAAAAAAAGAGTGTTGTCATTATTGCTTTATATATATAGCTAATTACTTTAAACATACCAGCTCGTACACTATGAACTGTCAAATCTAGGATAATTAATTTGACAGCTCACATTAGGTGAGGTAGTGTGTAATCATCAGTGTACCTACTCGATTATTATTGTAGAACTTGGTATCGATAGTGGCATGGTAATGATCGAATTCTAATAGAAAACTGACTATTTTTAATATACATTTACCAAAAATTATATCGTTACCTAAATGTTAACTTTATCTGTTCGATTCGGATTTTTAATAGTCTGAGGTAGTTCGTTACGAGTGGCATGTGACCGAGTGGCCGGTACCCATCAATAAAGTACGACATTATCTCTTAACACATTTTACCTGAAAAAGATGCGTAACTTCATGGGCGTGAGATGCTAAGATTCTCATCGTAAATTCGACAAACCATACGTCTTTACGAGCTTTAGTTCTGTTTAAAGGCGCCCACTAGTCGTCTCTTTTCCCCGGTCAGCCCTATTAGTACAATCCAATTACACCTCGGGGCGAGTTTGAAAAGAAATCCGAACATTACACTTCGTTTCGTGGCCAGTTTTCCCTTTTGATTAAGTCGAGCGCTATTGCCGATTGAATATTCATGTTGTAGCGAATACGAATCTTTTATACTATATTATGATTAAATTGTTATTTTCACAATATTGTTTATTGTTATCGTAATATTCTACTACTAATCTATAATATATACTATTGTTCGGAATACAGAATAATGAATTGGTATTTGAACGCCGGCATCGATGTTTATGCGACTCAACTACTCTTATGAACTTGTTTTTATCGTGTCGAAATTACCGTACGTCGCGGAGATTTCATTAAACGTACACTGATTGCTGCTCTTTCGCGATTTAAATGAATATTTAAGATATACCAAGGAATTACAGAGTATAATATAGTGTTACAGTGAGTGGAACTTTATAATAGTTGTAGATTACAAATGGTTGTATCGGAAAAGGACTAGGCGCGGCTGCATTTGGACAGACAATTTCTCCATCGCCTGTTTGGCTGCTACTCAACTATCCGGTGCACACATTTTAAGTAGTGGATGGGCATAGTGGGTAGGGGGGAAGGTGTAACAAAATTAAATACTTCAAGAACTCCGGACTCTAGGACTTATACCCTTACTGCAACTAGGGTCCGGAGTTCTTGAAATATTTATTTTTGGTAAGCATAACCTCACCTATTTTATCACTTACATTATTGTGATTGGTGGTGAAAAGTCGCGAGCAGTGATTTAGACTTGGTTAGCTTCAAACCAAAATGCACGCGCTGAGCGAGCGAAGTGAGCTTGCCGCGGTAGCTGCCGGCAAGTGCCAGAACCGACTATAACCATTTACTATTTATTTTATACATGATTTATAAATTCGTCTTTCTTGGCCGCCATTTCGAATATTGTCATGGAGAACAGTGTATGTGAATGTGCTTTGTTGTATGTTTTTATTGTAATATTAGTGAGAAATAAATGAGGTTACATTTATTAAAAAAAATAAAGATCTCTGGACCATAGGGGTTGTAGTAGGGGTAAGTATGTAGTTGGGGTAAGAATGGGGAGGGGGGCAAGCACCCCCTCCCTATTCCACTAGCCCGCTACTTAAAACTCGTGCATCAAATATATCTACAGATTTACTGATATTTTATATATTTCCCCTCAAGGGGCGCCCCTCTCTTAAGATACTGATTAGTGTTCCCCCTTTTTTCTATTCATACCACCGCAGACTGGAGTACCAGGTAAGTAACTAACTACTAAAAATTATCTTGCGCCGTCGAGTTACCGATCCCGCCGTGTACGGTACAAATATTTGTAAATGGGTTAACGTTTGTACAATTAATTTAAAAAAGAGAAAAAAAATCTTGACGGTTAATTCGAACCAGCAGATTTGAATGAAACTTGACACAGACTTCGCTAATATCCCGGATCAAAACTTGTGTCTTTGTGTGCATTATGTTTACGTGTTAACTTGCATGTTTATTGTGTGTGTGTGTGTGTGTGTGTGTGTGTGTGTGTGTGTGTGTGTGTGTGTGTGTGTGTGTGTGTGTGTCTTTTGCTTGTGTGAGGCTATTGTATTTGTTTATTAGTTGTTCTGTAGATTTGTTTTGTTTTGGTGGTTGTGTTGTATATGTACCTACGTATTTGTGCAATTTGGATGATGTTTTATATTAACTATTTTTAACATCTAAACATCAACTATCTTTTTCAAAATTAGATTTTTATAGAAGTTACGAATTGAATCTATAATAATATAGCAAAAGGGGGCTACAACAACCTTATTATTATCGACAACGGTTGATAGGTGATACGTGCCCTGCAGTAGAAATACTGTATAACATCTGGCTCACATCTCGATATTACCTGATTATGAAATGACACGCTTGGCCCATTTGTTTTTACCGGTTACTCGTGTAGCTTGTAGGCAGAAAAAGCTGAATCGGGAAAAAAACAAGACATATATAAAAGACGGCCAAGTGCTTGTTGTATATAAAGTGAACAGTTCCGAAATTTTGCGGAAGGCCCACTGTTTTTGTCATTTGGATACTAAATTATATAAAAACTAACCAAGTAAACCCTTACGGCTGAATCTGTCAGTCGAATGAATCCTGACTCGCACCGGTAGGATTTTTGTCAAAGTTATAGACTTTTTTATTACATGAGTTCAGCAGACAGGCAGACGCCCATCTGATGGAAAGCGGTTACCATGGTCTATGGACATTCGTACCTAAGGTGCTATAAATACGCTGCTGCTCTCTAAAGGGAAATTAGAACCTGGCCACTAATGTCGAAACACAACTCAAGGTTGCTATGACGGCATGCTCTAGATCCAGATGGGCAAATACCCTACCACCTGACTGTGTGTTGGTTGATCGCCTCTTACGACAGGCCGCCTGGCTGCAAGAAATTGTATTATTTCTCCGTCCCTGTACGGATAATTGAGTTGGGGCCCTGTTTGTCATACTCCAGCAATTAAGAGAAAACGCCATTGTTCTCTCTTTAGGAAAAGTTTCGCGCAGGTACTTGGGCCGGTTTATTGAAGCGTCTTAAACGTATAATCGCAGCGCTTTTACGCTCGAAGGCAATCGCTTCACATCGCTAATGAGGGAAGCAGTTAGCGATCGCCAAATACTCGGCGTCTTTGACAATGTATTCACGCATCTGCGTACAAATTCATTGAAATTTAATGAGTTTTCACTTCGCTTGTTAAATTATGGAAATATTAGCAATTAGGTGAATATTAGTTTAGGTTATATTAGGTAATATTAGGTTGCCCAAGTTCCACCTACCAAAGACGTGAAGTTATTTCATTTTAATTGAATTTTCATCTTTTTACCTCTGTTTGGGTATTTATTTTGTGGATCTATATATTGAGGGCTTCATTACATATACGCAATTTGTTACTAATAAAAAACTTCGTTTAAAAAAACCGCCTTCAAAAACTAAAAAACTAAAAATATTCTTCATACAAATTTTTCATAAAATGAAAACTACTCGGCCAAACTATGTAAAATTTTTAGGTGACCAATTGAAAGCTATTTCGCGTCGAACAAAAAAAGAATCACGTAAATCGGATCATAAATCACGGAGTAATCGGTGTACATATGGAACGAAGAGGAAATTTTCTTCATAAAAATGTTCATAAAATGAAAACTACTGGGTCAAACTATGTAAAAATTTTAAATGACCAATTGAAAGCTATTTCGCGACGAACAAAAAAAGAATCACGTAAATCGGATCATAAATCACGGAGTAATCGGTGTACATATGGAACGAAGAGCAAATTTCCTTCATAAAAAATGTTCATAAAATGAAAACTACTGGGCCAAACTATGTAAAATTTTTAGGGGACCAATTGGAAGCTATTCTGCGTCGAACAAAAAAGAATCACGTAAAGCGGATTATAAATCACGGAGTAATCGGCGAACATATATAAAAAAAAGCAACAAAAAAAAAGATCCCGACGAATTGAGAACCTCCTCCTTTTTTCGAAGTCGGTTAAAAACTAAGCATGTTACAATTTATAAAGTTTTAGGCAGAAGTGTACCTAAAAATAATTCCAAATTTCAGCCTTATAGATTCAACTACTTTTGTTTTATTCCCAATTTTATCCCTTGTGTAAAACTACTCTTTTGTCTATAAACCCATTTGTTATGAACCCCTTTATATATAGTCGCGTAATAGTAAAGTCTTCTTCCAGTGACGCAGATTTTAATCCTGGCCAGGAAGCATGTTGTTGTATACTCAGAACACAAACATATATATTATTATTATTACACAAACTTAATTCAGTTTTTTACATATAATAATGTTATGTGTTATGCAGGACCGTATTACAATACGAATTAAAATGCCGTTGGAATTACTATAGAATTTATTAGAACTATACAAACACGTATAACATAGCTACAAATAACTAGACACTGGCAGTACCAACTGCACAAAGCCAAAGTCCGTCAATATATAACTTGTGAAATGTACACACGTCTTGCTAGTATCGTAATCGTCGCTTGACTGCCCCACCCCTCCGTTGCGGCATTGCTTTATAATGTCAAATATTTCTTGACACAATGCTCGACCGCTTGAAGGATTTCGTAGAACCAGCTTGTATTTTAAATACGAGTCACCTGGCAGTGAGCACAATACACAATAAGGGATTACAATACATAATGGGATACTTCTAATTACGAATTTTAAACACAAAGTGAACAAAAGAAGATAGTCATAAAAAGTTTCAATGTAATTAGCTCAAACGCCGCAGCAGGTAGTAAATGTGCTTTGTCTATAGGTGCGTAGGGGGCCCAACTTGTAACAATAATAACAAAGAAACTTAGTCCACATACAACTGCCGAGCAAAACATAGAGGCGAGTCGAAGCCAACCTGTTTGAAGTAATATGACTGAATGACATGTTATTTATGACAACGTAGGTATTTGTTAGTGAGTTGAAAAACGCGATTGCAGCGCCATTTATTTTGCAATTCCAATATTCTATGGAAACGCCATCTTTTATCGGGATAAAAACTATCCTAAGTTATACCTCGGGATATGAGCTTGTTCTGTCTCATGTGTGTGTTTCATTTAATTCTGTTCATTAGTTTCACGTGATGCTCTAACAGACAGACAAAATCCAATTAACATTTCTTATAAAACTCCTAATAGACATAGCTAAAATAATTGTAATGTAGTAAAAAAGTATGTACTCTTTAATATGATAATCGAAGTTTAGTGACGTTTTAAATTAACTAGTGGTCGCCCCGTGGTCGAAATTCGACCATAATTAATTTAAATCATACGTTTGAATATTATTAAGGTTCAGTTGTCCAAGATTATACTTCTATACTCACAGATTTCGCCAAGGCTACTCTGTTAATTTAACTTTAACAATAAACAAAAGAGTATATATGCGTGTGTGTGTGTCAAATACATGACAACGTGTGTAATGTTTTTCTTATTGATTTAATGTATTTTTATGCATAATTAATAATATAGTAGCATTCTGCACTCCTTCTCTATATAACCTGTAAGAGTGCGGAATTTCATACGCCTCCGTCCGCACAATTTTAATCAAAAGGGGTATAAAGTTTTTGCTTCACGTATTAATATAATGTTTTATCTAATCAAAGAATTCGAGAAACTTCGCAGTGTAATTTCAAAATAAATGAAAAAATAAGATGATAACCGCTATTTATAGGATTCCTAATCATAATTATTTTTCTTAGAATTTTTTATGAGCCCTAAAGTTGGTCTAGGAATATAGAATATAGGAATATATTTTAAGAACGAAAATAGGAACTTTATCTCAAATTTTCTTGTATGTTCTATTTCAGTATATTTCATAGTTCAAAAGACAAATATTTGTAATCCCGCATGAATGAAGTCGAGGGCTTAAATATAAATAACATTTAGTATAATACCGCTTCAAACGCCAGAATATAGTTCGCAGTATAGTCGTAGTCCTGCTCTGAATAGATAAAACGAAATCACTACCTATTATTACGCCGTTAAACCACTTTTCCTTGTAAGTCCGATTATTAGGAATATTCACAGCATTGTGGGCGCAAAGAGTAGGCGACCCCAATATCAGACAACAATAGCCTTTAGAGCAGATCGGAGTCCTTAAGAGCCTAAGGCTGGTTTCAGAGTCACGCTTACGCTGGCGCGGGCGTTAAGTGTTGGAAAACCACATCAATGCTAATGGCATAGACAAAATATGATTATTGTGTGGAATACAATACAAAAGTACTTCAATAAAAAATGGCGAACCGAAAGCAAAATCTTTAAACTTAAAAGATTTTCCAACAGTAGGTGATAGGGCCAAGAGTTAGGTGTTGCCTTGTACCGTTTCTTAGTGACAACTGCCCGCGTGGAGACGACGGCGGGGCCATGTGGGTCTCACCGGTCGGTGGGGTGTAGCCCACTAAAACCCCTTGGTGTCCTTCTGTCGCCATATGTCAGGGCTCCGGGACATGCGCGAGCTTTTCGCCGCGACCCCGACTGACGTGGGCCCACCCCTGCGGGCCAGCCTCTACTGCTTCAATCCGTGATTGAGAAGGGCGCTGGCGGAACAACGATGCGCCCACTACTCAGCGGCTTGAATGCAGGTGACGGCCTAGTGTCTCCGCGAGTCGTCACCCGCTGCCGCACTTTTACGTGGGCTGAACGTCATGAGTCGTCCGGCGCCGAGTCCTGTTGTTGCGGCGGGAGATGAGCGCAGCTGCTCGCTCCCGCTCCCGCTCCGCCGCCTCCTTGGCGGACATAACGGCCTCGCAGACCACCCGCGCTTATTAATTACACTTCGAACGCGGTTGGTCGGCGCTCCTCAAATTTGATCGTTCCAAATAACCTTCTATCTTGTAGAGTAATTAATCAAATGTCGTTATAGACAGACGAAAATGCTTAAAAAACTTGTCGACAAAGATAATATCTTCTTAAGTTTTCGCGACTAGTATACATAATAAAACTACGCTTTAACGAGAGACTTCTCAATAGAGAAGATGGTTGGCATATACCACCTGCTTGGAATCTGATCATTACTATTTAGACTTAAACCCAGCAAAAAGCAACTGCCAGACCTCAAGGCACCATGAGCTCTTTCTGCGTGCACCGGAACACAAACCAAACTGATTAATAATTTCTGTTTATTTTTCCTGCCACCCATTTTAATATTATATAAAATTATTAGAGCAAGGCACATTTGCCGAAAAGTCTCTTACACGGCTTATTCTCTTCAAGCCAGAACGTGTTGCGAAGCGGTGGTAAATTAGATCAGGCTCCCATAGAATAAATAATAACCATAAACAAAATGAAAATTAAATAATTAAAATGAATAAGTTGGCGGTAGGCTCAATAAAACTTTAATAATACTCATTGATACTTGACATCTTTGGCTTCCATGATCACGGTTACTGAAAAGTGGCCGAAACGTCGGAAAAATAAAAAGCAAATAAATTACCGCGCTTAGAACCGTTTCCACGTAGTTTTACCGGGAAAGATGTAGAGAATGCCGCTCAGTAATCTAGTAGAATTATAGGGATGTGTTTGTATACATACATCTTCCGCGTTACCTTTTTTCCATAGGTATTTATACCTAATATGTATATTGCGAAAGATGTCATTGCGATTGTCCGAGGCGGTGAACTACGGCATACTAAACTCGTTTCGGAGTTGCGGGCGGGTAATCAGCGCGCTTACGAGACGCGCTTGTCACCTGGGCGCTTACAAGACGCGCTTGCCACCCGTGCGTTTACGAGACGCGCTTGCCACCCGTGCGTTTACGAGACGCGCTTGCCACCCGTGCGTTTACGAGACGCGCTTGCCACCCGTGCGTTTACGAGACGCGCTTGCCACCCGTGCGTTTACGAGACGCGCTTGCCACCCGTGCGTTTACGAGACGCGCTTGCCACCCGTGCGTTTACGAGACGCGCTTGTCACCCGTGCGTTTACGAGACGCGCTTGCCACCCGTGCGTTTACGAGACGCGCTTGCCACCCGTGCGTTTACGAGACGAGCTTGCCACCCGTGCGTTTACGAGACGCGCTTGCTACCCGCGCGAGCGGTCAGCGTGACTCTGGAACTAGCCTAAGGACTTTTCAATATACGCACTCGAGCTTGCAAGCCATGTCAACTTCTCAATGACGGTAATAATATTTAATCAAAAGGATTTTCTTAAGTTTTTGCAACCAATACACAAAACTGTAACTACAAACAGAGGAAAGAAGGTTTTATGACGTCTTACCGCGGTGTGAACAAAAAGATTAGCGCGAATATTATTCAAATTCATAAGGGTAATAAGATACCTGCAAATGACTACTATTGGCTTGATTGTATTTCGTCTAATTTTTGCATCCCACACTGCTAATTAACTTCTCTTTTTGGTTTTTAATTTAATTTCTTTATGTTTGGTACTTAAAAGCTATTAAAGCCTTAATTTTTTTTCTTCTTTAAATTAATTATTTTTTAATTTTTTCAAACTACAAAATATCAAATTGCATGTAGTGTTTGCCTATCAGTGATTACTGCATTTGTCATGTATTTTTTTATAAAGCAATGTACATCCTTTGTATTAGTGCAAGTAAATGTTGCTAAACCAAATAAATAAACACCATTATAGATTAAGGGCCGCTTGCATAATATAACGATCGCCTTTAAACAAAAATTAATTAATCATATTAAACTGCTTAAATATGTTTTACACAAAACGTATTGACAGTTCTTTAAACATATTTAGCGGCAAATTTTGCGTTGTGCAAGATGCTAATTGTATTTGAGGGTATTAAATACGTTTTGTGTTTCTTAAATAAATTAAAGCAACCTTATGCAAGCGGCCCTAAGAATTTTATAATGATTAAAGTTAATTTTATATTAATAAATTTATTAATTAGTAAATTTTCATATTCTATGAACTCGTTCAAGTTGTAGTAAGTGTGCTTAATAGAAGATAGTATAAAAGATAAGAGCGAGCTGATATGCAAATGCATTTTGTCATTGATATATTCCTCAATAGTGTAGTATCCCTTTTGAGCAAAATATTTCTTTATTTAGTTTTGTATTTCGGAGTCTTAAGAAAGAAAGAAATACCACAGATATGCCCTATGTATCTTAAGTATCAAATACAACATTTTATACGTTACCTACTTATTTTACATAATTTTTAAGACAATGCCTGAAAAAATTTCAAACATTTTTTATCGCAAGTATGAAAGGAAAGCGGAAAAACTGCCTTTTCATAACCGGAAGTGTCGCATCAGGCGGCAATTTCGGGACTCCTCAACGACGCCTTGTGATTTATTGTGGAATGATGATGACGTCACTGGATCTAGATGAATGACCGACGGAAAACTGTTTTTTTCAACCAACAAAGAAGTTATTCAGACTTTTTGAATTTATGGATATTTCACGATGGTTTTTATTTCGTCGAAGATTAATTAGTAGCCTTTTTTATTTGCGATGTTTAATGTATTTTTGTTTATTCTTTCTGAGAGTATCTTTGAAGGACAAATATTTAGGTATCTTTATTAATTCATTAGGGACCCTGGATAGTTCGTACGTAGTTTTGATAACCCTTTGAAGTCGTCATGTTCGTCCGTCCATACTTATGAATGACAAATATGGATATGTTTATGAAATTATGTTACAGTTATTAAGTAGCATACTTGTTCTTGTCGTGTTTTTTTTTCAAAGTTAATAATAGATTTTGTTATCTACCCTCTTATTACTAAACGACACAATCGGCCATTTCCTTAATTGAATAATAATGTTATATTTTAATTTATTCTGTGATCAGAACCTGTTTTGTATAGAGAGTAGTTCTTCATAATTTCTCTCCATTTTACATTACAATAATATGATGTGGTAACTATGTAAGTTATAATTCAAGGTCTCTCAATTGTATATGGACAGTATTCACTACATGTTATTTTCATGTTAGCAGACGCGATAGATTTATACTGTGTTCAGTGTGTTTTATTACATCTAAACTTTTGATTATAATATTTTATATAATATCTTGTATAAAATTTTATCTAGAATTTCCAAACAATAATGTACCTATTAGATTCTTTCCATACATAACCCTTTAATTAAAATAGTTTATGAATGACTTCAATCCGCTATCGGTTGTATTTTGTTAAGTTTGTTAGACTCTAAAATTGTTGGAGGGATGGCGGGGTGTTCGATAATGCTTGTAGACTGTGAAGAGTTACTGTCTGTAATATGTTAAAACCGTAAGGTCCTCTGATTATAAATATGTGACCAGTTGCTGTTCTTTTATTACCATAAACCCTTCTGAATTGTTGCAAGTATTACATCTATTCATTTTAGTTGTATTACTAAGTATGATTATGACATATTAGAGGGTAGTTTGTTAGTCCACTACTCAACTCGCTCCGTTATTGCTCGAACATAAAAGCATGCGGACGGACGGCCAGACACTCCATCGCGAACTGGAGCTCCCCTCCATCAAAAAGAACATTATTTTAATATTCCAGTAATGTCTATACCCAACCCATAAATGTACCTATAAGTTTTACTAATTACAGACGAAACTCATTCCTATTGCGAGCAAGTAATTATTTAAATAATGTAAGTAAAACGATGACATCGACCCATTTGCAATCAGTATTTCAGGAGCCGAGCGGTGTCTAAGTCTTAAATTTTTCAACAGTGCATGTTACTATTTCACCAATAGCTTATTCGTGAAATTGATTATAGTTATAATTATGTTAGATAGATAATTTAACAGTAATTTTATTATATAATAATTCTTTTATTTATGAATAATATAGTTATCATTCAACATGCAAATTGTGGATGCGTTAATTGCCAATATATAATTTATAGATCCGATGTGCCGATATGAGTCTCTGCTCTCGTTGATAATCGATTATGTCATCGGTGTTGCCGAATATGAAACTTGATTGAAATATCATGCTTATTATAAGTCATATAAAATAAGAGACAGAAAGTAATCACCGTTTATCCGCGCAGGAACGGAGAAAGAATACAATTTCCTGCGTTGGGGCGGCCTATCGTAAGAGGCGACAAAACAACCTACAGCCAAGTGGTAGGGCATTTGCCCTAGTGGATGGCTACTGGCCTTGGTCTAAAGTATGTCACCATAACAACCTTGAGTTGTGTTCCGGTATTAGTGCCCAGGTACCAGTCTTCCTTAAGAGAGCAGCACCCCATTTGTAGCACCTTGGGTGTTGCAAATGTCCATAGGCGATGGTAACCGCTTTCCATCAAGTGGGCCGTCTGCCTGTATGCTGAAAAAAATCACGCGTTCGTTTTTTTGCGTTCGAGCGTACAAACAATTACGAACCCCGCTGTTAGACGGTCTAGCGGTTCCACTATTATCACTATGTTTTTTGACAATAATCTTCTTCGGAAGACGAAATATTAATTCTATGATCATTAGCAGTTATAATACGGGCAAGAAAATACTGGGTGTGAAGGGTTATGAGCACAAATAAGTAAGAAAGTCTTGATTTAACTTGATGAATGAATGAAAACACTATATTGTTCACCAAAAATTTAAACTACGTTCTTAAAACTAAGTACAGTAAGTGTTGAACAAAGGG